>CM024677.1:22050604-22679065 GCA_014182725.1 Eucalyptus brandiana | reverse complement strand
CTCGGAAGTCGAAGATAAAGTGCTCCATAGCAGTATACTCGTGAATTCACAGTCAGCGTGATCGTTTATGAAACTTGAATTGAATTATTGTACTTAGGGTAGTATTTAAAGTTGACCCCAAGCCTTGTATTGCTTAATTGAGCAGCTTCAAAGCCTCATTATGCTTTCAATTTTTTCTAAATGCTTCTTAGTAATGTACACATAAGTGGCACATTTTTTTTTTTGGTTTAAAGGCATTTGCCGCAACTTAGTTATACACTTGAGAATTGCAGAAGCTGTTTGCAGTCTCTAATCTCTACAACACTCAGCCCTAACCTCTTTACGGCTGCCCCTCTACATAAGACATTTAGTCCACCAAAGAACCGCTAAAATCACTAGCGGCAAGGTGCTACTCAACATGATAACATCCCGTGACAACAAAGATAGGCAATGGGAGACTCTTAAGAGGCTACAACAGCAGAAAAAGTCCTCATTCTCATGATGGAACGCAACTTCGTCGCAATATCATCGCTGACAAGGCATCGCACCATCAAGACATCTTTCAATTAACGGAGGATCTCCAACCACAGATTGACACCATTCGACATTGACAATGACAAGAACTACTATTCACATCACACAGCATCACCCAGAGGAAAAGAAAAAAACACCCACATCAAGAAAAGGAAAACCATCAGAAGTCTAGTCTCACCACACCTGCCGCAACATCAACACATTACCCTGGTAAATCATAAAGACGGAATCAAAGGGCAACCCAAGAATCGGCCCCGCTCATGCTACCCGAAAAGACCACTTTTTTTATCGCTAACACGACCTAACCGCAGATCCGCCAAGGAGATGCAATTGCAGAAAATCCAAGCAACGACCAACTCCACAAATCCACACACAGAAAACAGGAAAAACAGATTAAAAAAGAAGCAACTTCTCATCGCGACGACCGCGAGAGCCTCGATTCTACCGCGGACCCCCGATCCAATTCCACTTTCCCCCCCTACAAAATCCCAGATTGGAGCGGGGGATGATCGATTGGAAGCGAGGTAGAAGAAAGCGGGCACCTGCTGTTCGGACAAGGGCTTGCACTGCAGCAGCTGGGAGACGTGGCCGTCGATGCCGGCGTGCGAGTGGGAGGAGGACAGTGAATCCGAGCTCATCTCTCCCTCGCTTCCTGCTCTCTCTCTCTCTCTCTCTCTCTGTAATCCTGGCGCCTCCTCGGGATCTATCTTTCCTCGGAATTCCACGGCGGAGCCAGCTTCTATCGCGTCTCCTCCTCCTGCTCCTGCTCCTCCTCCTCAATTTGAAAAATTGGGAAAGGTCTTGCGATGCCCTTTTTCACTTGGTAGAAACGAAGAAGAGGGAACGATAGAGACCCATAATTTCTTTTAAGGATTCATGCCACGATCAGCTTCAAATTTGTAGATCTGTCGTGAATTTCTCTCGAATTAATTTTTAGGTCTTTAAAAAAAATCCTAAATTAATATACCCATAATATATTTACTTATGTTTGATTCCGTGAAATTTTATTGTAAAATTATCGAGTTGAATGTCGGATGGTATTAAAGTCAATTAACATTATGAGTCTACGCGAAAATTTATATCAATTTGAGGTAAATTTGTTATACCAATTTAAGGTTCTTTGTGATTCAAAAATTAATTTGTGGTTAATTAATTACATGTATATCAATTGGAGATTTTTAATATTTTGAATTTTTTTGCCATTACATTATTTCTGAAAATTAAATAGTAGATTTTTTAAGTTTTTTAATTTAAGCAATCAACAAAAAAAAATTGGCCTTCAGACTATCGTTTGTCCTGTCGTAAATGTGGAAATAATCGTTTTCACCGGCGTTGGATCTAAAAATAAACGGCATTTTCTCTGATTGCGAAAACTGACATTTTGGCTTGTTTATACAATTTGTAATTGTCTCTTCATATCTGTTCATTATCTGTTCATTTTTGTAAAGACGAGAAAATAGATGAAACGCCAAATGGAATATAAAGCGATGATTTCCAGCAATTTAGGACCGCAAAATAGATTTCACCGATCCGGGTAGGCAAATCTCCTCTTCACGTTGGAAGCTTTGTCGGTCCTTATGACAGTTGTCTAGGCGTTCAAATTTTTCTTTTTTTGAACAGCAAACATCATCGCTTGATTTACTATTTCATATGAGGGAAAATAACACTTAGAACATCAGCGGATAGAAGATCAAATAAAGCAGGGGGGGAGTTAGAAATCCAGTTCGGGGGTAAGATGTTGTTTCGGCATGCCTTCGCTATCCAATCCGCAGATCGATTTATGCTCCTGTTGCAGTGGGCTAGTGAAAGGCCCAAGAGATGACCGAGTTTTGCTTGGGCCCGGTTCACGATCGGTTGCAGTTCCCAACTCAGTTCAGTCGAATGCAAACAGTCAGAGTGTACTTGAGGAGAGAGAAATCCGCGGCTTTCGACAAATTTTAGGGTTTCTTCCATCGCAATCGCCTCCGCCTGAGAAGCCGAAGTAGCCTCGACTGGCTTCGCAGATCCATCCACGAGGAAGCCTCTGTGATCTCGACAAACACAGGTGATGGCAGCTCTGTGACGAGGAAGGTCACTTGCTTTGCTGGGTACTTCGTTGTTGTCCAGATCGGGATCAAAAGATGCGTCGATGTTGATTCGAATCGAACCTGGAGGAGGTGGACACCAGGATTCAGATAAGATTTCGATATTTTCCTTGCTTTTTGGTTTGTCGTTTAGATCTCTCTAGTTTTCTGCGAACGCCTCTGCTCTGGCTATTGTTGCTTGCGGTCTTGGGATTTGATGGCTGAAAATAAACCGATTTCTTTCCTTCCAGATACTCCATAATACCACCGCTATGTGGTTAAAATTTCCCGAGATAACTAGGTTCTGTTTTATGCTGCAGATCCAGTCTTCGAATCGGGTAAGGCCAAACCTGGATATCCATAGATGCAGAGGGGCTGAATTCCATACCTTGGCTGTCCATGGGCAGAGGAGAAAAGTGTGCTCAAGCGTTTCTACTTCCAGTTTACAGAGGGGGCATAAAGGAGAAGGTACAATCCTTCGGTAGTGCAAATTTTCTATAGTTGCTAGGGCATTGTTGCATGCGTTCCAGAGGAAAATTTTTATTTTGGGTGGGGTTGTGGACTGCCAAATGTATTTCCAGAGGTCGTGATTGGCTGTGTAAGATGAGGTTGCTTGTGTATTCTCTGATAAATCAAAGGCGTTTTTGAATATGAAATACCCGCTCTTTACTGAATAATTTCCTGATTTTGTATGCATCCATACTAGTTGATCCTCTTCATCAGGTAAACCAATGGGTGTGGCTAAAATTTCCCGTACCCTTCTTTTGTCAAACATAGAGTGTAGAAGAGGTTCATTCCATGTGCCTGTACCTGGATTTATAAGTTCTGAGACTTTGTCTGGTTCTTGGTTTGATGCTGAGCCTCATATGGGGCCACTTTTTAGCCATCTCTCTGTTCTAATTGATGTTTTTTTTTTTCCATTGCCTATCCTGTGCATCACCTAAGGAGCAACCGAATCCCTTGCCTTGATGATACTCTGCCAACCCCACGAGGGCCGTGATCCTCTGCCAGCATGCCAGAAGTCACCATGTGAGTAATACAGCCCTTTCAATAATTTAGTTACCAGTGAGTCTGCATTTTTAATTATGCACCACATCTGTTTTGCTAGCATTGCTGTGTTGAAAGTCTGTAAATCCTTAAAACCCAAACCCCCTTCACTCTTCCTGGTTTTTAACAAATCCCACTTTTTCCAGTGAATGCCAACCTTTTTCTCATTGCTTTTCCACCAAAACGATGCAACCTTTCTCTCAATTGCTTTGCAAATCGATATAAGAATTCTGAATATTGACATAGCATATTGAGGGATTGCTTGTATTACTGCTTTCAGAAGTATTTCCTTTCCTGCTTTTGATAACAGTTTTTCCTTCCAGCTATCCAGTTTGGAGTTGACCCAAGCTAAGATCCATGCAAACATGTCCTTCTTGGATTGCCCCCAGTTTGAAGGTATGCCCAAATACTTGCCTGTCTTTGTGATTTCTGGTACTCGAAGGGCTGATGCCATGTTTCTCTTTAGAGCTATAGGACATCCTTTACTAAAGTAGATACCCGATTTGTTGAGATTAATTGCTTGACCAGAGGCAAAACAGTATTGATTTAAGATACCAGCCAAGTTCTGACATTCAACAATTGTTCCATGCTGGAAGAAGATAGAATCATCAGCAAATAGTAGATGGGACATAGTAGGGCAATGGTTGTTCAACTTGATTCCAGTAAGTGAACCTTCCTGAACAGCTTTCTTCATTAGGATGGATAGCACATTGGCCACGATGATAAAGAGGTAAGGTGAGAGAGGGTCTCCTTGGCGTAAGCCACGGGTAGGTTTGAAGAAAGGTAAAGGCTCTCCATTTAAATTTATGCTGAAAGATACTGTGCTCACACATTGCATGATCCTCTGTATCCATAGGTCACAGAAACCTAATTTTGTTAGACAGGCCTTACGAAAATCCCACTCGATGCGATCGTACGCCTTTTGCATGTCTAGTTTTAAAACTGCTTAAAATTTGTTCTTCTTGTTGCTGGTTCGTAGTCTATGTAGCACCTCCTGAACCATCAGTATATTATCCTGAATCTGCCTGCCTTCCACAAAAGCACTCTGTTCCTCTGCAATGATGTGTGGTAGAATTGGTTTGAGCCTGTTTGTGAGTACTTTGGAAATGATTTTATATAGGAAGTTGCATAGACTGATAGGGCGATACTGCTCCAGTTTTTCAGGCTGTGGGACTTTGGGAATCAGTGTAATGAGTGTTCTGTTTAATGCAGGATCTAGATAACTAGAGTTGAAGAATAGCTGTATTTCTTGGAAGATCTCCTTAGAGATTGCTGACCAATTCTCTTTGTAGAAGATGCCATGAAACCCGTCGGGACCGGGTGCCTTGAAAGCTCCCAGCTGCTGCATAGCTGTGGTGATTTCCTCCTCGGTAAATGGAGCCATCAAGGTATGATTCATCTGGTCATCTACTAAAGTAGGGATGAGTTGTATGATAAGTTGCCAATCGCGGAAGCCCACTGATGTATATAGATTCTTGTAAAACTGTGCTGTCATCCCCTGTATCTGCTTTTCCCCTCGAATCCATACTTCACTCTCATTTTTCAGCATTGTTATCTGATTTCTACTTCTCCTCTGAATTGTTGTCGCATGAAAAAATCGTGTATTTCTATCGCCCCACTTTATCCAGCTGATTCTTGACCGCATACCCCAATACATCTCCTCTTGACGCCATAGCTTATCAATTTCTTTAGTAATCTCTTTCTGTTGAGCTGATTCTCCAGTGATTTGAGTGCTGTTCATCAGGTTCTGGAGTTCACCTTTTAGCCAGGTGACCCTCTTCTTTGCATGGCCGAATTTGTTCTTGCTCCATTGTATCAACTTCTGCTGTACTTGCTTCAGTTTGTCCACCAAGGTGAGGTCCTTTGTGGCAGGGTCATTCCAGATATCTATGACTATGTTTTTGCTTTCTACATCGTCAGTCAAGTATGCTTCATACTTAAATTGCTTTCTTTTCCTGCTCTTTGGTTGAGCCAGGGATAACAGGAGAGAAGTATGATCCGAGCCTATCGCCGGGAGAGCAATGCATTCAGCCTCTGGGTAGGTAATTCTCCACTGAAGCGAGCAAAAAGCCCTATCTAGTCTCTTTTTCACCAGATTTTCTCCCTCACGTTTGTTTGACTAGGTGAAGGAGCACCCTTTGCATTCCAGGTCCATCAAGGAGCATTGATTGACGAAGTCTCTGAAAGCAGTTAACTTGTAAGTTTCAACTCTGTACTTGCCCACTTTCTCCCAGTGATTTAATATTTCGTTAAAATCTCCCAAGCAAAGCCATGGTAGTCAGTAATGCATACTAACTGAGGAGATATGTTCCCATAACTCGATTCTTTCCCTGAAAACAGTTAGAGCATGGAGAAAAATAATTTTCATTTCCTGATTACTGTCTTTCAGATGACATTGGGTGAAGATGGCTGTGGCTGAAGAGGAGTCAATAGATAACTGTAGATGATCATCCCAGAATAAAGCTAAGCCCCCTGCTGTACCCTCTGGATTTACTATGTAACTGTTTTGGAATTTGAGTCTCCTTTTTATTCTGAGCACTTTCTGTTCTGAGTTTTTAGTTTCCATAATGAAAACAAGGTTGGGCCATTCTTGAGTCACAGTGACTCGTAATGCCTGGAATGTCAGGGGATTGCCCAGCCCTTAGCAATTCCAGCTTAAGAGTTTCATGGGTAAATTGGTGGCTTATTAGGGCTAGCCACCAGAGCCCATTGATCTGACTTCTCTGCCACCCTAATAGGTGTTTCCACTAGCTGAGTAGTGTTCTCTGAAAGTTGAGCTGATGGTTGTGCTCCATATGAACAGAATCGTTTAACTTTTTTTGAATTACTCGTCTTCACACACTTCCCTTTCGACTTTGCAGGGGGGTCATCTCCAGCCCAACTTCAGCTTCCTTCATCTGTTCCTCGTGGAGTGTCAAGATTGATTCCTCATCAATGCAGTAATTTCCCCTCTTCTAGGGGCTTTTCACTTCAACCAGAATTAGTTCCCGAGCTGAGGAAGGCTTGTAAGTCTCCTTTCCTTTTAGGTGAGTATCACATACCTGGGTTTGCTGGGATGATGGTGAACTGTTCTGCTCTGTTGCAGGTGCAAGAAATAATGGGGTTTCAAGCACTACATCCACTTCGTCAGGAGGAAGTTCCTTATTTCCATAGAATATCTTACCATAGGGACTTAGTTCCCTCACCTCAGCTCGCAGCCAATCCCCACATCTGGCCGGTAAGTTCTGTTCTAGCCCTGACTCCTTGTAAGGTATTTCGGTACATTCCGTTGCATAATGGCCAATTCTGCCACAGGAGTAACAATAATAGGGCAGTCGTTCGTATTTAAATTCGACCCACAGCTTCTTATTATCTAGATTCACAATTACACCAGTTTTCAACGGGTTTTCTAAAGGCAGTGTCACTCGGGCTTTACCCACTTTGTAGGTGCTGTTTCCATTTTCCTCCAGCTTTACTTCAACAACTGCTCCTAGTTTGGAGGCTATTTCTTCAATCACATCATAGGTAACTCTCCCATAGGGTAAACCAAAGAACTTTACCCAGAAATCACAGTGATTGTAATCATAACAGAACTCTGGTATGTCAGGTTCGCACTGCCTAAGGATGAGGAGATGGCTGGAGAATGACCAAGGTCCCGATTGAAGTACTCTTCGTGCCTCAACTTCCGAATTGAAGGAGAAAGAGAAGAAACCTAGTTCCAGCGTTGCGCAGGTAAAGTTCTCCGTCTTCCAAGCTTTCCTCATCAGGGTTAAGAAAGCATTATAGTTCAAGGCTGGGTTTGTGTAGAATTAGCCAAATAATGTTTTGCGACACTCAAGTAATTTTTCGGGAGAGATAGCACTTGGGATATCGACGACTTCGACTGCGTTCCAGAGTTTTCCCATGCTTTTACACAGAGCCACGAGTCTTCTATCTTCATTGTTCTGATCTGCCATATTTGTTTGTAGGGGAGTGGGTTTCTTGATAGATTGTGGATTTGAGGGTTGAGGGGAGCTCAGAAGAGTGAAAAATGGAGCGGTACCTTACTACTGAGGAAAGGGCAGAAATTAGGGTTTCGAAGCTTTCACAAGGGGGTGTATGGTTAGACGTCACAACGCCAGAGGATCAACGAGGGAGAGAGACGAAGAATCGAAGCAAACAGTGGCTTCGAGGTGGGATTTGAGAAAAGCTACAAGGAACTACCCAGCTAGTAGAGGGGGACTACACACTCGATAGAGAGGAAACTCCATGGCGGAGAGCGATTCTTTATCTGTAGAGTAGGTTTTAAGTCCTGGGCATTCAAATTTACTAGTACGAAAGTTGTTTCGCAATTTTTACAAATTTAACTATTTCCTTTTTTTAATCAAGCCACATTTTTATTACAAGTTATTAAAGTTAACCATACATTATTTAAATGGAAGAATTACACATCAAGCATTAGAGCTTTTTCGCATTGTATAATATGATTTCTAAACTCTCACTTTGGACGTAATCCTTATATCATGAAAAATCGGGTAAATGTGTCCTTCAATTAACCATATACTTCTTCACATATCGTGTCTCAGATACAGAAGTTGCAATTTCATATTTGAATCACGTGATGTTGAGGTCGCAAGACCATAATTGGTGTTTAACAAGAGAAAGAGAGAGAGAGAGAGAGAGAGAGTTTTTGATGATTAGATAGAGAGTCGAGTTAAGATGTCAACGATGATGATTTGAGAGGAGGAGAGGACCATGCAACAAGTCAGTTTTAGCGACGAAGAAGACACTCAACCAAACTTTATTGAGTCGTTTTCTAAAAATTTAAGGATTGTATTAAACTAAAAAGAGGTACAAGGATCGTCAAGACATTAGCCTATATCAGGCAAGATCGCCGCGCATAACTTTCTGATTGCTATGGTGCTAATGCTATGACAATTTAAATTGGGTTCATACATAAATAATGCGCAAAAATTCTAGGCATGTCTCCTATGTTTTCTTCAACAAAATGAAATGAGTATAACCCGTACAAGACATGGACAGTCTTGCCAGATAATTGAACAACGTCTCAATCGGTCCCGGGTTGGCATTCGCGAGTCCTGGATCGGCGTCGGTGGATCTCGGGAACCCAAAATGACTTAAGAGGTTGGAGATTAAATTGAAGCGTAATTGAAGGGATGGGAAAAGAAAAGGATTTGCTTTTCTACATTGTTCCTGAGCTAGGCACTTGCAAACAATCTTCAGGTCGGACGATTGTACAAGTCTCGCACTATTCCCATTGGATCCATCATGCTGATAAAGTACTGATAATGCTGCTAGTTTCACCACCTGCCGTACAAGGAAAAGCTCTTAAAGAGCCGAATGCTTGCGAATCTAACACCGAGGTGGGCCGAGCATTTGTCAATCATTTTTGGTGATCATGTAAAAAGTTTCATCAATATTTTCAGACAAGCAACTCGGCTTTTAATTCGTTCAATTGAGTCATTCCCCAGCTTTGCTCGCGTCCTTACATCTGATAACCTATCACAAAAATATTCGAACTTGCTTCTGTGGTCACTTAACTCTCACCAAACATCACTGACTACAAATTCAAAATATGGCTTCCCTTTAGCTTAACTAAGGTCATGGTAAAAACCAAACAAAGCTCCTAAACGATAGGGAGTCTAGACCCATCATATTTTATATTGTAACGGGTATCTGTTAAGACTCAAATCACATTACCATATTTCAGTTGCGCTAATGAAAATCTAGAAGTGCATTCATTGACAAGGCCTTGACAGCGTTAGAAACAAAACTGATTGACAATAGTCTCAGAATTTTTATTAGTAGGAGGAAAGAGAAACCAAAAAAACAAATATAGGCTCACAAGTTGATTAAGGCTCGAACTTTCCCGTTCGATTCAGATCATAATTTGTGATTATCAGGACAATCGGAGTCTTTGCAAAGACATGGAGACAATTGTCACGGGCCGAGAGTTCCCTTGACCTCGGAAACGACCCGCGGGCGCCTAGCGAGCGGAATTCGCCAGGCCAGCCCTTTCTTTAGCTGTTCCACGAACGATACGGTGAATGATTATTCGTGCGAGATCCTACCACGCCCAGCTTCGCTCGGGCGTCTGGTCCATCGAGTAAGGCAGCAGTTCTCTTTAGGGACGACAACCGGTTTCGGCTCGCCATGGCCTCGTCGGGAGAGCGGCATCGGCTCCCGACCGGTTTGTGCACGGGAGGCCTACCCCGTCTTGAGCTCCTAAGTGATGTAATCCTTCTATCCTAGAACTCCTAGCACCAACCGTTCGACGCCACTCCCACGGACCGGTTGTGTTCTACCCTTCGCCTCACACTCTTCACGAGATAACCCCAAGCGCCACTCACAAGTGTCACGAGTACGGGAGGATTCACGGACCGTGACATTCTCCCCACTCACCCGCAACGCCCTCGTTGCGATCTCTCGCTCCGTCGCTTCCTTGCGTAAATTAACCATTGATGTGCCACTTTTGGGAATTCACATCGAATAGTCACGCTCGCCCAACAAAACAGGTTTTGCTCCATTGGTGGCCTTTTTGATCTCGGCCGCTCGGCCATTCGGTCACTGCGCTTTTGGTAGGTGTGGCATTTTTCGCCAACCGCATCTTTTGGCAAGCACCCTTTTAGCCTAATCGGCATCTTGACCCCCAGACCAATGGAGGTTCTTTTCTTGTTGAAAACGCGGCGGTAGACCTCTTCTTCGTATTCACCAATCGATCCAGAACGTTATCCCCATTCAAGAAAGGTTCGGTTCTTCTCTAACTCGCATTCCGCTCGACGAGAAGCCGACTCGTCCTAGCACCCATCCACTAGGACTTATCTGCTTGACCCGCACTTGAGCGAGGAGTCAGATTCTCCGACTTGCTCACTTGCTTACTGGAGGGATTCCTGCTCTGATACCACTTGTCACGGGCCGAGAGTTCCCTTGACCTCGGAAACGACCCGCGGGCGCCTAGCGAGCGGAATTCGCCAGGCCAGCCCTTTCTTTAGCTGTTCCACGAACGATACGGTAAATGATTCTTCGTGCGAGATCCTACCACGCCCGCCTTCGCTCGGGCGCCCGGTCCATCGAGTAAGGCGGCGCAGTTCTCTTTAGGGACAACCTGGTTTCGGCCCGCCATGGCCTCGTCGGGAGAGCGGCATCGGCTCCCGACCGGTTTGTGCACGGGAGGCCTACCCCGTCTTTGAGCTCCTAAGTGATGTAATCCTTCTATCCTAGAACTCCTAGCACCAACCGTCCTGACGCCACTCCCACGGACCAGTTGTGTTCTACCCTTCTGCCTCACACTCTTCACCAGATAACCCCAAGCGCCACTCACAAGTGCCACGAGTACGGGAGGATTCACGGACCGTGACACAATGGTAAACGATCGATGGCTCGCCTAGCACCTGGACGAAGCATGACACCAAGAGGGCACCCGACCAAGATTGGCCAAGTTCCCAGACGACATCCAACTCCTAGGGCGCTTTCCAGTGCAATCGAGGTGCCGAGATGGCCCCATTCAAATTAGAACTTGTGAAAAACCTAGAATTCTGAGAGCTGTCCTCTGGGAGAGTTGAAAGCTTCAGAAAACTTTCTTTTTTGTGGTTGAGCCTTGTAAGTTTGAGAGTTGTCCAGGATTGACCAACGGTAAAGTGTGAGTGTTCCAACAATTGTATTCTTTTCTTAATGACTATAGTGAAACTATTTTATCGAGCTTTCTTCATGAAGCATATCCCCAAAACACATAAATGCGCAATGTTAAATTTACTTTTCTGCCATTAATTTCTTGCTCAAATCATTTCATTCATTGATAATTCCTTATTAGTTGTAACAAATTGACTTTAAAGTATGGATTGTCGTTGATTCTGGGAATTATCTGTTGGTAATTTTTGCTATGGCTTCCGCGAAGTTTGAGTTTGAGAAATTCACTAGCTAAGATAGTTTTAGCTCGTGATGTGTTAAGATGTATGCACTACCCAAGACACAAGGCTTGGATGTAGGATCAGAGAGGGATGACAATTTTCCCTAGAGTAGGAAAGCAGAAGAAAATGCCGATACCTTGGAAAAGTTAGAAACACACTCTTATTCTCAAGAACAGGTTCATTACCATAAACATCCGGAGATCGATCATCAACAGATTCAACAATGGGCACACATTGAGATTTTCCGCTCCATTTGTAATGGTCTGTAGTTTATGTCTAGGTTTAACATCCTCATTACCATCATCGTGCAAAGACACTAACATCAATATATTGAAATGACACGAATCAAATACCTATAAGGAACTCCCAAAGCTATACCTAATTTTAAATCGGGAGAGTAACACCCCTAAATCTAGATCTAAACATAAATTGGAAAAGGAAAGGGGCTTAATTTCAGAGAGGTTGTGGAGCCACATCACGAACATCCTCCTTTATGGCTATCAATTGGACGAATAGCAAAATTGGTCTCTACGTTTACCTAAGATTAGCTATAGAAATTTATTTATGCACACAAACTCCCAAAACAAAGGAGAGCTTCAAAAGAGAGTAGAATTTTTGGGAGATGAGGGGGTTTGTTGACAATGAGAGAAAAGAACGAACCCTAATAAAAAAAACTTTATATCTCCTAAATTTCATAAAATTACCAAAACAACTCACTTGTCATAATACTTTAGCACTTTCCAAGTATTGGTTAGTTAGATAAATTGTCTAGATTAGGCAATTACTTGTCAAACTAACTAAGACTTACCATCGTAAGCATCTTTAACATGTAAATAGCTCGCAAAATTTTCAATTTTAGGGAAAAAAAAAAAAAACTCTTACTTTTTGAAATCACAAAATAGCCCATATTCTACAATACTTAGATTTTTTACCAGATTTCATGTCCTTTAATTCATCTACTTTAATCACTAACGAATAATCATTTTAATTAATGAAGTCCAATGCTAATAAAAGCATTTATATGTAGTGATTTTCGTGATTTACACAAAATTACCATTTTAACCTTTTGGTATGTAGCCTCATCTCTCTAATATATTTGCCTATTTGGTAACATGCCAAACAATGTCTAATTCTATCCTTTTATTTTCCAGAACAAAAAAAAAAAAAGAAACAAAATTCCATTTGGTAATTTTTTTTGTTCTCAGGAATACATTTAGAAAAAATCAAGAAGTAAAACAAAAGTAAATTCTTTTTTCCTGGGAACAACTCCAAAATCCAACCCAAATATTTATCTTTTTTTTTTTTCTCTCTCTCTCTTTTATTTTCTTTCTTTTTCTCTTCCTCTTCTTCTTCTCCTAGCCGATCGTCAACCATCACCGTGGCTGACGATAGGCTAAACAAGGTTCGGCGAGGGTTGCCCTTGCCCAACCATCGCGAGGTCAAGGCCAGCGACCTCGCCAACTCTCGTCTAGCCAATCGTTGGTCATTGTCGTGGTCGGCGACCACTATAGGAAGAAGAAGAGAAGAAAAAGAGAAAAGAGAAAAAAAAATGAAATAAAATCATTAAAAGATTAAAAAATTAAGTCATAAAAAAAAATTTGAGAGTTGTACCAAAAGTATTTCTATTCCACGAATAAAACATTTGGACAATTACCAAATGCTTTCAAATGCTCAAAACTTGTATAAAAAGCGAGAATTAAAAAAAAAAAAAAAACTATTTGGAAGCAGAAATCGTTCTTAGGAACATAATAGTTACCAAATAGATCCTTACTTATCAAAATTATTCAAAATCCCCTTGAAATCACTCCACGTGCTTTTATTCTAGAAATACATTTAGATGAGTCAAATATATAGTCTCGCCTAGCAGCAAATTTACGCGGAAACAACAGACATTGTTTTAGTCTTATATAAACAAAGCAACAACCATGGTGCTAATAATTTAAATTCACTCACACATATAGTCTTGCGTCTTATTAGCTTATCATATAGTCATTAATTTCTTTTAACTACATGGATCTATGTTATTATCCATTGTTTAAACTAAAATCAAACAAGGATCGAGAGCACTAAGTGGATCAACCCACTTTAGCACCAAGAGATTTACTTACCTCGGATGAGAAGCTCTGTTTGAACAAAGACCTTCATCCACCTTAAAATCAAGTGATACAATCTTGAATTGACCCTCTAGTCAAGCCAATCAAACACTTAATCTAACAATATCAAGGGGACCAAAATGTTGAGGGAAAATCTTACCTCAAATAAACTTGTTTGGTTAAACGGAGCAGAGTACTTTCATCTCCTTACTCTTAGCTTGCATAATTCTAAAAATCAATGGATCATGAGTATGTTTAAGTGGTACGGCTTCTAGGTTTGATAGTAAAGAAAATGTACAAGAGATGAGCTGTGCGAAGAGGACGATGAACTTTGTACTAGTGGAGACAGAGAGAGCATGATTCGACCAAGGCAAATGTACGAATGAGGAGCATGATTTGGAAGCTTAGAGAGCATGGCTGGCCACGTAGGTGCACGAATGAGGAGGCTTGATTTGTAAGCTTAGAAAGCATTAATGGGTTATATAATTAATAGAAGCGACGTAAGGAATGATGTAATATGAAAAGTACCAAAATAGGTCAAGGAATGTGGGACACTATGTTAGTGACAAATGGTTGGTGAAAGTGAGGTTAGGGGCAACAAGGTAATTCTCCAAAAGATATTTGTGATTTCGATGAATACTGAGGAACCTGGTGTTGGTTTTATATGTCAATAAATTAGAAAAGTATTTTGGAACCACCGAAATAATTACCCAATATATATTTCTAGGCACGTCAATCCCGTCCAATAATTCTATGTCGACATGTTTTTCATCATTAATCTCCCATGACATCTCATCTACTAATTTCTATTTGATTTATGCACATTGAAGTTAGTAAAATCATTTTACTAATTGCTTAATCTCAATTGCAACTTATTCTGATACTGCTCGAAACTAATAAATTCGTGTTCTTATAAAGTTTGACCAGCAAAGCATTTTCATCAATTTCAACTGTGTTGCCTTTCTTGACCCTTTAAAAGATTCAATGACTCTCCACAAAGTCAGATACTTAAATATCACGGTTCCAAAAGCATATTTTAAATATATTTTCCTATCTTAACAAATTTAATGAGAGAGTCGTGCTTTGCCGAAATTATAAAATATTTCATTTAAATCATTTATCATCTTGATACCATATATAATATTAATGAAGAAACTTCGATATGCTCCACCGGTACCCAAACAGGATGATGTTTAGAACCCATGGTGCTTTCCAATGTAGTAGCTGGACGCCCGTGCCTGTTTTCGCAAGCGCATGGTGCGACCCAGTTCCAAAGTTCTTAAACTCTCATTTCTTGAGTTTATTTTATATAGAACTTCTAGAATATCAGGAGAACTTTGAGACCCGTCATCTAAAAGAGTCAAGAGCGTGAGAAAACACTCTTCTTGCAATCGATTCTCATGTGCTTAGGTAATATCTAGGATTGAGACACCCTTGAATGTAAGTGTTCGAGCAACTATAATCTAATTATAATGGAATCATCCCGTCGATCTCATTCACGTAGATTGACTATGTGACGTTCACTATTCTGCTAATTATTTATAGCTCAAATAGCTTCGTTATCCACCCCTCCTTGTTAGTACACATAGTCAGATATTTTGTTAAACCACCCCCATAACAGGAGCATTGACATTTCTGCTTCTTCTTCTTCTTCTTTTTGTTCTTTTCTTTTGTAGTATTTGACTTTTTCCGGGACCAATCTGTCTAAATAAGGCAAGACAAAATGTGAAGACCAATTCACCAGAATAAATTAATACCCCAAGAGGCAAAAAGAGGAAAAAAAGGTTAAGAATAGTTGCGTGGAAAATAGAGGCATGAAGGGATAAGAAGGGAAGACCCTCAAAGGAGAGGGAGCAATGAGCTTGCAGATGTCTCAGCTAATCCCTTTGAAACGCCCGCACCAGCCAAAGAAGCAAGTAAACGTATAATATATATATATCCATACACTATACACACACCATCTTTGCCGATTGATGCATTGATTGATGACGACCGAGTTCTAATTTTTTTTTTTTTGTCTTTAAGGACGGTTGAATTAACTTACTCGAGATTGATCTCCTGCCCTTCCTTAATTAATTGGACATTGATTGTGACACTGTAAATTTTTTTAATAATTTCTTTGTCAAAATAAATAGGAACCTTGAAATGGTCTAAGGGATAGAGACGGCTGATCCTTTTTACAGTTTCAACTGATAACCATTTTCGTTATTATTGAAATTGTGCTCTTCAAAATCGTGGGAGAAATTGTCCAATCAATCATAAACCCATAATATGGATGCCAATTCAATCCTATATTTTCCAGTTTTATCAATTTAGTCCCAAACGTTTTATGTGAAATTGCAATGCAGTTATTTGGACTAAGTTTTGCAAACAATCGCCGATGTGGTGGTGCGCATGTAAAATGACCGACAATGACTGAACCATCCCGTCAATGATTTTTGACGAAAATTGATCAGAAAAACTACATTAGAATTTCTTGCAAAGGTGTAGGACTAGTTTAATAAAATTCAAAAATTTATAACTGAATTGACATTTCAAACAAAAGATTTAAGGTCATTAGTTAATTTGTTAAAAAATCAGTAACAGATGCGCCTGATATGAACCTTATAGTCTTCCTAAATGTTAAGGTCATGCACCTTATGATTGAATCAAACAGTAATTGTCCAAAGGTGGTCAAACCGATTGCCCAATCGAGGAAATTATGATTTGATCATGATGAGTGACACCTCACTCCTTTGACTCCAGATGAGAACACGAGAGGCAAGATATTTTCAAGTTTGATGCCGTCGCATTTAGCAAGGAAGAAGGCTTTGGTAGCAATAATCACTATGGTTGAGGTCGGCAGATAAGCATAATCTGGAGAGAAATTGAAAGAGTGAGTCTCATTCGGCACGAAATGTTCGGTAATTTATCATTTCACAATGGATAGAATAAAACATTTGATTTGACCAGTAGGCTAATAAACCTCCACCACGTCGTGTGGCCCTTTTGCGGCTTCATGCCGCCTTTTACCTTGACATACAATTGCCTTTAATCTCACCCCCTCTGTAAGACGATCTTGAGAGCCTTCTCCGCCTTCTCTCCTCCATTTCCCTTCATCTTGGATCTCTGCCGCAACCCCTCTCCCATCCATTTCCATTGATAGTCGGGCATTTTGGGATGCATCATCCTCGTTGAATTTGATAAGTGAGTTACTTGATTTGTAAATACCCCTAAATCTACTTGGTTTGATGAGGGCCTCTATCACAAAAAGTTTGACCCTCATGGGTATGATCAAGTATTCTCACTCTATTGGCATGCTCTAATTGAAACTGGTGATAAAACATTCCAATTTCGATTGCTGAACACATATTATACAATCAAATTAGCAGCAAAAAAATTTCCGCCACTAATGCAAGGTGAGTAAAGGGTCATCTTGACAGTAGATGTACATATAACAACGATTTCATTTCTCATCTCGCTCCGAATTTAAAGTGAAGGTGGGATACATGAAAGTTGGCAAAAGGAGTAAAACTAAAAAGCCTCTAAGGGTGCTTCTAAAAGAAATTTTGAACAACCATTCATCTTTCCAAATTACAGAAAATGAATTTCAGTCAATTCACAAAATATATATATCTAGATATTATATGTATATATATATATGAACAAAGATATTACAAAAAAAGAAATTAATGTGGGGAAAACCATTTAGGTTATGGAAAACCCTCCGTCATTTAATAGGGGGGGGGGAGCCCCTTTGCCAATGGCATTGACCTAAAAGACTGCCGATGCGTAACGACAAGTAGACTCCGACAACCTCCTCCTTTGTCTTCATCTCTCCCTTTCTCTCTCTCGATCTCGATCGACGACAGCAGATTTTTGACCAACCATGCATTCCATTAAATTAAACCCAAGAAGAAAAATTAAATACTGTATCCCTCTCTCTCTCTCTCTCTCCCCTTTTCCTCCTTTCTTTAATCTAACCACTGTGTCCATTTTTCACTCCTAAAGCTGCCATACCCAGAGAGAGAGAGAGAGAGAGAGAGAGAGGTGTTTCTCCTTTCTTTAGTCGACGACTCGGGTAAAGGGAGCTCCTTTTGGTGCGTGTGTCTTGTTTGTCGCTCGCATTTTGCAGGGTTCCGGAAGACAACAAGCGCTCCCTTTTCCTTTCCCCCTCCCTCCCTTGCCCTTTTCTCTGTTCTGGGTCTCGATCAGATTCGGGCCACTGAAGCTCCGGCGCTTCCTCGATCTGAGTTCTTGGGTCGCTCTTGGGTCGCTCGACCGCGGGACGCTGAGTGTCGATTCGTTCTATGAGTCTGGTAATCTGAAATGGACGGAGTCGCCGAACGCCAAGCCCCGAATGCCGAACGGCGCCTCCGCGCCCAGGCTCCGCTGGTAAGAGCTCAATTTTGGTCTTCCCACTTCATGGGTTTCTGCTTTTTTTTTTTAGTGTGCCTTCGTGGGATTCATGTCGGGAATCTCTTTGAGCATTTCTTGTTTCTTTTGGGGGGCTTGCTGGATTTTTGGTTTTCGGTCTGGTGTTAGAGAAAGCTGGGGAGCAAAGATGGGGTTTTGTGTACTTGGGTTGCTGAAATTCGGTGATTTCGGCGTGATCTTGATGATTGTGCTGGCGATCGTTTCGTCTGTGAATATAATTGTGGATTTGGGAGGATACCCAGATGAGAATTGCGGTGTAGGAATGCGTTTGCTAATGAGATTGCCTTTTTTTTATTCATCTGTTTTCTTCCCTTTCTCGTGTTTTGCCGGCATTGTCTCGTGTCCTGCCTCTCGAATACCCAGCTCATCCTGTGTTGACATTTAGCAAGCGCTCCCCTTTAGTTCTCCAATTTTTTTCGGGCAGGGCTTCTGTCTATGGAATTGCAATAAAAGCTTAACCTTTTAAAATCAAGGATCTAGATTTTCTTTTCTAAAATATATGATTTTGCCGATTGTACTGATAAATTTCCGCTTGATGCTTTGCAGGTTGATTCTGTATCATGCTATTGCAGAGTCGATTCCAGCTTAAAAACAGTTGTTGGCGCAAGGAAGTTTGTCCCAGGCTCAAAGATTTGCATACAGCCTGACATCAACCCTAATGCACACAGAACCAAGAACTCGCGCAGGGAGAGGACCCGAGTGCAGCCCCCACTCTTACCAGGCCTTCCTGATGATCTTGCAATTCTTTGTCTGATTCGAGTCCCTCGCATCGAGCATATAAAGCTTCGCCACGTTTGCCAAAGATGGAAGAACGTTGTCAGAAGCAGTTATTTTTACTCCCTGAGAAAGAGTCTTGGACTGGCAGAGGAATGGGTATATGTAATGAAACGAGATCGTGATGGAAGGATCTCATGGCATGCTTTTGACCCTACATATCAGCTCTGGCAGCCACTTCCTCCTGTTCCAAGTGAGTATTCTGAAGCTGTTGGCTTTGGCTGTGCAGTGCTGAGTGGTCACCGCCTGTACTTATTTGGAGGAAAAGATCCACTTAGGGGATCTATGAGACGGGTTGTCTTTTACAATGCTTGGACAAACAGATGGCAAAAGGCACCGGAGATGCTCAGGAAACGCCACTTCTTCGGCTTTTGTGTTATAAACAACTGTCTCTATGTGGCTGGTGGCGAGTGTGAGGGAACACAGAGGACTCTCCGTTCTGGTGAAGTATTTGACCCCAACAAACGCCGGTGGAGCCCTATCACAGATATGAGTACAGCTATGGTGCCTTTTATTGGAGTTGTCTACGATGGAAAATGGTTCTTGAAAGGACTCGGGTCTCATCAGGAAGTGATGAGCGAAGCCTATGTCCCTGAAACTAACACATGGACCGCAGTTAGTGATGGGATGATCGCAGGTTGGCGCAACCCGAGCATCTCTTTAAATGGACAGCTCTATGCTTTAGATTGTCGTGACGGTTGCAAGGTTAGGGTTTATGATAGAGACACCGATTCATGGAGCAGATTTATAGATAGCAAGCTCCATCTAGGAAGCTCCCGAGCTCTGGAGGCTGCGGCTCTTGTTCCACTGAATGGGAAGCTGTGCATCATACGCAACAACATGAGCATCAGTCTGGTCGATGTTTCAAGTCCCGATAAGCACGTGGAGACGAACCCTCAGCTCTGGGAAAATATTGCCACCAAAGGTCATTTCCGGACACTTGTCACTAATCTATGGTCGAGTATTGCCGGCCGGAGCGGTTTAAAGAGTCATATTGTGCATTGCCAGGTTCTTCAAGCCTAAGAACCAGCGTTCTTGTTCATTAAACTCTCTAGAATTTTGTTCAGATCATTATGCCTGTGTTTCCCTCAAGAATTTGGGCCGCCTGTGAATATGCCGTAGTTGCAGTTTATGGAGAGAATCTGCAGCAATTGGTCATTGGATAAAATGATGAGCGAAGAGTTGAGAATGTAAAATCGGTGGTTTGGAAGACTCAAATCAACAGATCGATTCACTGGAGGCACCGTATTCCAAAATGTACTCTTGCCTTTCATGCGAGATATAATTGTAATGACAAGGTACATTGTCAGTTTTAGCAACAGAACTTGATGTCATTCATTTATATTCATCATGAGAGGAGGTAATTATAGACCAGGACATGCGGCTACAGGGCCGTGCGCCTTTTGTTGTTTGATTATTTCGGTAGTATGATTTTCGTAATGTTTGTGAATATACATATTTTCACATTTAGAATGTATATACTTAATTTGTGTTGGCAGTGATGAATTGCACAATGCGGACTATCTCTACCTTTCTTTTTATTGAAGTTGTTCTGTCACTTGTACCTCAATTCTCAAGAGTACACTGCAGAGAAGCTTTCGCCATATCATGCACATGTCACGTGTATGTATTCGGGACTACCCCCCACGGTTTCGTGGCTCGCCTCTATGGTTTCTTCCTCCTCTTCGAGTCTCATTTCTCATCGTATCATTGATCTTGCGAAGATTTGATGCAATATCTTAAGCTTTAGAAGTTCGACAAGTAAATGTAACCAAACCATATGTTTCCCAATGTTATTAAATTACAATCACGATCTCCTCCATAAGAAAGAAGAATGGGATGAAGAGAACCTCCCCATGACAGCAGGCAGGACATAAAAGAAATTACAGCATTTACGATGTGATATTACAGGAGCCGGTAAATTCATGGAACAGAAGTAGTTCCACCACGAAACGATAACAAAGTTCATCCGGTGTCAACTAAAAACTATATACAAGAGTGCTCGTTATTGTATGAGGAGAGACACCAAAGCATCGAATTGATGGCGGATCCCTCCAGTCTCGCCAGATCTCCTTCACCTGTAACTAAAAGAAAATGCAGAAAGCAATGAGGTATTAAAGTTCGTCCAAACCTGTAATATGGCTTTAAAAGTAAAGGTCGAATGGCAGACCGAAAATACTACGTCCTATAACTGAATGAGACTGCAAGTCGTCCACCACGTGCTTAACCCGAATTATCAATGTAATGCGCTTCAATGAACAACAGTTGTTTACCATAATTCCAACAATACTTTTTCCTCCTCAAAATGGACCAGCAACTCTACTTATCGATCTATGGAGATTTTATGATTGCCAACAAACAAGAAAACAGTAGAAGTAAAAGTCATACAATGACCAAGAACCATGGTTTTCCAGGACACAATCATTTAATCATGCATGCTGTAAGTTCGTCCAAGATGCTCTAAAATAATTCAGCAATCCGTTAACAGTTTTCATCATCTAAGAAGTGCAAGGACCAGCAAGATCAGCCAACTATAGGGAATAGCACCACGAGTACCAGCCTTGGTCTATATATGAAGCTGGTACTGTTAGATCTTTCCTCAGTGGTATAAAGTTAAAGCATTCGCCAACAAAACAAGGACACAGAGAATTGGAGAAGCACGTGCAAGAAACCAAAATTCAAAGTTTAGAAACTTAGAACTGTTGCTTCAATTCGATAGGAGGAGCCAACAGCATATACATACTGAAATAGAAAAACACAGACAGGCTATACTTAGACTGCAAGTAAGGATATTACTAGAATTTGACTCAAACTAGATCATAAACTAGCGCACCAAGGCCAAAGGTTAATACTCGACGGGTGTTAATGACCGCGTTGTCCATATCAGTCAGTAGTCGAATGCAAAAGATTCCTCTTTGCCTCTGTTCTCACAGAGAATTTTCTCCCACATAGGTACAAGGTCTAGCTGGTTTTTGAGGTAATCAAATTTACTAGTTCGAAAATGACAAATCTCTCGAGCGAATTAACCGTTTCATTGAGCGAGAGTGTCTTATTGCAGCACAACCAGCGGAAGAAACACCGGAGGGATGGAAAGGAAACACATTGGCTCGAACTGGTAATATAGCTCCGAATTTCCAGGGGAAAGTACAGAGGCTACTGAAACTTCAGCACTGCACATGCGCGATAGGAAAGCCGAAATCGAGTAAAGGGCAGCGTCAAATTTGCATTGGAAACAGACCCGGATCATATTATCGCAAGTCCAACATTCATGTGCAGACATCAACCGGATAGCGGACCCGATTCCGAAGGACGCGAGGAAAGAAATTACCAATCTTTTGCACTAAAAATCAATGAATCTTCCATGTCATGTCAATTGCAATTTACCAATCGCATCAACACAATCCAAAACGTGCAATTGCAAAGAATCACAAAACGATTGATTGACAACTGGCATCATCATCACTTCCCTACCTCACACGGAAGCTGCCTTGGGGTTTTCACCGCAGGCGTTGCTCTTGCAGGCGGGGATGGCCTCGAACTGATCGGCCGGCAGCTTCTCCGACAGGGCCCCGACGTAGAACTCGATCATGCCGGAGCCCGAGTCCGACTTGATGCTCGTCACGGGGAGCCAGACGAAGAGCTTCTTGGCCTGGATCCCGGACACGCCGGACACCGACCCGTAGCTCAGCTTCCCGGAGATCTTCCGGTCGTAGTAGACGAGCTGGTCGAACTGCACGTAGCAGGGCGCGCGGAGTCGGATCTCGAAGGCGCCGTCGTCGGAGAGTGAGTAGGACGCCACGTTGTCGGGCAGGATGCCCCTGGGGAACCCGTACTGAGGGAGGAGGTCGTGCACGTCGTCGCCGCCGCCGCCGACGGTCCGGAGGGCTCCGAGGCGGGCGGCGGAGGCGGCGGAGGCGAGGAGGACGACGGCGAGGACGGCGAGGACGGCGGTGGAGACGGACGCCATTGACGGGGAGCTGAGAAAGCACGAGCGGTGAAAGTTGGACTTTTTATTTTGGAACGTGCTGCACGCCAAGCCTTCGGAACGAGGAGATATATTGCTGACTCCCTTCGCCGGGAAGTATTGTATTGTCTATTTAAATTGATTTATTAAAATAATGTAAGTTGTTATAACTATCTATCTATAAATGATCATTTTAAATTAATACGGCAGGTTTGAATATGAATCGGATTTTAAAAGTCAGCTTTTCCTTTCAACGTTCAAATTTGATCGATTGATTGCAGGCTTCGACTTCCCCGATCCTTAATTAAGATAGGTCAACTCAAACCCGGAAAAGGAAATGAACTATACTTTTTGAAAAATTCACTTCAACCATTTCATCGATTAGATTAGCGAAGAAAAGAATTATTTCACAAAATTTCAAACCACTCCCATACTAAAAAGTATTAGGCTCCCTCTATTTGGCGGAAAATAGGTGATTTTAAATATATTTCTAAAAAAATCACTTATTTCTCTTATTGCTTGATTTATAAATTGATGAAAAATATTTCATAGGTATTCATTTTCAAGGATGATAAAAATGTTTTGGTTCATTTATTTTTTAAGTAATATAAATAATTATTTCTACTAAATCAAATTTTCAAATCATCTATTTTTTCCAAAACAAAACTGCCTAAAAGGTTCAATACCTTTTAACTCTAAGAGGGGGGAAAAAAGAGAGAGAGAGAGAGAGAGAGTGGGAAGACCAGTTTTTTCCGCCATTATTATTGGTATATAAAATAGCTCTCGCATATTTTATAATTGTTATCAATTTTGCTGACGCTTTTCCAGAAGCTTAACTAAAATATAACGAAATTTACAGCCAGCTACCACGGAATTTCCGTTACAATCTCACAATACATTGAACTTTCAATCTTTTGGCAATCTTTGACCAACATGTAGTCGATTTTTCAATGAACACGCGATCAATATGGGGCACGCAATCAATATGGGGCACCACATTCGTCCAAAAAGAACCTATTCAAATTGCGATCAATGCCAAATCAATTGCAGACTTTGAAAGTTAAGTACACTAAGCAACTAAAATTGAACTTGTCGTCGTCCAAAAAGAACCTAAGAACCTATTCAAATTGCGATCAATGCCAAATCAATTGCAGACTTTGAAAATTAAGTACGCTAAGAAACTAAAATTGAATTTCGATAAGTACATTTCACCTAGATTTTCGACATATGCGATTACATAGCGAACAAATAACCTATTTGATAACTTCTCGAAAACAATTTTTACTTATATATATATATATATTTATTTATTTATTTTGCTCTCTAGATGAATTTCTGAACATTTAAAAGTATTTGATAGTTGTCCAAAATTTTTGCTTACAAATATAAATGTGTTTAATAAGTCCTCATATTTTTTTTTGGTTAAGGTCAAGTCTTGCCTAACTATCGGGAAGGCTCGACTTGGCGGGGATTGGTGATGCTCTGATGAGATTGTTGGCTAGTGAGCTTGACTTCGCTTAAATCTAATGAGATCGAGCTTGCCCAACCACTGATGAGACTCGATCTCGCTTGGCCACCGTGAGGTCAGCCTCATCCAACCATCAAGAAGGCTTGGCCTCGTTACAGGCCAGCAACCATCCAATGAGACCACTAGCCAAAGAAAGAAGGAGAAGAAAAGAGAAAAGAAGAAAGGAAAAAAAAATGACTTGTTTCCGTAGTTATTCCTAAGAATAAAGAAGTAACTTTTTTTCCACTTCTTAATTATTCCTAAGAACAAAGAAGTAACTTTTTTTCCACTTCTTAATTGTATTCCAAATCTATTCTAAAAAACAAAAGAGCCGCCAAATGGAGTTATGTTCTTTTTTTGTTCCGGAAAACAAGAATAGAATCAAACAGCCAAACAGGGCCGAAACATTACTAATTGGCATTTCTAATTTTTGAACCACGATTAAATTCCATCCATTTATCTAATTGAACGATTCACCAGATACAAAGACATCATCCTTGTAATTGCCAAAGGCCTTTCTAGACCTTTACCACCAGTATGTTTTTGCATTGTTCGTCTCCACACTCGCAGGACAAAGGTCTCTAATCATAATACTTCGTCCCCAGGTAGAGAAGTCGAAATCGAGATACGGGAACACTTTACATGTACACGACACTTATACTTACTACATGGTCCATCGAGACAGTACCATACATCTATTCAACTTTGTTGATTTTCTACCTCCATCAGCCTCTTGGTTAAAGAGCCTGAAAATGAAGCTGGTCGCAGCAGTAAGTTCGAATTGCATGATCCACCACAGGTATCCCCAATAATATCTGGGGATGCCTACTCTGTGATTAGCATCTGAACATCATCGACCATGGTGGGAAGCTGCCAAAGGAGGCACATGTAAAAGTATCATCAGCATCAATACCACAACTTACAACCACAGAAAATTAGACAGATATCAAGAACATCAAGATCGAGAGGTTAGTATTAACATTTACAGAGCATTTATTTTCAACCATCCTTCTGAAAAGACATACTACATGTGGAACTAGACAACTCGCACGCTATCACTTAAAGAGTCGAGAGACAGCAAGCGTTGCCCTCAAGCAACTTATTTACCGAAATAAATGGAATGATGCTTGCTCAAGTCGAATCTATAGGCAACAAAGAGGCCAACTTTAAGTAGGCCTCCTCTTGCTTGGCCAGTTGAGTAAGTTTTAGCTTTATTGAAGAGGGTCATCTAGACCTAATCAGACAAAAAGTACGTGGTGAAGTGCAGAACACTGAAGAGGACATAGGACAAGCTCTAAGTCGTGTATTTACTTATCGCATGGCCATTGACATAATCAAGTCGATAAATCAGTTGTACAAAATGCTGATAAAAGAAAACCAACTGCAGGAATGAGATGCATCATCAGCCCTTACAAATACTAAAATCCTTGACACCACTTCCGACTTATCTAAAAGCCATAAACAGAAATTGGAAACACGATTTTCCCTTTCTTCCTTGGCACTGAAATCACGTTGTACCATGAACAGTCCATCAGCTAGCTTATGAAAACAGGTGGAAGAGTAACTTTATGTCAACCAATTTAATACCATGCAGCCAAACATCAAAGGCTGATGAACGGACAAGCAACAATTCTGTAATTTAAGGAACAACCAATTCTATAAGGTACCGTTCAATTTCCACAGGAGTACAAGCAACTGCACAATACCGTCATCTTCCAATCATTAGTTTTACATTCCTTCAATCCAGACGCAATTGTTTGAAAAAAGATTCATCCTTTCTCAGGCAAAAAGTAAGCAACCGCGAATATATCCAAAAGATAATGACAAACATGATAAAAGCTAAACATATGATGCTCTCCCGAGGAACTCAGAGAGCAATGAGCTATCAGTCCAACAAATCCATCAAGCTATGCTACGCATGCAATCCCACAACGCTTTTCATAAGCAAACAACTAGCAGCGGCAACCATCAGTCTCAAAAGCGACACAATCGATGTAGCTTCCAAATACCACAAGACCCATCCGAACTCGAGAAGACACGAATCACAACCCACGAAGAAACCATCAAAATCAGCACCCAAGAAACGACAGCATATCAATCGCAACCAACTCCGCAGAATTCCCAACGACGACACGCGAATTTATCCACCCACACGCATAATCGCTCGCGGATTTACCTGGATCCCTCGCTTCCACGACCCGCCGCCGCAGGGGCCGGCGACCTTGTCCCGGCACGAGTGGACGGTCTGGAACTGGTCCACGTCGAGCTTCTTGTTGACGAACCCCACCTGGAAGTAGATGGAGTCGGAGGGGGGCAGGTCGACCCTGATCTCGTCGACGTCGAGCCAGAACAGGAACCGCTGAACCTGGATCCCCTTCAGGTCCGTGATGGAGCCGTAGCTGAGCTTCCCGGTGACCCGCCGGTCGTAGTAGACCAGGTAGTCGAACTGGACGTAGCAGGGCGCCTCCAGCTCGACGGCGAACCGGCCGTCGTCGGAGAGCTCGTAGGACCGGACGGAGTCCGGCAGGAGGCCCCCGGGGAGGCCGAACTCGGGGAGGAGCTCGTAGACGGTCGCGGGGGAGCCAGAGCTAGGGCTAGGGCTTGAGAGAGAAAGGGGAGGGAAGAGGGCGAGGAGGGACACGAGGGCTAGAGAGAGAAAGAGGGAGGAATCGGCCATTGGAGGAGGACTGGTTGGTGGCGGAGTTGGAGAGAGAGAAGAAGGGAAGGAGACGGGATGGATTGACGAAATTGATGTGGACGGGATTTTATACGCGGGGGAGAAACGGTGTCGTGCGGGGCTTTGATGAGGGACAAGACGAGGTGCCGTGATGGGGAAGGGACAAAACCGGATTTTTCAAAGGCGTCGAATTTGGATTAGTGGGTCTTAGTGATAATCGAGGATTTGAAAAAACGAGTATTCTAATGAATGAATGAAGATTTCTCAATTTCGCGAAATTCGTTGCAGAGGGGGGAAGGTTCGCGTATGAGTCCAATGCGTGCTGGAAACGGGATGTAGACGGGCCTCGTCTTATACGGGAATCGGGCCTACGCCCGACGTGGTCCAGACACGTTCAAACGATGCCCGATAAGGACATTCTGTCGAAGAATTTTTCTACTTTTCAATTAGTCCTGATGGAGAAAGTTTCTGACCGTTTCGGTTTCGCCAAAATGCCCCTTGATTTAGTAGAAATCGCACGTATATAAACTTCGAGACCGAAATTCCCGAATCCCGGATCGACCCGCGAAAGCTGACCCGACGATGGCCCTCGTCCTTGTGTGATCTCGAATGGGTGTGACCGTGGGAGAGAGATGCGGGTAATAATGGTGGTGGTTTGGAGATTCACTACGGCAATTGATGGCAGTCATTGCGATTGGTGGTGAGGGTACAATAGGGTTTTTCAAAGAACGTGAAGGCAAGGGGGAAAAAAATGGAAAAACGTTGCAAATGCACCTTGATTATTAATTTTTAAGTGACCCAGTGCATTGTACTGATAAGAGTCTAGATTCAAAATGTCAATTTATTACTGAATTGGAAAGAACGATACACTTTAAGGAATCACAATCAACTTCACTGTCCAAAAGAAGAAAATATGGATTTTATTTTAATATAAGAGATTTGGGATCTCTAGGCCATGAAATTTCTCGTTCTTGCTCTGAAATTAGAAGTAAGCATGATTGCTTTTAAAATTAGGACTTTTTTGGCTATCAAGAAAATTGATTACACTGGGTTTTGTTTTTACATGACTAATTTTATTTATAACTACAAAGTTTTATATACTTATTGCACGGGAGGTGGGCTTGGTCGCCTATGAGGAGGTGGTGGACTTACAGGTTACATGTTGTATGTGAACTGGTAGAGCAAGTCGACGTCCTGGCGGTGCCGAGCAAACCGCTCTCGGGGGAGCCGGAGGAGGTGACGGCGTAGGGGGTTGATAAACTGGCGGAGTTGGTTGAAAAACTCGCGGAGGTGGCGCCGATGGACGTTGAGGAGATCCATATATTGGCGGTGCTCGTGGGGTTGAAGCTGGTCGGCCCCTATGTGACGGCGCGCCGTGGCTGGGAGGAGCTGATGGCGGCGAACGTAAGACAGGATGTTGTCCATAACCAGGACAAGGCGTTCTAGATACTGGCGCTGCCGGGGATCCAGGCGTTGCTGTTGGAGGCGTATCGGCCACAAGGAATGACGGAGGTGGCGGATGGCCGCCATAATACGATGCAAAGGATGAACAGGTGGAGGATTTGGAGGGCCGTCCATTGTATCCACTCGCTACAGCACTGAGCGAGATGATCAGGATGTACGCAACAGTGCTTTCCTTCGACAGCGAAGCACTCGAACTCGCTCTAATTCTGGGCAGGAAGCTAAAATGCAGGTTAAATAGCCGAGCTTTTGTATGCAACTGAAGCGGCCATAATCAAAGGACGGGATGAACTCGACGACCAGGACCATCTTCAGGATCTGGACTCAATTTAAGGAGGAGATGCCAGCATCTTTTGGCACGGTGTTTACGGGTTCGCGTCGATACCAGTCCAGACGCTTCGTGAATCTCCCGGTTCTTAGTATTTCCATCGAATGGGAGACACTGGACAAACTCTTACTCTTGTATTTACTTATTGCATGGCCACCATTGACATAATCAGGTCAACAAACCAGTCGCACAAAATGCTGATAAGAGAAAACCAGCTGCACGAATGAGACGCATTGTTGGTCCTTACAAGTACTGAAATTTGTGGCGCCACTTCGAACTTATCTAAAAGCCATAAACAGAAACTGGAAACGTGATTTTCCCCATCTTCCCCTCCGCATTGAACTCACGTTATAGGTGGAAGAGTAACTTTAATTCAACCACGTCGATACCATGCAGCTAAACATCAAAGGTTGATCACGGGAGAAGCAATAATTCTATTCTAAAGGAACAACCAGTACTATAAGTATTGTTCATTTTCCGCAGGAGTACAAGCAACTGCACAATACTGTCATCTTCCCATCATTAGTTTTTTTTATTCCTTCAATCCAGAACAATTGTTTGAAAAAAGATTCATCCTTTATCGGGTAATTTCGGCGAGGAAAAGCAGACGACAGTGAATATCCAGAAGGTAATGACAAACATAGTAAAAGCTAAAACATTTCAACGTATGAAGCTTTCCTGAGGAAGTCAAAGAGCAATAATCTGTCAATCAAACAAATCCCTCATGTCATGCATGCATCGCCATAACGCTTTTTCATAAGCAAACAACTAGCAGAAGCAGCAACTACCAGTCTCGAAAGCGACACAATCGACGTAGCTTTCAAATGCCACAATACCCATCTGAACTCAAGAAGACACAATCCCAACCCACGAAGAAACCATCAAAATCAGCACCAAAGAAACGACAGCATATCAATCGCAACAAACTCCGCAGAATTCCCCACGACGACACATGAATTTATCCATCCACACGCATAATCGCTCGCGGATTTACCTGGATCCCTCGCTTCCACGACCCGCCGCAGGGGCCGGCGACCTTGTCCCGGCACGAGTGGACGGTCTTGAACTGGTCCACGTCGAGCTTCTTGTTGACGAACCCCACCTGGAAGTAGACGGAGTCGGAGGGGGGCAGGTCGACCCCGATCTCGTCGACGTCGAGCCAGAACAGGAACCGCCGAACCTGGATCCCCTGCGGGTCCGTGATGGAGCTGGAGCTGAGCTTCCCGGTGACCCGCCGGTCGTAGCTGACCAGGTAGTCGAACTGGACGTAGCGGGGGCCCTCGAGGTCGACGGCGAACCGGCCGTCGTCGGAGAGGTTGCAGGACCGGACGGAGTCCGGGAGCAGGCCGCCGGGGAGGCCGAACTCGGGGAGGAGCTCGTTGACTATCGGAGGGGAGCTAGGGTTAGGGATAGGGAGAGAAAGGGGAGGGAAGAGGCCGACGATGGAGACGAGAGTTAGAGAGAGAAAAACCGGAGGGAAGCTCCAAGGCGTCAAATTTGGATTAATGGATCTTAATGATAATCAAAGATAAAAGAACAAGTAATCTAAATGAATAAATGAAAATTTCTCATTTCATGAAATTCGCTGCAGAGGAGATGCTTCGTGTATACGACCCATGTGATTCCCACACGTTCAAACGATGCCCAATTAGCAACTCTCATTGGAGAATTTATCTGCTTTTGATTAATCCCGATGGAGACCGAAATGCCTCTTGATTTAGTAGAAATCACACGTATAAAAACTTGGAGATTGAAATTGCCCAATCCCGGATCGATCCAGGAAAGCCGACCTGACGACGGGGCTCATCCTTGTGTGATCTCGAACGAGTGCGGCTGCGGGAGAGAGATGCTGGCAATAATGCGGTGGTTGAAGATTTACTACGGGGATTGATGGCAGCCATTGCAATTAGTGGTGAGGATACAATGGGGTTTTTCAAAGAACATGAAGGAAAGGGGAAAAAAAATGGAGCAACGTTGCAAATGCACCTCAACTATTAATTTTTAATTGACTCATTGCATCGTCCTTATAAGAGTGTAGATTGAAAATGTCAATTTAATACTAAATGGAAAAAACCCGAGTCCCTATAACATAATAACCAATTATTGATATAACCATCAACGGTAATTGTGGTCTCGTGGTATCAGTTAGTACTTTGTAAATGCAAGATCCCAATCAGTTTTGGAAGTAGTAGTTTTGTTAAAGGTTGTTTACTAAGGTGTATCGACTTTCTATTTATGCATAAAACCTTTTATCTTATTTAAAAAAAACATGTCTAAATACATTTCAAGGAATCACAATCAATTTCATTGCAAGGAAGAAGAAAATTCAAATTATTTTTTAATAGAAGAGATTTGGGACCTCTAAGTATTGAAATTTCTCCTTCTTGCTCTAAAATTAGAAATAAGTACAATTGCTTTTTAAATTATGAAAATAATAATAATTGGCTATCAAGATAATCGATTACATTGGGTTTCATTTTTACTTAACTAATTTTATTTATAACTGCCAAAACGATGTTTTTTTAATAAAATTAGGGAAAATTCCAAATAAGGATATGAATTGTCCTCATCTTCTCGAATAAATGCCTAAAATGGATTTTGTTTTAAATAAATGACTTAAAGTGGTTATCATTGTTTCAAATAATGACCTAGTTTCATCGACTCGCCAATTGGTAAAAAATTTTGACCCATCAAGGGTATTTTTTACCAATACAATTTATTTTAAGATTTAATTATATCAAAAAATTTTAAAAAAGGAAGGGGAATAATGAGTGAGAGGGCTTTTTCCTACCTATGGCCATTGCCCCATTGCTGGTGGGGCTATAGCTACACTTTACGAGGTTGTCGATGCTTAAGTAAGGCTGACGACCCTCGCTGACTAGAGGCAAGGGCTTGTTAGCCCTCACTAGGGACAAGAGAGGGTGGCAACCCTCTCCCATATTAGGGTGAAGCCCTTGCCCAACGCCTTCAAGCCTAGGCGGCAAGGTCCAAGGGCCCTAGGTGAGGGTCGCCAGGCCAATGCGAGGGTTGGCGACCCTCAGCCAGATGGGGGTAAAGGTGGGCGACCCTTGCCTGGATTGAGAGAGGGTTACCGTCCTCTCGTCTCTAACAAGGGCCAACAGGGCCATGCCTCTGGTCGACGGGGGTTGTTGGGGCTCGCCCAAGCGCTAGGGACCTTGCCTGCCGTCGTTGTTGCCCCATCATCGATAGGGCGGCAACCACAAACTTGAGGGAACCTATTTTTCCCTTTTTTATATTTTTAGTTTTATTTAGTTCTTTTTTAAGAAAAAAAGATAAAAAATAAAAAAAAATGAAATTATCCTTCATAACTAGTGAGTTTAAATCTTTATTTGAGATTGATATAGTCATTTCAGATTCGTATTTGAAATAATGTTCATTTTGGACCCTTATTTGAGAAACTGATGGCATTTTGAGTCATTATTTGAAACAATATTTCTTATTTCTTATTTAAGAAAATGAAGATATTTCGGATTTTTATTTAGAATTTTCCCTAAAAACCATTCAAAAAGTTGCTATCCAAACATAATTAAATAACCCTCTAGCTTTATCTTGATGAATTGTTTTCTAGCGTCTTTTAGGAGACTGTAATAATACAGCCCGAATTGCCGACAGCTATAAATCTTTTTTCAATAAAAAAATTTGCAATAAAAATTCGAATTTATTATTATACAATCGAAACTTTATATTATCACGGGCTTATCAAATCACTGGTGTTATAAAAGAGAAAGAGTCGCATATCAATTTAGGACCGCTATAATTACAAAGTTTTATATACATACACGTCACATCTAATGATTGAGTTCCATTAATAATTCGTCTTTCTTTAAACAAGAAGTCGATACATTGTTTATGTTAAGACAGCATCTAATGATCGATATTTTCGGTACACGAGGGATAATTGACATATTACATAATTAATTCACTAATTAAAAAAGTATATATAGGCTAAAACTCGAAGTACTTTTTGTAGGGTACAATTACGACGTGTGTTTTATGCGTGTGCAATACATTGATGCCGTGTGTATCTATGTTTCAATACGTATTTTACTCATGGTTATTTAATATTTTAATTGATTCCATGTTAAAAAGGGATTAGAGATTCGAAATACCTCGCACCTTCGTTTTTCAATGGTTTCTTTGATCATATTCATGTCAATTTTTCTCCCCTCTTCCTCTATCTTATTTGATTTCCTGTTGAGCTTTCCCTTTTTGCTTCGACTTTTTAGTAATTTGCAGAAAAACAATGTTAAAAACACATTTTTTTAAAATAATTAAAACGAAGAGGAGAGTCGGATAAAGAGATAAATAATTGATTCTCTTAGGAAGTACCAACTTCATGCCAAGTCCTAATTTCACGCTTGATTACGTTTTGGCCTCGTAAAAAATGACAAATTTTTTCTCTATATCTAATTCCTGCTCTCATTAGCATATCATCCAATGGTGCCATTAAATATCTAACATGGCAATGAAAATGACCTATCATGTCAAATATGGTGCCATTGAAAGTCAAATAACATGATCAAAAGTTTAGCGTGTTAACATATCATTTCTACGCCACCTAACTTTATTAAGAAATGCGCTTTTGATGATTTTTATTGATGGGAAAAAGATAAAAAGGGATGATCGGCATTGACGACCTCCTCTTATACATTATTATAGGAGATTCGCACATGCAAATAGAATATTTGATTTGAGTCATAACTATTGTTCATTTTAAATGAATAGCCCGTTACCATTACTCCACTAATGTGCCATTGAGAATAGAGCCGAGACAATCCTATCATGGTGCCAGAACCGCGAGGCATTAGAACCTACTATCAAATTCCACGCCACCCGGCCCGCCGCCGCTGCGGTGCTAGCCGGCCGGACACATTCGATTTCTCGGCGCGGAAGATAGAAGAAAGGCATATTGGGCTACGAAGAAGAAGAAGAAGAAGAAAAGCCCAAAAGTCAAGAAAATCCCCGAGGGCCCGCTCAAAATCGACGCCCTAAACAAGAGAAGATGGACCAGAACCGACAGCGATAACGAAGAGAAGAAAGAAGCAAAACCCTCTCCTTCTCCATTCGCAGAGAAAGCTTCAGAGCACCCGAACTTCACCCCCAAAGCGCCAGCGACTCTCCTCTGCGAAGCCGTCGATGCTGGGCTCGGCGTGAATCGGTACTCCCTCCTGTACTTCGCTCGTAGTTTCAGTCGCGATCGATTCCCGGAGCGTTTTTTGCGTTCTTTTTGTCGGCAGTGGTCGTAAGAAGATCGAATTAGCTCCCTCCGGCCGCGTTCGAAGTTACCCGGAATTGGGAATGTGGAAAGTTCGGGGCTTGTTTATCGGGTCCGGAGTCCCCTTGTCGAATTTGATTGGTGGTAGTGGTTATGGGATGGTGAACACGTTTTGAACTGACTGAGCAGTGCAGTTTCCTGATGATTTGTGTTGTCGATTTCGATGGGCTGGTCTTGGCGGGTCGAAGTGATCGTATCTTTTTACGAGGCAGTGTGTTGCTGACGTAATATATGGGGCGAAGGCGGTTTCTGGTTCCGGCGAGAGGAGAGAATGGTTGGAGGAGGTGCTGAATGCTTGAGCTAGTTAAACAATTGCTAGCTCTAGGAAAGAACTAATGGTCTAAATTTCTTTTCAGTTTACTCTATGCTCTTGTCAATTATTGGTAAGCTAAAGATTCCTTCCAATCTCCTTGCTTGTCTTGATGGATTTGGTTGTGCTTTTACTTTTACCTTTTTGGTTTGTAATGCGGGATGGAGAGAAAGAGAGAAGGGCAGGGTGGGGCGCCCCTGCCCCGGGGTGTTTTTTTTTTTTTTTTGGGGGGGGGTGGGTGGGGGAGGGGAGCCCATCAGAAGTGGGAGGATAGAAGAAATACAGCATTGCCGTAGGTTGAGGGCGTGTGCAAGCCTTGTTTGGATTAAGATGCATCAATCGTCGTCCATTATTTCTACCACAAAAAAAATAAATAAATTGTACACTTGGTAGTTTTAGCACCTTCTTTGGGATGAAAACCAGAGTTTCTCAACTTGCATTTCTTTTTAGCTTGTGAACGAGCCATCTGTCTTCCTCGAAAGGATGCTGAATTAGAAGAATAGCGTTGCCAATGTCTCGAAATTGAATGTATACTGGCTTGGAAATTCTGTTCTTTGACTATGTAAGTGCTTTGTCTATCTCACTATTGTATGCAAACATGCAAGGTGAATTAAGTTGAAGTCTTTTGAGTGCCACCACCTTACGGCTCATCTCTTCAATAGGACTCCAGTTCTACCGTAGGAGAGTGAATGAACACGAAGGTTGACCAATCATCTGATGTTGAACCTGCTGGATTAAAGATGGCAGGGGCGTCAGCAGCATCAACATCTAGCTCAAAGGTCTCCATGTTCGCCAAGAAATCTGGTTTTGTCATACCAAAGAACAAGTTATCAGGTTCATTGGTTCCCATCTTTCGAGGAAATAAGAAGCTAGGTGGTGGTGATACAAATAGTGAGGAAAGTGGCAAACAGGGGCAAAGGAAAACAAAATGGGGACCTGACTTATTGCACGGGGGGTAGGCTTGGTCGCCTATAAGGAGATGGTGGACTTACATGTTGTATGTGAACTGGTAGAGCAAGTCGACATTCTGCCTGTCCTGAGCAAACTGCTCTCGGGGGAGCCAGAGGAAGTAACGGCGTAGGGGGTTGATGAACTGGCGGAGTTGGTTGAAAAACTCGCAGAGGTGATGCTGATGGACGTTGAGGAGATCCATATATTGGCGGTGCTCGAGGGGTTGAAGCTGGTTGGCCCCTATGTGACGGTGCACCGTGGCCGGGAGGAGCTGATGGCGGTCAACGTAAGACAGGATGTTGTCCATAACCAGGAAAAGGCGTTCTAGAAACTGGCGCCGCTGGGGATCCCGGTGTTGGTGTCGGACATGTATCAGCCACGAGGAATGACGGAGGTGGCGGATGGCCGCCATAATACGATGCAAAGGATGAACAGGTGGAGGATTTGGAGGCCCGTCCATTGTATCCACTCGCTACAGCACTGAGCGAGATGATCAGGATGTACACAGCAATGCTTTCCTTCAACAGCAAAGCACTCGAACTCACTCTAATTCTGGGCAGGAAGCTAAAATGCAGGTTAAATAGCCGAGCTTTTGTATGCAACTGACGCGACCATAGTCGAAGGATGGGATGAACTCGACGACCAGGACAATTTTCAGGAGCTGGACTCAATTTAAGGAGGAGATGCCGGCATCTTTTGGCATGGTGTTTATGGGTTCACATCGATACCAATCCAGACACTTCGTGAATCTCCTGGTTCTTAGTATTTCCATCGAATGGGAGACACTGGAAAAACTCTTACTCCTGTATTTACTTATTGCATGGCCATTGACATAATCAAGTCAACAAACCAGTCGCATAAAATGCTGATAAGAGAATACCAACTGCACGAATGAGACGCATTGTTGGTCCTTACAGGTACTAAAATTTGTGGCGCCACTTCCAACTTATCTAAAAGCCATAAACAGAAACTGAAAACGTGATTTTCCCCATCTTCCCTTCCACACTGAACTCACGTTATAACATGAACAGCCCATCAGATAGCTTATGCAAATAGGTGGAAGAGTAACTTTAATTCAAACTTCGATACCATGCAGCTAAACATCAAAGGTTGATCACGGGAGAAGCAACAATTCTATACTAAAGGAACAACCAGTTCTATAAGTATTGTTCACTTTCCGCAGGAGTACAAGCAACTGCACAATACTGTCATCTTCCCATCATTAGTTTTTTTTATTCCTTCAGTCCAGAAGCAAATGTTTGAATAAAGATCCATCCTTTATCAGGTAATTTCAGCGAGGAAAAGTAGACGACAGCAAATTTCCAGAAGGTAATGACAAACATAGTAAAAGCTAAAACATTTCAACGTATGAAGCTTTCCTAGGAACTCAGAGAGCAATAATCTGTCAGTCCAACAAATCCGTCAAGTTATGCATGCAATGCCATAACGCTTTTTCATAAGCAAACAACTAGCAGCAGCAGCAACTACCAGTCTCAAAAGCGACACAATCGACGTAGCTTTCAAATGTCACAACACCCATCTGAACTCAAGAAGACACGAATCCCAACCCACGAAGAAACCATCAAAATCAGCACCAAAGAAACGACAGCATATCAATCGCAAAAACCTCCGCAGAATTCCCCACGAAGACACATGAATTTATCCATCCACACGCATAATCGCTCGCGGATTTACCTGGATCCCTCGCTTCCACGACCCGCCGCAGGGGCCGGCGACCTTGTCCCGGCACGATTGGACGGTCTTGAACTGGTCCACGTCGAGCTTCTTGTTGACGAACCCCACCTGGAAGTAGACGGAGTCGGGGGGGGGGGCAGGTCGACCGCGATCTCGTCGACGTCGAGCCAGAACAGGAACCGCCGAACCTGGACCCCCTTCAGGTCCGTGATGGAGCCGTAGCTGAGCTTCCCGGTGACCCGCCGGTCGTAGCAGACCAGGTAGTCGAACTGGACGTAGCGGGGGCCCTCGAGGTCGACGGCGAACCGGCCGTCGTCGGAGAGGTTGCAGGACCGGACGGAGTCCGGAAGCAGGCCGCCGGGGAGGCCGAATATGGGGAGGAGCTCGTAGACTATCGGAGGGGAGCTAGGGTTCGGTATAGAGAGAGAAAGGGGAGGGAAGAGGGCGAGGATGGAGACGAGAGTTTCGAGAGGGAAAAACCAGAGGGAAGCTCCAAGGCGTCAAATTCCGATTAATGAATCTTAAGGCAAAATCTCAAATAAGGATCAAAAGTAAGTTTATTTTTCGAATAAGATTTCAAAAAACAAATGAGTCCCGAATAAGGATCTGAACTTACAGAATTTGGCCAAAATGTTCACCGATAGACAAGCGTGTGACATTTTTGACGATCAATTTTGTCTACAAAAAATATAGATAAAAATTAATAAATTCTAAAAATAAAATCCCCCAATCTCTTCGCATTCTTTTAACCTAAAAAAAAAACTTTTTATGTTTATGTTCTCACGTTTTTCTTCTTCTGCTCTTCATCTTCTCCATTCTTTGTCCTCTCGCTTGAAGCTTGGAATTTTCTGTTAATGGAACATAAATTGAAATACAAGAAGAAACCCCTACCTTCGTGTATTCACATTTTCTTCTTTTGTTTTCTGTCTTCATTTCTTTCCAACGAAGAAAACAAATCTCAAGTAAAGCCACATTTTCATTATTGAGACACTCGTGTGTAACACAAGGGCCTCAATTCTTCATGATCTTTTCCTAGGTTTGCCATACACTTTGATTCACACTTCTGTTCAACTGAGGTTAGTTTCGTTCAAATTGATGCAATCAATCCTTCATTCATTCAAAGTGGTTGTAACTTGTCGAAGCAACATGTCGACAAGGCGCCGGCATGTGGTGGAATATCACACAGATGGCAGCGAGGGTGGTGATGGTACAAGGAATTCTTTTGTTTTATGGCAGCGAGGATGGTGATGATAGGAGAATTCTTCTGCTCTTCACAAAGATAAAGAACAAAAGAAGAAGAACGCGAAGAGTTTGGGGATTTTGTTTTTAGGGTTTGTTAATTTCTATCTATAATTTTTTGGGACAAAATTATCCATATTTCCGGCCATCGGAAATGTCACACATTTGCTGGCTGGTGAACATTTTGGCTAGCCGGCGGGTTTAGGTTCTTATTTGAGACTTGTTAATTACTCCGGATCTTTATTTGGAACAATGGTTATTTCAAATCCTTATTTGAGAAAGTAAGTTCACTTTGGGTCTTTATTTGAGATTTTCCTGAATCTTAATAATAATCAAAGATAAAAGAACAAGTATTCTAATGAATAAATGAAAATCTCTCATTTCATGAAATTCGCTGCAGAGGGGATGGCTCGTGTATAAGTCCAATGCGTGCTAACAATAGATGCACACAGGCCTCGTCTTATATGGAAATCGGGCATACACCCGACGTGATTCCAACATATTCGAACGATGCCCGATAGCGACACTCCATTGGAGAATTTGTTCGCTTTTTGATTAATCCCGACAGAGATTGAAATGCCTCTTGATTTAATAAAAATCACACGTATAAAAACTTCGAGATTGAAATTCCTCAATCCCGGATCGATCCACGAAAGCCGACCCGACGACGGGGCTCATCCTTGTGTGATCTCGAATGAGTGCAGCTGTGGGAGAGAGATGCTGGCAATAATGCGGTGATTGGAGATTTACAACGGGGATTGACGGCAGCGATTGCAATTAGTGGCGAGGGTACCATAGGGTTTTTCGAAGAACATGAAGGAAAGGGGAAAAAAGGAAAAAAAAAAATGGAACAACATTGCAAATGCACCTCAATTATTAATTTTTAAGTGACTCGTTGCATTGTACTTATAAGAGTGCAAAATTGAAAATGTCAATTTAATACTGAATGGAAAAAAGCCGAGTCCCTATAACATAATAATAACCAACTATTGTTATTACTGTCAACGGTGATGGTGGTCTAGCGGCATCATTTAGTACTTTGTAAATGCAAGATCCCAATCAGTTTTTGGAAGTAGTGAGTTTCGTTAGAGGTTGTTTACTAAAGTGTATCGTCTTTCCATTTATGCATAAAACCTTTTTATCTTATTAAAAAAAAAAACATATTTAGACACACTTTAAGGAATCACAATCGACTTCATTATGAGGAAGAAGAAAATACATATTAATTTTTAATAGAAGAAATTTGGGACCTTTAGGCATTGAAATTTATCCTTGTTGCTTTGAAATTAGAAATAAGCTCAATTGCTTTTTAAATTATGAAAAAAATTATTGGCTATTAAGATAATTGATTACACTGGGTTTTGTTTTTACATCGCTAATTTTATTTATAATTGCCCAAACGATGTTTTTCGATAAAAATTAGGGAAAATTTCAAATAAAAATATGAAGTGCTATCATTTTTCTCAAATAATGGCCTAAAATGAACTTTATTTCAAATAAAAACCTAAAATGGAAATATTAATCTCAAAGAAAGGTATAAAGTAGTTATCATTGTTTCAAATAATGACCTAGTTTCATCGACTCGTCGGTTAGCAAAAAATTTCGACCCATCAAGGGTATTTTTGACCAACACAATTTAATTATATTAAAACTTAAAAAAAAGGAAGGAAAATAACAGACGGGAGGGCTTTCTCTTGCATTTGGGCGCACGCCCCCTTGCTGGTGGGGCCGCAACAACACTTAGAGAGGTTGCCGGTGCTTGAGTAAGGGCTGGCATGACAAGGGCTTGTTAACCCTTGCCAAGGATGGGAGAGAGTGGCGACCCTCTCCCAGATTTGGGCGAGGCCCTCACCCAACGCCTTAAAACCTAGGTAGTAAGGTCCGGGGGCCCTAGGCGAGGGCCGCCAAGCCGATGTGAGAGCCGACGACCCTTGCCTAGATTGAGAGAGGGTCGTTGCCCTATCTTGTCTCTAACTAGGGCTAGTAGGCCCACGCCTCTGATCGACAGGGGTTGCTAGGCCTCGCCCAAGTGCTAGCGACTCTGCTTGCCGTCATCGCTACCCCACCGGTTATGGGGCAGTGGCCAGAAGGGAGCCTATTTTTTCCCTTTATTTATTTTTCTTAAGTTTTAATTTTATTTAGTTCACTTTTTTTTTACGAAAAATAGAAAAAAATAAAAAAGGAAAATTTTTAAAAAGATGAAATCATCATTTATAACTAGTGAGTTTAAGCCCTTATTTGAGATTGATATAGTCACTTCAGACTTTTATTTGAAATAATGTCCACTTCAGTAAGGGTGATCGGGTCCAAGGTGGGTAGGGTCAAGACTTAGATCCTGTACCCGACCCTATTATAACCGGTTCCTCTTTTCTGGACCCTATACCTGACCCTGTCTGTATTTGACCATATATCCGACCCATCATGTTTTTCCGATTCGGTTCCAAGGTTAACCCTGTTTCCACTGGAACCTGTTTTGCAATCTCCCGATATCCTATACAACTTCGAATTTTATATTAATAAGCGAGAAAATAACATAATCCTCATAATTTATATCGAAATATTAAGCACTTATAATAAATAAATACATGAACTTTTTGACTAAATGAAAAATTAAGGATCCACAAGGCTAATTATAATAAATAAAATCATAAGGCAAAGAATTAGCAACAAACATGGGTCTAATATTAGTCTTATTCCCACAGCCACTACATAAAGTCACTCATTTATGCAAGCATAACTTCTCATACAAAAGAGAAATTAGGCAAGTTAATCCATTTGATACACAAGAATTTGGCAACAACGAACACCGTCCGTTCATCGGACGGTGCAAGAGGGAGCCGGTGAGGGAGGGAAGCAAGTGAGGAAGAGGAATGACAAAGGAGGAGCGTCGTACGTGTTTGAAAGAGCCAAGAGGAAAAACTTTGTGTGATTGTGGGAGTAAGAATATAAATCGGGAGAAAAAAAAGGGGTTTTGGACATCTACTTACAAAACCGGTCCGGAAACCAGTTCCAAAATCGGTCTAGGAACAGGTTTCTGGGTGGATAATCACTCGGAACCTATTCCCAGACTGGTTTAAACTGATTCCAAATTTTGGGAACCGGTTCTCGGACCGATTTTAACGGGAACCGATTCCTGACCCTATTTTCTAGGTGGGCCGATTCGGGAACTAGGTATACCCGGTCCAGTTGCACACCCCTACACTTCAGGCCATTATTTGAAAAACTGAGGGTACTTTAAGTCCTTATTTGAAACAATATTTACTTCAGGCCATCATTTGAGAAATTGAAAGCATTTCGGACCCTTATTTAGAATTTTCCCTAAAGACCATTTAAAAAATTGCTATCCAAACATAATTAAACAACCCTCTAGCTTTATGTTGATGAATTGTTTTCTAGCGTTTGTTACTAATATAGGAGACTGTAATTATACATCACGAATTGCGAACGGCTAGAAATCTTTTTTTAATAAAAAAAATTGCAATAAAAATTCGAATTTATTATCATACAATCCAAACTTGATATTATCACGAGCTTATCAAATCACTTGTGTTATGAACGAGAAAAAATCGCGTGTCAATTTAGGACCACTATAATTACAAACTACAAAGTTTTATATACATACACGTCGCATCTAATGATTGAGTTCCATCAATAATTCGTCTTTCTTTAAACAAGAAATCGATATATTGTTTTTGTGAAGACGGCATCTAATGATCGATATTTTCGGTACACGAGGGAGGGATAATTGACATATTACCTAATTAATTGACTGATTAAAAAAGTACTTTTTCCAGGGTATAATTACGATGTGTGTTTTATACGTGTGCAATGCATTGATGCCGTATGTATCTATGCTTAAATACGTATTTTACTCATGGTTATTTAATATTATTCGTATCAAATTTTCTCCCCTCTTCCTCTATCTTATTTGATTTCCTGTTGAGCTTCCCCTTTTTCCTTCCACTTTTTAGTAATTTGCACAAAAACAATGTTGCAAACACTTTTTTTTTTTAAATAATTAAAACGAAGAGGAGAGTTGGATGAAGAGATAAATGATCATTCTATCAAGAAGTACCAACTTCGTGCCAAGTCCTAATTCCATGCCTGATTACTTTTTGGCCTCGTAAAAAACGACAAATTTTTTCTCTATTTCTAAATCCTGCTCTCATTAGCATTTCATCCAATGGTGCCATTAAAGATCTAACATGGCAACGAAAATGATCTATCATATCAAATATGGCACCATTAATATTCTGTCAAATAACATCATTAAAAGTTTAGTGTGTGTTAACATATCATTTGTAGGCCACCTAACTTTTTATCGATGGGAAAAAGATAAGAAGGGATGATCGGCATCAACAACCTCCTCTCTTAGACATTATCATAGGAGATCCGCACATGTAAATAGAATGTTCGATTTGAGTCATAACTACTGCTCATTTTAAATAAGTCACCTGTCGCCACTATTACACTAATGTGCCACTAAGCATAGAGTTGAGACAATCCTACATCATGGTACCGGAACCGCAAGGCATTAGAACCTACGATCAAATTCCACGCCACTCAGCCGGCCGCCGCCGCGCTGGCCGGCCGGACACATTCGATTTGTTGGCGCAGAAGGTAGAAGAAAGGCATCTTGGGCTACGAAGAGGAAGAAGAAAAGCCCAAAAGTCAAGAAAATCTGCGAGGGCCTGCTCAAAATCGACGCAAACGATGTTTTTCAATTATGAAAAAAAATAATTGGCTATCAAGATAATTGATTACACTGGGTTTTGTTTTTACGTCACTAATTTTATTTATAATTGCCCAAACGATGTTTTTCAATAAAAATTAGGGAAAATTCCAAATAAGGATATGAAGTGCCATCATTTTTTTAAAATAAGGGCCTGAAAATAATTTTGTTTCAAATGAGGACCTAAAGTTGTTATATTAATCTCAAAGAAAGGCCTGTAGTAGTTATCATTGTTTCAAATAGGGAAAAAATCACAAAAAACCCCAAATTGGAATCCCAAGGAATAAGGAACCATATCATTTACTCAAATATTTTGGATGTTGTCGGTCTCCCTGTTATTGTCTCCGTGATACTTTAATGGAAGACCCTGAAGTTTTTTCCCTGCAGAATCCAATGAAAAAACTTAGGAGAGTTGCCTGTGTGACATAGCTCACTAGCTGTACGGCTAACAGAATGAGAGAAACTTTGAAAGGGGAAAGCCACCGAATATCAAAGGATGAAGTTTGATATAGCAGGCATATAAGGCATGCATGGTTTTGTTTATTTTTTCTGTTTATGAACAAAAATTTTGCTTTTTTGTTCCGAGAAAAAAAAAAAGAAGCTAAAACACGCGTTTGTTTGCGTTTTTGTTCAAAATCTGTCTTTTTGTTAGAACAAAATTGGAACGGAAATAAGAAACAAAAAAAAGTTATTTTTTTGTTCCAGAAATACTTTTGAAAAACAAATTTTCCCTCTCTTTTTTTCTTCTTCTTTTCTTCTTCTTTTTCATTTGGCCGGTCGCTTGCTTCGGCCATGGTCGACGACCGGCCGTCGAGGGCCAGCGACCTCACCGGAGCGTTGCCGACCCCCGGTGAGGCCGAGCATCGCCGCCCCCGGCAAGGCTCGGCCTCGCCGGATCTAGGCGAGCCCGAGCGTCGCCGGTGCGGCCCGAGCTCGCCCAGATTTGGCGAGGCCGAGCTCGCTCAACCATTGGCGAGCCTCGCGGTGGGCGGGCGAGGCTGCCAGCCCCTGTCGGCCGGTCGCCGGTCTCGGCATGGCCGGCGACCGGCTAAAAAGAAGAAAAAAAAAAAAAAAAAAAAAAAAAAAAAGAAAAAGTAAAATAAAAATATTAAAAAATTAAAAGAAACAAAAAAAGAATATAAATTTATCAAACGTGTTTCTATTCATTTTTTATTCTCGGAACAAATTTACTAAACGCACCTTTCGGTAAAAAATTGTTAGAACAGAAATAATTTTTCTATTTTACATTTTGGAACAATTTTTGAACAGAAACGCAAATAAACGCACCCTAAGGGTATAGTTGACACACTGCCTCAAAAGAGTTTTCTACTATGTGGTCGGTTTCGGCTATAGCATCAAGCGACACCAGGAGTTCCCCCAAACACTTCATTGGGAAGTGCTTTCATAGAAAGTCCCATTGAAGTGTTCGGGGGAACTCTAGGGGACACCCGATTCATATTGTTCCTCTCCTCTTCTAGTGAGTCATCTGCCTTGAGTTGATGAGCAAAAGAAACAATGCAGTGCTCTGTATATAGGAACTGCTCCACTTGAGGAAGGAGCATTGTGTGTCAGGATAAGGCTCTTGCCATGTACCTAGACGTGCCTCTGAGCAACATGAAAGTCCCCGGAATGCATCGACATGAATTATTGTGGTATGCGATTCTTTTCCTTTTTACTTCTTTATCAGTTTCAAGTCGCTTTTTCCTCGTCTTCTGACGATCTAGTGATTAATCTGTGGTTCAGCATGAATTTTGCCCGTTTTTCGGCCTGCTTCATCTGCCACCGAGCATCCACTTTCTTGGCCTTCAGAATCCAGTTTTCATTAGATGATTACAGAAGTGTTTGTGATTGAAGTTCCATTTCACCTAGCACCAAAGAATATGGTTCTGTCAACTGGACATACTACATAAATGTATAATCTGGATGTTCAGATGTGTATGAGTTGTTTAAGTGAAAGCCTCTATTAATTCAAAGTTGGAAATCCTTTAAAGTGTTCGAGACATCCTTGACTGATGTAACTAGTATCTATAATTTGTAATTCTACGATCCTTGAGACATCATTTATGACGAGATGTCACAGAATTTTTATCGATGGATTCGTAATTCTACTGGTTTTTGTCCTAGCTCTTTCTGTTTCCTTTTATAGTGGTTATTTTCTGTATTTTCGCGTTAACTTCCCCTTTTAGTTCCAATACCTAATAAAGCATGAAAGAGCCTCTCAAGTGTAAGGGTAAAGAGAAGACTGGAGCGGATGGGGCAAGCAAGACAAGGCTGGCATGGAGAAAAGCTTGTGGCAGCATGCCATCAGATAATATTCTTGCTGCTCATCTGACGCATGAAGACGACCGGATTCATTTCTGTTAATTGCATGGATCTGATCACATCAGATGGTCCAGGTCCCAAAAAGCAAATCATTTCTTGCGTAGAGAGAATCTGCACTTACATTTTTAGGTTCATGAGATTTACCTTTGCCACACAAAAGTTCAAATGTTATCTCAAAAAGCATGCTATTCCTTGCACCACAGGAATTCTTGGCAGACTAAAATTTCTAAATCAAAACATAACTCGGGTCATAATTGACTTTTAGAGTAATTGGCGTCTCGCCTAAAACATGACATTGCACACGGTTAATCACCATACCATCTGAAACAAGTGAAGTTATCAGATTACTCATAACTCCGGCATTGCTTTTGATGTAAAGCATGCAGTTACCCTCTCAAACTTGTTTCTGAGGTCATTCACCTAACATGTGGATTCGAGTCACTCATATTTTCCGCCACATTACCAGGGCTAGTTATCCTTTATTCAGAAGCACCGAAAGCAATCCCAGCATGTTAAATGCCAGGAATCTGAACGCAGTACTTTCACATCCAGAAAAAGCGATAGCAACAAAACTCGTGGACATTCAGCTTGATATGATTCCTCTCCCCACTTATCGATCTACCCAGCAAATCTGACCAGGTTCATTTCGGCCAACCTAGGATTGATAAATTCCTCCTCTTTTCCAGTTTCCTCCACCAAACCCAGCCTTCTTTTTCTAAGGAATTACCGGTACTAAGTTATCCTTATAAATAGCAGTCCTTACACAGTGCACCCTCAGCATCCAGGCAAAACACAGGGAAGAAGGAAAAGAAGAGCAAAAAAGAGTCAGCTGTTCCCTGGAGTTCCCCTGATCACTTCACTGGGGCGCATGGTCCTTCATGCAGAACAAAGGATTGTCTCAACTACAGCCCTACTGAAGTGTTTGGGGGAACTTCGGGGGACATCTGACACTGATCACCAGAGGGTTGTCTTTGTTTTATGTGCTGTGTTTCGTTTGTTTCAATGGTGCAAGAAATGACTGACCCGAGTTCCGTCTCGAGCTTTCTGAGTGAGGTCTCTAACTCGCGTCAGGTCGAGACCTTATCCACTCGAAAGCTCCAAAGTCAACCCTGAAGAAATGAAGTTCGGAGTAGAACTGAATTTGTTCTTTTAGTTTCTGCTCCTGCGGCGAACTGAGGACATTCCCTCCTGTTTTGAGGAAATTTTTGTGTGGTTGCATGCTTTGTGAATTCAATTCTACCATAGCTGTTCAAACTGTATTCATGCATCAAATTTCAATATCTTCTAAATCCCCACTTTTTGGTATTCTTTGCATTGTATGGCACTGCTTTAAATTAGGCAAGCTTTGACAAATTCCATCTCTTAGTATGTTTGGTATGGCTCTTGCATGTGACATTGATTCGGCCTCCACATGTCTCGGTTCAACTAATGATGTGAGACGAGCGATCGTTTCGTGATGTTTAGGGTTGGGAGGTATGCTTCTTCTCTATGAAATTACTGCAAATTCCACTACTTAAATGTGGCAGCCTTTTATTTCCTTTTGTTTCTTTTATTGCACTCCCGACCTAATTTTAGATCCAGGAGCTTTTCTCTCTCGATTTTAAATCTGGAAGCTTTTCTCTCCAATCTAATTTTAGATTTAAGAGTTTTAATGAATAACTACTCGACCTCCAATTTCAATTATGTTCACAGCAACTTTAATGTTAAATTTGCGATCGTTCAACGTTTTTGTGTTAAAAGTTTTGGCATTTCATGTCTACTATATATTTATGTTATCTCCGTATGGTGATGGTGTTGGGGATACTAAATCTAGATATACACTACTAGAAGGCAAAATTGTAGTTGCAGATGGAGATCGGGTATAAGCTTATTACTAATGAAGATGTGTGATTCGGTGGTAGTCACATATTTGTTCTTGAAGGAAGAAATTAACTTTTGTCTCATCTCTGCCAGGTTTAAGTTCCAATTCAATTTTTTAGGCGAGACAGAGTCCAAATAGTAATTCCACACACGACAAGACGTTGTTTGCACATAAGGCTCCGTTCGTTTCGCGGAAAATAACTTCCAGGAAAATATTTTCCATATTTTCCGGTGTTCGGATGGGCGGAAAATCACGGTTAAGGAAAACATTTTCCGTTGACCGGAAAATTCCTTCTTTGCGGCTTGGAAAATGTTTTCCTCTTTTGAAAAGAGGAAAACATTTTCCAAGCCTCGCCTCTTCTCTCCTTCGGTTCTCGTTCTCTCTCTCTCTCTCTTGCTCTCCCCGCCGAAGTCGGCTTCGACGACATCCTTCTCGGGACCAGCCTCCGCCCTCCCGGCCGCTCGCCCGCCCGCCTTGCTCCGGCCGGGGCGCCGCCGCCACCGCTGCGCTCCGCTTCCCAAGCGGCTCGAAGCTGCTCGAGAGGATCGGGCTCAAGAGGGAGCTCCGCGGCGGCGCCTCGAGCTCGAGTGAGATCGGCCGAGCCTCGAGCTCGCCGGATGGCGACGGAGCTCGCGGCTCGCCGGATCCGGGCGAGCTCGAGCTCGTCGCCGAGATCCGGCGCGAGCTCGGGTGAGATCGGCCGAGCTTGATCTCACCCGAGCTCGCCGGATCGGCCATCGGGTCTTGGTCGGCCGGCCGGGAGGAAGGAGGTGGCGGCGGCGGAAGGAGGAGGAAGGAGGCGACGGCGGATGACGCCGCTCGGGAGGAATCGGGAGGAAGAAGGAGACGGAAGGAGGAAGGAAAAAAAAAGAAATAATAAATAATAAAAATTTCTATTTTAAAAAATATAAATAATTAAAAAAAAGCATTTAAAAAAAATAAATAAATAAAATAAATTTTTGGGTCAATTAAAAATATTAAAATTCAATTTTTGATAATTTTTCCAGGAAAATGTTTGAGCTAACGAACAGTGAAAAATATTTTCCACTCAAATTTTAGATGTTAGTAGAACACCGGAAAATAGAGTCATTTTCCGGAAAATGACTTCCAGGGAAAATGTTTTAGGAAACATGATATTTTCAGTGAAACGAATGGAGCTTGCACATAAATCCACAATAGCCATTCCCTAGGACTGTTATTTTAATTGAAAATGAAATATTATTTGACTAAATTCTACATGCTAAGTTCACAAGAAGCTCTTTGCACATAAATCCACAATAGGCATTCCCTAGAACTGCTATTTCAATTAAAACTGATATATTACTCGATTTAATTCCACCTGTCAAGTTCACGACAAGCTCTTTGCACATAAATTCACTGTAGCCGTTCCCTAGAACTGCTATTCCAATTAAAAATGAAATATCACTTGATTAAATTCTACATCCCAAGTTCACAGGGAGCTCTTTGCACATAGATCCACAATAGCAATTAGGGGTGAGCATGGTCCGGGTTGGTCCGGGCCACCCCCTAACCCTAAGACCAACCCGTACAGTGTTGGTCCTCAATTTTTAGGACCGAGGACCGACCCTATTGAGCCTAGGACCAAGGACCGGACCGACCCAATGGGTTCGGTCCAGTTCCAGGGTCAACCCGGGACCGATCGATAATTTTTTTCGTCTTATTTTTTATACTCCCTAAAAAAGCAAACCTACAAATTCAAATTACACATCTATCGACAATGCGGCATTGTGCAACTAAATTATAAATACCAATATATATTTAGCAAGTTTAAGATAACACAATAATAGAAATTTCGTACCTATTAATCGCTCATCGAGATATGGGACAAGATAGAAAGTTCTTGTAATCATCTATCTTTAATATTCATGACACCATATGCAAAAGCGTTTTCCTGTATTTGATCATGCAGAGTCCACTCAACCAAAACATGAGCTTCACACCACTTGACTAGCATTTGATCATGTAGAGTCCACTTAACCAAAAAATGAGCTTCACACAACTTGACTAGCAAATCACCGTAGCAACTGCAGTACTACTCTATTCTTCAAAAACTTCTACCATTTGATACAAATTGAAAAGCAGAGTGTAGCTGAAATTCATTAGTAAAATATAATTAAACCATAAAAAGTTCAAAATACTTAATATAAACTATGAATATATAACTTCACATCTTGTTAATTCACTTGAACTTTTAAACACCTGAAAACAAAACAAACGACACATAATTTTACTCAACAAAAGTTTTAAATTGAAATTACTATTAGCGATATTGATAGAACATCTCAATATAATATAATATAACAGACATTTTACTTATCTTTGAATATATAAAATAATTATAAATAATATAATATAATATAATATAATATACAGGGTTGGTCCAGGGTTGGACCGACCCAAAACTCTTAGGACCGAGGACCAACCCGCATAGTGTTGGTCCTGGAATTTCAGGACCAAGGACCGACCTAGTCCCCTTAGGAACCGGACCAGGACCGGTAGGGTTGGGCCGGTCCAGGGTCGGTCCAGGGTCGACCCTAGACCGCTGCTCACCCCTAATAGCAATTCCCTAGAACTGCTTTTTCAATTAAAAATGAATATTACATGATTAAATTCCGCATGCTAAGTTCCGTATCTAGCGTTGCGGACAGCAAGTGAACCTACATAATTTCAAAATCCAAGTGAGTTGGAAACGGGTTTTAAGCTGAACAGACACATTCATTTTAACCTTTGAGTTTTAAGACCCGTTAAGGGTGTGCTTTTCAATTTTGAAGTGACCCATCTGACCCATTTAAAAAATTTGGGTCATAAATAAGTTTAAGACCCATTTTGACATGTCTACATTGCAAATAAGCAGGTAGACCTGCATAAATTTCAGAACCTTGGTCCTCCTAACATTACAGCAGCTAACAATGAGCGATTGGTCCAAGGACTGAATATCTCAATCCTTGGACGTTTCAACTTATCGAGCAAACAGTAGTACATCCTGAGCTAGACTGTTTCGATTAACAAATCATCTTAGCTTCTTGTGGGTTCTGAAGCATCCCGACCAAAAGCCACGGTCAATTTTGCCCCGGTCCAAGCTACATGCACCCGAAGACACCTTGCTGATCAGCGCATGGAAAGAGTGTGCAGAGGAGACATTACACCTTCACACCGCTTTCAAGCCAGTCAAATATTCACTTAATGAGAAGCTCACACTGCAATGGTTCTCAAGTTTCTCAATGTAAATTAAACAGTTCAAGAGTTAGTTCAACACGTTCTACACAGAAAGAGTCTCCTCCAGCAACTGGAATCCCAAGGAATAAAGAACCATATCATTTACTCAAATATTTTGGATGTTGTCGGGCTCCCTGTTATTGTCTCCGCGATACTTTAATGGAAGATCCTGAAGTTTTTTCCCTGTAGAATCCAATGAAAAAACTTAGGAGAGCTGCCTGTGTGACATAGCTCACTAGCTGTACGACTAACAGAATGAGAGAAACTTTGAAAGGGGAAAGCCACCGAATATTAATCTCAAAGAAAGGTCTGAAGTAGTTATCATTGTTTTAAATAATGACCTAGTTTCATCGACTCGCCGGTTAGCAAAAAATTTCAACCCATCAAGGGTATTTTTGACCAACACAATTTAATTTTTAATTTAATTATATTAAAACTTTAAAAAAAAAAAGGAAGGAGAATAATTGACAGGAGGGCTTTTTCCCGCCTTTGGCCGCACATCCCCATGCTAGTGGGGCCGCGGCGACACTCGAAGAGGTTGCTAGTGCTTGAGTAAGGGCTGGCACTACGAGGGCTTGTTAGCCCTCGCCTGGATAGGGAGAGAGTGGCGACCCTCTCCTAGATTTGGGCGAGGCCCTCGCCCAACACCTTCAAACGTAGGCAGTAAGGTTTGGGGGCCCAAGGCAAGGGCCACCAGGCCAATGTGAGGGCCGACGACCCTTGCCTAGATTGATAGAGGGTTGTTTGCCCTCTCTTGTCTCTGACTAGGACTAGCAGGCCCACGCCTCTAATCAATGGGGGTTGCTGGGCCTCGCCCAAGTGCCAACGACCCTGCTTGCCATCATTGCTACCCCACCGGCGATGAGGTGGTGGCCATAGGCGGGAGGGAGCCTATTTTTCCCCTTTATTTATTTTTCTTAAGTTTTAGTTTTATTTAGTTCATTTTATTACAAAAAATAGAAAAAAAAAAGGAAAAAGGAAAAAATTTGAAAAGATGAAATCATCCTTCATAACTAGTGAGTTCAAGTCCTTATTTGAGATTGATATAGTCACTTCAAACTCTTATTTGAAATAATGTTTACTTCAGGCCCTTATTTGAGAAACTAATGACACTTTAAATCCTTATTCGAAACAATATTCACTTCAAGCCCTCATTTGAGAAAATAAAAGCATTTCGGACCTTTATTTAGAATTTTCCCTAAAGACCATTTAAAAAATTGCTATCCAAACATAATTAAACAACCCTCTAGCTTTATGTTGATGAATCGTTTTCTAGCGTTTGTTACTAATATAGGAGACCGTAATTATACATCACGAATTGCGAACAGCTAGAAATCTTTTTTTAATAAAAAAAATGCAATAAAAATTCGAATTTATTATCATACAATCCAAACTTCATATTATCACGAGCTTATCAAATCACTTGTGTTATGAACGAGAAAAAATCGCATATCAATTTAGGACCACTATAATTACAAAGTTTTATATACATACACGTTGCATCTAATGATTGAGTTCCATTAATAATTCGTCTTTCTTTAAACAAGAAATCAATATATTGTTTTTGTGAAGACGGCATCTAATGATCGATATTTTCGGTACGCGAGGGAGGGATAATTGACATATTACATAATTAATTGACTGATTAAAAAAGTATACATAGGCTAAAACTTGAAGTAGTTTTTCTAGGATATAATTACGATGTGTGTTTTATACGTGTGCAATACATTGATGCCGTATGTATCTATGCTTAAATACGTATTTTACTCATGGTTATTTAATAATTTAATTGATTCCATGTTAAAAAAGGGATTAGAGATTCGAAATGCCTCGCACCTTCATTTTTCAATGGTTTCTTTGATCTTATTCATATCAATTTTTCTCCCCTCTTCTTCCATCTTATTTGATTTCCTGTTGAGCTTTCCCTTTTTCCTTCGACTTTTTATTAATTTGCACAAAAACAATGTTAAAAACACACATGTATTTTTTTTAAATAATTAAAACGAAGAGAAGAGTTGATAAAGAGATAAATGATCGATTCTCTCAAGAAGTACCAACTTCATGCCAAGTCCTAATTCCATGCCTGATTACTTTTTGGCCTCGTAAAAAACAACAAATTTTTTCTCTATATCTAAATCCTACTCCCATTAGCATTTCATCCAATGGTGCCATTAAAGATCTAACATGGCAACGAAAATGATTTATCATATCAAATATGGCACCATTAATATTCTGTCAAATAACATCATCAAAAGTTTAGTGTGTGTTAACATATCATTTGTAGGCCACCTAACTTTATTAAGAAAGGCGCTTTTGATGATTTATATCGATGAGAAAAAGATAAAAAGGGATGATCGGCATCAACGACCTCCTCTTTTAGACATCATCATAGGAGATTCACATATGCAAATAGAATGTTCGTTTTGAGTCATAATTACTGCTCATTTTAGATGAGTCACTTGTCACCACCATTACACTAATGTGCCACTAAGAATAGAGTCGAGATAATCCTACATCATGGTACCGGAACCGCGAGGCATTAGAACCTACGATCAAATTCCACGCCACCCGGCCCGCCGCTGCCGCGTTGGCCAGCCGGATACACTCAATTTCTCGGCGCGGAAGATTGAAGAAAGGCATCTTGGGCTACGAAGAAGAGGAAAAGCCCAAAAGTCAAGAAAATCCCCGAGGGCCCGCTCAAAATCGACGCCCTAAACAAGAGAAGAAGGACCAGAACGGACAGCGATAACGAAGAGAAGAAAGAAGAAAACCCTCTCCTTCTCCATTCGCAGAGAAAGCTTCAGCGCACCCGAACTCACCCCCAAAGCGCCAGCGACTCTCCTCTGCGAAGCCGTCGATGCTGGACTCGGCGTGAATCGGTACTCCCTCCTGTCCTTCGCTTGTAGTTTCAGTCGCGATCGATTCCCGGAGCCTTTTTTTGCGTTCTTTTTTGTCGGCAGTGGTCGTAAGAAGATCGATTTAGCTCCCTCTGGCCGCATTCGAGGTTACCCGGAATTGGGAATGTGGAAATTTCGGGGCTTGTTTATTGGGACCGGAGTCCCCTTGTCGAATTTGATGGGTGGTAGTGGTTATGGGATGGTGCACCCTTTTTGAACTGACTGAGCAGTGCAGTTTTCCTGATGATTTGTGTTAGGGTGAGTGGTTCCAGGTTCTTCAATTCCGTCTGGAACCTGAAACCTATCATCATTTTTTGAAACTTGAAAGTTCCTCATTTTTAGGAACCTGAAATTTACCTGTCACAGGTTTCAAGGTCGGTTCCAGATTCCAAGAAGTTCTTTTTTCTTCTTTTTCTTTTTCAAATTTGAACTATAACTTACGCGCATACTCTATGGCGACTTTCAACATCTTAGCAAACATACCAGTGCCAACCACCAAGACTTTGGACATACATAATCAAAACTAATAAGAAATTTCCAAAGATGAAATGAGATGCTTGATTAACTATAATTATTGTGCCAATATACGTCAATATATGTGTACTAAAGCTTAAATGGTCACATTTGCTATATGCCATATGTCTTATCAGTTGAGTCAAATGAAAATAATGAAGCAAAATATATTAAGGAGATGAAAAACCAGAAGTACCAATAAGATCTCAAACTTTCATCTACTCCATAGTGTGAATTCTGCAACATTTCCTTGTGATTTCTTTGGCACAACAAAACCTTGCAAAGACATTGATGAAAATCAATTAAAATCCTAAGTAAAGACATAGAAAAAAAATCAATATCGATAATACTCCATGAAATATGTCATTTTGCCCATATAAAGGCTCCTAAACTCTTTGACAACATAGTTCAAAAATTCAATGTGCATAAGAGGAGCCTACATTAAGATTATGATAAATAAAGTTGCTTATCAATCAACTTCCGCACAATTAAAGCAGCACAAAGCCAACAAATCTTGACTTCTCAACCGCTGGACCTATTGCAATCAACTTTCGCATAGTTAAAGCAGCACAAAGCCAACAAAAAAACCTTGCTTGACTTCTCAACCACTGGACCCATTGTAGATGTGACACCACCAACTCTACCTTGAATGCTTTCACAATAATCACATCCAGAAAGAGTGCCCAGGTCAACGAATTGATCCATATCCAAATTCATCTCCTCCAAGATCTAAAGTCATGAAAGTGAGGAAAAAAAATTTTAAGCAATCCCAGTGAAAAAACTTTTCTAAGTATCTTTACCAAAAAAAAAAAAAAAAAAAAAACTTTTCTAAGTACCTTGGAAATTTCAAATTCCATAATTGGAACTTTTCTTGAGATGGCATCCATCAAATAGCGAAGGAATATAGGAGCTCCAAAAGTAAGGGAAACCATATCTTCGGAAGCAACTGCATAAACCTGAAAAACAAATATTACAGCTAATGTACCATTCATGATAGATGAATTCTGGTTACCACAAAACAATTAAGCAATGATAAGTATTCAAAGTCAGTGAAAATTTCCTGGACAAAAATTACTTAGTAAAGAATATTCCAAATGTAAATGACTACGCATAAGAAGACAATAGGCAAGTGAGCAAGCATATGTGCGAGTGCAAAAGGAATTTAAATCATGGAAATAAAATGGTAATTTACATAGAGTTAAACGATTAATTATCATGGGAAAACAGTGAACAATTCTGAAGACAATCAAATGGGAAGATACATGCCTTTCCAGCTTTGCAAAGTGCAGCACATTGTGCCTCTACTTCTGAAGGAGCCTAATATACAAAAACTGAACTTGGTATCTAAACTTTTTGTTAGAAATAATAACGAGTAAACTTTTTCAGAAAGAATTTAGACCAAAAAAAAAACATTTCAGACAGAATTGTAACCTCAACAACTGGGACATCCATAAGTCTTAATAGTTTTTTGCAATCTTCATTGTGCTGTTGTGTCACCTACAAGTGTACGAAGGCCATCATCCACAAGCACACTCATATCCATTTAGCTATGTAGATAGGTTTTTCTGCGAAGTAGAGACCAAAATCAAACTTCATATTGAATAAGACAAAAATATCGCTCCATAAGGAAACCAAAACGAGACCAACCTTCATAGTTCTTTTATTGAATTTCTCCATGTCTTCCTTGTTCTGAGATTGCAGACACAATATATACAGAGCTCACTAAGCATTTTTGTACTCTGTGTTTCTGGGTGCTCATGTGTGTGAGAGAGAGAGAGAGAGAAATGCATATATTGCAATGGCTACTGCCAACTCCTCAGAGGCAGCTGCCCTCTTTGAAAAACTGCTCAGAGACTTGTCTAAGGTAACTAAACGTATCCATAGGTAATCCCATAAACGAGAAAAGAGAAGGCTCATAATAATAAAGTACCGTTTTGCAAGCTCTTGCTTCTTCAAATCAGGAGGTTTACCATCAAATACATAGCTATCGTAACAATAGTAAAGCATAGTTCAAAGAAGGATGAGCATCATTCTTCCAGTATTCCATCCCAACGAAAACAAAGGATGTAAAGAAAAAAGTTTACACTGGCTTTATCCCCGCCTCCAATAGCCTAATCGTCCGGTAAAACATGCCTTGCGGATGACTACATGGGAAAGCAGCTCAAAATCAAAAACTTTCCAAGCACAAAGATCACATTGAAAGTGGATTTTCATTTTTATGGAGTATCACAATGCCAGTGTACCCGGTGACTTCACCAGCCTCGTTGGTGAGCATCTGAATCCCCTTCCTCCCGACCACAACCTAATCCCCCAATCAAAAGAACCAAAAAACCCCAGCACTCAAAATCCAAATCCCAACCGACAGCCGAAATGCGCAATCACAGGCATCAATCCATAAAAAGCAACTTAACGAGGAATGTAGAAAATTTATTCACATAAACAACTAATCGATAATGAAAAACGGATCCATATATGATTGTAAAACACCGAGATAAATAAATATAACGGAATTAAAGCGTACATGTTTGAGCTATTGCTTCACTTAAAGAAAAGTAGATCACTCTGATAATCAGGGATCTATTGGAATGCAGGATCTTTCTCTTTATAACCTATTTCAGTATAGCGGTTTTCAATGGGATTAAAGCAACTGATAGGTATAAACTACCCTTTTATAGGCTAAAGAGAGGACCTGGAAAACCCTAATCAACAGCGTGTCAACTGGGCCATTCCCATTACGGGCTTCAGTTAAACACAATGCCTACACTTTGCTACTCAACCAGGCTCGTTATCAATAGATGCCAATACCCAATTCAATCAGATCATTTTAGGGTTTAACAAATATTGGAATATCCATTAACTCGATTATTTAAAATAAAAAAAATCAATTAATTAATGTAAGCTCATATTATAAGAAATTTCCAACATTTTCCCACTTGGGCTACATTAATTAACTTATTTTATTTTGAAAAATATTTTATATTGAAAACGATACTATCAAGTTAATAACTGAAAATTTTGTTTTATGTGGCCACAACTTTTAAAAACATAATATTCCAATAATGGCATCTCAATACAAATCCAATCCTATATAATCTAGTATAGGACTATGGAGATCAATGTGTTAAGAAAATGCCACAACACAAGACCTTCCATAATCACATATAATAAGTATTATATTTTCATGGATCATGGGTCTAATAGTGTAGTAAGAAATAGTGCTAACATATGATCAAAATATATACTATTTCTTATTAGTTCTCAATGCAATTTCTCAATGACATGAAACTGCATTTACGCAATTTCTAAACAATATGAAATTGCACAACTATGTCACAATCCAACATGAGATCTCATAATCAGTGACATCTAATCATCTTTAAACTAAAATTTATGTTTAAAGATACTGTTATATACTTCCATTTCTTAGTCAACAGGAGAAATGATAACTATACAATCAATGACAACAGTTATTAAAATAAATGCTTTAATAAACATCATAAAAGTATTATCAGTCTGCATATAATTATAATATCCAGAAATACAATTTATATAATTCCCACCAACAAAGAAATCAAAAGAATCTAAAACACCCATATTCTTTACATATTCTTTAAATAAAATGGGTCGTAAGGCTTTTGTTAAAGGATCAGCTAACATGGACTTAGTTCTGATATTTTCAATTATAACGTCTCCATTTTTTACCAAGTCCTTAACAGTATAATATTTGATCTCCATGTGTTTTGACACATTACTAATCTTGTCATGCTTGGAATAAAACACAGTTGTAATGTTGTCACAGTAGATCACCATAGGTTTAGCTATAGAGTCCACAACTCGTAATTCAGAGATCAAATTTCTAAGCCAAACTGCTTGAATTGACGCGCCGTAGCACGCTACAAACTCAGCATACATCGTAGAGTTCGTAATCAAGGTTTACTTTGTGCTCTTCCGAAAAATAGCACCTCCGGCCATCATAAAAATATATCAAGAAGTTGATTTTTTATCATCTGAACAACTAGCAAAATCAGCATATGAATATTCAATTACCTTTAGGTCCTCATCTTTGCTATACATAAGCATGAAATCCTTTGTTCGTTGTAGATACTCCTCACCTTTTTAGCTGCAACCCAATGTTCATGACCTGGATTCGACAGATATCTTCCAATAGTATTCATAGCAAAATGAATCATAATTCGCTAGTTATTGATTTTATTTGGTCCCTAATCGCGACTACCCTTACGAACACAATCCATCAGACAAAACACAATTCCCAATAATTTTGGAATCATAACTCAAATCCACTCTTTTATTCGCAAAATAAAGATAATATCCAACTTTGTCAAGCGAAGAAAGAGATACTAAATTTCTCATAAAATTAGGAACATAAAAGACATTGTTCAAGATAAGCTGAAAACCAAAATCTAAATTCAAAACAATTTTCCCTATACGCTCCACATCAACTCCAGTATTGTTTCCAACTTTAAGCTTTGACTCCCTCAAACTTGGATTCCTTAGATTTGTGAGACTCTTGGTGACTTTCTTTTCTTGTTTTTAGCCAAGCTTGGAATTTGTAGCAATTGACTCTCTTGTGACCCTGCTTCTTGCAGTGAAAACATTTAAAATCCTTATCTCAATTTCTCCCATAGTTCCCATTTTTCTTAAAGTCTTGCCCTTTCTTTGGACCATGAGCATTTGACCCTTTAGGCTTCAATTTGCCTCTAGACGAACTCAACTTAGCATTGGTAGTTAAGTGGGCAGACTCATACTTTTCATTCCTTAACTTCTTTTCCTCAGTCACACACTTAGTAATCAAGGCATTAAATCTCTATGTCTCATTCTGAGCACTATAAGTAGTATTAATCTGATTAAATTCATCTGGCAAAACATTTAAGGCGTGATGCACAATATAATTTTCAGAAAGGACAATTTCATGGGCCTTAAGTTTGGACTGAATGTGGACCATTTTCAGTATAAATTTTCTAACACCCATAGCAGCATCATATCTCATGTTCGTTAACTCACTTAGCAAGTTTCCAGCTTCAGCTTTATTTGAGACTCTATATCTTTCTCCCACCGCTTCAAGGAACTGTCTGGCATTCGTATCTTCCGGCAAACCACCAATTAGATGCTCAGCAATGGACCTCTTCATAGCAATGAGGCTTAATTGATTAGATTTTTCCCATCTACCATAATGGGCCTTTTGATCTGCAGTACTTTGATCATTGGGCCTGGTAGGTTCATGCTCACGTAGAGCCAAGTCCATATCAACGATGCCCAAAGCAAACTCTATATCTTGCTTCCATCTCTTGAAGTTTGATCCAGTTAACATTTCAACCGTGGCACTATTGTTATTTACAGCAAATGTGATTGTTTAACACATATAATGCAATAAGATCAATTATAGGCAATAAGCGATTCAACAAAAATAATTAGTACATCATAAACTTTCCTTTGGGCAGAGTGTATAATGCACCATTATTTTTCCCAACATGAAATTTATAAAGCAACAAGGAGAATTACATATAATTGTCAAGGATGCATCCCCTTTGGACAGACAAATCCTTTAAATCATACATTTCCATAATATTAATATAGAGGAGAATTACATATAATTTTCAAAACATTTATTCCCTTTGGGTAGATAAATATTTTTCAATTATACATCCCTATCTTTTAAATATGAGAATTAAACTTCATGCTATTTTCCACATTAATATACACAATAACTCCCTTTGGGCGAGTAATTGTATATACTAATTTTTTTTTTTTATCAATAGGGAACTCCAAAAATTTATGTCCAAAATTCATCAAACAATACGAAACACTTTACAACATGTGCTTCCAATGATCATATTGCACTTTTTAAACAACAATTTTTGCCACAATTTTTTTAAATTTAATTAAATTTAATTTTTTATTATAATATTATTTAAATATTTCAGACTCCGCGGGCCTAGGACCCGCGAGCAGCCCTAATCAAACCGTGGGCCAGACTCGCGAGTCCTAAACCCTCATGCGGCCCACTCCTTTTAAATTGAGAATGGCCCATGAAATGGAGAAGCCCATCTGCCTTTTAATTAAAATTGGCCCATGAAATGGGCTACGAAATTAGCCTACAAAATTAAAAAAAAAAAATGGGCAAAAGCCCATATTTAGGCCCAGGCCCGGCTGGAGGTCTTCTTCAACCTCCAGCCGAGTCACGAATTTGTAGCAAACCGGGTCGTACGACCGGGTTTCGACCCGAAGCTCCAAAGGCACAAATTAACATGGTTTTTGATTAAATTTCCTCATGGGTCTTGCTTATAACATCAATTTAATTAACTAGATTTAATTAAACGAAGAAAAACCAACTAAATCCACCACATACAAGCTTGAAGATTTCGGATCCAAGCCTCCCATGGCCGAAAATTAGGTTTTCTTAAATTTAAGCCCTAAAAACTCAATTTAATACAACAAAAGGATACTAAAACAAATATATAACAATACCCATACAAAAATTTGCAACGAACAGCAATCAATTAATTGTAAGTAATTTGAAAATTCTAGAACTTTTTCATGCATAAACCCTAGAATTTAAAATTTAAAATTCTCTCTCAATTCTCAATGAAATTATGCAAATTATATATAATTGGAAAGATCTCGACATGTAGAACAAAAGTCCTATGGTTCTGGGATCAATCAAGCAAAAAATCTACACGAAAAAATAATGCCCATATTCGGCTCAAAGAGGAGGATTTCGAATTTGTCCATAAATTTTTTTTTTTGGTTCTACAATCATATATGATCGGCTCTGATACCACTTGTAACATCTCGGGCCCCACTGTATAATATTGTTCGCTTTGGGTCACCCGCCCTAGCACGGACGAACCACCATCTCAGCTACGGTCTTTTCTCTCACGGCTTTAAAACGTGTTACACAGATTAGAGGGACCTAGAACTCTTATAAGCTAGTCCAGAACTCCCTCCCTAGGCGATGTGGGACAAGAGAGGGACTCCTTCCTTGCGCACGTCCGAAAACGTGTTACACAGATTAGAGGGACCTAGAACTCTTATAAGCTAGTCCAGAACTCCCTCCCTAGGCGATGTGGGACAAGAGAGGGACTCCTTCCTTGCGCACGTCCGAGGATCGTCGCTCTGGCTGTCACACTCTCCATCTCTTAACAGAACATCGTTCTCGCTGTGGCCAACACGAGGTCGGGAGTCAGAATAGCATTCTTGCTGTGGCCCCACATGCGGTCGGGAGTCGACTTTGGTACCACTCGTAAGGACCCCGAGTCCCACTGTATACATATTGTCCGCTTTGGACACTAAGTTCTCACAGTTTTGTTTCTCTCGGGGCAGCCCATACTACCCCAAGAAAACGCGTATTGCAAGGGTAGAGGTGCGGACGCATCACCATCCCTCTCCCAAGCCAATATATTGTCCACTTTGTGTACATACGCCCACATCAGAGTGCACAGCGCAGAGGTCCCACTCAAGGCTTGGGTTCCTCTAACTGCAATATGCGTTCTGAGCCTGTGGGTGGAGGAAACAAAGCCTTGAGCGGGACCGCTGCACTGTGCACTCTAATGTTGGTGTATATATACAAATATGACAATATATTGGCTTGGGAGAGGGATGGCGGTGCGTCCACACCTCTACTCCTGCAATACGCGTTTTCTTGGGATAGTATGGGCTGCCCCGAGAGGAACAAAACCGTGAGGATTTAGTGTCCAAAGCGGACAATATGTGTACAGTGGGGCCCGAGGTCCTTACAAGTGGTATTAGAGCCGACTCCCAACCGTGTATGGAGCCACAACAAGAATGCTGTTCTGACTCCCGACCTCGTGTTGGCCATAGCGAGGACACTATTCTGTTAAGAGGTGGAGAGTGTGACAGCCCGAGCGACAATCCTCAGACGTGCGCAAGGAAGGGGTCCCTCTTGTCCCACATCGCCTAGGGAGAGAGTTTTGGACTAGCTTATAAGAGTTCTGGGTCCCTCTAATCTGTATAACGCGTTTTAAAGCCGCGAGGGAAAAGACCGTGGCTGGGATGGCGGTTCGTCCGTGCTAGGACCGGTGACCCAAAGCGGACAATATTACACAGTAGGGCGGGTGATCCAAAGCGGACAATATTACACAGTGATACCTGGGATGTTACAAGGAACTGCAAGGAACTAATAGATGCTCATGCTGGCATCGACGGCGATCCTTTGGCCGAAGTAGCTCTCGAGCTTCTGCTCCTTCATGGTGTTTGGGGCATTGTCCGCTAGTAGCTTAGTCAGTCCCTATCGAAATCAGTGGAAGAGACTCGATGAACAACATATGGAAAATGATGGGATTGAAGGAGATGGAGGTCGAACTGAACAATGAAGACGCTTGGGATGAATTGAATTCTAGGGTTTTGAGCTCTTCCGCTTCCCACCTAATTTGGAGACATTTGCATAGTGAACGTGAAGAATGGATCTCGTCTTCTTTTTGGAGCCCTAAACCGGTTCGGGTTCCCAGAAAAAAGGAGCCGGGAATGAACTGAACCCCCTCCGGTTCGGTTCCCCAGTTCCCGATTCTACCCGAAAACCACGCTCACCCCTAATTTGTGTTGTCGATTTTGATGGGCTGGTCTTGGCAGGTCGAAGTGATCATATCTTTTTGCGAGGCAGTGTGCTGCTAATGCAATATATGGGGCGAAGGCGGTTTCTGGTTCCGGCGAGAGGAAAGAATGGTTGGAGGTGGTGCTGAATGCTTGAGCTAGTTAAACAATTGCTAGCTCTAGAAAAGAACTAATGGTCTAAATTTCTTTTCAGTTTACTCTATGCTCTTGTCAATTATTGGTAAGCTAAAGATTCCTTCCAATCTCCTTGCTTGTCTTGATGGATTTGGTTGTGCTTTTACTTTTACCTTTTCGGCTTGTAGTGCGGGAGGGAGAGAAGAAGAGAAGGGCAGGGTAGGACGCCCCTGCCCGGGGTGTTTTTTGTTTTTGTTTTTCTTTTTTTTTGGAGGGGAGGGGAGGGGAGCCCATCAGAAGTGGGAGGATAGAAGAAATACGGCATTGCTGTAGGTTAAGGGTGTGTGCAAGCCCTGTTTGGATTAAGATGCATCAATCATCCATTATTTCTACCACAAAATAAAATAAAATGGTACACTCGGTAGTTTTAGCACCTTCTTAGGGATGTAAACCAGAGTTTCTCAACTTGCATTTCTTTTTAGCTTGTGAATGAGCCATCTGTCTTCCTCTAAAGGATGCTGAATTAGAAGAATAGCGTTGCCCATGTCTTGAACTTGAATGTATACTGGCTTGGAAATTCTGTTTCTTTGACTATGTAAGTAAGTGCTTTGTCTATCTCACTATTGTATGCAAACATGCAAGGTGAATTAAGTTGAAGTCTTTTGAGTGCCACCACCTTACGGCTCATCTCTTCAATAGGACTCCAGTTCTACCGTAGGAGAGAAAATGAACACGAAGGTTGACCAATCATCTGATGTTGAACCTGCTGGATTAATGATGGCAGGGGCGTCAGCAGCATCAGCATCAGCATCTAGCTCAAAGGTCTCCATGTTTGCCAAGAAATCTGGTTTTGTCATACCAAAGGACAAGTTATCAGGTTCATTGGTTCCCATCTTTCGAGGAAATAAGAAGCTAGGTGGTGGCTATACAACTAGCGAGGAAAGTGGCAAACAGGGGCAAAGGAAAACAAAATGGGGACCTGACTTATTGCACGGGGGGTGGGCTTGGTTGCCTATAAGGAGGTGGTGGACTTACATGTTGTATGTGAACTGGTAGAGCAAGTCGATGTCCTGGCGGTGCCGAGCAAACCGCTCTTGGGGGAGCCGGAGGAAGTAACGGCGTAGGGGGTTGATGAACCGCCGGAGTTGGATGAAAAACTCGCGGAGGTGATGCTGATGGACATTGAGGAGATCCATATATTGGCGGAGCTCGAGGGGTTGAAGCTGGTTGGCCCCTATGTGACGGTGCACCGTGGCCGGAAGGAGCTGATGGCGGTCAACATAAGACAGGATGTTGTCCATAACCAGGAAAAGGCGTTCTAGAAACTGGCGTGGCCGGGGATCCAGGTGTTGCTGTTGGATGCGTATCAGGAACGGGGAATGACGGAGGTGGTCGATGGCCTCCATAATACGATGCCAAGGATGAACAGGTGGAGGATTTGGAGGGCCGTCCATTGTATCCACTCGCTACAGCACTGAACAAGATGATCACGATGTACACAGCAATGCTTTCCTTCAACAGTGGAACACTCGAACTCACTCTCATTCAGGGCAGGAAGCTAAAATGCAGGTTAAATAGCCGAGCTTTTGTATGCAACTGAAGTGGCCATAATCGAAGGACGGGATGAGCTCCACCACCAGGACCATCTTCAGATGGCGGCATCTTTCGGCACGGTGTTTACGGGTTTGCATCGATACCAATCCGGACGCTTCGTGAATCTCCCGGTTCTTAGTATTTCCATCGAATGGGAGACACTGGACAAACTCTTACTCTTGTATTTACTTATTGCATGGCCATTGACATAATCAAGTCAACAAACCAGTCGCACAAAATGCTGATAAGAGAAAACCAGCTGCACGAATGAGACGCATTGTTGGTCCTTTCAAGTACTAAAAGCCATAAACAGAAACTGGAAACGTGATTTTCCCCATCTTCCCCTCCGCATTGAGCTCACGTTATATCATGAACAGCCCATCAGATAGCTTATGCAAATAGGTGGAAGAGTAACTTTAATTCAACCACTTCATTACCGTGCACCTAAACATCAAAGCACCTATTCTGTACTAAAGGAACAACCGGTTCTATAAGTATTGTTCACTTTCCGCATGAGTACAAGCAACTGCACGATACTGTCATCATCTTCCCATCATTAGTTTTTATTTTTTATTTTTTATTACTTCAATCCAGAAGCAATTGTTTGAAAAAAGATTTATCCTTTATCGGGTAATTTCAGAGAGGAAAAGTAGACGACAGCGAATATCCAGAAGGTAATGACAAACATAGTAAAAGCCAAAACATTTCAACATATGAAGCTTTCCTGAGGAACTCAAAAGAGCAATAATCTCAGTCCAACAAATCCGTCAGGAAGACACGAATCGCGACCCACGAAGAAACGATCAAAATCAGCACCAGAGAAATTGACAACAGATCAATCGCAGCTAACTCCCCAAAATTCCTAATGACGACCCAACCCGGGGACTGACCTTGGCATGCGGAGAGCAGAGCAAGCGCAGGCGAGCGAGACGAGACGAGACGAGACGAGAGGCGGGCTCTGGTTATCAAGCTTCAACTCCACGCTCGCTTTCAAGAGAGAGAGGGAGAGGAAGGGAGGAAGTGATCGACCTTTGTCGTCCCCTCGCCGGGTTAAAAAAGCCAGCCAACCAGCCTCTTATGAAAGAACGAAGCTCCTCTCTCTCTCTCTCTCTCTCTCTCTCTGTGTCAAGAGATATGGGCTGCTTTCTTGGCTTTCCCCCTCTCGCACACGAAATCCAAATGAAACTCAAATGCGAAATTTCGCCCAAATGAAGTCGGAATTGGGTCGTGTGTAGTGTTCGTGTGGGTGCCTCAATAATATTCCCTCTCCCGAATGGTGGCTTGTGTTCAATTTTTTTTATTTATAAACAAAAATTCTGTTTTTTTTTTTTTTTTCTGAAAACGGAAAAAATAAAATAGAAACGTGTTTATTTGCGTTTGCTTAAATCTATTTTTTTTTCCCAAGAATATATTTGGAACAAAAACAAAAAAAAAAAAAAAAAAACTTATTTCTTATTTCTAGAATAATTTTTAAGAATAAATTTTCTCTCTTTTATTTTTTTTCTTTTTTCTTTGACTGATCGTCGGCCTCGGCCATGACCAACGACCGGCCGTCGAGGGCCCGGCGATCCCACCGGAGTGTCACCGGTCCCCGACGAGACCGAGCGTCGCCCGATTACATTTTGGCCTGATTACATTTTTTTTTAAATAATTAAAATGAAGAGGAGAGTTGGATAAAGAGATAAATGATCAATTCTCTCAAGAAGTACCAACTTCATGTCAAGCTTGATTACATTTTGGCCTCACAAAAAATCACAAGTTTTTTCTCTATATCTAAATCTTGTTCTCATTAACATTTCATCCAATGGTGCCATTAAAGATCTAACATGGCAATGAAAATGATCTATCATGTCAGATATGGCACCATTAATATTTTGTCAAATAACATCATCAAATGTTTAGTGTGTTAACATATAATTTCTACACCACCTAACTTTATTAAGAAAGGCAATTTTGATTATTTTTATCGATGGGAAAAAATAAGGACTAATTGGCATCGACAACCTCCTCTAAAACATCATCGTAGAAGATCCGCACATGCAAATAGAATGTTCGGTTTGAGTTATAACTATTACTCATTTTAAATAAGTCGTCCGTCATCACCACTCCACTAACATGCCATCGAGAATAGAGTCGAGACAATCCTATATCATGGTACCGGAACCGTGAGGCATTAGAACTTACAATCAAATTCCACGCCACCCGGCCCGCCGCCGCGGCGCTGGCCGGCCGGACACATTTTGATTTGTCGGCGCGGAAGGTAGAAGAAAGGCATCTTGGGCTACGAAGAAGAAAAAAAGAAGAAAAGCCCAAAAGTCAAGAAAATCTGCGAGGGCCCGCTCAAAATCGACGCCCTAAACAAGAAAGGAAGGACCAGAACCGACAGCGATAACGAAGAGACGAAAGAAGCAAAACCCTCTCCTTCTCCATTCGCAGAGAAAGCTTCAGCGCACCCGAACTTCACCCCCAAAGCGCCAGCGACTCTCCTCTGCGAAGCCGTCGATGCTGGGTTCGGCGTGAATCGGTACTCCCTCCTGTACTTCGCTCGTAGTTTCAGTCGCGATCGATTCCCGGAGCGTTTTTTTGCGTTCTTTTTGTCGGCAGTGGTCGTAAGAAGATTGAATTAGCTCCCTCCGGCCGCGTTCGAGGTTACCCGGAATTGGGAATGTGGAAATTTTGGGGCTTGTTTATCGGGTCCGGAGTCCCCTTGTCGAATTTGATGGGTGGTAGTGGTTATGGGATGGTGAACGCGTTTCGAACTGACTGAGCAGTGCAGTTTCCTGATGATTTGTGTCGTCGATTTCGATGGGCTGGTCTTGGCGGGTCGAAGTGGTCGTATCTTTTTATGAGGCAGTGTGATGCCGATGCGATATATGGGGCGAAGGTGGTTTCTGGTTCTGGCGAGAGGAGAGAATGGTTGGAGGAGGTGCTGATGTGGGTTGGGACTTGGGAGCATGACTTGATGTAGAGAATGATTCGGGAAAAAGTAGATGTGGAAATTGTTGCTCGCTTTGCTTGTTTGGACATATTTTGTGATCGGCACGAATGGATCTCAAAATCGAGTCTTGTGTGTTTGTGATATATTGTGAATTATGCAACTCCACTTTTTATTCCTTTTTCACGGGACCTCGTTGATCACTGGTAGAATAAGCACACTTGAGTAGCTGACCCTCATGAATGACTCGATTATTGTTACTTTTGCAATCACCACATCTATATGTCAATTTTGCCAATGGCCAATGGATCATAATTAGTGGGCATGTTTTTGTGGCACCACTTGATTGATTACTTCGTGTACTACCACATGAAAAATGCTTGAGCTAGTTAAACAATTGCTAGCTCTAGAAAAAAACTACTGGTCTAAAATTCTTTTCAGTTTACTCCGTGCTCTTGTCAATTATTGATAAGCTAAAGATTCCTTCCGATCTCCTTGCTTGTCTTGATGGATTTGGTTGTGCTTTTACTTTTACCTTTTCGGTTTGTAATGTGGGAGGGAGAGAAAGAGAGAAGGGCAGGGTGGGGTGCCCCTGCCCCGGGGTGTTTTTTGTTTTTTTGGTTTTTTTTTTGGGGGAGGGGGGGGAGGGGGAGCCCATCAGAAATGGAGGATAGAAGAAATACAGCATTGCTGTAGGTTGAGGGCGTGTGCAAGCCTTGTTTGGATTAAGATGCATCAATCGTCGTCCATTATTTCTACCACAAAAAAAATAAATAAATTGTACACTTGGGAGTTTTAGCAACTTCTTTGGGATGAAAACCAGAGTTTCTCAACTTGCATTTCTTTTTAGCTTGTGAACGAGCCATCTGTCTTCCTTGAAAGGACGCTGAATTAGAACAATAGCATTGCCAATGTCTTGAACTTGAATGTACACTGGCTTGGAAATTCTGTTTCTTTGACTATATAAGTGCTTCGTCTATCTCAGTATTGTATGCAAACATGCAAGGGGAATTAAGTTGAAGTCTTTTGAGTGCCACCACCTTATGGTTCATCTCTTCAATAGGACTCCAGTTCTACTGTAGGAGAGAGAATGAACATGAAGGTTGACCAATCATCTGACGTTGAACCTGCTGGATTAAAGATGGCAGGGGCGTCAGCAGCATCAACATCTAGCTCAAAGGTCTCCATGTTTGGCAAGAAATCTGGTTTTGTCATACCAAAGAACAAGTTATCAGGTTCATTGGTTCCCATCTTTCGAGGAAATAAGAAGCTAGGTGGTGGTGATACAACTAGTGAGGAAAGTGGCAAACAGGGGCAAAGGAAAACAAAATGGGGACCTGACTTGACCCAAGATGCTGCAGTCAGGAGAGCAAGATCTTTGGCTTATCAGGTATTGCAGGACATACGTGTCGATGCTTGTTATAATCTTTTTAAATTAATTTATCTGAAGTACTTGCATAACTTCTATGGAAAGTGTGTATTTGAGTCCTCATTTAATGCCGGTGCTCCTCATTTCCCTAAACTCCACATTGGAAGCGATATTTTTGAAGATTTCAATTGCATTACAAAAGTAGGGTTGGAGTTACTTGTCACATCTCAGAAAGTAAAAAGAAGAAAAGCCGTGCTTGTTTTATCACCTTAAACTAATTTACTTGACATAATTGCAGCGGTTTTGTCAGAAGTGTGCATCTATCCTCATTTGACTTCTATACTTCTCAGCCCCCAAAACTCCCAGCCCTGGGGGGGGGGAATGATCATTCTTAAAGATTCTAATGTTATGAAAATGGGTTGGGATCTAGTCAACGTATCTAAGCAAGTCAGAAGATGACATGTTCCTGCAGCAATTGAGTATTTCCTTTTCTTGTTGGTGATATGTTGGCATTATCCATGTGAGAAGTACACATGAAAGTTTCCTATTCCAGGTGCCACTAAGTGATATTGCTGCCTGTATGGTGGCACAATTTTGAGCAGACTCGGGTGGACCAAATTACAAAACAACTAGGATCGGGAATTTTGGAGATTGATGAGAATCTGGAGTCACTGTCAGCAGCTGAACAGTCTGGTGAAAGATCTTCTGATAATGTCCTTGACAGAGAGGTATATATCAACTTGTTTCTGTGGTGATTTGAAATCCCTTTGTTGGTTACACTCTTAACACTTATTTTCATTTTATATGAAGTCGACAAAATTGTTGGCTCTTGAAAAGCGGGAAGCTATAGGTATGGTTAAGAGAATCCCTTTTGGTCCATGTTATCTTTTGCTTCCATATAGATTGATCATGTTGTTGATTTGTAACAGGCGAAATCCTCAAGTTGAATGCAAATTTCAAGGCACCACCTGATTATAAACCCCTGTTGAAAGAGGACAGAGTGCTCATTCCTGTAAGTTTGTGCGGTGTGCACTTTTTTCCCGCTATTGTCGATACATTCGACCAAGCTGGTTATATATATGGTGTATGAGCTCGCATGCGCATGCTTGAACATAAAGACATTGGCCGGCCAGAAGGGGATGTTCCAAGGCCCTTTCAATAATGATTACTCATTTTTCATCGAGGGCTGGTCCAATATGTGCTGCTTGACTGTCCATGCTAAACATGAAACTGCTGCTTCAAATAGATAGGATTGATTGGTTCCTAGGTGAGTTGGTTCTTGGCCTGGAACCGACTCTATGGCTCCTGGTTCCAAAATTTTGGAACCAGGAACTGGACTGATAAGGACTGGTCTGGTCCAGTTCTCGCAACCAGGACTAAGCACAGCTGTCCGCCTTTTATTCTTCTAAATGGATTGAAAGTTAAAAAGGCAGCATGCCTATTTCTTTACAAATTAATGTGGATCACCCTTTTAGGATGACTAAAAGTACAAAAAACAAAATAGAGATCCCACATCAATCTGCAAGGAAGTAGACATGCTGCCTTTTTACTTTTTAAGATGACTAAAAAAAAAAAAAAGAGCCCAAGTGTGAGATCCCTCATCGACTAGTGGGTGTTTCTCATAGTTTTGGGAATATTATAACCTACTCAGGGCTCTTTTATAAAGAAAGACAAAAGTTAAGGTGTTGAACAGTGCCGGTTCCAAAAAATTGGAACTGGGAACCGGACTGGTTCTGGCAAGAATCACCCAGAATTGGTCAGTTTGGTCAGGTTTTTGGGTTGGATTGGGATTGGTGCTCACCCCTACAAATAGCTGATTGGAGCAGTACAAATCCCTAAATCTTTGACAGAAAGTATAAGAAAATGTTACATTTTTCAAGCCAATCTCCTAGATCAAGTGTTATCTTGCATTGACAGGTAAAGGAATATCCTGGATACAATTTCATTGGCTTGATCTTCGGGCCTGGAGGTGATAATAGAAAGAGACTAGAAAAGGTAAAAGAGACATTGATGTTACACTTTGTGAGGATTTATGGATCCCCCAGGTTTTGTAAAATCCATGGAACTAAATGCATGTGAATCTTTATGTAGGAAACTGGAGCTAAGATACAGGTGTATGCTGTCAAGTCTGGGACCAGGGATAAGGTAAGCTGTCTGGAATTACTATCAGTCTCATCATTAAGATTTGCGCCGTAATATTTATCCCAGTGGTGATGGACACCTCATATTATTACAGAAGTTGAAGATTTAACATTATTTGACAGAGCCGCATTGATGGCCTTATTTCATTTTTCTCCAGGGCGAAATAATTTCTGCAGATGGAAACGATTTCCAGGGTTCCTTTGAAGAAATAAATGTCCATGTATCTGCTGATACATTTGAGAAAGTTGATGCAGCAGTGTCCGTCATTGAATTGCTAGTAACATCTGTTTCTGTGAGTTTCATTTGTTTTATATTTATGTACAATCCTTGTTGTTCAGCATGTGAAGCTTTACCTTTTCATATCATATGTGCTCTGCCATTCTTTTGTCTGGTTGTGTTGTGGTTATTGTATACCTTTATGTGTAGGGTAATCTTGCTCCTGCTTCTACAACATCTGCTTCGAGTCCGGCTGAGAGCAAGAATGTCCCCAGTTATGCAAACTCATCTTCTGTGGACACTGTTCCAGTATCAAGTCAGGGACACCTTGAAGGTTTTATGGGTCCCTCACAGACTCCTCAACAGGTTCAGTTTCAATATTCAAATCCATGGTTTGGCAACACTCCCCACAATGCTCCAGCAAATCAATTTCCCGGTTTCATTCCATCACCAAATACTTCAGCACCGATTCTGAATAGTCCTGGCCATCCAATGCCTTCTCTGTTTGGTGCTCGACCTGGATTTAACTCCTTATCTCAGAATCCTTCTCTGCTCCCGCCAAGACAAAATCCGTCCTCTCAATATATGCAAAATTCAGTAATGATGCATCCTTCTGGTATTGGCCTTCCACCAAGAAACTTTCCTTCATTTCCGCAGGCCTCGTCACCAGCTCCACCAGTTCATTCAGCTCCTATTCTTTTTTCTGTGAGCCAATCCCTGCAAACCAGACCACCACCAATACCCTCATTTTCTCAGCTCAAAGCAAATGCTACAGCGGGACCACAATCAGATTGGCCCATACTACCAGCTGGGGGCCCTAGCAATATGATGCAGGTGGGTCCACCCCCAGCGCCCACATCCATCAACCTACAACCAAACATTGCTTCTTCGGCACCAATTACAAATGCTTCAGCAGGGAGCACAAGCATGATCACAGGTCCTACCTACCCATCTGGTCAATCAACTCCACATTCGATGGCTGTGTCAGGGAGTCGTCTGGCTGGTGTCCCTATGTTATCTTCTATGCCACCACCAATGCCAATTCAATCTGCAAACAGCACACAAGGGGCTCTTCCCCCTCGCGTGACAATGAACCCTTTTCCAGGATCTTTGCCATCTGGGTCACCTGCCCTGTCTTTCCAGTCGGGCCCCAGTACTTTCACTGGAAATATACCCAATTTTACCCCCATTAGATCACCAGCTAATGCTGCTCCGAGTCCACATCGTCCAAATTTTGGGGATTTTACTTTCCAGCCTCAGCAGCAGCAAGCCTCACAGACCTTTTCTGGGCCAGGCATCCAAACTCCTGTGCCTCAACCGAATTCCTTCCGCCCAGCAATACATGATCCTCAATCTATCACGCCTGTCCTCGTAAGGCCATCAATGGGAGCGCAGACAGCTCGACCTCAAGGTGGCCCGTCCCCAATTCCCTTTCCAGGAGACTCATCGAGATTTCCCTCATTTCCAGTGGTGGGTCCCACACCAGTACCCCAGATGCGGCCAAGGAACATGAATCCAGCGGCGCAACTACCTGACCTTGCTGGCAGTTTTCCCTCCAGGCCTGGCAATCCAATTGAAGTCCAGAGGACCTTCCGTGGTCAGATGAATCAACCGCCGAGACACCACTTCATACACGGTCCATCTGCCTTTCCTGGCAGACCGGCCCTAGGCCCTGGTGGGAGGCAAATTTACGATCCGTTCTCACCGACCTCGACTGCTAATGCACCTCAGCAGCACGGAGTGAATCCAGCAATTGTAAAGAGACAGGAGAATGATCCCGAGTATGAGGACTTGATGGCCTCTGTTGGAGTGAAATGAAGGAGTCTCTCTTTAAGTGCAGGCCTGAATACGGGGACATCATTTGTGAAAGCGGTGCAGCCGCGTCATTACGGTGTTGAATGTACTCATTTTCGTTTATACAATTTAAGAGCAGCAATCTTCTATTGTACTTTTGCATTTACTGGTGTTTTGAATCTTCCCTAATGTGCTCTGATCAATGAGAGTAGATTTGAATGACTAGTTAGAATGTGCTTTTAATGGGAAAAATCTTGGTTGGTAGTAGATTTGATTAGAGCACCGTGTTGCTTGCAGTTTTCTGCGTCTCCTCTTTTTCCTCCCTTTCCCGAGGCAGGCATTAGCTGGATCATGTGATACTCTATATCCTTAAAACCACAATACACATAAGCTTATGTATAGAGGAGGGTTTTGATCCTACAGCTCCTTGATACATTGGCAACTGATGTGAAGTGGGTCTGGTAGGGTTATTCTTTTTGTTATTTTATTTTCTTTTCATGTATTTCTCTCTTTCACATGAAATATTTCATAGGTGTTTTGGGTTAATCCCATGGGACACAGTTGATTTGTGCCTCCGACAATGAAAAATGATTCATTATTTTTATAAATAAATGTAAGCATTGAGTCAATTATTTTTATAAAGCCAAGTTATTACTTGAAAATCTGTAAGTGTGGACTACGTGAATTTGATGTTAGTATTTAGCGTATTTTGACGTGTACATGAAAATGGACGTTTTCCGAAGAATATTTTGACGTTATAGTACACATCTTTAAAGCAAAATTAGAAATTTATTCGTGCTGGAGTAAGTCTTATTCTTTGTTATTTCTCCTATGTTTCCATTTTGCATGTGATGTAATAGAGAATTTGAGAAATATAGCTAATATTTTACCTATTTAAGATCTAAGAAAAACTTATCATTAGGTGAATATATAATCTAAATCTTTTGTAATGTATTGCATATTTACGTGAGAATGCCATATTTAAACATTTTGATTTAACATAAGTGAAAGGTATAAATATTTTGTTCCCTTATTATATGTAAGATATTATATTTTTGGTCGGAGTACAAATATTATACTAACCAGTATCTACACACTTCTAATTAAACATATTCTGAAAGGTACAAATGTTTTCGTCCTTCAATGTAATTGTCAAAGGGTCAATGGTTAGATTCATTAAAGCTGAATACTTAAAAAGGACTCATGACCTATGATAAAAATAGAAATATCATTAATTTCTAGCAAACACAAATTGAACACTAATAAATCTTTCTTTGCATCGCTTCATATTTTATTCGCATCATTGTCAAATGCTGCATATAAATTAACATCTCTTTTCGAGGCATTAATCAATGATTATAACCTAGTGAAAGATTATAACACATTTCCCAATTTGTGATGTTCAAAAATTAACATTTCACTACTGATTTTGGCATAAAAATAAATCGGAGAGGTTGAAATCTATATCGTTAATTGCCGCGATAAATATCAATTGCCCATCTAGCGAGCTTGTCACACCGTAGCTCCACCAACTGCAAATGAATAGCTGAAAAATTGATTGATGTTGTAAAATATTGCGTTGCAAATATATAATAGAGAAGAGATTGAAAAGAGAAAGCAAGTGAACACTAGAGAGAAAGCAAGAGGAAAGAGTATTATTTCTAGTATCTTACTGTTGTGTTTCTGTAGTGATTATTGTTTTATATTGTTGTATTTCAAAACTAAACTTCTATTTATAGGAAAACAAAAATGTACTTATCATTAATATCAATGTATCGAATGATACATGTACTGGATAAGGGAGATGAACGTTCATTGTATAGGGAGATGTACTTAGAATGTATGATACAAATGTACCATAATAAGTACATTATATAAGATGGATATAATGAATATTCATTCATGTATTTCATAACACTCTCTCTTGAATATTCATTGTATTTATTACAAATATGCATCAAATAATACTGCTTCATTAAAAACCTTAAACTGGAAAAACGCAGTGGGACAAAAACCGAACAAAAGGGAAAAAGAGTGCAAAGTACAAATATTATGATATCTCCTTTTTATGGATGCATTAATTGTCTCGTTAAAAATTTTAAGCTGGAAAAACCCTATGGGAAAAAAACCGGACAAAAAGAAAAAAAAAGTACAATGCATGTATAGCCACTGCTGGAGCTAATCAATCTTGCACTTTGTGAACTCGCCGTATATCAATGCTGCAATGCATAGTTCATAATATATCCCCCTCAATTGAGCCATATAACCATTCTGGGGTTAATCAATCTTGCATTTTAGTTATAAAGTCAAATAAATATTATATAAGATTCATAAACATTTCATAACCATATGAAAGAACAATAAGAAGTAATACATTTAAAGTGAAATAACTAAAAAGAAATTATTAGAATCATAAAATTCAAAGTTCAAATCATCATCCACTAATCTGATGCATCATCAAAGTAATCATCTAGGATGCATTTCTACTTCAGGAGCAAGAGGAGTCCCACCAACGGAAATATTATTGGCCTCAACAGTGGTTATGGCAGTAGAATTAATTTCAATGGCATGAGATTCACAACGCTTGCTCGTATCTTTTAAAGATGCTTGGTATAGGTTAACAAAATGCCTTGGCGTACGACAAATACATGATTAGTGCCTAGTCATGCCATAACAATGACAAATACTTTTATTAATCACCTTCTTTGGCTTCTTTTCTTTGCCATGATTCAAGCCAAAGTTAGATTTCTTAGGGCGGTTAAATTTCCTGCCATCCCTTCTAGGATTATGTTCTTGCCTGCGCTTATAGTCTTTAAAATGGTCAGTATTTTTCTCAAATTTAGCATGTGCTTCAGGCAATGCTTTTAAACCAGTAGGTCTAAGATAATGATTTTTAAGCAGCAATTCATTAGTTTGTTCAGCAGTGAGAAGCATAAAAATTAATTCAGAATATGTGGCAAACTGATGTTGCCGGTATTGCTGTTGCAATACAATATTCGAAGCATGGAAGGTGGAGAAAGTTTTTTTTAGCAATTTCGCATCAGCGAGTTTGATATCGAATAACTCAAGCTGAGAAACAATATCAAATAAAGCGGAATTATAGTCAGATACTGATTTAAAATCTTGTAGTCTGAGATTTTGCCAGTCATATTGTGTTTGAGGGAGGATAACAGTTTTGGTATGATTATATCTATCATTCAACCTTCTCCACAGGATATGAGGGTCTTGAACGGATAAATATTAAATTTGCAGGCTCTCATGCAAATGACGGCGAATAAAAATTAGCACATTTACTTTATCATTTTCATTTGAGGTTCCATTCTCTGTAATTGTATTAGCGATACCTTATCCTTTGATGTGTATTTCCATGTTAAGACACCATGATAGATAATTCGTTCTACTCACTCCCAGGATGTGGAATTTGGGCTTTTTAATATTTACCATAATCCTTGCAAAAATAAATTCTTAAATTAATTAAAAGGATTTTCAAATATCCACCGCCACTTCAGGAGCAGAAGGATATTTTTAGATTTGAAATTTGACTTCGGGCCAATAAAATTGAAGAATTGATAGAAGAAGATGAAGTATAAGTTGATTAATAAAAAGAATATCCACATTGCAAAAATTACCTACTCAGTCGGTAGATTCTCGTGCTTGCAAAAATTACTTACTCAGTTGGTAGATCTTTGTGCTTGCAAAAATTACTTACTCAGTCGGTAGATTTTCGTACTAATAACGTGTTGTAAAATATTGCGTTGCGAATATATAATAGAGAAGAGATTGAGAATTGCGAATATATAATAGAGAAGAGATTGAGAAGAGAAAGCAAGTGAACACTAGATGTAGTAGAGAAAGTAAGATGAGAGAGTATTATTTCTAGTATTTCACTGTTGTATTTCTGTGATGAGAGAGTATTATTTTTCTATTGTGATTGTTTTTTTTTTTTTTTGATAACCCAGGAAACCTCTATTGTGATTGTTTTTTTTGATAACCCAGGAAACCTTGAAAGCCGATAGTTGGCAGGAACGGTTAAGTTAACAAGTAACGCCGCTGGGATTCGAACTTGGCACCTTTCGTGGGAGGCACAAAGTTCAAGCCAATTGCGCCACCGCAGTGGGTGGTTCTGCTGTAATTGTTGTTCTATATTATTGTACATCAAAATTAAACTCATATTTATAGGAGAACAAGAATGTACTTATCATTATGTACTGGATAGATGAGATGAACGTTCATTGTATATGAAGATCTACTTAGAATGTATGATACAAATGTATCATAATAAGTACATCAGATAAGATGAATATAATGAATATTCATGTATTTCATAACAATTAGACAATTTTGTCAGAAATTATTCAATTTAAAAAAAATCAAAGAACTATAAGAACAAAAATTTAAAAAAAAAGATTTTGTGGGTAAATAAGAGAAATTACTGAATAAAAACCCCAGAAATGAGTTTAGTCTTCCAATCGGCAATTCCGCGCTCTGCGCTTTCCGCCACTCGCTCTCTCTCCTCCCCAGCTGCTCTCCAGCGAACGGGCCAGCCGACGGCGGACGTCGCACGCCGGTGGCGGACCGCCGCCGCGACTCGCCGTTCCGACGGTCCCGGACTACGAGCTCTTCCGTGTCCGGGCCGGATCGCCCGCCCGCCCGCCGCCCTCCTCCTCCTCCTTATTTAGGGCTCGAACTAGAGCTCGCCCGCCACCGTGAGTTTCTCTTCGAGCGAAACTCCAGTCGAATGGAGAATTCGGAAGCTGAAGAGCCAGAGAGGAAGAGGCCTCCGTTGAACGCTTCTCCTGCCGATAACCGCACCGTAAGTCTCTCCCCGCCATTCCTGCAATTTTTTACGAGCGATGAAAATGGCGATAATCAGTGATTTCTTTGTCTGTATGGTGTTGTTGGTGGAAGGAAAGAGGTGTTCTGGCCCAGTTGAGCTCACTTTGATGAGGAAAGATTTTTTTTTTTTTTTTGGGGTTTAGTTTTGATGGGAAATTCCATTGAACAAATTCTGATTTTCGCCGTTCATTTGGCTTAGTGGGGGATTTTTATCTGTCATGTTTAGCATTGCTGGTTGCTTATATACTGAAGGAGTTTTTAACAGGTAAAGTTCGCGATTTCGATTGATGGTACTCGTTTTTTCGCTTTTGTATATTCTTCATTGGAAGTGCATTCAATATGGTAATTTTGTCATGTGGAAAGCTGCTTGCTCACTCTGCTAGTGCTTGAGAGATGAGTGACGATAACATATTCTTCCTCTTAATGATTCTAGATCGAGGCCTCAATGGGCAATATTGTCGTGATCTATTAGTAACCCCTGGTCTATATCGAGCTTATGGAATACAACTAGTGACCACTTTCTAGTCAAGCTACGTGACAAGGAAGAAGATTCATATATAGCAGGATAAGAGATTTTGGCATTCGGTGGGAACATGAAATTGAAGAGAATGAACTTAACAGCATCTTGAAAGTGGCATTGACTTGCACATGACAGTCCGAAAAGTTGAGCTTGATAAGCGCATTACTTATGTGGTTGAGTTGCTCTGTCATGTCGTATGAATTAGAATTTATCTAAAACATGTGTTAAATTACTTGTTAGATTCTCTGCCTTTCATGTAGATACATGGCTTTGTTGGAGTCACAAACTAGCATCAATATAGACTACACCTGTTTTGAAGCCTTAGTCAGTTCAGATCCTTACAATCTCTAAACCTTTCTAGACCCCCATTTTGACCCTTGCGGATGAAAAGATGCAGGAATGAGTGATAGGAAAGGGTGATGCCTTAAGGCTCCCTTGTTTGGAGATTTCTACTTATAGAAGTATATGTATGTAATAGCTAGAGGCCTAATGTCATGGGCCTATATTTCCTATCTGAGGACTTGTGTGGCACCTGGTGGAAAATAAGGCCAACCTTCCCTTGTTAGATCGTTGCAAAATGTCGAATTGATCATCATGACCAATCGTAACATGCCCTGTCAAACTTGAGCACCCAAGCCTCAAACAACATATATAGGTCAGTTTGACATGACAGCTATCTTTGGCTTACCTTGGCTATCACTAACAGACCAGTTTGTGCAAAGTGGCAAACCCCATCTTCAGAGATCCCTGAGGAAGATAATTATCGTATTTATCAACTTCTAGCACAAACACCCTGATGCCCCCCGAAAAAAAAAAAAAATCAATTTCCACAAAGCCCTCATTGTGGCTATTTTGTTCCTTTCTCATGTTCTGCATAATTGCCACTCAATGGGACTTATGTAAATTGACAACACTGACCCGATAGAATAGACCTGGTCAAGAATAAATTTGAATTCTTCTTTGGGTACTAGACCTTTGTTTTAACATTTATCCCTTCTGCCTCACATGGAAAGAATTAAAAATATGATAAACAAGAAGCAGATCAAGTCACAGTCAATCACCACTGAATTTCTTGGATAATTTACACCTATGTCTCAGTGCCTTTTACCTTTCTTTCCATGGATAAAAGTCTGGTTAAAGGCTCCAAGGTGGCACAGACATATATCAGAAATGCTCCTGATGAAGAAGCATGGACTTCTTGTACAAGCCAACATAAAAAAATGTCTAGTGCAATATGTACATCAAAGTTGTATTTTCCACTATACCTTAAGGAAGAAAAGGTTCTAATCCGAGTTTTCCTATGCCAATTCAAGTGCGTTCCTTACTGTCCACGAACTCTCTGATTCCTTTCTGATAAACGAATCCCGAATATGAAGATCTTCTTTGTAGTACAGGTACTAGAAGTTCCTCTTTGTTGTTTTCTGTTATGAATTTAGATGCCATGGATCATATCAAACAACTTTCTTCCTTGCCTTTGAAGCCTATACGCCTTATCATGCCCATGGATCCTTCTCAGCCATTGTGATTGGAATCCCAATCTGTATGACAAAATTGTAAAACCGGGGATTACAGACTAGATACAATGTACCAACCAGAGAAGGGTCTATTCTTTTAGTCATATTGTTCTTCCCCTTCTCATCTGGGCTTTTATGTGGTTGTTCACATGCTTGATTGTCATATTAGTGGATGACTCTGATGCTTCTCAATGCTGTCAATTATGTGAGTTCTTCGTTTTATTTTTTTTGACGCATTTTGTTATGAAGATCTTGCCTCATTTTCTTATACTTTGAGCACAATTTGATCCACAGGTTGATGCATCTGTTCTCCATTATGAGAACCAAAAACTTGTGCAGCAATTGGACATACAAAAGCATGAGTTGCATGATCTTGAAGCCAAAATTAAAGGACTAAGGGAGAAGCAAACTTCTTATGATGACACATTAATTGAAGTGAACCAACGATGGAATCAGGTCAGCTTTAATAATTCATGTCATCTATGTGTGGGATTGTGCAAAGTCATCATTCTTTATCCTGCTTCTGTTGAATTAATGAGTAGTTCTTTCTTTTTTACCGACATGTAGTTGGTCGATGATTTAGTCCTTTTGGGAGTGCGAGCAGGAGGAGCTCAGGATGCTTTGAAGATATTGGGTGATGTGGAGGATTGCCGTGGTATGCTTAAGCAGGTTCCTTGCTTGCATGGAACTTTCAAATGTCATGTTTAATAAGCTTTTAATATATAATCATGTTCATATACTGCAGTGAGTTAACTAAACCTTTGGACATCGCATGATGTAGATTGACTTGGGATTTTCTTAGGTTCCATACCGTCATCTCCGCCTGAGGACATTTTTTTGTGTAGACTGCTACAGAAAGATTCTATCCCAAGCACTTCCGGTGATGGAATTATTGAATTTTTTGAAGAAGCTCTTGCTTTGCGTGAGTCGTCGACATCTGAGTTGATGAAACTCCTGGAAGATACTATTGGAGCTGAGAGTTTGAAAACTATGACCATATCACAAAATTTGCAGGCAAGGGTTTCTGCAGAAGGTTGGAGAAACTCTCTATATGTTATGAAATTATGAATAATCTCATGTGAAATTTTGTCTCAAGTATCATATCCTTTTAGAATTGTGGACAAACAATCAGATTTGTCTATATCCTCCTTGACAATCTGTATTACATGGTGTTGTCCTACAGTACTATTGTTGGAGATCGATAAAATGATGAAAGAGGAGGCTAAAAGTCTGCATGAAGCCATAGATGTTCTCCACCTCAAGCATAAAGAATACACTGAAGACATTCAAATTTATGTTAGAAGTCATTCAGAAGATGCGTCCGAGATTAAACACCTTGAAGGTTTTAGAGATTTTTTCTGGGAAATGTGATTCTTATCTGTATCGCTTTCTGTCTACCGATCGATAAGAGTGCATGGAAATTGATAGTTTGCATTGTCATTATTCAGCTAGTTGCAATGGCAATATGCCACTCTTGACTGTTTACATGTTTTGTTCATGACAAGGTGAGCTGGAAGAAAGCATGGCAGTACTTGAAGAAAGTAGAAGGAAGCTTATCAATCTAAGAATGCAAATGGATTTTGCCTCTGGAGCTTATAACCCTGCAGCAGGTTCTGTACATGGAAATTCATCACCTGAAAAGCCGGGAGATAAGATGCTCTGTTTGCGGGAATTAAAGGATTCCATTGAAGAAAAAAGGGTCTTATAAATTTTTAAAATTTTTTGATTTCTTCCATCTACCTCCTTATATTCTCTCTCACTTGTTTATTGTTCCAAAGATTTTGGCAGCTGATCGACTTTTTGAGCTTCAAGATGCTCGAGAGTACAATGCAACTTTGTCAAAACAATTGCAAGATGTTCAGGTGTGTAATTATGTACAGTGAAAATTGTTTCTGGGGCTTGATATCTTTTTGCTACTAGTAGCATGTCAAAACTCCTTATAATTTCAAATGACAAATGGTTCCTCGGCTTTGTGTTCTTGCAGAATGAGTTGAAAGATGAAAAATATGTACTTTCATCTCGATTTTACACTCTGGTAAATGATCAGCTCCAGCATTTCAATGCTGAAGTGGAGCGCTACAAAGCATTAACTGATTCACTGCAGGTTAAACTGCTTTTTTTTTTTTTTTTTTTTAGTTTTACTTTATTTTATAAATTTCCTTTTCAAAGGCCTCTGAAAAGTGTAGTTTCAGGCTGACAGGTCCTTTGTCATAAGGAGAGAGAAGGAACTGAATGCTAAATTAGAGTCAGCAGATGCTGCTAGAAATGCCATTGATACTGAGTCTAGGCTTGGAGATTTGGAGCTTCAATTACAGAAGTGCATTAGTGAGAAAAATGATCTTGAGATTAAAATGGAAGAAGCTGTTCAAGATTCAGGTTCATATAATTCACAATTGGTTTGGTTTTGGGTTTGGTGCTATGCCTGGCATCTAGCTAATGAAGTTACTATCATTTTCTGAAGGGAGAAAAGACATCAAATCGGAGTTTGGTGTAATGGTGTCTGCTTTGTCTAGGGAAATGGGAATGATGGAAGCACAGTTGAATCGATGGAAAGATACAGCTCATGAAGCACTATTGCTGCGTGAGAAAACACAGTCACTAAAAGCTTCCATAGCTATTAAGGTATTCTAGCACTGAGAGTAATCACTTCAATTTACTTTATGAATTGTTTCATTGATTTGTGTAGTGCTGCTCTTGAATGATAGTGTTAAGACTTATTCTGTAGACAAGTAGAAAAAGTTAATAAATGGGAAGAATGCAAAGGGGTTGCCTATTATTATGGAAAAGGAACTCCATGAAATAAAGGAGCTCACCAGAAAGATGGATGTCATTACATGACACAACTCTCTCTCTCTCTCTCTCTTTCTCTCTCTCGTGCGCGTGCGCGCCTGTGATCCCTGCCACACTGTTCACCCCAAACTCTATTGACAACTTCTCTTATTGCCAACTACAGTGTTACTCTTGCATGGAATTGCAAGCTTTCACGTTGGTGTTGTCTGCCATATCGACCTGTACATTGATTTTTTGCGCTCTTCGTCCTGGTTTAACCCACTATGGATCTTAATTCATTTTTATTTGCTGTCCTGAGGATTAGCTTTGGACATTTTTTTTCTCTGTTTATATATTTATTCAACATGTTATTTCGTGATATAGTGTCATCCAAGAAGACTTTGTGCTGTTTTCCAAACAACGAAGGGGATGGCATGGGTCACCTCACCAAAATGCCCCCAATACAATAGAACTGCACACACAACCACCCATCGACTAGTTCGAGAGAATTGTACAAATTTCCTAATTCCTTGTGTCACGTTGGTGCTTATTGAAACAAATTTTTCTCTAATCTTGAGTGACCTGAATCCAACGACTGCAAATCTGAAATTTGCAGAAAACTTAGTCTGGTGCGTTTTGCCTTGTAATATATATACTTACATCTTGAACAGAAAATCAGGATCACATGTATGTGCCACACAGTTTATTATTGGCATATGTGCGCAAATCTCTAGCTGATGATTTATAGGTACATATATACATACGAATTTTTCAAATGAGATGCATTCTGCTTTCATTACTGCTGATTTGTGTGCTTCAGAGGAAGCGTTTGTGTGTGTTGTGTTTGGAACCCCTCCTGGATCTGAACTACCAGATTTCTCTGAACAAATTCTGAACACCGAGAGGATACTGCACAATCTTGCTTCTATCTCCTTTTGTGTCCTTGATTAAAAATATGCAGTCCTATGAGTCTCCCACTTTACAGACATTTCCTTTCTCTTCCCCAAAGCATATTCATGGATTGCTGTTTTGTGTGAGAAAACTTAAATGACATGCCACATTTTTGTTTCATTGCCTGCTGTTGTTATAATATTCAACCGCATTTGGTTTGTCAATTCTTCTCACCTCTCTCTGTGCTGCTGGCTCAGCTATTCCTCAAACTAATAATGTTTTATACATAATTTCTTTATGGTCTAATTTGACTTGATTGTAACTTATGTGAGAGAGAGGCGTCGACTGCAAACGTTTGGTGGTTGTGAAGAAGCTTTTTCTATGAATCATTCAGAATTTATATAAGGAACCATTTCTAGTGAAACAGAACTGGGGATGGGAATTTTTTTGCATGCTACATGTGCAAATGTGTATTATTTGGTGTCTTGTTTGTCTCTAGAGTAGCTTTCGTTGGGTTTTTGACTGGTTTATTATTTGTTGTAGTCTGATGAGCGAAAGAGGTTAGCAGACCGATGTACTAAACAAAAGGAGGAAATCAAGTCCATTAAAGAATTGGTAATCTATATCCTCTTTTCCTTTTAAGTTTTAATAAGATATCAATATTACAATAAACATAAATACAATGTAAAGCTAGTGAGCCTGAAGTGGTTATTTGAATCATCATGATCCTTTGCAGATTGAGAAGCTACATAAGGAAGAACTTGAACTTCAGATCTTCCTGGATTTGTATGGAAATGAGAGTTATGACAACAGGTAAGCGGATTTAAAGCTGATCATGGACTTGATAGAGATTGGATGTTCCCTTGTTTTAGATACAGTTGCAGCTTGCTGCATTCTGATACTTTCAGGTTGCTTTATGACATTCAGATGCATTACTTATTCCTTCTGGCTCATAATTGCTCAGTCAGATTTACTCGCAATTATGGAACATTGGCTACACTCAACAATTGCTAATTCTATATAATAGCTTGGTAGTTCCCTGATGAGTCTCCATTTTGTGTACACATCTAGCTCTTACTTTTAACTTTAGCTCTGTGCTCATATTTTCTCTAGCACACTTTATTTTTTTAAGATCTCTTTTTGAACCTGTTATTATTGAACTTGACTTTGATCAGGATAAAATCACCAAGGAGTAACTAGTCTGGCTTTATCCATGCTTTTAAGTCCTCATTAATTGGTTATATATGTGATATGATGAGAACTTAATAGGGCCAAAAAAAATTGGACTTTCTGTTGTAATTTTTCTGAAACAGTTGATATTGTACACGTTCTGTGCAGTCAGGTTAAGAGATCTTCTGGTTGACTGTTGTTAGAGGACTATTTATCTCAAAAACTCAAATTTCAGCACTGATTATTATTGATTTTTGTTATTACTCCCTCACTTGGAACTTACACGGGGAGAGATGGATATGTAAAAACGCTAAGACAGACAAACGGAGGCAGAAGCGCTATAAAAAGAAAATAGATTCACGTATAGAAATTGGGATTGTTAGGATTTGGGTGTCTCTGATGCTATGTTACAAAAGCATTTGACTCAACCTTAAGCTCTTGGAAACTGCAATTGATTTTTGCATATAAAACAAATCTCGAGTTTTGATAGTTACTTAATTATCAATATACCTCTATAAAGGTTCCTCTTTTTATAAACTAGTTCACAGTTGCTACAACGATCTGTCTCGAAAATTTACCGAGCGTGTTTTCTTGAATACTGACTTGCCCATATCTTCATGTGAAACTGCAGTAGGTAGTTTCATGGTGCTTTTGATTTTGGTTCTTCATATTTTTTTTCTTCTATTGTCTTGAAGGGAGATATTAGGTTTGAAATTGTGAGTTTCATCACATATTCATTGCATTTACTCAAAGAAAACTGGCTCTAAGTTTATAATGTGATTGTTTCTGAGATCATGCGGAAAATGTGCAGTTTTCGTTTGAGGTTGCAATTCGCTTATTACTGCTGCAATGCATGGTTTTCTAAATGATGCACTCAACCGTAGCTGAGATGATTGTTGCACTCTGAAGCTTTTGCAAGAATTAGTCTTATTTTTTGTTAAGAATCCATATGAAATGTACGTTGGGTTTTGCTTTTTCTCATCTCTTTTTTGTTGTCAGACAGTACACTAGATAGTGAACCTACATTTTGTATTCGTTGTGGAAATAAACCAATGATTTCTAATGGTTGTTTTATGGTTCGAGCATTAAAACAGTGTAAAATTTGAATGATTTCTTAAAAGTGGTGGACTTGTGTTGGGAAATGATCTAATGAACATAGGAAGGCACTGCCTTGTTTGGCATAATTCAGTCTCATTTTGTAAAAATAACATAACAGTCATTGGCTGATTGTTGCTTGTTCCTCTTCTTTTAGTAAATGATGAGAAATCTGTTTTTTTGTTATGGAGAGAGCTCATGGTTGTTCATCTTATTATTTCACTAGACATGGACACCTGCTCCTACGCGATCGAAAGAAATCCCAAACACGGACACCCTATGCCTATAAAATTGCTATCTTTTGCTATGTGTACTTTCGGAGGGTCCAATGTTTCCTCCAAGGGTTTAGTGTGATTAAATGAGTACTTGTGTGACTGTTCTCTTATCTAAGTATCTCAAGAAGTAGCTTTTTTGAGAAAGATTTTTGGTGAGCATGCTTTCGTCTTGACGGCTACACAAAGGATCTGGAGATTGCTTGATTTGCATGACATGGGAGTAGAATAATGGGTCATTGTGCTCTGGCAGCTCATTTTTCTGTTATTGTTTTGTCATATGATTATGACTCATAATAACACTTTTGTTGATTCAGAGATGTTGCAGATATCAGAGAATCAGAACGCAGAGCTTTATCACAAGCTGAAGTCCTTAGAAATGCTTTGGAGGAACATAATTTAGAGCTGAGAGTTAAAGCTGCCAATGAAGCAGAAGTTGCTTGTCAACAAAGGCTTTCTGCTGCTGAAGCTGAAATAGCAGAGTTGAGGGCCAAACTGGATGCATCTGAAAGGTTAGTTCTTATCCCCCTCTCCATAGCAATGCTTGTGCTCAGTAATTGTTTTTACCTTTTTCCTTTCCTTGGACTTCCCTGCACTTTTGGATGGACGCTGTTTTGTGGTAGTGGGGTAAGTGACGGGTGTAGCTTGGACATACTGTCTTCTAGTGGTTTATCACAATGGCAAAATGACTAGGGCTCAAATGACAGGAAAGATAGATGGTTGATGGTAAATTATTTCGTTTGTCTAGTTTAATCATGCTCGTTCATTGATCTTTTTATCAGTGTTATTTAAGCGTGTACCACTCGTCTTTGTTTTTCGTTGCTTGTTTATCCTTGAATTGTTATTGAATACCGACGACCTAGGGACTCTCTTTAGTTTGTATAGAAAGTATCTTCAGACCTTCCCACAACCACTAATTCACTTTTTTTTCAGGCAATCCAATTTAATTCCGGACCTGCTAATTAAACACCACTTAGTAGTTGAATAGTAGATCTTCATATGACAGCCCTTCCATCACTTTTTTCTGTTAAATTCTAGAGGCCAATATCTAACTGTTAAGAGCCAAACTTCTAGATGCTTAGAATGAAGCAAGTCCTTTTTGTCTTTTTGCTTCTGCTGGGAAAAACTTAAGCGAATTATATCAGCAAAATGAGTAGGCATCTTAACTAAAAAGATGTCTTTGTATTGCACAAATGTATGCAACTTGTCTACAGTTTTTCATCCACCAATTATACAGAACTTGCTTGTTGTCTAGTCTTGGGATGGACGTGTTGTTTTTTGAAATGAGGAAAAACTGAAAGCTCTCTTTGTAGACCTATATACCTTTGCCAGCTCACAAGGTCTCACCGGAATAAATATGAATAAATATGCATGTAATCTACTGCTTGGAGCTCTTTATGGACATATATAATGTTCTGTAGGTATGTGCACAGGAAATTGATGGCCTAGATTTGTTTGGAGTATACAAAGATGATTGTGACGTAACAGAATCCTCAGTCTTCAAGCATCCAGTTTTAGCCTTTTGCTTCTCTTTGTGCTTGCAAGCGAGCACGATGACAAGTCTAATTCTGATGTCTTTTTCCCTGCAAATTTTGTCAATCTCTCTAATCTTTTATCCTTTTCTCTTTCTCAACCTTGCTTGTAATTTTTTTGTTTTTTGGGTGATTGACCAAAAACATTCGACTTAGGCCTGTAATTACATCATGGCTGTGTGGGATGTGTTTTCCCTGGATGAATGGACAACGCCCTCCCCTTTCCCTCTTTACTTCAGATCCTTTCAACTCACACCCAAAAAGAGGAAGGGGGAAACAATGACTCTTCTCCCTCTTTTAACTGTTGGAATTGGAAAATATCCCTGTGCATGCATGATGGAGGTATTACTTAACTTTTTTGTCATATAATTCCTCGCAGGGATGCTTCTGAGCTTGCTGAAGCAATTAAGATAAAAGTTGCAGAGGCAGAGGCATATATATCCGAGATTGAGGTGGTTTTGGTGTAATCTTTTCTCTGTTTGTAGAGGATGTCTTTTATTTTCTGGCTAAAACCTCGATGCCTCTCCTCTTGCTGTCTCCTTGCTTGCTTACTCCCTCCTTTCTTTCATGAGTTTTATTATCATCTTCTAAACTATGTAACAAGATTATCTGCTCAACAGACCATAGGTCAAGCATATGAAGATATGCAGACACAGAATCAGCATTTATTGCATCAAGTGACTGAAAGGGATGACTATAATATTAAGGTTTGTATTTGGACCTTCTTGACAGCTTGTCTTGGGTACTTTTCCAGTTTTATTACAGTGCTTTGAATTTTTCGGCTTGTATTTTTCCAATCCTTAAACCTGTCACCTGATCTGTAATGCAGCTGGTTTCGGACAGCGTGAAGATAAAGCAGGCTCAGAACTCTTTACTTTCAGAAAAACAGGCATTGGTTAAGGAACTTGAACAGGTTAACTTGTCAGTAGAATCTCTGAAGTTGAAGATTTCTGATGGTGAAGAGCAGGTGAGTTTTTCTAGACACTATACTGCTGCTAGTATCTTTTACTGATGTTTCTAAGCATATTGCAGATGAAGGTTTATTTGTCGGAGGCAATAAAATGTAGTCAAGAAGAAAGGCACTCTGCAATTAGCCTGGAAGGTGCAAAGTCAGAATTAGGTGATGCTGAGAAGGAGTTGAAGTGGCTTAGATCTGCATCTGCTTCGTCTGAAAAGGAATATGACCAGATACAATGGGATCTTAACGAGATTCAGATGAAACTAGACAATGAAAGGTGATATCTGTAAACCAGAAGATGGCTCACTTATATGTATATGACAGTGTCTAAGCTTGGTTTATGCATCATAGATTGGATTCTAATTGCACTGTGATGAAACATTGCATTTTTGGAGTGATCATGGTCAATCAATGAACATACAGTTCTACAAATAATTAGTGTCTATATAGGGTGTTGGGGATGCTTCCCTCCTATCAGCTTTGGTTTCCATTCGCTGTCCTGCCGATGCTGGTATCCACTGGTAGTTGTCAAAACTAAGCATGAAGTGACGCATGGTGATAACCTAGCCAGTAAAATTTGTGGCTGGCTTTCTCCTAAAATGATCCTATCTCAGCCTTTATACTAAAGGGAGCCTGTTTTCCTCAGGAGGTTAGAAATCAATATCACATGATTTCTTCTTTGGTAGGAATAAGACACTGTAGGCAAATTTGTGTGCTTAAGCACTTCCTGTTTGTGGTCTGAGGCAGGTCATCTAGTAGATGTTATGGATGGTTGCTGTGTCTAATAAAAAACCACACATAATTATCTCCACCTTTAAGCCAAATGTTATTGAAGCAGAGAGGAACGGAAGAAGCTGGAGGAAGAGATTGTGGAGTGTAATAAGAAGGTTGCTGAATTGACTGCTGAGAGTGGAGAGGCTGCGGTGAGGAGGCTCCAGGACGAAATAAAGGATTGCAGGACAATGCTTAAGTGCAGTGTGTGTCTCGACCGGCCAAAGGAGGTCAGTAGGCATATTAGTTCTCTGTTTTTGGGTTATCAATTTTCTCTGGGTGTGTTTCCACTTCAGTTTTGTTGATATGTCAATAGCACTAGTAAAACTGGTCGTGCCTTTTCACTTTGACAGGTTGTAATTGTGAAATGCTTTCACCTATTCTGCAATCAGTGCATACAAAGAAATTTAGAAATTCGCCTTCGAAAATGTCCTGGATGTGGTACTGCATTTGGCCAGAATGATGTGCACTTGGTGAAGATGTGAGCAAACCACCTGATGATTGCATTTGGTTGTGGCTGATTCCTTGGAGTGGCCGAGACAAAGTATATATGACTGCTCTTGGTTTCTCTGTTGGTCTTCAAAACTCAACTTCATTCGGAAGCTGGGCCGTTCATCATGATATTAACAGATTTTGAGATTTTAGGTTGATAGGTGTGAAGAGTGCAAACTGAAGACAGATTGAGGCAGGAAAAGATTTATAGCACTTGCCTGGCCCCAGTTGTAAATTGTTAAAATCACTGTCGACATTTTTTTTTTTTTTTTGGTCAGTCACTGTCGACATTAGAAATGTCAAATTGTCTCTCCGCAGCAACTTTAGAAGAATGCATCATCCCCACGTCATTGTCCAACTCAATGGCAACATAAAATGATTGTCAGATTAATGTTCTTGTTGGAAGTCCTAGTTCATTATGCTTTGCTAAATTTGGATTGGATGCGTGATGTTCTACAGCTGAAATCCTTCTCAAGTTAGTTCGACACTCTATGTTGCTTCGAGTATTCACCGCCCTTGATTCCAAGGCAAGGTTCATCAGATTGTTACCTTTTCACGAGGAACTTGCAGGTTCAGGGAGGCAACTCGCTCGTGCAAGGATGATGTTCCTTGCATGAGCAAAAAGAGGATTTTTGTTTCTTGATTATAAAGCCCTCTTTTTCTATAGGTAAAAAAAGAGAGGAATGGGAACAACAGCTTAGTTGTCGGAATGAGAATGATCGTGATCAGACATGCATGACTTGTAAGGAAAGACTATTTTGAGCCTTAAGGAGAATGATGAGATGGGCCTGATTTATGTCTCAAGCCGTGAAAAAAGTCAATCGCCAACAACTCCTAGGGGCAAAATGACTAGGGTGTTGAGTGTTAGTCCTTACAGTCTTAACAGTGGTCATTTTGATGAGCGGATCCACTTTTAACGAGCAAGGTTATATAAGTGACAACTTGTGAATGACTATTTAAGTTGGTGGACAGTGTTTAAGCAGATGTAAGTGATTACAATCTGATTGCAGTAGACTAATCTTAGTATCTTTAACCTCCACATCACCTTGATTGGGCATCACCCTTTCTTTGTTTTCCATCGAATTTCAGAAGCAAGTTAACTAAGATCCGGACAGAGTGCAATCAGGGCTTGTATTGATAGCTCTACAAAAATTAAAGTAACCAAGCTTGCCAATAAAATATGCAAAGTGATTGGTTCAGACCAAATGAATAAATTAAAGTAGACATTTCCCCCTACCAGCAAACCCTTGTTTCCAAAGTCATGCCATCATTAAGCCAACACAACACTAGGCGGCAAATTCAGGCATCTTTGGGGTATCCTATCAAACGTAATTTGTACAAACAATTAACCACCGGTGGTTTTATATTCCTTGGTCTACCTTCCCCCGTTGATCGGTGCATAGGACTTCACCCTACGAAGGAAACCCTTTTGCTCATCGACAAGTCCGCTTCTTCTTTGTGATTCGACATCATCGCTGTCCTCGTCGAGTTCATCCTCCTCAATAAGTGACTGGTAATTGACATTGCCGCTGGCGTATGTTTTAAACATAACCAAGTAAAGAGAGACCACAAAGATGGATATCAAAATCAGGAGCCCACTAAACTCGATATTCACAAGGGATTTGGCCCGGTGAAGGGCCTCGGTTTGGCACCGGACCACCCGATGACCTTCTTCCGAGTTAATAAAACAACCTTTAGGCATAAGCTTCGGTGTCCAAAGCATGAATCCCATGGCAATGAGCCAAGCACCTTGGAAGAAAATGCTGGTCGACCTCACAAAGCTCACCAAGAAGCTATTTGGAAGACCAATTCCCATTAGAGTGGTGAGAAGAGAAACAAATATCACAATTTGAAGGAGCAAGTGGTATTGGCCTTCCACACCCATGTGGTCAGCTGAGTGGAAGTGGAAAAGGAGGAGCTGCTGGCCAAAAGCCATTGCAGCCAGCAATTGTGTGAGGCCATGCTTAGCATCGGGGACAGTCCGGACCCGATCAAGGAGGATTGCAAAACCTGCATAGACGAAGAAGGTGAGGGAGATCTCTGCATGCTCGAAGTTGTGGAGATGGTTCGACGGGATGGTGCCGTCTAAGTCGAAGGGTTGGTGACCTTGAGGGCCAATGAAGAGCTCCATCGCCATGGACATCGAGCAACCGGCCATGATCGAGAGGAGCTCCAGGTACCTCAATCCCAAGGTCGGAAACCATGGAGGGGACTTGTAGGAGCTTGGGTGAAGAACATGGAGCTTGATATGGTTGAAGAGGTGCCATAGGCCAATGAGCAAGAAGCCAAGGCCAGGTGCAACATGACCCACCAAAGTACCCATTTGCGTCCAAGTCCCCAAAAAAATAGCTATGGTTTTCCCTTGGTTGCTTTCCTTGTGCCTCTAGCAGGAAAAGAGCCGGGGCTGCATAACACCGGGGTGATGCCTATGGTTTTTTAGGAGGGTTCAAATGAATAGAAGGTCAATTTGAAAATGCTAATGAGGGGCTCTAGAGGCTTCTCTGGTTTAAATTTGCTCTGTTATTTCTTGGCGAATAAGATTCAGCGAGGTTGACCGCTGAAGTCCCAAGGCACTGGATCAGATAGCATTTGGGCTTCCTAAAATACCACAAATGAGGGTGCAATTACAAGCCCTTTATCTCTCTGCATTAGTCTTTATATACGACAAAAATTTCCTCATCGTTGTCCCTAAGTTTATGGATGCATTGCATTTGCTGGCACCGGTCAATCCTAGACATTAGGCGCTCCATTTAGGTATCAAAGTTGTTCATAAGAACACAAGCTGCTAAATCATTCTTTTTCTACCTAATTCACCATGTTTTCTTTAAGGACTTTCCTATGAATTTCGTAATCTAGGACGTACAAAAAACAAGCAAATGATGATTTATGACCAAACCATACACCAAATGGAACTTCCATGGAATGGACAAAGAGGAAGGTTCTTCTCTCTCTCTCTCTCTCTCTCTCTCTCTCTCTGCATGACTAATGACATACATCTTCGGTGAAGTTATACGGTGTATCTCATTCCTTAGGTATTGTGTTCATTTGAAGAAGGAAGAATTATTTCTCTCCTTCTTGACCGATTTCCTCCAACTTCATTTGCTAGATCTTCTCGTCCTAAGATATATGTGATGATTCCCTGTGCACCCATAAACTTCCTCTCTATAACAAAATTTACACTGAACCCCCTACACTTCTTGGGTAGTAGTACATCCATTCTTGGATCCTCTCCCCGAATGAACTTGAACTCAGAAATCTACTTCATAAGGACTAAATACCTGACTAGTTCACAATTCTTACACCAATCATTTACGAGTGTCTTTGACGCGCTCAGGGAATCATCCCATCTTTCCATAGAAGAATGATGTAGTTGAAAAAAAGATGAGCAGGCTGATATGCTTGTTCAAGTTTACTTATCACCCTACCTTGGGTAGCTTATGAATTTAGGTCAATTCCCTGGTCGGATAATATCTAGCGGATACAATTTTCATGACATAATTAGATTTGATCATGAGTCTGATGGCTCATTTACACTCTCTGGACCTAACAAATCCCCCAGCGCAAATCGGGCGGGTATGGGCAAACGGTTCTTTCATGGGCCCATGCCGGTCCATATACGCCGGTGTGGGCCCTCTCAGAGCCCAATCATATTTTATCAATAAATTTTTATTATGTTTAAAATCTAGACTAGGCTTGGTAAACACTTTTAGGCCCGATTTGTGGCTTGGTCCACTCAGGCCCACTGAAATTCTCGTGGCCCATCACGTGAAGTGGTTCACGGTTCACGGGTCAAACACGGCGCGAGGAAGGCAATGGGAAACTGCCGTTCTTTCCACATCCATTTTCTTCACCTACTTCCAGAGAAAACTCAGACACCACTCTGACCTAAAAAATAAGAAAGACAGCTAGGGAAGCGATGATCTTGGGGTTCCCATCGGTCCTCCCTTTTACATATTGAGAAAACTTGGGCCAGAGATCAAAAACATCATCTTCAGTTCAGATGTAGTCGAGCTTTCAAGCTAATCATATGATCGGGTTAGCCAATCGAAGTACCAAGCAGACCTTTCTTCGCAATTTTAGATGGACTGGTACATGTTCAATTCTTTATGTTATGGAATATGAACGATATCGTGTTTGAGCCGTTTATGCCAATTCCAAGTCGGTCTTCTCTTAGCTGGTGAAGTATATTCCTATTTTACCGTTCCATTATCATGGTATTTCGTGAGTACAAAACTTTTTTTTTCATAAATTCAAAAGTAGTAATAACTACTTATCATGTCTGTCTTTTTTTTTATCAGCGCTTAATCAATCATATGTCTTTATTTATTTATTTATTTTTCTGAGGAGAAACATTTGCATTAATCAGTCTTATAGATTATAGACCTCCATATCCCACATAAACTTTGAGGTAAAAAACAAAAATAGGATAAGAATAAAGCTAAGTTATAAAGATGGCACAAATAAATCCCAAAATGGACAAAATATAAGACCTTTGAAGAATACCATAGGATCATCCACTTAATCAATCACGGAAGCTCAAATTTCGTTTCGAAGTATATGAAAAAGAAATTAAGAGTTTCCACAAAATGAGCTTGCAATCGAATCGTGTTCCATAGATCCGCACCCACTCTCACCAACTCTTATAAGACCTCCAAGCAAAAAGGAATTAGGGAAGGTTCTGCTCGAACTGCTATCCAAGCAATCTCCTTAATCGTGAGACAAGCGGATATCCAATCCTGATTCTCACCTAAACTTCCATAAATCAAAGCGACACAAATCTTCCGATGTCGATGCCATCTATAACTATGATTCATCGATTAACGGCTCAAATGATTTGATTTGACGACCCTGTAAATCCAAGTGAAGATTTAAAAAAAAGTGGAATCCAGGAGACCCAAAAAAGTGGAAGTGAAGAATAATTATAGCGAGGCTGGGCGTGGGGACTACTGCATGATTATTTCTTAAGACATAAACAGGCTTTCATGCAATTCTATATTTGGGGGGTAATCTGACAAGCAAGGTCGCTGTTTAGTATGAGCTGTAGCTGAACATTATAGACGACCCGTTCTGACTGTTGTCCGGACATACTGTCAAGCTCAGCTACGGGTTGGAAAACAACATGTGGGAGTTCCCTGGAAATTGTTAAACTACTTACATTAAATTAATATTCATTACCCCAATAAAGCTGCGTAAAAGAGAAGTTGAAAAAACAAGTCACCATCATTAGCCATCAGGGTCTTCCAGAAACTTATGAGATGGTAAGGTTGGTGATGGTGGAAAATAAAGGTTGATTGAAAAGTCGGTGAGTCAGGATCGGAGCGAGTTTCTCCGAAAAGTCGGCAATGGAATTAGTATCGACGGCAAAGTCACGTGTGATGATAAAAAGTTTGATCTAATTTGTGTTGTGCACGCAATACGACGATAGTAATTTTTATTAGAGATTTGTATTGGAACTGAACCTAATTAAATCGAACCAATTAGTTTTGGGCGATTCCCGATTATTAAAATTTCGAATCAGTAATTGTTGGTTTGGATGGTTCGATTTTATGGTTCGATTCTCAGTTCCGATTATGAAATCGAACCATTCGAACCGATACGTTTTTAATAATAAATTAACGATACTTGATCATATTTTATCACATTTTTAAAGTCTTGTTACGGAGATTTTGATTAATTTAGATCCAAAATACTAAAGAATGAAACTTTAGATTATCTAAAAACATTTGTAATCTTGCATTTGGATCCATCCAAAAACTAGATCAATCTCAAATTCCACAAAATTGGGAACCAACCTTTCTTGTCCGGTTTCCTATTTCAAAATGAAAATCCATTCATTTTAAAACCCATCACTCTTATCTATCATGCTCGAGAAACAATTTGATCGTTTTAACGCCTCGTTACCGAATCATTGCTGTCGGGTTATTGGACGCCACGTTTGAGAGACAACTCTGATCCGAGACTCCGAGTCACGGAGTTACGTAAATCAGACGCACCATACGGTCGGAGCTCGTTCATCTCCAAAGGAAAGGGAGGAAACTTCCCTTCACGCGCCATCGCCATGATTTCCATCGCTGGGGGGGAAGGGAGTAGGTAGGTGGCCAGTCAACTTTCCGCTCCGTCCTTGACCCGACAGATCCAGACTTTATATGTACCTCCCCATCTCCGCCTGCCCCACTCCACCGTCCCCTTCAATGACTAGCACCTCCATGGCGACTCTCATCCCCATCTGCTCCCTCCTCCTCGTCCTCCTCTCCTCCGCCGCGCCGGCGCCGGCCTCCGCCTTCGCCACCGCCCTCGACCCCAGCCTCATGGGCGTCCACCTCGGGAAGGAGAAGCTCAGCCACTTCCGGTTCTACTGGCACGACGTCCTGAGCGGCCCCAACATCAGCTCCGTCCGCGTCACGACCCCGCCCTCCAACGCCTCCGCCACCGGCTTCGGCGGCGTCAACGTGATCGACAACCCGCTGACCCTCCTCCCCGACCCGGCGTCCGAGCTCGTCGGCCGCGCCCAGGGCCTCTACTCGTCGGCCTCGCAGGAGGAGGTGGCGCTGCTGATGATCATGAACTTCGCCTTCGTGTCCGGGAAGTACAACGGCAGCGGCATCACCGTGATGGGGCGGAACCCGGTGTTCGACAAGTTGCGGGAGATGCCCGTGATCGCGGGGTGCGGGGTGCTCCGGTTCGCCCGCGGGTACGCCCAGGCGAGCACCCACACGTTCGACCTCAAGACCGGCAACGCCGTCGTGGAGTACAACGTCTACGTGATGCACTATTGATCATGATTGATTGGTTTACTTTTTGTTGCCTTTTGTAGACCTTTTTTGCTTTATCTTTAGTCGATGGTCCCCAGCTTTTCTCCCGTTCCATCTTTTTCGTGGTCGATAATAATGCAGGTATATCATTACATCCAGCTACGAAGTTATCTCGAGATTAATTTATGAAGAAAGGCGGAAAATTTAACACCTTCCATTCCAAATTTCCTTTATGCAATCTTCGTGTGCACTAAGATTAGTCGGCGGAATTGGTTTATTAAGTCGTTCGATTTGATTGATTAGACCGTGTTCGATTATGGATTGTAATTCGTCATGTGAATTGGTAATTTGATTTTGTAAGTTGATGTTGATAATTCTAGGGTTTCTCTAGTTGTCAAGCATGTCCAGGTGCAATGGGCCACCGGGGCTTTGGAGAAAGAAAGGGCATGATGCCCGTCCTTTTCTTTTCAGACTAGTTATAGACCCGTGACCTGGGCACCACGAGAACATCGATGAATTTTTTTATTTCAGTCACATTTTTTTTGACACGTTTCTAATCCTCCAATCTACCAACCAAAAAAAAAAAGAGAGAAAGAACCAGATCACTAATTCAAGACCAAAATAATATTTGGAAGAATCTTCGGAGGACTCTTCTGACCAAACAAAAAAATTGTTTCTTTTTTCTTTTCTAAAAATCCAAAGAATTCTACTTACTTTATACATTATATACATTACATAAGTTATTGATTCAGCATTGGCTAAGATAAAAAAAAGTGTGACCTATTTTTACTAAAAAAATAATAGAACAAATATTAATCCTTTCTTCGAGATAATTCCCTTCAAAGGAGAAGTCCATAGCATATATTTTTCTTTTTTCCCGATGCAATAAAGTTACATAGTGTTTATTTTTTATTGATAAGGGGTATTTACATGGGTTTGCCTTGGTATCGTGTTTATACCCGTGACCCTGGCACTAAGAGAACATCGATGAATGTTATTATTTGAGTCGGATTTTTTTAGACATGAAAAGGGAATAATCTTTTAATAAACATACGAGAGGGACAAAGTAGGTTTTTTTTTTTTTTTTTTTTTTTAACGTGAAAAGGGAATAATCTTTTAATAAATATATGAGAGGGATAAAATATTGGATATTCAGCGACTCCATATTTTTGTCGTTTACATCTGCAAATGTACTCTTTTTCTTTATTCTATCGAATGAAAGTTTTCTAATAAATGATATAAAAAAAATAAATCGAAACACCCTCTGTTCAAAACGTCTACATATCAGAAGGAGCTAGCTGACAACCTACTTTTCATCGAGAAAATCAGTCACTGCTTTTCATGCGATAAGTTTGAAAGTACTTTATTGACATGAGTAATTTAAATGCATTGGTGTTTATAATAGAACACACTTTGTTAATTTTATGTCAAGAAATTTACATGCATGCGTGCCAGATAAAAGTCAAATTCAAGTGCGAAATAAATATATTATTACACAAAAAGAACTAAACATGAATCTAAACACATCCATTGTATGTTGAGATCAAGTTGTATTCTCATACAATGCACAATAAAATATAACATTTGTATCGTATTTTGTTGTGTCAACTATTACAAAGTTAAAAAAAAATTACTTTTTAAATAATTGCATCAAAATAAGGAAAAATTCATAGAAATTTTATAAATAAAAAACAAAAAGACCTTGAAAGTGAGGGTGCAAAGTGATAGTAGGTGGAGGGGAGCATAAAAATTGCACCATAAAATGCTAGTTTCTCTTCATGTGTGATCAATATTTAGTCAATCTACCAATCTTAATTGTACTGAAGTTTCTCTTTAAATGGGCTCGTTGAGCACGGGTGGGCCTCCAATCATAGAAATGGCGTCCGTGGACACCCTTGCACTCAGCCCGCGGGAAGCGAAATATATAGGTCGGATTCATGCTCATGCAATCTGGAATGAGCATATTCATACTGGTTCTTCATCATAATGCATATAAAGCCAATCGTGCAATTTATGCAATTAGACCTATCATTAAGTAGATTATCTGCCGAATCCACCCCCGTTGGTCCGAAAGACAAAATGGGCGAGTTTGGACGGGTAATTCCCTTTCTGGGCACTAACCATCCTCATGAACCTGGCAAACGTCAGTCTTGACCTAGACCGATTTCATCTGATAGAGAATATTTGGTATTTCTTGTCGTGGATGGGTCGGGATGAGGCTTTTTAGACTCGATACTTGATGATGGCCTGTCAAAGACATTATCTAACTTGCATGGTTGGTGCCATTACCCGGTAATTACCGACAAATTTAGATAAGGCAGGTAAAGTCTCACTAATGTCAAGCAACCTAGGTGAGATTCTTTCTTGTATATCTCATGCTAAGGGCGCGCATCACAAAATTTCTTGATCGGAAATCAATTTTTATTCCCCAGATAAGTTTCTGAGTAAAGAAACCTGTTTGATAACGATTAGGGGTGAGCATGGCTGGGTTGGGCTAGTCCACCCCCTAACCTTGGAACCAACCCGCACAGTACTGATCCTCCATTTTTAGAATCGAGGATCGACCCTATTGAATTTGGGATTGAGGACCGGACCGATCCAATGGGTTCGGTCTAGTTCTAGGGTCAACCCGGGACTAACTGATAATTTTTTATTTCATTTTTTATACTTCTTAAAAAAACAATTGAGGAACCAATAATTTTTTATTTAATTTTTTGTACTCCTTGAAAGGGTAATTGGGGATCGTACCGACCCTATGGGTTCGATGATGAGTGATGTCAGTTAAGAAAGGCAAGCGATGAGGGTCAAGTGGGGTGATCGTCGAATAGAATGAGCATCGAATACTGAGCGGGGAGCAATAAGCCAAGCGAGCATTGAGCGACGAGCAACACAAGTGACCCAAAGTGAGCGAGGTGAGTGTCAAGTGGCAAGCGGATAAATTGTTTCTTTCAATTTTGGAAAATTGAAAACTAAGAGGACAAATAAGACAGAAGAGAACGAATACTAGAGAATGATGCCATAAGGTGTCTTTTTGGACGCCATGAGGACTTCTCACAGAAATATTTACCTCTTTCGTAATTTATGACTATTAACGCCGTAAATGACATTAAAAATCTAAGTTATTATAGAATAATGTAAAATTACTTGAACTCCTCACTAAAGAGTTATTTAATGTTGTTGATGCCGTTTATTTTAAAGTTTTTATATATATATATATATATAATCAGAGTTGGTCCGGGTTGGACTGACCCGGAACTCTCAGAATCGAGAATCGACCCGCACAGTGCTGGTCCAGGAATTTTAGGACCAAGGACCGACCTAGTCTCCCTAGGAACCGAACCAAGACCAGCAGGGTTGGGTCAGTCCAGGGTCGGTCCATGGTTGACCTTGGACCGATGCTCACCCCTAATAACGACTCAAAATTTTTATTTCTGGAACATAAAATTCGTTTGATAACATAAAATTTCTATTTTTAGGAATATCAATTAATTAGATAACAATGTAGGCAATCCTCAAATATAAAATAATAGTTGAAATAATAGTAATACATTACAAAAGTTGAAAATATAATTTCATAGAATCTCCGGCATATTATGGTCTCTTACTATTTTATTGGCAATACTATTCCTAAGCATATTCATTTGGTTTCCCTCCTTAGTTAATGTATCGTTTGCAAGCTCATCTTGCGTAGGTTCAGACAAGTACTGCGGATCTCCATATAGGGAAAAGTTATTATCCATCTTGTCCTAATCATGGATGTAATTATGGATGACACAACATGTAATTATAATATGTGCTTGCTTTTGAATTGCAAATGAGGGCATGTGCCTCAAAATGAAAAATCAATTCTTTAGCCCCAAATGACCTTTTAATGACATTCCGTAGAGAATAATGCCTATAGTTGAACAATTCTCTTGCCATTGTTGGCTGTTTCGCTGTACCCCTATAATCATTTAAATGATACTGTTAATCTTTAGAAGGAGTTAAAAATCCTAGAGTTGTTGCATAACCAGCATCCACCACATAGTATTTGCTTACAACAAGGTATTCATATATTGGTCATAATTTGTAACCATAAATACAATCATAAAGAAAATTACTCCTTAAAGGACAAGCAAATATTTGAGGGCGGCCAAGGAAATTCCAAATGAGGAGTCTCTAGTGCTGCTGAAAGCACTCGGCAATCATTGGCAAAGCCTTCCTAACCATCATACATAAAAGTAAATTTTATATCGAATGAACAAACGCACATCACATTCCAAGTGGTGATGCTTTTTCTACTTCTAAATGGGATTTGTTTCGACACAAGTATAAAAGCATGAATATGGGTGCCATTAATAGCGTCTATACAGTCCTGTCATTTTATCAAAGATTAGTATTATACAAGATTATTAACAAAATAAAATTGATGGTGTAAAGGAATATAAAAGAATTCTACATTGAAGTAACGTTTATGGTTATGATCCATAAAAATCTCTTGTGGGATAACATTAAAGGAATGTGGTATGATAACTTCTTTTATCAATTTAAGAACTGCTTGCAATACTTTAGTGAAGTATTTGCTGATAATTTGTCCCGAACGTTGGAATCTCTCACATAAATCTCTATTTAAGTTTTTATGACAAATCATAGATAAGAAAATCTCGATTTGTTCATCTGTCCCAATATATTGGCTATCTTCCAACCAATCTTTTTCTTCATTAGATCACAAAGGTTGAGAAAGACATGTCTCTCCATTTTAAAAGCTTTATATACTCTATTAGAATGCCAATAAAAAACCTCCCTTATCTAGTGTGGTCTTGACAATAAGTTGTCCCTAATAAGTTCTCTTGTGTGCATGGACATATTCACTGTAACAGCGGACAACTATGCTATAAATATATTGTCACGACCAATTTTTCGGGGGTGAACCACCTAGGGTTTGGCTAATGGATTGTTAAGCCTAGACTTAACTCGGGCTCTCCCAAGCCCATACCAATTCGTGACTTTTGGTTCAAATTCTTAACATGCAATTGATTTTCAATTAGGAGTCGCAACTAATCTATTTTTGGTGGGTCGATTAGAAATCCAAGTAAAGTAATGGGAGTTTTACATTACTTCTACGAACCAGAGACTATGGGTACGGAGACTTGGTTACACTAGATTCTTCTAATGCTCTTTTGGTACCTTTCTTTTTATTTTGAAAAATGTTTGGCAATCAGTTTGGATTGATTTTAAATTTATTTTCCTAACATGTGAGGTGATCATGCGGGTGCGTAAACCACCAATTTAACACCCAGATAAATAATAAATAAATAAATTGCAAAAACTTACCTCAAAGCAACAAAAGCATCTGCAATGTTAAATTAAAATCTACATCAACAACCCTAGATATGGTTTCTAATTAACACGCAATTTCTTTTTTTTTTTTTTTCACTTATTCAATGAGAATCATGCAATGCATGCTACTAATCTAACATGACGACATGGCAACATGACCTAAACTATATGATATAAATAAGCATGCGGCCTATCCTGAAGCATGAGATGAATTTATTCTAAAAAAATGATTTTTTTTGTATTTTCCATGAGATTCGAAATTAAGAAAAATGCAAAAATTATTTATTTAGATTAAGATTTTATCCGACTTATATTAAGGATCGGGTCAGATTAAATCCTAATTTAAACTAAGACATTATCTTAACCTAGCAATCTCTGACCTAAGATATCATCTAAACATGCACTTAAAAAAAATGACTAACTAACCTATCATGCAATCAATCCTAATCTACATGGAATGCAAATGCAATTTTTTTTTATATTATTTTCGGGATAAATAGAACAATTAAAAGATAAACATCAAGCCATCCATAGTCATCAAAAATACTATCCACCATCCAAATTGAAATTCAAACTTGATTATTTCGTTAATAAAATCGATAAATTGATTTTAAGCCTTAAAGATCAAGATATCAATTTTATTCCCACGTGAACAATTATTCCATCTAAAGCCTTATAGATAGAATAAAAATTTGTGCGGTTGCGGATTAGGCAATAAATCCTAATTGGGAATGCGCTTATCATTCAAATATGCACCTAAGATATTGAAAAGCATGTATTAGGCAATAAAATATCCAAATCAAATTTAGATAAGATAATTACCTATTTCGCAAATAATATTGCCAAATTTGAATTGAATGGAATCTGCTCAACGGAGGCTTCAACGGTGATGATTCACGGACGACCGGCGAGATCACGCAGGGACTCGTGGCTCGGGATAGCAGTTGATGGCTCGTAGACGAGGCAAAACAAGTAGTCTGAAAGATCAATGAACGTCTCCTAGTGGGGGTTAATCTTTTTTTGTTTTGTTTTTTGTTCTCGCAACTGAACTTGGACTTCCAACTTCGCCAGATACGCACTGACATCTTTGGGCAGTCAAAGTAAACGAATTTTCTTTGTGCAATAAGTGGAATCATCTTTCTTTGACTGATAAAATTCAGCGTGGGTGCTCTCGGTAAGAGAACCTGCAAAATTGAAGGAAGACACTTCGGATTGGTGCCGGCTCAACTAACCATTAGGTGGCCCAACGGCAAAGCCCCGTGGATTTGGATGAAATTCGCCACGAAGTCTTGGTCTCGTCGAGAGTAATTGGACTTTGCTTAGGATTATTCGCTGGACAGAGACCGCGCTTGAAATTGCTGGGACTTAGAATGTCAGGCTTGTGGCGCGTCTGGACAGCAACTTCGGTGCAGTAACGGGAGGTGGGGATGGAGCAGCTGCGGATTGTCAGACTACTCGCGGCGTTGAAGAGCTGAGGCGCGCGGCCGTCGGAGTTGCAGCATCGTCAGGCAGGTCGCGGTGTCGGGAGCGGTGATCGTGAACTTTAGGCTCGCCAAACGGGTCAGCGAATTCGGCACAACAAGGGGCTGACCAATTACCTACAAAACAAAACAAAAACTCATTTGTCCGGCTCGATCTAGGGACGAGCTCAATAGTGGTGCAAGAATGTTGGAAAAATATGGCTTCGAATTGGGTAGAACAATGAAGTCGGATCTTTAGAGTACTCAAGTTGGACTTTGAGGTGTGATATCACTTTCTTTAAGGATTTATTTGCCCCACTACGTTGCTAATGGTCACCGGCAAATTTCCTCCAGGATACAACAAAGTTTCAAGTGACAATACTAGATAGCAATTCTAGTATTTCTCCAGGATCTCTCATGGGAAACAATTAGAACCAATGGCTGTAGTTTCTTTCGAAAGAAAACGAAAAAATGAAAGAAGATGTTGTTTGATCTCAAAACAAATGTACTTATATATGTCTTTCGAATAGAGGCAACCCTTCAAAATGTTACAAAAGAACAAAGACAACCTTTCGTGAATAAGTACGTCTTAAAGGTTACGTTAAAAAGACATAAAAAATTGATCGTCGGTTAGTGCCAAATCTCGTCCACGTGCGCACTCACATCTTTTCGATGTGGGACAAGGCACCTCTTCATTTGTTTTATAAACAAATTTCCAACAATCCCCCACTTTTGTTTGTAAAACAAAACAAGAAATAAAACATTAGAAGTATACAGCCAAAATTTCCGTGAGATTAATATACATACATAAAGGTCTCTTTCGAGTTAAACCTTTACTTAGTGCAAGTATCTCAAAGCCCTATCAAAGTGACAAGTAGCTTGGCTTTAAACTTGTACTTTTATATAATAGAACCGGACATACCACACATACACTAACCTCTTGTTTCAGTGAAAAGTTCTATATTACTCCGCACTATTATGGCCTTGTGCTTGATCCTATTTCATGAGCTCTTTAGAAAGCAACCCTAACTTTCGTAAGAAGCGGCACCACTTCTAATCTCATATAGGTGAAGTATCTACCATGTGTTTCTATTACTATCAACACATTACAAATTTGTATCATATTTCATTAAGAATTCAATTCAGCCTACAAAACGTAACAGACGATACTGACTTCTCATATCAGGGCTACGTCAGTATCAAACAATTATATTCAATAACTTGTTCTTACCCATTAAACCTTATAACTAGTGATGTTCTAGAAAAAGATCGGGTTACCATTATTGGTGATTTCAATTAAAGGGTTTCAGCCCCATTTCTTGTGAGGTCATTATTACCATATGTTTTGGTAAAGCTTTTGTCAAGGGATCATCTAGATTATTACTTGACCTCACGTAGACAATTGTTATGATACCATCTTTAATCAATTGTTTCACATATTCATGTCTTAGACTAATATGTCTAGAGTTATTATTATAGGTGCTATTATAGGCTCTTACTAAAGTAGTCTAACTATCACAGTGGATAGAAATAGGAAACATAGGACTAGGCCATAATTTGATATTTAACAACAAATTCATAGTCCATTTAGCCTCTTTCTCAAATTCTGCTAAAGCAACAATTCAAGTTTCATAGTTGAGTGAATCATGCACATTTGTTTCTTGCTCGCCCAAGAAACAACACATTCACATAATGTGAAAATCCATCCAGAAGTTTCATCTCCCATACTTATAATCCAACTAGTATCGGTGTATCTTTATAATACAACCGAATAATTATTATAGAACAATCACAAATTTTAGGTTCTCTTAAAATAATCAAAAAATTCTAATAATAGCCTTTCAATGTTCTATAATTGGATTACTAGTATAACTACTCAACTTGCATATATAAAAAGTAATATCGGGTATAGTATAATGCATCGTATACATTAAAGACCAATATCACTCACATTAAAAACTCTCCACCAGGAATCAAATGAAGTACTCATATATTTGAAAACAAGATATTTAAATCTATGCAACATCTTCTCCATGTAATCACTTTAGCTCAAAGAATAACCCCCACTTTTTTTTTAAAATTTTAATACTTAAGATAGTATCTGCTTCTCCTAAATATTTCATTTTGAAAATGAAAGCTAGATACTTCTTAGTCTCAATGACTTCAAGTCCCCTTCGGATACCCCCACCACAAGAATATTTCATGAGGCATCCAATCAAAACTATGCATTGTCAAATTTCATGCTCAATGAAATACATACATTAAAATAGAAAACCAATGCAATTCTACTCTCTTGGCTCATTTATGCTATTCCTTAGAATCAAATCTATGAGGGGCAAGGACAACAAATAGAACACATTAGAACCAAACAAGGGACACCCAAGAAATCCATTCAGTATCTCCAGATTGCCTCCATAAATAGAGCACTACATATCATCCCATGCATGTAAGAACATTCTCTAAAAATTCAGTAAATGCAAGCGAATCGAGTATCGAGGTATCAAATGTGCATAAACTGGAATTGAGAGAGGTGAAAAGAAGATACTGGCAATTATAGGAATGGAATCAACAACATCATATAATTTGAAACCTTCTAAAAGGTATAATCAGAACCATACCTCATTTCTTCGTCAAATTGCACGCAAGGGCAAAACCATAAATTTAACATTTTTATGCTTGATACCATTAGATAATATGATTGAATCAAATTTTCATGCCACTGCTTATGTGCTTGCATAAGCCCATAATAACATAAACATTCGTGCACATATTAATCCAGGACATCAAGCAATCAAGCCGATTTCAATTAATCTTGTGCTTGAATGCATGGCTCAAAAATACTAAAGCATGAAACAAATCAAGGCCAAAAGTCTAGCTCAATCACACGATACCAAAATTCTATAGACATCTTCCAGTTCTAGTTCAAAATTCACACGCTTGTATCAATCTCGTAATGCATTGCGATTGAACTCACTTTTCTTGGTCAACCACCTACAACGATTAACAGCTCAAGCATACACATGCATACCATTTCTTGTTACTGAAGTCTTAAATTGGGGCATATTGCATCTCTTCAATTGTATCATTATCCCACACATGGAATTGAACACACACGCCAAAATGACTAAAGACTAAGAGCAAGTATGAAACCCTCAATGACAAATAGTGTAGCAGTTTACGTGCTAAACACGGAGATAAAAATATCGCATACCTTAGCATATAAGCCGATTAGCAAAAAGCAACACCCCGGTACATTCTCAAGTAATCCTCCAGGACATCCATGAATGACCCAACATTTGCCCTCACTTTCACACAATTGTCCTATCTATCTGTGGGTGCAGTGACCCCCACTATTCCTGAGTTTGATCAGTGCCATTAATGTGACACCAATTGGCAAACATAGGAACATTTCGGTCACATCTACTTGTGTCATCCACAGAAAAGTGAAGCAATACTAGGCAACGGAAAGTTTCGACGGAGATGCAGTCGCTTCAGGCTCTCAACCAAGCAGAGCATGCTTTGTGCTGTTTCAAAATACAGCCAATGGCAATGAGCGATAATCATCAGCGTCCGTGGAAGCCATCGAGGGACAGACCAAATTCTGCTTTGGCGTTTTCTCAACTTCTCCCTGGATGAACTTATCTCCTTCTTTTGGTTTTTTTTTTTTTTTAAATTCTAAGCTCATCTCTTTTCAAATTCTCTCCCCTGCCGATGACTAAGTCTATTTTTTACCGTACTCACAACGACATCCTTAATCCTCCTTATTTATTGAGGAAGCTTGTCCGCTTGAAGGTAGGCAGAAACCTGAAAACATATAAAGAGCTTTGACCGCGCACAATAAGTGCAGCAATCCCAACGAAATCATGCTCCCCTGCTCGACTTACATAGGACCGAACCGAAGTGTAGGACCTCGATCTTCTGTCATACCATGATTGCAGATAAATAACACCTCTTCTCAAAAGCCTTTTGGTCAATCTCCTATCATCCGAGACCCTCTTTGTAACATTCCACCGTGTCGAGTACTTCCATGTCCTCGTTCATCGAGACTGTCCGTTAATACATGCCGCATAAACGCTTCTCTCGAGAGGAGTTCATGATTTTCGTTATCCGAATGCGAGACCCACGTGAGCAAAAAAGGAGAAGCAGAAGTCTATGGGCGTAGGCAGAAAGTACAGACGTGGAGGCGGGCGAACTCCTCGGCGCCTGCGAAGGCGAGATAGGAGTGGGGGGACTTGTCCATGATGAGCCTGGCTGGGGAGATCGGGTTCTTCACCATCGTCACACCAGAAAACGTGCCGCACCTCCTCCCCACCCCGTTCATTATGCTCGCCTCCATCTCCATCGTGCCCTTCTCCGTCAGGGCCGACCCCCGCCCCAAGTTGAACACCGGATCGGTGATTCTCGTGCAAACCAGCGACCATGGCGCGCACTTTGCACAACAATCGAGACTCTTCGACAAAAACCAAGCACCGCACCAATCGGTTCAACCGAGGCAGGCACGTTGGCGAAAAGACACGACCCGCCGGGTCAGAGGTTCATGCACTAGTTAAAGCACGTGGATGGCTAAACGTAGAAAGAGCCATGCCATTGACATTTGACGTCCTTTCGTCCCTCGTGACTGGCGTTGGGTCCCAACCGCCATCCATGCCAATACGTTTCATTCACCATCCGTTCGAGAAAAGATGGTTTTGTTTTCGAATTCTCGCGACTAAATATTTCAACGGGTGAGATCGTCCATCGATTCCACCATCATCCACGAACCAGCACGAGGATCGAAAAGCTCCACTGTCGCCACCATTTTAGATCCATCGTAGCCTCCTACATCATATAACTTTTGGTTCAAGACGACCTAAGAATGACCCCCTCTTTTCGTGCTCACGTCCTTTATCGGTCTCCATGAGCGTTCTTGAGGATCAAATCTTTCTGCTGACTCCAAGTAGTCTTCTCCAACGTTCTATACTTATTGTCGAACATCACGCCCTCATGGAGCAGATCAACATGCAAGAAGTCATGGCATGTGATCACTCGATATATTTGCCAAAGAGTTTGAAGTCTCCTCCGTATGCACATCTTCTTTTTGTATCAACTGATATCCATCAGGATTTCCTTCATTTTGCTTCCTCCAAAACACAATCATCCTTGTTCTAAGAGTTCCATAATATCCTGAATGTTGTCCTCCGCTTGCAAAATATTCTTCACCCCCTCTGGTGATGCTGTATCATCTGTGCATGAGATATATCAATGTGATTGTCACGAGATTTGCCAGAAATAACTGAACTGTCCCGCCACATCAATACGCTTTGAAGTTCCACCAAAGCCCACATCAATACGCTTTGAAGTTCCACCAAAGCCCTCTGCCCTGGTTCTCGATTCGAGCAAAATTGCACTGGCGGCAAAGCAGACGAATGTGCCCGACAAAACTTGACTTCGATTAACTCCAACTTCATTGTTGCAGAAAATAAATCCTAATTGGGTAGAACAATGAAGTCGGATCTTTAGAGTACTCAAGTCGGACTTTGAGGCGTGATATCACTTTCTTTAAGGATTTATTTGGGGCAGTCGGACTTTGAGGCGTGATATCACTTTCTTTAAGGATTTATTTGCCCCACTACGTTGCTAATGGTCTCCTCCAGGATACAACAAAGTCTCAAGTGACAATACTAGATAGTAATTCTAGTATTTCATTCTAGTATTTCTCTAGGATCTCTCATGGGAAATAATTAGAAACAATGGTTGTAGTTTCTTTTTGAAAGAAAACGAAAAAAAATGAAAGAAGATATTGTTTGATCTCAAAACAAATGTACTTATATATGTCTTTCGAATAGAGGCAACCCTTCAAAATGTTACAAAAGAACAAAGACAACCTTTCGTGAACAAGTACGTATTAAATGTTACATTAAAAAGACATAAATGATCGTCGGTTAGTGCCAAATCTCGTCCACATGTGCACTCACATCTTTTCGATGTGGGACAAGACACCTCTTCATTTGTTTTATAAACAAACTACCAACAAAGAATCAGCAGGTGCTCGACGGTTCTGTGGCCGCTCGTCGAGGACAGCAGATTAGTCATGAAAGAGCAACGGCAACGTCACGGCATCAGGCCTGAACCACTACAGAATTGTCGCAGGGGACTCCACCGACGTTGGACAACGACTGACTTTGACTGTGGACTGGATTTTGCTGGACCGTGGCAAGATCGTTTGAAAACTGGACGAAGACCTCGATGGAATTGCTGGAACTTAAGAGTATAGGGCTCGTGGCACGTCTGGGCAGCAACGACGGCAGTAGTTGGGGTAGCGGTAGGTGGTGGTCAACCATGAATCGGCAGTCGCGGGTGTCGAAATTGTAAACACCGAGCTTCATGCTTGAAGACCCCCCACTTCTCCCCTTTTTCGTGAATGAACGGGCTCCTTCGTTCGGCCGAGAGAAGTCCCTCTCTTTTCTCTCTCACGTATATGTCTCTCCTTTCCGAATTGTGACGGTATGAATTGATTGTGTGGCCTTCTTCCATAGTCCTGTGCGATGGTCTTATTTATACTGCTGACCTCCTTATATATTCTTGTCCTCAATCTTTCCCCGGTTGGCTGATTCCATGCGAATATTTTATTCTATTGCGTGCGTTGATATCAGCAAAAGAACTCTTTCCCGAGCGGTGGATGAATTGTTCGAGGAAAGAAATCTCATATGTGAAGAACGTCAAAATCTTCTTTCCTCCCTTTCCACTTGCTTTGTCCGCACGATTGTATTTTTCTCGTTTTATTTGCCCATACTTGCACATATAACGCTACGGTTACATATGAAGAGCATGTATGCTCAATTTTTCAAGATTTTAATTCTTCTCTTCCATCAGCAAAGATATTGGTCCAAAGCTTGGATTTTGCGTAAACCCATCATATATTCAGCTTATATTTGCTGCACCCTTCCTCTTAAGGCCTAGAATTATAAAGAATATGCTCTCTTGATTTCAGAATTCTTTCCAATTTAAATCACTGATTTTCAGCTATGCAGACTTGATGGGCTTGACTGAATTTTGTGCTTGTGCTTTTGTGGGCTCCATTAAGTTCGAGACCATTCACTTGAGTCTATCCATCGCTGGTCCAATGCAATGATGATAGATGCTCCTAAGACTATATGCTATGCAACTAAGTTCTAATAATTTTGTTTATGAGTTAAAAATTATTCCCTAATTTTTTAATGCGATAAATGACTAAACGGGTTGCCAAAATTTAGGTGTCAACATATATCAAGATCAAAATCATTAAAATTTTGCTCAACTGATTCAATTGATGCTATTTGACCATTATACATACTACTTTCACCCCCATCCATATTACTTATATCATCACACAGAATAAGAACATAAACTCATTAGATAAGGACTCCAATAGTAATCAACAATACCAATAATGTCATAATAATTGCAACTTAAAAAATAAAATAAAATAAAGTCTCAAATACATAAGTTATTTAATGAAATTAAGTCAAATATAAATCTATAACATGTTTCGTAACAACTACTTAAAGAGATTCAAGAAGTCCACGTTTCCTTTCAGGTAGAGAGACGATGAAAGCCTCTCTCCAAGTGGCATTAAGGCATGCATGGTTCACAATTTTATTGTAAAGATTTTGCTCCAAGTCAGGCATGCCATTTAGAACGGCAACCATAGCTCCTATGAAGTAGGGGTCTATAGGAGGTGGGGCCTGTGAGGTCATAAAGGCACTTGTTGATTGGGCCATCCTGAATTTGATCATTTCTTGAATGGCTTTGCAAGTGTCACTAACATCATATTTGTTACTCTTTCTTCTCCTCTTGAAATTTGGAGTCCTATTCAACTTGTGCTTCTCATGAATTAGGGTGGTAGTCGCGTCATATGTAAAGACTCCCTCATAACATAGTGTTCATTAAATTCCTTTGGATCGCCTATTATAGCACTACCACAATTGTCGCCACAAGCACCATTGTTTTCTCCCTCTGACACCACAAAGTTTTCTGCATTTCCTGCTGCATACGCTCCAGTAGCATATGTATCACCAAACACAATACAAAGATCTGGATACTGAGGAAACCCATCATTCTTAAATTTAATCCATTCACTATTATCCTGCAAATTTCATAGTAATGACATACATCAACAATATAGGTGAAGCTTACATCGACAATAAGAACAAATGGCCCCAAGTAAAGTGATACCTTGATGTGAGACTTCCATAAACTTGGATCCTCCACAACAACCGTTTTGTTTACATTATCCGATCCAAAAACAAATTGGGAAAGAAGCTTCTTAAAATTACTATATTGTTTCTTTAGTTTATTTACCATGTTCTTCGACTGAATTACATTAAATTGGAGTTCTGGTTGTTTATTGAACTCCACATGTATATTTTTCCACCCTACTTTGTTGTAGGTACAGGCGGGGTGATTTCCCTTTTTCACCTCTTCTACCAACAAAATTATAAGCAAATTGGTTAAAGGCTTAGTCCACTTTGCTATAAATGCTTCTTTGTGGGGTGCTATTTAACCTTAACTGATTGAGTATCCAATGAACCATATCAGATGATGTACCAATTCAAGAACAAAAGCTTTGATGTTAGGATCATATCAATATAATGTTTTATGACTGTTAATAAAACAAAATACACGAAGAAAATTGAAAGAGAACATCACCATATCAAATTATACAAGCAAGCATATATTGCTCTAAGATGCTCGATAGTCGATGAAAACCCAATATTCTTTGTAGACTCATGTTAACCATAGTCGCAATATGATTTTTGCATACCATCCCTCAAATCCTCTACTTCTACCAACAATAATCAGCAATAAAAGCATTTTCACTAAAACACCTCAACTATATATGGAGCATCAATTTTATCAGAAACTATCATTTTGGGAGGTGAGGACACCTGGAGTGCCATAACTTGGCACGCCGGGACACTTAAGTGCCATAACTTTAAAATGGTACACTTAAGTGCCATCATCGGAGTAAAATGGGACACTTAAGTGCCACTTCGGCGAAAATCCGGCCAAATGGCTAACGTGGCAATTTTCCGGCGAGTTTAGTCCAAAACGGCGTCGTTTTGCACGTTGACGTGGCGGAGAAAACGCAAAAACGACGCCGTTTCGTGTAAATAATAATATAAACATTAATTAAATTATAAAGTATTCAAAAAATTAAAAAAATTAAGAAAAATTTAAAAATTAAGAAAAATTTAAAAGTTTTAAAAATTAAGAAAATTAAAATAAAAAGGGGGAGGTCGAATGGGCGGCGAGGGCGAGCCCTCGCCGCCGCCCCCCGCCGTCGCCGGGAAGGGCCGGCGACGGAGGGGGAGGGTCGGCCGGGGTCGCCGGCCTCGGCCGACCGACGGCGAGGGCCGCGAGCCCTCGCCGGATCGCAGCGAGGGCCGCGACCCTCGCCCCCATTTGGGCGAGGGCTCGCGGGCCCTCGCCGCGGGTCGGCCGGCCCGCCGGCCCCCGGCCGTGGCCCGGCGACCCCGGCCGACCCTCCCGACTCCGTCGCCGGCCCTTCCCGGCAGCGGCGGGGAGGCGGCGAGGGCTCGCGACCCCTCGCCGGATCTGGGCGAGGGCCGCGATCTGGCGAGGGCTCACCGCCCTTGCCGTTGGTCGGCCGGGGCGGCGATCCCGCCGACCCCCCCCTCCATCGCCGGCCCTTCCCTAAGCAACGGAAGGGCGAGGGCTCGCCCTCGCCCGCCCGTTCGACCTCCCCCTCCCCTTTTTTTTTTTTTTTTCTTAAATTTTCTTATTTTTTTAAATTTTTTAAAATTAAAATTTTTAAAATTTTCTTATTTTTTCAAAATTTTTTAAATTTTTTAAAATTAAAATTTTTTAAATTTTCTTTTTTTTTTTAATTTTTTTAATTTTTATGCCGATTTGGAGCTCCGACGAGCCACGTAGGCAAAAAAAATAATAATAAAATATTGCCACATAGGATTTCCGACAAGGGTTGCCGGATGTGGCACTTAAGTGTCCCACTCGAAAAAAAAAGTGGCACTTAAGTGTACCGTTTTGAAGTTATGGCACTTAAGTGTCCCGGCGTGTCAAGTTATGGCACTTGTGCTGGACTTCTGCCATCATTTTGGAAACTACAAAAAGCCATCCTACCAAGCAGATATTTAAAGAAAATTAGATGATCCATCAAGTCATGGACTACCTATAAGATAAAAGAAATAATGTAGGCTCGAAGGCCTTTCTGTATAAGAATTCAGCATAGTGAACAAAGAGGATTTGAGAATCCCATTCTCATCATCCATATAAATTTGTGATTAACAATTACATCATGAATGCATATCTCCAAATGCTTAATGCTTCGGGAGTTCCATATCAAAGATGTAACTGAAGTGAAGCAACCTAAGTTTGACAGTTGTAATTTTTCAATCTCAACTAAGTAATTGTTTCAACGACAGCATCTAGATATGCATATGAAACTCACATTTTTAAAAGAAAAATATGGTTCGAAGCTTCGGATGAAAAATTAATGTCCAAGCCCTATAGTTGCTTCTAACAAATCAATCCCAGTTGTTGTTTGTTCGTATAATTGTCAAATTACGTTAAATGGCTCGCTAGATGAGCAAAGCATCAAATTGATAGTGTAGAGACCTAGTTAATAAAAGGGGCTGCCAAAATAGTTAGCCACCAAAGTATCCACCTTATTCATCTACCCTTTCTTGCTATACACACGAAACTTCAGCAGTTCAAAGCTAGCATAGCTCCTCACTAATTATTAACAAATCGTGATAAGCACTTTAGAGAATAAATTCAAGAAATGAGAGGTATCAAAACAATTGCTCCATGAAGTATATCAAAATAAATTGTTCTTGCTCCATGAAGTATATCAAAATAAATTGTTCTCAACACTCTTGTACTTTTGAAAAGGAACTATTACATCTCATATTGGAAAAAAGAAAAACTCTCAAAAACCTCCATACCAGAACAAAAAACAATTAATTTCTCTGGCGCATCAAACCCAAGTTTCGCATATCATCCTCAAGCTAAACAACAAACATATTAGTAAATTCAATCCATCAACTAGCTCCCGATCACATAGTATGATTTAGATAAAAAGAAAATCACATGCCACAATGCTGCAAACAATTCAATCAGACCAAGGCGAGATCTTTCAACAGCTCTCTCTCTCTCTCTCTCTCTAAACTTATTTCTCCCTTGCCTACAAAGGAAGCAAATAAAGTATTGTATGATAAAGATTTGTATTTCCTAATGTGTTCTTTGGCAATTGCACAGTCCTCAAAGAGATGAACATTATGCTTCACTTCATTGGAACTCCACCCACATATTCAAGACTTACGCTCACAGCCATGAACATAGAGGACATCCATAGCAATATATCAAAGCACAAAGCAAAGATAGCTGAAACTACAAGATATTTGGACTTAGTAGAGAAGAAATCTCACAGAGATGTGGGAATCGGGAGTAAGAAGCTAGGAACAGGATGCCACTTGCTGTAAGCCGCTGGATGGTGCTGGTCAATCATAGTAACTTGGACGCGCGAGAAGAAGAGGCCAAAAGGCCCAAAATCACGCCCTATTCAAATGACCATGGAAACTCTTAGGGTTGAGGACAGAGTCGGAGATAAAGCATGAGTGAGAAAGCCACTGATTACGTGGAAAACCAGTCAATCACAGTTACCTGGAGGCGTTAAGAAGATATGCTCGTGCAATCAATGAGGGTCTAGGATTATGGAGTTGGAGTCGATGGCAGTGAGCGAATGGAGTGAACGCTTGCGAGCGGATGGAGTGGATGCTGGCGAGAGGACGGAGCCGGAGTCAGAGTCATCGACAGTAGGGAGGACGGAGTTAGAGTCGATGGTGAGGTGAGCGACAATGTGATCGGCAAGAGGACGGGGTCGAAGTCGATGGTAGTAAGGAGGACAGAGTCGCAGTTGACGGCAAGATGAGCTACGATCTGACCGGCAAGAGGATGGCGACGACGTTGGAGTCAATAGTGGCAAGAAGGATGGATTTGGAGTCGAGGGCGAGGATGGATGGATTCGGAGTCGACAACGGTAGGGTTTTTGGTTGAAGCGTGGCTCTATTAAGGAGGATGGACGCCAAAATAGAAAAGCCCGAAGTCTGTAGAGGGAGGATGCCCAAATTCTCTTTATTGAAGAGAAGAAGAAATCATTTCTATTTCTATTTCAGAAATAAAAAAGTTAAAAAATTTTAGCTTCTGATTTTTGTTTCAAATCTATTTCTAGAATATAAATCTGCTTCAGAAGTAGAAAAATGAAATTGCGTTACCAAACGGATTTCTATTCTAAACCTATTCCAAAGAAGAAAAAAACAGAGAAATAGAGAAGTAGAAATTTTGTTATGTGCACCCTAAGTGACCTTAACATCGTCTCTCACATGGCCAAAGCGACTAGTGACCAATAATGGAGAGGGTTATGGAGATCAAGTCGAAATGATTGTAGCTAAGACACAAAAAAGACCATGATGTTTAAGTCATTTATAGATTCTGTTCTTATCCCAAAAAAGTTATCAAATGTGATCATTTGAATGCTAATTAGCATTGCCACTTTTTATCTATCTTTTCTCATTGTTCTGTTTTGGTTAGAACAAATGAGAGACCTTATGATAAATGAGATTTCCTCAAGAATCGCGAACTCACCAAATCAAAAGTTGTTAGTCTATATTTTTAGATATGACCCAATTCAGTTAAAAAGTCTTCGGTGTAGCATTTATTATTTGTAGAAGGGTTTCCTCATTCTCTAGTCAAATGCATACAATTGCAAATTAACATTATGAATGCCTTGGTCTCATTTGAGAAAGATATATTTATGTCGACAATACGTAACCCAATTCTATCTAGTATTTTTTTGTCGTGAACGGGTCGAGATGAGGCTTTTTAGACTCGATACTTGACCATAGCCTGTCAAAGACTTATTCTAACTTGCATGGCTAGTGCCACTACCGATGGTTTTAGATAAGGCGGGTAACGTCTCACCGATATTGAGCAACCTAGGTGAGATTCTTCCTCATATATGTCATGTTAAGTGGCCTTAACATCACCTCTTGCATGGTCAAAGTGAGTATTGTGATGAGTAATGGAATGTGATGGATTTATGAGATGGGCTTAAGGCCCATCCGCTCAAGTTGGGCCCAAAAATGCCCGGCCCACGGGAATAGGGCCCGTGGATGGGGGAAGGTATAAAAGGGAGGAGAGAGAGAGAGAAGACAACGGTTGGAAAACAAACGTACGCTTCCTCTCTCCCGCGCATTCTCTCCCTCCAAGAACGCTTACGGCCCCGTCTTCCTTTCAAGGCGAATTGACATCATTGGATCAGAATTTCTTCCTCAATCTTCAGCATTGGTGTTTAATCTGTGGCTAACAAGGTACGCTCGAATCCGTGGTGTGCTTTACGATCGGTGATATATGTTATTCCCGGGCTTCGTCTTCCGCATTGATTTAGGGGTTCGATTCAGTGTCGAATCCGGTTTTCGGGGATCCGTTATTCCCAACATTGGTATCAGAGCCCTAGTTCACGTTTTCCCGATCAATTTGATGTTTTTTGATTGAATTTTCACGAAGAAATTCTCGGTCGTATGGATCGGGGCAAAATCCCGACACCCGAGCGCCGTTCGGCCATTTTTTCGAGTTTTCGTAAGTCGAAAACGAATTCTCGAAGGCACTGGGTGAAAGGAGACGTTGAGACGAGTCCGGTGACATGTTGCCCGCCGCCAGGAGACGCCGCACGCGCCCACACGCGCGGCCGGAAGCCCGCGCGCGTGGGCGCGACACGCCCGAAGTGCGGCTTTGCCCGCGTGCGCCACACACGCCGGTGACGAACCGGCACGTGCTCGTCGGCGACAAATAAACGGGCACGCGCCGGCCGGTGAACCGACGCGTGCCGACGACGTCGCATGACGTCATCCAACGGTCGGCACCGCCGGGATGACGTCATCGATGACGTCAGCGATGACGTCGGTTGGCCGGGTGGCGACCCGACCGACGACCCAACCGACGACTCGACCCGCGGACGCCTGGCATGCGCGCGGCACGTGCCGGCTGACGTCTGCGTGACGTCAGCCCACGCACGCTCGCGGCACGTGCCGGTCAGTCCGTCCGACCCGGCTCGACTGGGCCCACCGGCCCGACCGGTCCGACCGGCCCGACGACCGACGACCGTTGACCACCGTTGACCGTTGACCGACGACCGTTGACCGTTGACTTTGACCGTTGACCCCCCAAAAAAAAAAAAAGGAATTTGTTTCTTTTTCAGTCATGCCTATGTGGGTTATAAGTAATCCATTTTTTATTCTGCATTTGTTGCATAAATTTTGGAAAATTATGTATTTTCCTTATGTTTATTATGGATTATAAGTGATCCAATTTTAGTTCCGCATTTTTGCAGAACTATAATGCGTTATGCAAGGATACCCGCAATCCCGAGAACGGACGAGGGAAATGCAAGACTTAAGAGGCCGATGACGAGTTAGCCGATTATCGGTGGCATGACGGTGATTTAGTATCACATGTGGTCGTGGTCAATCGATGATACAGAAATCATCCGGAATGGTTATCTTATGCCGGATTTTGAAAAGGTGCCGGCTTTGATGAACACTCTTCCACCCGAATGGCAAGCAGTGTTAGATCGGCTATGGGAGGTCAACGTGGTCCCGGTTATAGGAGGCTGGTGGAAGCTTTTGTAAGAGAGCACTATAGGATTGAGTTGGCCAAAACTTCAACCCTTAGATTGAGCGCCACATGGCGCCGAGTGAATGCGCCTTGGTGGCGACATGAATGCTCTCCAAAAGTTTTTCCATGGTTGGTAAATGTGCCTTCAGTTTTCTCAGATGTTTTGACTGATAGATTAGAAGGGACATTCCCTATTTATTTCTTTGATTAATTATGTAATGTTTACTACCCGATTGTTGTTGATGTAACAACCGATATGTTAGTCGTATCATGTGAAAGCATTGTTATTTTATTGGATATTAGATTTTATTTGCTTTTCGTTATTGGGTTCTTTGTGGATAATTAGCTGAGGGTACTTATAGAAGTTTTGTAACTTCATAGAATTGATTTTGCATATAACAATCATATTAATGATAGTTTTAAGTTAGGATTTTTGGAGGATGATTGGAAACATAGTGACATTTTGATTTTGAAGCCTTACTTGAAATTATTTATTAATATGATGGGTCTATGCAAATAGGGATGCATAAATGATAGGCATTAATTATTCGTAAATGGATGTCCGATGTGTTCGAACGATGGTTCAAAGAACTAAGAACGTGATTGCCGATATGAACGGTAACAATTGTGAAATATTGAATAAGAAGATTCAATATGTGCTGGAAAAACAAGAAGCACTAGAAGCTCTTGACCATGTTATGGAAGATCTTAAGGATGTTATGCGCCACCTTGAGCTAGAAGAGGACCGCCTAACGGTATTTGAGCCAAAAATAGACATTTGCTATGCTGGTTCTAGCTCAGAAAGGGCTTTGTGCTCTAAGCGCAAACGTATTGATTCGTTCAATATATGGGAATGCAAATGATCAAGTCCTTATTGCAAGAAGTCAAGAGTTAACCAACACAAGAGAAGAAAACGTCCTCAAGTGAAGAAAATGTCAAGGGTGAGGTGTTACAATTGTGACAAGAAATGTCACTATGCTTGCAACTGTTGTGAGCCAAAAAAGGTCAACACCTCTTGTACATTTGAGAACTTTGCTTATGTGTTAAGTTCGATATTATTGGCTGAATCCAATCCTTTGTGGACTGTGGATTCAGAAGCGACAGACTATAGAGGGAAGGATAGAGAATCCTTCGTGGAATTCCGACGAGTACCAACCGGAACCGAGTGGATCCATATGGGAAACAACTCTAGAGCGATGTAAAGGAATTGGCACCGGCCAATTGAACATGAGTGGTGGACGCACCTTTGATGTTCTATATGCTCGGAGATTCGTCGAAATTTAGTGTCCTGTCTTAGCGTTGGTTAAGCTTGGTTTTGGTATGAACTTCCATAATAAATGGGTAGATTTGTGTTTAGATACAAACTACTATGGTTGTGGTCACTTACTGAATGGTTTTATTGTACTAAATATTGACTGTGATGATGTCAATATGTTATTCCCTTGTTTCACGTCTTCTACCTTATATGATTATGATGTGAATATGGTGGCATGCTAGACTTGGTCATATGGGCCAACAACGTATGAATAGACTAGCAATAGAGGGCTTGTTAGGCAATATTGAAAAAGTCGATTTGTCCATAAGTGAGCATTACCTAGTAGGGAAAATGACAATGAAACCATTTGGAAAAGGTAAAAGAGCTGAATTTTCTCTGCATTTAATCCATTTGGACGTCTGTGGTTCAATGAATGTGAGAGGAAGGCAAGGGGCTGTTTATTTCATCATTTTTTTTTTATAGATGATTATACTCGAGTCGGATATGTCTATTTGATTTCTCATGAATCTGAATCATAAGTTGTTTCAGAAGGTTTATGAACCTGGTAGAAAATCAATTAGACAAGAAAATAAAGGTATTTAGATCCGATCGAGGTTGAGAATATTTATCTGATAAGTTCAGAAAATTATGTGATGAAAAAGGAATAGAAAGACGGTTATGCATTCCATATACTCCTCAACAAAATGGTGTTGTAGAGAGAATAAAATGTAACCCTACCTTTGGAATGGTTAGGTCCAAGATGGCGCATGCTAACTTACCTATCACTCTTTGAAGTGATGCGTTGTTAACTGCTGCCAATATACTTAACCGAATGCCTTCCAAATCAATTATTTCCACTCCATATGAGTTATGGACAGGTAAAAAACCGGACTTAAGTTTTCTTAAGCCATGAGGTTGTGCTACCTATGCACATTAATCCTCTCACAAGTTTGGGAAATTTGGGTCCCAAAGGAAATAAGAGTATTTTAATGAGATACTCAGAACACTCGAAAGGGTATGTGTTCATAGGTGAGCAGGAAAGTGGGAGTATAACTGAATTTGAATCACGAGATGTCACATTCTTAGTGGATGAATTTCCTAAGAAGGGTGAAATAAGGGAAGATTACTTCCTATTTTGAAACCTTGGATCAAGATAATGATGTCAGTGGAGTTCGTCCAAGTGGGAGTAATATGAGATGTGATGAATTGAATTGAATTCATTCTCAATTGCAACCACCTGATGGGACAATATCATCATTACCTAATCCAAGTGGGAGCATGATGGGGAATGATGTGCTAAGTGTACAATCTCCCATACGGTGAACAAGTCGCCAAAGTATTCCCCGTTAATGTTTTGACATTGAAAGGGAAACTTTTATGGTTGTTTTACAAGATGAGGATGAGCCAAGAAATATTAATAAGGCTTTAAATTGCCCTAATAAGGAAAAATGGATTCATGCAATGAAAGAGGAAATGGAGTCAGTGAAGTCAAACCATGTTTGGGAACTGGTTGATTTTCCAAAAGGACGCGAGAGTTATTGGGAACAACCGGGTTCTCAAAATAAAGCGAAAGGCGATGGCTCGATAGAAAGGCATAAGGCTCGCCTTGTGGCGAAGGGGTATAATCAACAGGAAGAAATTGATTATGAAGATATATTTTCTCCTATAGTGAGATTTACCTCGATTCGCATTATTCTGGCAATAATGGCAAGTATGGATCTTGAGTTACATCAAATGGATGTAAAGACGCTTTCCTCAATGGAGAATTAGAGGAAGGAACATATATGGAATAACCCTTTGGTTTCATAGTGAAAGGCCAAGAAGAAAAGGTATGTCGACTTTGGGGGTCGATATATGGCCTTAAGCGATCGTCAAGATAATGATATATACGTTTTCATAATGCCATAATGGCATATAACTTTACAATGATAGATGATGATCATTGTGTATATATCAAAAGATCCAATGATCAATTTGTGATCATATCATTATATGTTGATGATATACTAATTGCTGGAAATAATATGGAGTTTGTTAATACTCTCAAGAGTTGGTTGTCTTCCAATTTTTGAGATGAAGGATATGGGTGAGGTTACATATATTCTTGGAGTTAAGATTTCAAGATTGTAAATCCATAGACACTCCTATTGCAAAAGGTGAAGGATTGAGCCATAGGCGTGTACAGGGGACTCCACAAGAGAAGGAATAAAGGAAACATGTTCCTTATGCTAGTCTTTGTTGGAAGCTTGATATACACTATGATGTGTACAAGACCTGGCATATGTTTTGCAGTTGGAATGGTGAGTAGATACCAATCCAATGCAGGTCCAGCACAATGGAAAGCCGTTAAGAGAATACTGAGGTATCTAAAGGGGATTGCTGATTATACGTTGAGTTATAAAGGAAAGGATCTGCGACTCTAAGGCTATCTTGATTCTGATTGGGGAGGAGATTTAAATGAAAGGAAATCTACCTCTGGGTTTGTTTTCTTACCGAATAATGGCACCATATGTTGGAGCTGTAAGAAACAAACGTGTATAGCCTTATCCACGATGAAAGTTGAGTTCATGGCATTATCAGCAGCAGTATTAGAAGATGTTTGGCTTTAGAGATTTTTTGGATTGTTTAGGTGTTATTGGAAGTGCTGCAGATTCATTATTGGTTAACTGTTATAACCAAGCAGCGAAAGCATATACCAAAGATCCAAAATATCATGGCAAGACCAAACATATAGATACCAAGTATAATCTTGTCAAGGATATGGTTGCACGAAAAGATGTGAACTTAGAGTACATACTACGCATAGAATGGTAGCGAGATCCTATGATAAAGCCAATACCTAGAGATGTGTTTTGTGGCCATATGAAATCTCTAGGATTGCGTAGAGGCTAATGTACTTGAATATTGTAATTTCCCTAAATGTTCACAATTTGATGAATTTGTGTTTTCATCATTAATGCCTATGAATCTTTGTTTGATCTTTATGCATCTTAATGCTCAGTGCATTATTTTAAGTTGAGAAGTATGTCGGACAGATATAAGATTAGCCCACTCACACGGGTAATCGCCCTCGTTTCTTGTGTGATAAATAGAGATGAGATTGTTTTTAAGCTTATTATCTAGGTGATAATCGAGAGCTCAAGCTTAAAACACGTATGTCGCCTTAACTGAGTGTTAAGATGAGGACATAATACTTACTATGTTATCGATCGTAAAATACCCCACATATTTTACTTTATCTGTCTAAGATGCCAGATGTGAGTTTTGATGAATTTTGTGAATGAGTAGATATGTGAACTCAAGTTAGACATTGGGTATGTCTGAACTATCATCTGTACGATATTGAAGGTGTAGACATACGCTCCATGGGAAAGGAGTTAATACCTTAATACGTATTTCATACTACGTATGCATAAGACGACCAATAAGAGTGGCAAAAGTTTGATCTCAACTTTTATGTCGTGTGAGACTCTTGAGGAAAAGAGTTCATCAATTTTTTAGTCCCCTCATGACTCTTACTTATTCTCAAGATTTCTATTTAGTGTTTGCTATCTTAGGATGTTGCCAATGGTCATGAGTGATTCGATCTAATGGGCCATTTCTAGAAAAGCAAGCTGGACTGAAATTGAGAGTTTGAAGGAAATGGGAAGATCGATTTTGGAGAATCACATTGTAGTTTTGTATTCACCGATTAACCAATTATGATTGTCTTTGGGATAATCATAATTGTGAATACAATATATATATATATATCATTGTTTAAAAGAGATCAAGAGAGATATAAATGTGATCGATCGATCTAGCAAGTGGTCGCATACTAAATCTACTCGGGAAGTGATGCCCATTATGAGCGCTATATATTCCTAACAGATGTGTGGCAACGAGCTCTTAAAGTATGCTGGTCGCACGGATTATTCACCGGTATGAATGTTGAAGAGAGGAAAAGAGGATTCTGTTCGGCCCATCATGTTAAGTGAGAGTATATGATGGATTATTTTCTGATGGGGCTGAGTAAAGCCTGTCCGCCCATGTTGGTTTTGGACCACCATGTGCGAGTGGGAGATGATGGATTTATGAGATGGGCTTAAGGCCCATCCGCTCAAGTTGGGCCCAAAAAGGCCCGGCCCACGGGAATAGGGCCCGTGGATGGGGGAAGGTATAAAAGGGAGGAGAGAGAGAGAGAGAAGACAACGGTTGGAAAAACAAACGTACGCTTCCTCTCTCCCGCGCATTCTCTCCCTCCAAGAACGCTTATGGCGTCCCGTCTTCCTTTCAAGGCGAATTGACATCATTGGATCAGAATTTCTTCCTCAATCTTCAGCATTGGTGTTTAATCTGTGGCTAACAAGGTACGCTCGAATCCGTGGTGTGCTTTATGATCGGTGATACGTGTTATTCCCGGGCTTCGTCTTCCGCAATGATTTAGGGGTTCGATTCAGTGTCGAATCCGGTTTTCGGGGATCCGTTATTCCCAATAGAATGAGTTATAGAGATCAAGTTGCAATGATTGTAGGTAAGCCAAAAAGAAGACCACGATGTTTAAGTCATAATAGATTCTGTTCTTATCTCAAAAAAGTTATCAAATGCGATCATTCGAATGCTAATTAGCAATGCCCCTTTTCATCATTATGTGCTAATTGTTCTGTTCTTGGTGGAACAAACGAGAGACCTAATGGTAAATGAGATTTCTTCAAGAGTCACGACCTCACTGAATTAGTCTATATCTTTAGATATAACCCAATTCAATTAAAAATGTCTTCGGTGTAGCATTTATTATGTGTAGAAGTGTTTTCTCATTCTCTAATCAAATGCATACAATTGCAAATTAACATAATTATGAATGCCTCAGTCCCATTTGAGAAAGAAATATTTATGCCGACAATAAATAACCTAGCTCTATTTAGTATTTTGTTGTCATGAACAGGTCGGGATGAGGGTTTTTTGACTCTATACTTGATCATAACCTGTCAAAGACTTATTCTAACTTGCATGGCCAGTGCCATTACCAACGGATTTAGGTAATGTGGGTAACATCTCACCAATGTTGAGCAATGAGTTTCTTCCTCATATATGTCATGCTAAGTGGCCTTAACATGGCCTCTCACATGGTGAAGCGGTTATTGTGACACGTAGTAAAGTGGGTTGTGGAGATCAAGTCGCAATGATTGTAGCTAAGCCACAAAGAGGACTGTGATGTTTAAGTCATAAATGGATTCTGTTCTTGTCCCAAAAAAGTTATCAAATGTGATCATTCAAATGCTAATCAACATTGCCCCTTTTCATTATTCTATTCTCATTATTCTATTTTGGTTAGGACAAACAAGAGACCAAATGATAAATGAGGTTTCCTCAAGAACTGCCACCTCACCAAATCAAGATTTGTTAGTCTATATTTTTAGATATAACCCAATTCAATTAAAAATGTCTTCGGTGTAGCATTTATTATGTGCAGAAGGGTTTCCTCATTCACTAATAAAATGCATACAATTCCAAATAAAAAAAAAAATTGTGAATGCCTTAGTCCCATGTGAGAAAGAAATTTTTAGGCCGATGATAAATAATACAATTTTATTTAGTAATTTCTTGTTGTGAACGGGTCGGGATGATGGTTTTTATACTCGATACCTAATTGTAGCCTGTCAAAGACTTATCCTAACTTGCGTGGCTGGTGTCATTACCGACGGATTTAGATATGGAGGGAAACGTCTCACCAATGTTGAGCAAACTAGGTGAGATTCTTCCTCATATATGTCATGCTAAGTGGACTTAACATCGCCTCTCGCATGGCCGAAATGAGTGTTGTGATGAGCAATGGAGAGGATTATGGAGATCTAGTCGTAATGATTGTAGTTTAGCCACAAAGAAGACCATGATGTTTAAGTCATAAATAGATTCTATTCTTGTCCCAAAAAAGTTATCAAATGTGGCCGTACAAATGTTAATTAGCATTGCCCCATTTCATCATTCTTTTGTTATTGTTCCGTTTTGGTTAGAACAAGCAAGAAACCTTAATGATAAATAAGGTTTCCTCGAAAACCGCGACCCATTCCATTAAAATTTTTTGGGTCTATATATTTACATATAACCAAATCCTATTAAAAAATATCGTCAGTGTAGCAATTTTTATATTCAGAAGGACTTCCTCATTTATTAATCAAATGCGTAGAGTTGCAAATTAACAAAATTATGAATGCCTTAGTCCTGAGCACCCTTTTCTTGTAAGTCACACGTTGAAACCTATTACTTTCTCTTCAGATTTTTTCTTTTAAATCGAAACAAAATTATTCAAAAAAAATTAAAAAATAAAAAAAATAAGCGCCGACTTGTGGTCAACTGATCACAAGTCATGGGATACCACTTGTCAAGGACGAGTTGTTGTGCATTCAATCAAAAGAAGATAATAAAGTGGGAGGTGACGTTCGGCCCATCGCTTCATGTCGGCCATTGAATCGACATGGCTCGATAACAGGAACTCAAATCTGGACCGGGCCCACATGAAATCCAGAGTTAGGTAATGATGATACGTATATTGTGTATGCTTTTGATTTGTTTGTTTGGGCATGTGACGTCGGAATTTGTTTAGGCCTTTCTTGAAGATCCATGTGGCAACGCAAATTTTAGCAACCTTTTTCTAACAACAGTTTTGATTGACGGGTTTATTCATGTTGACCTCGAACATGCCGAGTTATCTAATAATGAAGATAAAAATAAAAATTAATAAGAAAATATAAATTAAGGCCTGAGTGATTTAAAAAGTATAATTAGATCATTAAATTTGTCAAATCGACACATTCTAATCTCTCCAATCTCATGTTTCTTAAGACGTGTGATTGTTAGGCTGGTTCACTCCTATGTGGAGGAAGCCCAACAATGAGTTCTGCCTAAAAAGGGCTTGAGCCCATATAATAAGTTATATGAGGAAATAGGTTTTCATTATCATATAAAAGGAGGTAGCGGCGAGAAAAGGAAATAGTAAGAGAAAAAGAAACGAGAAAATGCAGGGTTTGGGGCAATATTTGATTTACATCAAGCTGGCGTTGGAGGTCGATTCGTGGTCCGATTGAGCTGAAATTTTGTCAGCATGTTCGTGGCGCAATTTTATCGAATCTGAACGGTTTGATTTTCGTTTGAAGCTCCCTACATCAGGTTTTTCATGGATTGATCAAAACCTGCGTTTTTGGTCAGATTTATCCTTGATCTCTTGTGAAGTTCATGTGTATTGCCAAGAATTATATTCTTGAGGTGTTTGCTGCTATGTACCTCTAGTATTTGCTAGAGAAGAACAATTTTATTGATAGTGAAGATTTTTTCAGGTGGACTTCGGTCCCGTGGTTTTTTATCTCCTCATATTGAGGAGGTTTTCCACGTAAAAAATCGTCTTGTGTTCGCGTGCTTGGTATTTATTTTATTCTATTATATCGATTCCTATTAGGTTTACACAAGATGGGAGATTATTTTATTCCGCTGCGTTGATTCGATATTGTTCGAATTATTACCGTTCTCCCATCAGAGTGGTATCAGAGCATCAGGTTATTGCTTGATTTTTCTGCCTTGTGTTAAACAATGGAAACGAATATGAGTAGAATGGTTACACTGAATGGTTCAAATTATCATATCTGGAAAGGGAAGATGGAAGATCTTTTATATGTGAAAGATTTTTATTTGCCTGTATTTTCGAGGAGAAACCGAGAGAATAAACCGATGTTGAATGGTCTATATTTCATCGTCAAGTGTGTGGTTATATCGGGCAGTGGGTAGATGATAATGTTTTGAACCATATTATTGAGGAAACACATGCACGCAGTTTATGGGATAAGCTCGAACAGTTATATGCTCGAAAGATCGGGAATAATAAGTTATTTTTGATAAAACAGATGATGGCTCGAGATATCATGATGGTACTCGTTTGTGATCATTTAAATTCTTTTCAAGGAATTATAAATCAGTTGGCTGCGATGGGAATCAAGTTTGATGATGAGATACAAGCATTATTGTTGCTTGGTACTTTGCCGGACTCATGGGAGACGTTTCGAACATCTTTGTCTAACTCCCCCGGATGGTACGATTACCATGGATTTAGCCAAGAGTAGTATTTTGAATGAAGAGATGAGAAGGAAGACACAGGGATCATCCTCTTCACATTCTGATGCCTTGGTTGTTGAGAAAATGGGGAGAGATGAGTCTCGAGGTCCGAGAAATAGAGATAAAAGTCGAGACAAAAGCAGAGGTAAGTATAATAAATTTGCTAATGTTGAGTGCCATTATTGCCATCGAAGGGACATATTCGAGGTTTTGTCGCCGTTAAAAAGGGACAAACAAAAGGAGAAAGGTAAAGAGAAGAAAAGTGATGATGATAGTGATGACAATCGTGTTGCTGCACTTAAAGAAGACTTTCTCACTATTTTTGATGGTGATGTGGTGAATTTTGTTTCTCATGAGACCAGTTGGGTAATTGATAGTGGTGCATCCGTTCATGCTACGTCTCGTAGAGATTTCTTTACATCATACGGGTCGGGTGACTTCGGATCCGTGAAGATGGGAAACAATGGACTAGCTCAAGCCTGTAGGCATCGGTGATGTGTGCCTAGAAACCAGCAATGGCACAAGGTTAGTATTGAATAATGTTAAACATATACCGATATCCGCTTGAATTTGATTTCTACAGGCAAGTTGGATGATGAGGGGTATTGCAAAGTAGCTTCGTAATGGTCAATGGAAACTTACCAAAGGTTCTCTTGTTGTGGCTAGAGGTGAAAAATATTCTTCGTTATACATTATGCGAGGCAAAGTTGTCTACGAGACAAAATTAATGCAAAAGTAGATAGCGAAGATGCGGCTGAGTTATGGCATAAGAGGCTCAGTCACATCAGTGAGAAGGGTTTGTCAATATTGGCCAAGAAGAAGCTCTTTTTAGGATTGAAAAGTTCAGCGCTAAAGAAGTGTGCTCATTGTTTAGTAGGAAAACAGAACAGAGTTGCATTTAAAAGCACCCCTCCTTCAAGAAAGTCAGGTATATTGGATTTAGTGCATTCTGATGTTTGCGGTCCTATGAAAACAAAATCACTTGGTGGCTCTCTTTATTTTGTTACTTTTATAGATGATTTTTCAAGGAAAATTTGGATTTATACCTTGAAAACTAAAAATCAAGTGTTAGATGCTTTTAAGCAATTTCGGGCTTCGGTTGAGAGACAGATCGGAAAGAAATTGAAATGTATCGGAACCGATAACGGGGAGAATATATTGGACCTTTTGATGAATACCGCAGACAACAAGGTATTCGACATCAAAAGACACCTCCCAAGACGCCTCGGTTAAATGGCTTAGCCGAGAGAATGAACAGAACACCGGTTGAAAGGGTAAGATGCTTACTTTCACGGTCAAAGCTACCTGGATCCTTTTGGGGTGAGGCTTTAAGTACAGTTGTGCATATATTAAATCTTACTCCATGCGTTCCTTTAGAGTTTGATGTTCCTAATAGAGTTTGGACAGGCAAAGAAGTTTCTTATGATTATTTACGTGTATTTGGGTGCAAAGCATTTGTGCATGTTCCCAAAGATGAGAGGTCTAAACTTGATGTGAAAACACGACAAGTGCATATTTATTGGTTATGGACGGGATATGCTTGGCTACAAATTTTATGATCCATTTGAAAAGAAAATTGTTAGAAGCAGAGACGTTGTGTTTATGGAAGATCAAACAATAGAGGATATTGAGAAATCAAAGATGATTTCAGCACCACAGGTTAGTGATAATCTGGTTGATTTAGATCCAGTTCCTCTTACAAATATCCCTACACAGGTTGATGAAGAGCAGCATGAAGTCAATGTTCCAAATAATGCACATGTTACTGAACATGTTGAGATAGATAATACTATTCCTGAACCAGAGGCTCAATTAGATGTTCCACTGGATGTTCCAGTCCGGAGATCCATTAGAGACCGACGACCTTCCACTAGGTATTCGAAGATGAGTATGTATTATTGACTCGATGCGGGTGAACCAGTGTTATGCGAAGCAATTGAAGATGAGTACAAAAGCAATTGGTTCGATGCTATGCAAGATGAGATGCGTCACTTTATGATAATCATACTTTTGAGTTGGTGAAGTTACCTAAAGGTAAAAGAGCTTTGAAGAACAAGTGGGTATATAGGTTGAAGCAAGATGAACATACTTTACAACCACGGTACAAAGCTAGATTGGTTGTTAAGGGATTCGGTCAGAAAAAGGGTATTGATTTTGATGATATATTTTCTCCGGTAGTAAAAATATCTTCTATTCGTGTGGTACTAGGCTTAGCAGCTAGCCTAGATTTAGAAATTGAGCAAATGGATGTTAAAACAGCCTTCCTACATGGTGACTTGGAGGAAGAGATATACATGGAACAACCTGAGGGTTTCAAAATGAAAGGGAAAGAGGATTATGTGTGCAAATTGAAGAAAAGTCTCTATGGCCTAAAACAAGCACCGAGACAGTGGTATAAGAAATTTGCGTCAGTTATGATAGAACAGAGCTATAAGAAGACTTCCTCGGATAACTGTGTGTTTGTCCAAAATTTTTTTGATGGTGACTTTATTATTCTCTTGCTTTATGTTGATGATATGCTGATTGTTGGCAGGAATGTTTCAAGAATTGAGTTATTGAAGAAACAGTTGAGCAAGTCTTTTGCCATGAAAGACTTGGGCTCGACAAAGCAGATTCTTGGCATTAGAATTACCCGAGATAGAGATGCTAAGAAGTTATTTTTATCGCAAGAGAAATATATCGAGAAGATCCTTCAGAAATTTTACATGGACAAGGCTAAAGTGGTTAGTACTCCTCTTGCTACCCACTTTAAGTTAAATATGATGCAAAGTCCTACAACTGATAAAGAAAAGAAAGATATGGAAAGTGTTCCATATGCTTCAGCTGTAGGAAGCTTAATGTATGCGATGGTATGTACACGCCAGACTTGGCGCATGCGGTTGGCGCGTTAGTCGCTATTTGTCAAATCCAGCGAGAGCAGCTTTGGAATGCGGTGAAGTGGATTATGAGGTATCTTCGGGGAACTTCAAATTTGAAACTCGTTTCGGGACCGGGAAACTTGAGTTAGTTGGATACACAGATTCGACTTGGCGGGAGATATTGATACTCGTAAATCTACTTGGTTATTTGATTTCTTTTGCGGATGGAGCTGTGTCATGGAAGTCAAGATTGCGAAGTGTGTTGCACTTTCTACAACCGAAGCTGAATTTATTGCAAAGGATCGAAGCTAGTAAAGAGATGCTATGGATGAAGAAGTTCTTAGAAGAACTTGGGTTCAAGCAAAAGAGGTATGTGCTATTTTGTGATAATCAAAGCGCAATTCATCTTAGTAAGAATTCATCTTTTCATTCTAGATCGAAACATATTGATGTTAGATATCAGTGGATAAGGGATGTTCTAGATGAAAAGTTGTTGGAACTCGAGAAAATTCATACGGATCATAATGGCTCCGATATGATGACGAAGACTCTACCAAGAGAGAAGCTTGAACATTGCCGTTTGATAGCAGGGATGGTGAATCCCTCCACATTGTCGTGAAAGGGAGATTTGTTAGTTGGGTTCACTCCTATGTGGAGGAAGCCCAATGAGTTGCAAGCCTAAAAAGGGCTTGAGCCCATATAATAAGTTATATGAGGAAATAGGGTTTCTCACTATCTATATAAAAGGAGGTAAAGACAGAAAAGGAAATAGTAACAAGAGAAAAGAGAAAGCAGAAAATGCGGGGTTTGGGGCAATATCTGATTTACATCAAGCTGGCGTTGGAGGTTGATTCGTGGTCCGATTGAGCTGAAATTTTGTCAGCATGTTCGTGGCGCAATTTTATCGAATCTGAACGGTTTGATTTTCGTTTGAAGCTCTCTACATCAGGTTTTTCATGAATTGATCAAAACTTGCGTTTTTGGTCAGATTTATCCTTGATCTCTTGTGAAGTTCATGTGTATTGCCAAGAATTATATTCTTGAGGTGTTTGCTGCTATGTACCTCTAGTATTTGCTAGAGAAGAACAATTTTATTGATAGTGAAGATTTTTTCAGGTGGACTCCGGTCCCGTGGTTTTTTATCTCCTCACATTGAGGAGGTTTTCCACGTAAAAAATCGTCTTGTGTTCGTGTGCTTGGTATTTATTTTACTCTACTATATCGATTCCTATTAGGTTTACACAAGAGGGGAGATTATTTTATTCCGCTGCGTTGATTCGATATTGTTCGAATTATTACCGTTCTCCCATCAGTGATGTCAACATAACATTTTTTTTTCTTATTATTTATTTGAAGAGAGAGGTTGATGTGGCATCTTTTCTTTCCTTGGTTCAACATCTCCTTCTTCCTTTCAACTCGAGCTCTTTAATGGCCATGAGTGTCAATCGAGCTTGAGTGCCCACACCAGCCGTGAGCTTCAAGCTCGAGTTGACAACGAACAACCATAGTCACAAGCTTGTAATGATCCCATGTAAATGTCCAAGAATGACTCCGAGAAAGATTTTTTGACTAGCTTCCCAGAATTCTTAATGTGTAGTGCCACTCTGAGAACGAACTTAGGGTGGAAATCATCAATTACAATCCTCATGGCGTTCATCTTTTCTTTTTCTATATCTAGATGTATAATCGACGATCGCACCAAAACTGATGACCACGACATCGGAAAATCAAGCGCTTGTAGCTTTCTCTTGCGCTTTAGAATTCTTGATTGGAGGAGGCACATTTAACGTGGAGAAGGAGAAGAGGATAGAGAGAGAACAAAGAGGAAATCTGCTTCTTCTGGTGCAGCTACGGACAATCGCAGGGAGGGAGAGATTGATAGAGTTTCCGACGAGAAAGCGCCGTCGTTAGGTCATATGAGAAGGTTCCCAAGCAGCCGGAAAGCACTGTTGAACTTCAATCGGATGACGTAGGTGGTGTCAGCAGATGCTGTGGAGCATTTCGCTCACAAGTCATTGCCATGGAAGAGGTTGAGCTCTAAGGAAGCAAAAGAAGCTGGATTGACAAAGAAGAAGATGCCGCATCGGCGTCTCTCTCTTAAAAAAAGAAGAAGAAAAAAATACAAAATACCGCATAAGTGCCATTTGTCTCAAGAAAAGATTAGAAAAAGTTAATTTGACATTTTTTATTTATTTTGGGTCTTACTAGTATAACAGTCTTTGGTTACTGTGAAAATAACAACTTATTGTGAGTCACGAATTTTTGAAGGATCGAAACTCATGACATTTTATAATTATTTGTTATTAAGTTTTTTGTGACGTAATCCACCATGTTTGTTGAAGATTTTTAGCTGGTAAACCCATAGAAGATCAATTAAATTCTTGAATTATTCTAACAATAGATTAAATACCGTCACTCAATCATTTATCTTTTCTTGTAGTTAAATTGGACGGAGTTAACGGAGGTACTTATTGAATAAATTCAATAAGTTTTAGAACTTGATTGTACCTTTTGAAAATTTTAGAATTTAATTATATTTTTGCAATAAATTTTATAACTTTTAATCACCTATCCCTATAATAAATGCGTATGATGTCCATGATTATAAGTTTAGTGACTTCCACAAAGGAGGAGCCTAGTCTAAAGAAGTTTTCTCGAACCAATTGATGGAGCGAAAAGAATACAGCCCATATCTAAATGACACTAGAAGCTACCGACCCCTTCATGTTTTCTCCGATTTAGCCACCCTCATGAAAGTACCATTGCTTAAGCGCACGCGTTAGAGACAGAGACAGAGTAGATTGAGTGATTAAATGGCTTATGTAAAAATGAATTTGATCTAGCATCCCAACCACAACATCTACAACCCTTAAAAACAATGTTCCGGGTTTGGTGTGGAAGGCCGAGCATGGCCGATTGTACATCATGCTATTGCTAAGGAAGAAGGAGAAGAATGGAAATAGGAGAGAGAGAGAGAGAGAGAGAGAGAGAGAGAGAGAGAGAGAGAGAGAGAGAGAGAGAGAGAGAAGAAAATAGGAGGAACACATTTCCTTCATTGAAACTCAATGAAATAGACATCTAATACCTAATATTGGAGGTTTTACCTTGACATTTACGATATGGATGAATGGGTTGGCCTCCATTTGCGGGCCACCCACCCCTAGGTCTTTGTGCCTTGTGAGCCCTACCTCGTCAATAACATTCACAAGATATAGTAAATTAATCAGTTAGGTCTGCCCATGAAATTAGGCACCGAAATGAATATGAGCTCAGTCAAATTGTCATCCACATCAATCCATGTCAACAAAGTAGGATGGAATCAACAGCTTCCGTCTGGCTTTCAAGGGTCGGGTGTGTTTTATTAATTGATTGGAGGTCACAGTTCCTATCAACGTTTAATGGGGTGAGTTTGTTTTACTAAAGACTTGATAATCAAGAAAAATATTTTTATGTAAATTATTTTCAATAAAAATGGTTAGTTTTTATCAATTTAGTGATTTAAGGAAAGTGATTTTCTTCTAACTAGAAGAAGAACTCGGCTTTCTCCTAATCTAAGCTTATTTTTTCAATCATGGAAAACATTTTCCGTAAATCGATTAGTTTTCCGTCATTTAAAAATTGGAAAGTAGGAAAATAATTTCCTGGAAATAATTTTTTTTCTTAAGACAAACAAATCTTTAGTATTCAATGAAAATTCATGATTGGTACATCTTACTCTAGATAGAGTAATTGAGATGGATCATACATCCTTAGGTAATCTTCATTTTGACACCAACTAAAATTAAATCAATTCCATTACGTTGAGTTCAGACAGTTAAATGTGTATGTGAATTATGCGCACAACACTCGTTTGATTCCTCATTTCATGAGGCATAGAAAATTTTGTGCAGTTAAGATCTATTCTGTGGGTACGGAGGAAACTTATTTAGGAAAGCTTCATCAATTTTCCTAAATTTAAAATAAAAGAAAAAAAATTCAAGTTTGCCGCCACACATGCCTTGAAAAAAAGAAGGAATTATTTGATTTGAGATTTTGTTTGTTTCACCAAAAATAAATGATTTAAAAAACATATTCCTAAAAATGATCATTTAAAATGATTAATCAATGGAAAATATAGATGATGAAAATATTTTTATTCATTTATTTTTGTAAGTGCTACAAACAATCATTTTTAAGAAATGTTCTCCAAAATCATTCACTTTTCTAAAAAGTAAAAACAAACGGAGCCTCAATATAAAAGAAATCGGATGATATGATGGTGTATTGGCATAAGATGAGTCACGGAGCAACGGTGCAAAATTTAATACGACATATATATAATTTGAACATGTCCCACAGTCGAATCCATTGTGAGCTAAACATTCCTTAAACCACGCACCCAATCAAAGCAATAATGATTAATTAGTACCTCTTTTAAAAAAGGTCGATGATTGATGCTCCGACTTAGTGCGTCCCTCGTGATCCTCACCAAAACCAATTGGTAAAAAAAAAGTCCCATCATTCTCCGCCGATTCGGCAAAGTAGGCTTTATACTTATTTCTCTTGAGAAAAAAACAAAAACAGAAACAAACGGCTAGTTTGGTAAATTAAGAAGCTTTAAAACAATAGTAGATGGAAAAAAAGAAATAAGGACTTCACGTTTATTGTCATCAATTTTGCTCACATTCTATAGGTATTTTAATGGAATGAGTGTATTAGACGTGATCGACTGTAGGAATTTTGAGAAACTGTGCCCGGATTCCTCGAAAAAGCACAAATTCTCATATAATTTCTGTACCAGGATTGATTATATCCCCCCATATTATTTATAACCTAATGATCTAGGAAAGTTTTCTGGTTTATGAAACTGTTGCCGTTGTCATGGAGAAGATTAAAAGCGTACCCGCAAAATGATATAGGCCACGTGCTGGGGTCCTGTGGATTCGCCAGTAGTCAAGCCACTTCCCCAATAATACAGCTTTTCCGTTGCAAAAAAACCCACAAATACACCTCTCCTTTTCCAAAAATTCCTATGACACAACCAAGCTTTTTTGTCAAGTTAGTTGGAATTTCTCTATGATTAGGTAAAAGGGTGGGGATGAACGGCTATTCGTACCAACTCCTTCAAGTGTTGCGGTAAGGTTTCATATTTGTTGTAGATATTACAACCATTTGATTTATCTAAAAATGGAAGTTTGATCAATGGATGAGTTTGTAACCACTTTCCAATTGACGCAAGCTAGAAGATATTTCATATGAGATAGCAATTGATCAAGATATAGACTGGTTAGATGGTTATTGATGACATTGCTTGAACTTGTGATTATGCATAAGGAGAGTCAGCCTCACCAACATTAGACCATCACTCCAATGATAAAATTTTTTCTTTAGCTTGGTGTTAGGTAGAAAATTTCATGGTGTTAGGTAGAAAAATTTCATGTATTTGGTTCAATTTTCATGGGTAGTGCAATTTTTCTTTTTCAAAATTATTTTGCATTTGAGATAATTCGATCCTTTCACCATATCCTTGTCAATTATAAATGCTCCCATGCGTCTAAAATCTACAACAGACTTTCCTTAACTATAAAAACTGAAAATATGTCAATTCTTATCCATTTCAGGTTCGTTTGTGCTGTCTAGACCATGAATTTTCACACTTGCCATGCCTCGCTTCTCCCACCTTACATTTGTATTTCCTAAAAAAAGTCATATAATATGAGGAATACAAGATTGTCTGTCCTACCCACGAGACGGGGGGGCTCATGGTCGGCGTTACGTGGCATTGCGATAGTGGTCATGGCCTCTCTGTCAGCTGCGCATCTTTCGGCCATAGAAAAGAAAAAGGGAAATCCCACCGTCCCGATCGTAGATCGCCACGAAAAAGTGAATCCCCATGAGTTAAGTAAAGCTCTCCTTGACGCCCCGTCAAACTCGCCAAGTTGTCAAACTCGCTAAGTTTTCTACTTTAAAACTCTTTCCCTCTCTCTCTCTCTCCATAAATAGACGAGACGTTCTTGAATCTTCTCGCTCATTGACTGCATCAAGAAGCACAAACGCTCACCACTTCAAATCCAACACGAAAAGAAGAGGGCTCTCTGCGTCTTTCTTCAGTTCTAGCTTAGAGCTTCAAAGGGTCCCTCTCCAATGGCGCGATACTACGGCAACAACGGCTACTACTCCTACTACGCCGACTACCTCTCCCTCCCGCCCTTGCACCTCTGCTTCTTCGTCGGCGTCCTCTTCCTGGTGCTGGGCTTCTCGTGGTACATCAACTACGAGTCGGTGATCGAGGACATGATGTCCCAGCTCAAGCTCTTCCTCATGCTCTGCCCCGTCGTCCTGCTCCTCCTCGTCCACTTCCTCTCGAACGAGGCGGACCGGAACCGGGTGCCCTTCTTCCTGCCCATGCCCGAGCAGGACTCGCTCCACCGCGCCGGCGGGTCGCCGTGGGGCGTCGCGGCGGTGCTGGTGTTCCTGATCTTCATGGTGTCCTACCAGTCCTCGCTGCAGGAGCGCTGGTTCCCTCTCTTGTCTAAGTGATTAAGAGTCGAGTTTCAAGTATATCAGCGTGTTCTTGTGTATGTATCATGATCGTAATTAGGGAGGAGAGATCAGTCGTGCGAGTGTAGTCGTGAGGGGCGCGGGCTTGTTAGATTTTTTGTAAGTTTATAAGCCATGCTTCCTCGGATCTGATCTTCTGTAGTCTGTGTAAATTGTGGTCTGGTTCAGTTTGGGGAAGATAAGTATATACTACGAAGCGTGTCTTTCTGAGTTTCTTGTCTTAAATTAATCGGTGATCAGCATGATTAATCAGGTGGAGTTCATCGTGCTTTTCTTTTGATCGTAAGCTCGGAAGGGAGAGGCTAAGAAGGGCTATGAACATCAGCTTAATTAATCATTGACCGGTCTTCGCCTTCTTGATTTTTCCGGACTTCATACTGATAATTCATTGACTCTAAACATTTCGCATAGAGTCGATCGTTGGGCAGTACTGGACCGGCCGAAGATCTTGAGCTAGGCAAATTGGATATTGATCATAAGGCCCGGCTCATTTCGATTGTGTTTTGACTGCCAGGCTCTTGATCACGTGTGGTCCGAGTCTGGTCAGGTGTTTGGGTGATGACTCTTTGAGGTTTTGGATCTTTTTTTTTCCCCCTTGGTTCGAACGTTTTGGGGTTTTGGGTTCGATCTCCGACAAGGGCGGGGAAACACCATGCACATTTAAAACCTTCTTTTACATAGTAGTAAGATGAGAAATATGAGAAGGCAATGGCTCTGTCACTCTCGCAAGCACTCTCCATCTGCTATTTTCCCCCTAAAACAGGCAAATCCATGTTTCCAATTTTGCAAGAAACATTTGTTTGAAATTTAACATTTTAGGTCCATTTATTTTTTAAAAAAATTGATTTTTTTTTTTTCGATTTTTTGTGTTTGGATGATAGAAAATTAATTGATTTACAGAAAATATTTTTCATAAATTGAAAACATTAAGTTTAAATTGGAGAGAAAGAAAAATATCACTTTTTCTAAATTATCAAATAAATAAAAATTAATCATTTTTTTTAAGAATGATTTCAATAGAAAATGTTTTCCTTTATCTACGCCTCAAGTATTGTTGAAAAGTGATATTTTCACAGTGGCAAATTCTAAAAGATAAAAGAAAAAAAATAGTTGCCTACAAAAAAAAAAAAAAAAAAGTAACTGCACTGACGCGCATGATAAACACACCAGCAAAATGAAACGATGGCATCTACCAAGAATTTCAAACGATGTTGATTATTGTTTTAGTTTTTTTAATAGAAAAGTTATCTGTTTTAATGAGAAAATAGAAAAAAAGAAAAGAAAAAGAGTCGCCCCAAATTGAGAGAGTAATGACTAGTGAACCGAGTTCTCTTTCACCCCAGACCAAAAGATAGTGTTCCAAATCGATGATTTCGAGCGAATCTATCACTTTTTAGGGACGGAAAACTTAATGATGGGTTATTTTATTCCTTAAGTAAATAAGTCATTTGCCTCCTGGGGTCATTTGAAAAGTGAGGATTATGTTTTTGTGCGTAAACTATGCATTATCTTTGGGATTTGGCCGGAAGTATTAGAAGAGAAAACTCTTTTAATGCCATATAAAGAACTATAAAAAAATTTCCAAGTTCAATATTCCATGACCTTGTCATTCCGTAATAAAATAACTATACGCCATAAATTTACATTTCAATATTTCTTTAGTTATGGTCTTCGAAATCTCTTATTAAATAACGGTCAGGTCATATTAGCAGGGTTATTAGCATGATCAGAGGTTAAATTATTTGAGCTCTCTCACCGCGAAGCTTTTCTACATGCAAAAAGTGGAACCTGTTGCATCACACTCTTCACTTTTGATTTCGGTGTTCTTTCCCTTTTGCTTTTCCAAAAGTGTGACTTTAATCACGAATAAGCCATTTTAGAATTGATGGAGAGTAATTCACTTTGTTTTCCCCGTTCCGAGTCTATAACGATGAGGGTGATGGCAACGACTGCCACCCATGGCAACGATGGGTGTGTGCGCGAGAGAGTTCTTCTAAGTTTGATGTTGGATAACCCTGGCACAAATATGACCATATGCCATCATTCTAGACTCTAGTAACACATTTTCTTTGATGTACGTGAACTTACGTGTCTCTGTAATGATTAGTCAAAACGGAAGATTTTAGTTATTCACGCCGGGAAAAAAAAAGATAAGACAAAATCACATAAAAAGTTTAATTTGAGAAAGTTGGATATGTGATTAAGCACATATTGTAAGTAGTCCAAATCAACACGTGATATATGAAGTTGATGCCTTCGTAAGAATAGCGATTCTCCAAAGTTAGGATCCTGTAATCTTACGAAAAGTAAACCTCTCGAACACTTCAACAGCAAGCAAATTGGACAGTTCAAATTTATTAGATTCATTTTGGTTTGAAGTTGCAGTATTTTTTTCAAGGGCATGCTTATCATTATGTAATCTTAGTCCACAGGCTTTGAATATATCGGAAACCTCAACCCGAGAGTAAGATTGGACTCTAGCACTTTGGAATGGGCATTATGATAAATTCCAAAAGTGAGTTCTCAACCAACCCAACATTCAAAAGTATCGGCGTCTTTTTTAGAACAAGATTACAAGGGGAATGCTGAAAATCTCACTGACAATTTTTTTTTATCTCTATATTTAGGAAGATAAAATTTCAAACTGGTATACTTGTAATAATTTTATTCTAAATTAATTTTTTAACGGTAAAATATCCTAAATTGATACATCAGTTAGTAGTTTCAATCAGCATGCGATGTATGAAGTTGATGCCTTTAATAGAACAACGATTTTCCAAATTTAGGATTCTGTAAACTTAGGTAAAGTTTAGCCCCTCGAACACTTCAACAAAAAGCAAATTGGACAGCTCAAATTTATTAAAGTCATTTTGGTTTGACGTGGCAGTACTTTTTTTATTTTTATTTTTATAGGGCATACTTATCATTACGTAATCTTAGTCCACAAGCTTTAAATATATTTCAAACCTCAACCCAAGAATAAAGATTGGACTCTAGCACTTCGGAATAGGAACCGAGATAAATTCCAAATTGAATTCTCAACCAACCCAAAATTCAAAAGTTTCGGTGTCTTATTTAGAACAAGATTATAAGGAGAATGCCGAAAACTTGCCTAACATTTTTTTCTCACCTAACAATTTTCTTATCTCTAAATTTAGAGGGATTAATATTATAAAAAACCTTAAATTGGTTCGTGACAAATATATTCCAAACTAATTTTTTAATTATCAAAAATCCCAAATTGGTATATTAGTGAAAAATTTATATATTAAATTGTGATTTTTCGCAATATTAATTTAATTTAACGGAAACTAATGGAAAGTAAATTTGTTACAATATACTGATTTGAGGTTTTTTATGATTAAAAAATTAGTTTAAGGTAAATTTGTAATAGACATATTAGTTTGAGAGTTTTTGGTGGTAAAAAAATTAGTTGGGGGTAAATTTATGATGGACGTACAAGATTAGAGTTTTTTGTGCTATTAATTCTATTTGTTTTTTTTTTTTGGTCGTAAGTGGTATTAATTCTATTTAGAAATACATTTTTTTGCACCTTGAGTTTTGGCTTTACAGACTCCCTTTACACGCTGATTTTACTGAACCGTTCATTTTTCTCATTCCCAAGTTTGTCATTTCCTTTCCTAGAATGCTTAGAACCAAATAATAAAATCTCAGCCCTTCCGAAACTCTCAGACCAACTCAAGGCTTAGCTCATCCACCACCGCTACTGGCCGCTGTCGCCGTCACCGCCCACCACCATGAGGACTTCTCCCCAGCTCGCTGCCGATGATGACCCCCTATCCATCTCCATTCGTGAGGCTGCAACCAACTCCCCGCAGATTGTAAAAAAGAATTGACAAAACCAAATTCGAACCCAAACTGAACAAAAAAATTCGAGTCTTTTCGGCTCGGGTATGTAAGTAAAAGAAACGGTATTGATTCCGTTCAGTTTCGAGTCAAAAGCCCAAATCCATCAAAAACACATAACTGAACATGGAGTTTGCGCATGTTTTTTCCTTTCGTTATTTAATGATTCGTGGATTCGGGTCTCATCAAGATGCAAAACAACATTAACTCACTCAGCCATAACAATAGCGCAAAACAAGGCCACTTGTTTCTCACACCTTAACGAAGAGATGAGCCTCCGGAGGAGCGAACCGCCACAAACCATCACTCCTGCTGAACCCGAATCGAACCAGGAGCCCAATCCCTTTCATGAGGAGATTGACGAACCTCGATCCACTTTTCCAGCACAAATTTTGCTACCAATTATCAGGAAGCAATCAACGAGTGTAGGAAAATTGAGAGCAATCAATTCAAGCAAGAAACCAGAATACAACCCAGACTGAAACACCCCCTCGAAAAACAGAACGAAACAGAGATCCAAATATCTCTACCTTAGTACAGGGAATCAGCAAGTAGGGTCAGCTCAACCACATGATTTATTGATGTCAGTACAAAAATTTCTTTGGACTCAAGTCGGTCACCAAGAAAGAGCAAATGAAGGTTGTAACAGACACTGATGTAGATGCAGGAAAACAAAGGAAGTTTTATGGCTGCGGGGTCTTTTTTGTCTACATCATTTCTCAAACTCAGTTGTTCTAGCTGACTATGTATCGTTTACTTGGATTGTTTTGGCTTCGAAACAAGTTCACTAATGTGTTTGCGGAACACTGAACACACTCACGAATACAGAAAAGGAAACCTGAACAGCTCCGGCATCTTCCTCTTTTTCCTTGTCGATCAATAGATGAGGTTTCGCTTTTCTCCTCTCTAAGTTTTTCATCGTCTCTCATAATTCATCATCTGTGTCGCCATAATCAGGCAGCGCAAAGGACTTCTTTGTTGATCCTAAAGCTGATTTTTACAACGATACATGAGACCAGATGTTGGAATCAATAGATGAATAGTTCTAGTTATCGATGCAACGCTTCTTCAACCATCGAAGTTCATTTCCTCTTGCATTCACATTTGAAAATATGCTTAAGCTCCACGTCATGGCTGTTTTGATTATTGAAGCGCAACAAACCATTGCATCAAGACGTAAAGAAACTGAACTCCTCTGTAGATTCATGAATTAAGGAAACAAACACCACCTTTTTAGACCAAATATAAATTTTTTAAGCAGAAAGGAAGACTAACTCCGTGGCGCCCTAATTTAAAATAATTGTCGATTCACGATACAATGGTCGTCCAATCATCTTGTATAGATGTGAAGTTCTTCTGAGAAAAGAGTTAGTGATCGCCACCCCACAGCACTAAAAGTGTTCCGAGTGCAGAGTCTAACTTGGAGGCAGCTAAATGGGGGCGATATAGCACGTTTTGATCGCCATCGTAAAATATATAGTACTTTCAATCCTCAACTCGATCAAATCGAATCAATTTTTTAATCACGTGCTTGTTTTCAAATACAAATGTCACGGCAAGGTTAACGAATGTTCCTGTTTGTATTGTCAGCAGAAAGACCTTCATGAGATGTCAACGGAGGAAGTACCACAATATTACACCTCTCTCTCGGGGGCTCAGCGGTTTCTCGCTCCTCACCCTCCTCCTCTTCTTCCTTCCAGTTGAGCACCACCTTCGCGAACGAATGCTTAGCTCTGTCCATCTCGCTTCCTCCATCGTTTGCATCCTCTCTCTGTGTCTGAAAGTGGCGAGGAGGAACAGCATGTTGGGTTGGTTTCAGACCTAACAAGCGCGTTCAAGTTAAGGCGCACAATCTCTCTCTCTCTCTCTCTCTCTCTCTCTCTCTCCCCTCCCCCCAGTCCACTTCTCCCTCCACAACCCCTCTTGTCTTTATTCTTATCTCTTTTGTTCACAGTAAGCAAGAAAGAAAGCCATAAAAGGAAGCAGAAGAGACACCCCCACTTTGATTTGGTCTCACGATTCGCTAATCTTGATTCTTTTCAAGATAGGTCTCTCCATCGCTTAATTCATCCGTGGCCCTTTTCCTCTGTTACCGTCTCGTACCGTTTCTGCGATCAATCATTTTGGGGTTCTCTTTTCCGTTGCTCTGTTTCTTCATATGGGTGTCCGACATTTGCTGTGGGTGGTCGTTGCCGTCTCTTGGCTATGCCTCCAAGCGCGGGTCCTGCACTCTCTAGAGGACCTTGTATGCAATTCGAGTGATTCCGAAGCATTGCTAGACTTGATGAGCAACTTTGAGTCCCCAGTCGACGGCTGGGGACTCAATGTGTCCGCCAATTGCCGTGACTGGCTGGGCGTAGTGTGCGAGTCTTCATCTTCTCTTGGCCCGAGAGACCGTCCCTCCAGTTCGGGCAGAGTGGTCGAGTTGGTCCTCACAAACAAGAAGCTTGCGGGCAACCTCTCGGACTCACTCAGCAAGTTGGATCAGCTGAAATTCCTCAATCTCTCTCACAACTTCCTGAGGAGTACACTCCCCGAATCACTTCTCCATCTCCCTAATTTGCAGGTCGTTGATCTTGGCTGCAATGAATTCTCGGGACCTGTCCCCAAGAGCACCGATTTGCCCTCGCTCCATGTTTTTGACATCTCTAAAAACTCTTTCAATGGGTCTTTGCGCAAACTCAACCGGCATTCAGGTGCTGAATCTGGCTTTCAATTGTTTCTCTAAAGTTATCCCGCTGGGACTCGGCAATTGTAGCTCATTGCAGAACCTCTCTCTGGCCAAGAATAGTCTCACAGGCGGAATCAGTGAAGATATCCTCACTCTGGGTCAGTTGGTCCAATTGATCCTCCAGGAAAACTCGTTTTCTGGGCCGCTCGATCTCAGGATCGGAAATCTCATGGAACTGGTTCGGCCAGACATGTCAACAAATGGATTCACGGGGTCAATTCCGGATGTGTTTCAGAAGATGAAGAAGCTGCAGTACTTCATAGCTCATGTCAATAACTTCACGGGCCCCATCCCGTCTTCCTCGTCCAATTTGCCATCGCTCAGGGTCCTCACTTTGTGGAACAACTCGCTGACAGGTAGGATAGGTCTTAACTGTTCGCCATTGAGCAGTCTGGTGATTCTGGATTTAGCTTCCAACAATTTCAGGGGTCCTTTCCCTGAGGATTTGCCCAATTGCCGGCAGCTGAAGAAAGTGAACCTTGCACAAAACAAGTTCACAACCCCGATACCTCAAAGCTTCAAGAACTTCTCCAGCCTCGCTTACCTGTCAATATCGAATATGGGCCTATCGAACATCTCATCTGCACTCGGGATCCTTCAGCACTGCAGCAATTTGACAGTGTTGGTTCTCACTCTGAATTACTTTGATGAAGAATTGCCCGGCGATGCAAGTTTGAGTTTTCCAAAGCTTGAGGTTCTTATGATGGCGTGGAGTCGACTGAGGGGTTCCATGCCCCGGTGGGTACGTGGATGCACCCGTTTGCAGTTGCTGGATTTGTCCTGGAACAGATTGGGTGGAACGATCCCATCATGGATCGGCGACTTCCAATCTCTCTTTTATCTGGACTTATCAGAGAACCCGTTCGTGGGCGAGATCCCAAAAGAGATTACCGGATTGCCTGCCCTCATCCACAGGAATATGTCAATCTCGGTACCTTTTCACGTTTTTCCAATATTCCGGCCAAGGGATATGAACTCGGAGCTGCTGCAGTACAAACAATTTACAAGCTTTCCAGCGACTGTGGATCTGGGGGGCAACTCTCTCAACGGATCAATCTGGCCGGAGTTCAGGAATTTGAAAGATGTCCTTATCTTGGTTCTTAGGAATTACTTCTTATCAGGTTCGATTCTGGTTAGTTTATCCGAAATGACTAGCCTAGAGACTCTCAATCTGTCTTACAACAATCTGTTTGGAAGTATACCTTCCTCGTTAGTGCGCCTCAACTTTCTGTCCAAGTTTAGTGTTGCATATAACAATTTGTCCGGGCCAATTCCTACAGGGGGTCAATTCTCGACCTTTCCCAGTTCGAGTTTTGAAGGAACCAAACTGTGTGGTGATCAATGTGCTCCTTGCCCAGGGAGTCAAAGTCATCCTGGATCAGCCGATCATAGTCAAAATCATTCTAAATCTACCGATCATGCCATGAGCAATAGAAAACCTTGGAGTGATTATTGGACTTGCATTCGGAATGGCCATTGGAATTACATTGGGAACAACTAGGATCGGTGATTTGTGTTTATGTGTGATAACGAGATTTTGTAATCATCTTAAGTCATGTTGATAAAAACTTCAAAAGAAAATTGTAACGTACTATTTTGTTGGCATGTGGCTAAATTTGGTAATTTACAGCCCGATTCTTTTAAAAATCATCACCTTTAGCTGGGTTCCAATTTTGGCCGAATTTCTTTTATCTCGTAAAAAATCAATCAAATTTGATCCCGTCAATGGTGTGATGTATCAATTCCACATGTACATTACCTACAAATCTCCTGCCGATGTGGATTTTAGGCACTGAAGTCCTGCCATTTCGGTCGGCGTCATTTCGTGTGGTTGTATCCCAATTTCTTTGTCAGTTCCATTCTTGAAGAAGAAGACACATGTCGGCCGCCTTCAAGAGCTTTAGTAGGAAACTGCACTGTTAGAATTCAAGTCGGCGGAAGACGACTTACCTGATTCCCATGTGAAAACACCAAATGGCTCCGTAACGAACGTTGAATTGCCGATGAAACACGAACAACACTTCCTCACGTAAGTCTGGATGCAATCACAAGGAAAACACCCGATTTCCACGGCGTAAATGCCGATTGTTCTTGCAAAAGTGAAATGGAATGCCTTCGATGGAAAGGGGAGAGAAAGGAGCGTACGTTCTCTCTAAACATATTTTTTTTTTGCAAACAACAACCACCAACGGTTGTCTTCTAAGAGGTTTTTATACCTTTCACTTCATACCCTTTCAATAATGTCTCGCACCCCATCATGGACGTATTTTTTTAATTACAACATCTCCCACTCGGACATGATGGGCTTGATAACTCTCTATCAAGAATATAAGGCATTCAACATTCATCAACTTTACAAAATAATTCATACTGGCAAATAAGCCGTGCGATCAGTGAGTACACCTGTACTTGGGAGCTCAAATTATGCACATGTTAGGGATGACATAATAGCTACAACCCCGAAAAGAAATAAACAATCGATGTCTCACAGTGCCCTAGATATATTTTGTTACATCAATCCAAGTATACCTATCCCTTAAAGGCTATACTTGACTATCCTAAAAAACACAATGTATTTATAATTACATCCACAACCACATAGGGCGATATAATTGGTCGACCAGTAAATACATGTGGTAGATGTAAAACAACAATAGTTTTCTTTCATACTCATGTTTCTCTCAATTTCAGAACAACTGCTTTCCTAGACATGTCTCATAGGCCATATCTATTCATGACCGCCCGTAACATGCTAAAGTAGCAACATTGATATTTCACTTCGAGAACATAGTCAGAAGTAACATAGGGCACAACATTGAGGTAAATTATAAATTACCTCAAGAACTCACACGATGAGTAAATAGGGATAATTTTACTCATCTTCCCTTATTGGTTGTACAATGCACATGTAGTATGAATTACATGCTATAGTGGATTACTCTTTCTATAAGAGCGTATGTCATTTATCAAATATATCAACTATACAGATCTTAGCCTAAACATAGTCACGTGCTTCTCACGTACTCATGTTTAGTAGCTCGCTTTCTATAGCGTCCAATTAAGTACTCACATCCGGCATCTTTTAAGCATACATGATTGTGGGAATATCATGTTCGGTTTTGTTATAAACAAATCACAGACCTCATCTTGACTCTAATCAAGGCGACAAATTTTATGTACTAGACTTGCTCTTCAGCATTTATTTGTACATAACGTCTCATCTCAACGTGCTATTTAAAGCACTTGAGGCGATTGCTCGTGTGAGTGAGCCAATGATTGCCTGCTGACATATTTTTCAATAATACATGTGTGTTTGTGCTAGTCTCATAATTGATTTGTACTTATTGATAAAACATCAAATCACTAATAAATAAACAAGTACAATACATCTGTCCACAAATACATAAACCAATGATTCTCTACAATAATAGATATCACATTCTACGCAATCCTAGTGACATCCTATGGGTTAAGAATATATTTATAGGAATATCTTTCGTAAATGAATTAGCAACCATTCTATTGGTTGAAATGTATTGCAAGATCACTTTTTTCTGCGCTATAATATCTCTAATGAAGTTATTCTTTATGTCAATGTGCTTCGTCATTCCATGATACTTGGGATCTTTCACATAGACAATGGTTGCTTGACTATCGCAATAAACTGCCACCGGTCTTGGAACTTCAGTGACAGTGGCTAAATTTTCCAAGAAACGTTTTAATCATACTGCTTTTTGCACTGCGGCAGAACATGCAATAAATTCTGCCTCCATCGTAGATAAGGCCTTACATGTCTGTTTCTTGCTATTCCAAGAAATCGCACCTCCATTGAGCAAGAACGCATATCCAAAAGTCGATTTACACTCATCCAGGTCTCCACCCTAATCGGCATCTGAATAACCCAATAGGCGTAAATCATTCCCTTGGTAACAAAGCCGATAGTCCATGGTGCCTTTCAAGTATCTCAGGATCCTCTTCACTGCTTTCCAGTGTGTTTGATCGGGATTTGATTGATATCGGCTCATCAATCCCACGGCATAACATATGTCGGCTCTAGTACACATCGTAGCATACATTAAACTTCCGACTGCACTAGAGTAAGGAACAGTTTCCATTACTTTAATTTCTTCTGGAGTCTTAGGACACATCTCAGTACTTAGGCTTTTACCTTGCATGACAGGGGTATCAATGGGATTACAATGCTACATATTGAAACGCTCAAGAATCTTCATAATATAAGACTCTTGTGATAAAGTAAGGAGTTTCCTCGATCGATCTCTTTCGATCTTAACTCCTAATATATAAGCAGCTTCTCTCATGTCCTTCATCTCAAAATTGGAGGACAATCATTCTTTTATGGTGATAATCAAAATCTTGTCATTTACAGCTAACGAAATATCGTCCACATAAAGTGATAAAATCGCAAATTTATCTTTGGACCGCTTGACATATACACAGTGATCTTCTTCGATCATCGTGAAATCAAAAGTTATTATTACTCGATAAAAACGAAGATATCACTATCTAGATGATTGCTTCAGGTCATATCTTGAGCGATGGAGCTTGCAAACTTTATGCTCTTGACTTTTAGTTATGAAACCTATTGGTTGTTTCATATAGATTTTCTCATCTAATTTCTTTATTAAGAAATGCTGTCTTTACATCCATTTGATGTAATTCAAGGTCCAAATGTGCAACGATGGCTAGAATAAGGCGTATTGAGGCAAACCTTACAACTGGTGAAAAAGTTTCCTCATAATCTATACCCTCTTATTGAGTATAACCTTTTGCCACAAGGCGAGCCTTATACTTTTCAATGGATCCATCCGCCCTACGCTTAATCTTGAAGACCCATTTGTTTCCAATGGCCTTACGATTGGGTGGTAGATCAACCAAGTCCCAGACATGATTTGCCCTCATTGACTCCATCTCATCTTCCAAAGCTTTTCTCAATTCTTCCTTATCAGAGGATGAGAAAGCCTCTTGAACAGTCTTAGGCTCGGCATCGTTTTTTTGAGCAATCATAAATGCTCTCCCTTCAATCTCAAATCGACGACGGGAAATACTTTTACGATTACTTTTACGTAATTGAATTTCTCTTGAATTTAATTCATCAGGCGATACAACATTTCCACTAGGTCTTGTGTGTTGAGGTAAATCTTCATTTCCCTCTACAACATCAGTGGGTGTGTTATCAGGATCTTCCATCTCATATAATTGGAGTCCTTATCAATCTCACATCTACTAGGAAAATCGTTCTCAAAGAACATGACATTTTGTGACTCCATTTCGGTCACACTTCCATCAGCTTGTTCACCTATGAACACGTACCATTTGGAGTGTTCAGAATATCTTATAAAGATACATTTTTTTCCTCTATGACCTAATTTGCCATATTTATTGGAAGAATCATGAACATAAGCTGCACATTCCCATGGACGTAGACTACTCAAGTCTGGTTTCCTACCAATCCATAATTCATAAGGGGTGGAAGTGACCGATTTTGAGGGCACTCGGTTAAGTATAAATGCAGCAGTCAATAACACATCTCTTCAATAAGAGATAGGTAAATTTGCTTGCGCCATTATAGACCTAACCATTTCCAATAGGGTTTTATTCCTTTTCTCAGCTACTCCATTTTGTTGTGGAATACCAGGAATAGTCAATTGTTGTACAATTCCCTTTCACAAAGAGCCTTGAATTGCTCTGATAGATACTCACGTTCACGATCGATTCTCAATGCCTTTATTGTTTTGTTCAACTGATTCTTTACCATTGCTATATATCGTCTAAAGTAGTCTAATGCTTATGACTTATGGGAGATCAGAAAAACATAATTGAAACGTGTGAAGTCATCTATGAAAGTGATGAAATATGAGGCTCCATGCCTCACCCTCACATTCAAAGGACCACAAATGTCAAAATGTATGAGATGCAATGGAAATTCAGCTCTAGTCCCTTTATCGAATAGTTTTCTAGTTGCTTTTCCCGCTAGACAATGTTCACATACTTATAGACTAACATTAGTGAGTGACCATAAAATGCATTCTCTAGCTAATCTTTGCATTCTTTGCAATCCAATGTGATCTAATTTAGCATGCCAAGTATTTGCATCAATCTCAACATTATTAGAAGATGCAATTAAAGAAAAACAACCATCAACATTAACATTGTACTGATCATAGTCAATGTCTAACACCATAAAACCATTTGATACATGACCTAAACCATAATAAACTGTTCTATACAAAATGTCAACATAATCACCATGGAAATTCAATACATAACCTAAGCTAAGAATAATAACTACAGAGACCAAGTTTCGTCGAATATTTGAAGCATAAAAGACATCATGCAGAAATAGGTTTCAACCACCACGTAAAATCAATTTACGTATGCCGACACCCTTCACTTCAACTCTTGAGTTATTCCTAACATATATCCATCTTCTTCCAGGCGGTATCCGACGATACTCCATAAATGCTTCTCGGTCTCTAGCTACGTGGTCTGTTGCTCCTGAGTCTACAGTCCACATTGGATGAGATTCAGCAAGCAGTACTAGAAACAAAAGCATTACTCAAAGTAATAGAGTAATAGGGTACCTTTTTCGACTTAGTGTATTCACGAGTAAAGTGACTTATCTTGGCACAATTATGGCACTCCATCTTGGCCTTGTCCTTCTTCCCACCATGCTTCTTGCATTGGAGGATCTTAGCCCTCTTAAGTGCCTGATCAGTCCTCTTCCATTTGTTATTGAATTGATAATTCATTTTGCGCTTGAAGCTCGAAACCTTGTGTGAACTCGATGATATAGCTAGTACGATTACCTAGAGGGCGGTGAATAGGTATAAAAGATTTTTCTTTTGATAATTACACACTACTTAGATAGATAAACGATTTGCAGCAATTAAAGAACAATCGTAAGACTGAGTAAGGGAAAGAGAGAATTAGACACGCGGTTTATAGTGGTTCGGCTTGTTTCAAGCCTACGTCCACTCTTCTGCACTGACAGCCAATTGGCTGGATTCCACTATGAACAAAGAGATGTTACAGTGATGATCTTCCTTGACTTCTTGGTGTAGACGATCTTCTACACTCTCAAGGTGTCACTAGAAATGAATACTCTCTGTGTATACAATTTCGCTCAAATAGTATCGACTAATAATCAAGGATCTTGGACTGGAATTTTTCTATCGATCACACACTTTAAAACAACTTGAATGTCTTCCTTTTATACTCCTTTATGCCATCATAGCCGTTGGCACTTACCAAAGGAATTCCTCCAATCTTCCCGTTGGACGGAATCAATCACGAAGATCATTCGAGCTATTTAAGGAACATGGCGATAGCCCATCAATCCTGTTCGCCCATACAATCAGGATCTTGGTTTCCAAGAATAGAACTTTCCAAGAATACTTCGACAACCATCGGATCTTCAATCAATCTAGATAAGACCAAACAAAGAGTCCGAGATGTTTATCTAACCAAGGGATCTTTTCCAGAGGATAGGATCGAATCCTCAACCATAAGCTTCGGCTCTGGATTTCCTTTACTACTTTTGGATTAGAAAGGCGTCGGTGAGAATAATCTTGAGTCTTGAGTCTTGAGTCTTGAGTCTTGAAATAATAAAGTCTTGAGACTTTATTCTTCGGTCTCCGAATATCCAGGACTTTGGGATCGATAGAAACGTTTTGTCGGCTTCAAAAGATTCGGAAAGATTTCTCCAACAATCTCCCCCTTTTTGATGGTGACAAAACTTCCTTGTAGATTTGAACAACTTTGACCTGCAAAAACATTTCTCAAGCAATATGGCTAACTCATAAAGATTAATAAAACAACCACATTCTGCATCCACAGCAAATTGGTTAGTCTTTCATGAGTAATACCATAAAACAACACTTGATATGAACGCAACCAGTCAAGCATTTAAATCCACAGTCAAGAGTACTCAAGTCAAACCAAAAAATATAGCCACAAATAGCCATAAATTCAAAGACTAAAAGATAGAATGATGAAAGATGATGAAGTTGATTGTTCAAATTGATTCTCCCCCTTTTTGTCATCATGAAAAAGTGAGAAAGGGATCGTGCGCTTGGGAATGCGAACGATTTGGAAATCTCCCATAGATCGAACCAAGCCTTCTAGCCTCTTCAAGTCTTCCCTTAGATTAGCTACCTCCTCTCCTTTTGCATTGGCTTGAAGTTGTAGAGCAAGGTCTTTCATTCTGTCCTCCAGGGTAACCAAAGACGCTTTGCCAGCATTCTTGATGGATTGAATTTCACAGTCTAGAGCATATATCTGTCCTCGCATTTCCATAAGTATATCAATAATACGACGAAAATCTGCTGAGCTATCCGTCGTGTACTTGCATCGGCTTTTCGGATGGAGTGAATGCGACGTTGGTGCTTCGTGTAATCTTGTAGATTTGGGGTCGACGTATCTTGACCTTTTCGGGCGATTTAGAAACCCGAACTTCTTCGGGTCTGCTTTGGAGATGATCTTGGACCTTCACTATTGGCAGCATGTGGTGAAGACCTTTCTTGCTCGCCAACTCCCCTGTCTCTAGGACATCACAAGGGGAAGAGTGATGATCATGTTCTTGATTTTCCTTGTCTCAGTGCATTGGCTGTTGTTCTTTCTCTCCTTCTCTCTCATTTTCTCCTTCTTTCTCCTTCTCTCTCTGCTGATCTTCTTCTCTGATCTTTCCTTGCTCCTCTTCCTCTCTCTGTTTTTGTTGAAGTTCTATTGATCGAGACACAGAACGTCTGGTTCTCGTTAAAGCAACGATTGTGGGATCCTCATCTTCTTCATCTTCATCCTCTAAGATGAGAGTCCTTTTCTTCTTCTTCGATGGGGCTCCAATGACTTCTTTTCCTTTTCTTTTTGAAGCGAGATGGGACTGGAGTCTTCACTCTGAACTTCTCCATTGCCTTGGAAAGCTCTTGTAGACGCATCTTCGTCAGCATCTTCAAACCTACCACCATCTTATCGCACGGTCGAACACAAAGTGAATGGGGTGGTTCAATACTCATGTGTCTAAAGATCTTGGTCACCAGACCAGGATAAGGCAATTGTCCCTTGTCTTTTGACACTGCTCTGTACATATGGAAAAGAATCGTGTGCGGGAGAGAGAACTTCCGTCCAGAGTTGATTGCATACATCAACTTTGCTTCAGAATAAGACACATAAGTCTTTGATGTAGACTTTGGTCTGAGACAGTTGATTACGATCTTATGAAGCACAATGTTGATTGCATTCATCTGGAATAGGTAACTCTCTTGTCTCGCGTCCTTATCCTTGACAAGATCCAGGAGTAGTACGTGCATGTGAGACTTTGATTGGCGAGATAACGCCCTCGTTCAACTCCAACAATGTACGCCAACATATTCACATCTACCACGTAGACTTTGTCTCGAACACCGAACAAAATTCTATTCGCATCCAAAAGCTCAGATTTGAATAAAAATAAGCGGTTAAATGTGCGTACCCGTGCACTCAGAGTCGAGCAAAATTTCTCAAGTTGAAGCAAGTTCAACTTCTCTCTCAAGTTCATGTTGATGGCGTCTAGAAAGTCAAAATCAACACTTCGAGGGTTTATCACCCCTCTTTTCAACAGTTTGCCATATACTTTCTCCTGTTCCTCGGATTTAAACAAATCCAATCGATTTCCTTTCGTCTTCGCTGCCACACCCATTCTCGGTTGAAACTCAAGGAACATTCTATCATCATCGTTCCCTTCAATTAAATTTTGTCCGGTACACGAGGATCACTTGGAATATTTGCAAGTGCATCCCTCGCTTTTCCTCTCGGAGCAATTCCTAACTCCTCCATTCTCCATGAGAAAAAGATATTCATTTCCATAGTTCTTATCCTTAAGGAAATCGTCTATGTAATTCAATGGTGTACCGGTGATTTTCAACGCTCGATAAAGCTTGTAGATATAGGAGGGTTTTTGGACTCTTACAGGGTCGGCTTCCTCGATTATCTCTTCTTCAAGATGATGACTTTCATCATGTGGGGTAAGAGGCGATGAATGACGTGGATGAGGACGAATCGGACTTTGTTGCTGACTTGAAAAGTCTTCCTCCTCAGTAAGATCGAAGTGTATTGGTCCCTTCTCCATTCTTTGTGGTCCCCTGCTTGCTATTCTCGATGATTTCCTCGAAGAAGACATTCTTCTTTGTCGATTTGAGAGATTCCTTCGCTTGCTTCCCAAAGAAAAATGACCACTTTCTCGACGATGAACAAGAGATTGAAACAGGTTCGGGAGAAGAGTACTTTTTAGGGTTTTGACGATTGAGGAAAAAGCTGTATATATATATTTAACTCACTTTTTGAAAAAGGAAGTTCAATCGACACAGGGAAAGTGTACGAACATTTCTTTTCAAAATCAATAAGCGCCAAAATTAATCTTTTTGAAAAGACAAGTTTTTTTTTTTTTTTTTTTTGATTTTTACACAGATAATAACTGAACAACAAAATCGTACCTTTTCGAGTTCGAATAAAATAGCCACTTACAGTCTATCGCCATGAATGTCTGAGTCTGAAGATCTCGAGACCGAGAGATTAGAGTCTAAGGACTGTTGAGTCTTTAGACTTTAACTTCTTCAAGCTTCAAAATGTTGAGTCTTGAAAGGATAGCGTCGAATTGATTTTTCTCCAAAGGCTTTGTGAAAATATCCGCTAGTTGACTTTTGAATCAACAAATTGAATCGAGATTTCTCCGTTTTGAATATGATCTCTAATGAAGTGGTGTCGAATCTCAATATGCTTTGCTCTTGAATGAAGAATTGGATTTTTGGTAAGATTGATCGTATTTGGTGTTGTCACATCGATTTTCGTGCATGAGTCTTCAATGCCAAAGTCTTGTAGCTGTTGTTTGATCCATAGAATTTGCGAACAAAGCAACTTCCAAGAGCTACATACTCGCTTCGTTGTTGAAAGAGCCACGGTACTTTGTTTCCTTGAAAACCAAGATATGTTCTATTTCCAAGCAACCGACAAGTTCCGAAGTGCTCTTTCTATCGACTCGCAACCGGCCGGATCGCATCCGAGTACCCTAGAAGATCAAAGTCTCCTTTCTTTGGATACCAAAGACCGATGCTTGAAGATGAGGCAATGTATTTGATAATTCGTTTCACGGACCGAGATGTGATTCTCTAGGATCGATTGAAACCTAGCACGAGACACAAACACTTAACAAAATATCAGGTCTAGAAAAGTAAGATAAAGAAGTGAACCAATCATGCTTCGTATAGCTTTTGATCTACTTTCTTCCCTTCTTCATCCTTGTCTATCTTCCGAGAACATGACATTGGTATGTCGGTCTTTTTGCATTTTCTAATCCAAATCTTTTGACAAGATCATTTGCATATTTTTCTTGATGAATAAAAGTTCCTTCCTTCATTTGCTTCACTTGGAGTCCAAGAAAGAATGTTAATTCTCCCATCATACTCATTTCAAACTCATCCTACATAGACTTAGAAAATTTCTTGCATAGGCTTTCATTAGGAGATCCAAATATAATATCGTCTACATATATTTGAACAAGTAAAAAGCTTTTGATTTCCTTTTTGATAAATAAGGTAGTATCTACTTTACCTTTGACAAAACCGTTCGTATTAGGAACTTACTTAGCCTATCATACCAAGCTCGAGGTGCTTGCTTTAAACCATACAAGGCCTTTTCGGTCTAAAGCGAATCGGCTTCTTTGGGTCTTCAAATCCAGGTGGTTGTTCCACATAAACTTCCTCATGGATGAATCCATTTAGAAATGCACTCTTAACGTCCATTTGGAATAACCTGAAATTTTTATAGCAAGCAAACGCAAGTAATAGACGAATAGCTTCTAACCTTGCTACTGGTGCGTAGGTCTCATCATAGTCTATTCCTTCCTCTTGCGTGTATCCTTTGGCCACGAGTCTGGCTTTGTTCCGTACAACTTTTCCATCCTCGTTCATCTTGTTTCGAATACCCATTTGGTTCCAATAACAGTTTTACCTTTTGGTTTAGATGTCGGATCCCGGACATCATTGATGTTAAACTATCGAGTTCTTCTTGCATAGCTTCAATCCAACTTTCATCGATAAAGCTTCTTCTATGCTTTTTGGTTGAATTTCGAGAGATTAGAGCCACGGCACTAGATTCTTCACGTCTTTTTGATGCAGTGCGGATTCCTTCATTGATTTCACCGATAATGAGATCTTCGGGATGACTGGATTTGTGCTTCCGATTCTTGGTTGATTTTCTGGTTGATGATCTCTTTCTTTATTTGAATCTTCAAGAACATCTTGATGTTGGACTTCCAGAGACTGAGATGCTTCTTGAGTTGTAAGTCTTGAAAGATGCTGGAGTTGGTTCGGACTCTTCATATTGAGTCATTTGGATTCAACTTGCGTTGAGTCTTGGAATTTGACATTCATTGATTCCTCCACCGATTGGCTTTTCTTGTTAAAGACTCTGTAAGCCTTGCTTGTCGTAGAATATCCAAGGAAAATGCCTTCATTTGATCTTTCTTCAAACTTACCAACTCGATCATTTGCATTTTTCAAAATAAAGCATTTGCAACCGAACACATGAAAATATGAAACAATAGGCTTCTTACCTTTGAATAATTCATAGGGGTTTTCTCTAAAATAGGTCTTAGAAAGACTCTATTGATGATGTAACATGCTTTGTTGAAATGACTTCAGCCCAAAATCGAGAAGAAATTTTACTTTCAATTAAAAGAGTTCTAGCCATTTCTTGAAGAGATCTATTCTTTCTTTCCACAACTCCATTTTGTTCGGAGTATATGGAGAGGAAAATACATGATTAAAACCAGATTTATCACAAAACTTTGTAAAGTTTTGGTTTTCAAATTCACTTCCATGATCTGTTCTTATACTTGAAATAGTACATCATTTTTCATTTTGAACCTTTTTAGCAAACTTTTCAAAGTACGAAAAGGTTTCTGACTTACTTGCAAGAAAATATACCCAGGTAAAACGAGAGTAATCATCCACAATTACTAGACAATATTTCTTACCTCCAATGCTCTGGGTTCTTGTTGGTCCAAAGAGATCCATATGCAAAGCAATCGGAGAACATGATTAGTAGAGATATGTTTTATATGCTTAAATGAATTTCTTACCTGTTTTCCCGAGAATACATGGTGTGCATGAGTCGACTTTTGATAAGGTAATTTTGGTAGACCTTGAACAAGCTTCTTTGATGAGATTTTGGCTAATTGCTTCATGTTGACATGGCCAAGCTTTCTATGCCATAAGACCGCTTCATCTTGAATTGAGATGAGACATTGCGTTTCATTTGGTCTTACATCAAGAAGGTAGATATTTCCATGCCTTCGACCCATGAAAGAGGCGAGTTGAGTCTTTGCTTATTCCAGAACATATGCCTTCTTGAAAAGAGATCTTGAACCCAAAAGTATCACACGGTTGGCTAATCTTTGAGAAGATTATAGTTGAGTCCTTCCACTAAAGAAACATTGCTTATTGTGAGATTTCCAATTTTAACAGTTCCAAATCCCACAATGCTTCCTTTTTGCTGTTTCCACCAAATGAAACTTTTCCACCATTTACTTGAACAATCTTTATAAAGCAATTTGAGTCTCTGTCATGTGTCTTGAGCATCCCATTTGTCAAGATACCATTTTACCTTCTTTTGACAGAGATCGTAATCAAAGGAGAGTCTCAAGCTTTCTTTGGTACCCAAATTTTCTTGGGTCCTTTGGTGTTAGTAGGATAAGCATTATTAGGCCATACCCTTTTAACAGGCTTCCAGATCATAGGACACTCTTTTTCAAAGTGATCTTGACTGTTACACTTTGAACACCTTAGAGCATTTCGACCTACAGACTTTACAAAAACCTTTTTGAAATGATTTTTGTACGCGTCTCTCGATGGTCTTTTCTTGATTCTTTCTTTTACTTTCGAAAAATCAATCAAAGGGATTGTTTTTCGCTGTCATTCCTAAACCAGACTTGTTGAAGTAAGGTCTTTGAACCGAAAGAACTTTCTCGAGTTTTCAGACCCTATTGAAAATTTCTTTGAAATATTTGACAAGTCGGTTTTCAAGAAAGCATTTTCTTTCGAAAGTTTATCTTCATTCTCTTTAAGAGTAGAAACATTCAAGTCTAGACTTTTCACTTTTTCTTCTAAAATATTTTCCTTTTGTTTTAAAGCTGAGTTTTCCTTTTCGGTTCGGAAATCTTTTTGAGAGAAGTCTTAAGACTCGAAACATAATTCATCAATATATTTAGAGACTTTGACAGGAATTTTAAAATCACTTACCTCAAATTCACTGTCTGAATCTGATCCAGAGTCTGAGTCTGATTGTGCCATTAGACACAGATTGACATATTCCTCATCACTTTCTTCACACTCTGTATCGCTCCAGGTTTCGGCTTTGAGAGCTTTTCGAGACTTTTCGGTTTTTTCTCTCTTCTTCTTGAGAAAGAGGACGGTTGGGTCTGATGTGTCCCTTTTTCTTACATTCGAAGCAGACTACATCTTTGTTTGGTTCTTCATCAACAAACTTGGTTTGCTGTTTCTGAAAACTTTGTTTTCTTGAGTTGAACCTTATTCCTTTTCTATTCAGCTTTCTGAATCTTCTTATCATAAGAGCAAGCTCCTCATCATCCAGATCTTCTTCAGAATCTGTATCATCAGAATCATCATTAGTCTTAATGCAATGGATTTCTTACCTCTTGAATCTTCGTCTTCATTGATTCGCTCCACTTCGTAAGATTGAAGAGTTCCAATCAGCTCATCCACAGATAATGGCATAATTCTTTGCGTCTCTCGTATTGAAGTCTTTATATGATTCCAATCCTTGGAGAGTCCTCTCGGCAACTTGTTCACCTTTATAGGATCGGTAATTTTCTGTCCTTGATTATCAAGTCCATTGACAATATCGTAAAAACGGCTAAACATGTCGGTTATAGATTCTCCTGGTTTCATTTTGAAGGCTTCGTATTGACCAAGAAGAATATTAATTCTGGTCTCCTTCACTCGGTCTGTCCCTTCATAGGTAATATGTAATCTATCCTGACTTCTTTTGCTATGACACAAGAAGATATTCGTTATATTCGGTTGGTGATAAAGCACAATATAAAGAATAAATTGCTTTTGCATCGAGTGCTTGTCTCTTGTTTATCTCATCTTGAGACATTCCATTTGGTCTCAACAGTTTCTTTCCCTCTTTCAGATATCGATGCAATAGTAGGAGTGATTCCTCTCTCCACAACATCCCATTCCAGAGGATCCTTAGATCGTAGGAAAGCTTTCATCTTGTTCTTCCAGATGTTGTAATCCTTTCCATCGAAGTAGGGTGGTGCGGTATTGCTTTGACCTTCCACCAGCCACGATGCTAGCATACTAGCCATGGATCTTTTACTATGAAGTAAAACACTTCAAATAGAGTAAGAACACGAGGCTCGATACCAATTGATATAGCTAGTACGATTACCTAGAGGGGGTGAATAGGTATAAAAGATTTTTCTTTTGATAATTACACACTAATTAGATAGATAAACGATTTGCAGCAATTAAAGAACAATCGTAAGGCGAGTAAGGGAAAGAGAGAATTAGACACGCGGTTTATAGTGGTTCGGCTTGTTTCAAGCCTACGTCCACTCTTTCGCACCGACTTTGACCAATTGGCTGGATTCCACTATGAACAAAGAGATGTTACAGTGATGATCTTCCTTGACTTCTTGGTGTAGACGATCTTCCACACTCTCAAGGTGTCACTAGAAATGAACACTTTTTGTGTATACAATTTCGCTCAAATAGTATCGACTAATAATCAAGGATCTTCAGACTCTGGAATTTTTCTATCGATCACACACTTTAAAACAACTTGAATGTCTTCCTTTTATACTCCTTTATGCCATCATAGCCGTTGGCACTTACCAAAGGAATTCCTCAAATCTTCCCGTTGGACGGAATCAATCACGAAGATCATTCGAGCTATTTAAGGAACATGGCGATAGCCCATCAATCCTGTTTGCCCATACAATCAGGATCTTGGTTTCCAAGAATAGAACTTTCCAAGAATACTTCGACAACCATCGGATCTTCAATCAATCTAGATAAGACCAAACAAAGAGTCCGAGATGTTTATCCAACCAAGGGATCTTTTCCGGAGGATAGGATCGAATCCTCAACCATAAGCTTCGGCTCTGGATTTCCTTTACTCTTTGGATTAGAAAGACGCATCGGTGAGAATAATCTTGAGTCTTGAGTCTTGAGTCTTGAGTCTTGAGTCTTGAGTCTTGAAATAATAAAGTCTTGAGACTTTATTCTTCGGTCTCCGAATATCCAGACTTTAGACTGATAGAAACGTTTTGTCAGCTTCAAAAGATTCTGGAAAGATTTCTCCAACACTCGATTCAGTAACATAAGCATGGGTAGAGGATCTCGCAGCCTCTAGGCGCTCATCCTCTAATTCCAAATGACACGCAATATCATCAAAAGTGACAATATTTTCATTATGCGTCATATTGATCTTTATATGCTCCTAATTGTCAGGAAGAGACCTTATAACAGCCTGAACTTGTTGTTCATCAGTAAGGGAGTGACCTGCCGTCCTTAGCTCACGAATCATGTTTGACATCTCCCGAAGATGCTGCCTCATCGTTACATTTGGGCGCTTTCGGAATGTGTCAAACTTGATGGTGAGTCTCCTTAGCTTAGTGGCAGATGTACCTCCAAACTTATCATTTAAGGCAACTCACATAGCTTGAGCTTTATCATAACTTTCAAACTCACACATGAGATCATCTTGCATACAGCTCAGCAACGTGATGCGAGCAATGCTATTTTTCTTTTTCTAAGCTTGATAAGCTTCTAGATCTCTCTTGTGTTGAGCTAAAGTTCCATGCTCAGGTTCATCCATGGTATGGTTGAGGGTTTCCAAAACCTCTTGCTCCTCAATGATGTATTGAACGTTTCGGCGCCAACTATCATAATTGTCACCATTCAGCTTCTCACCCTTATTGAGGTCAGCCACAAGGTCTTGGATGCCGAAGTCATAATCAATTGCTATAACACATTAATATAATAAACGCAGAATCAATACTAGCACACTTTATAGAGTAACACACATATTTAATTTGCAGCAAAGACAAACTAAATTAATGATAATTGAGCAAAAGACACAAAAGTAAAAGTTCACTATGTTTTTGTGTTAAGGAAAAATGTAGAAATTACATAAGGTCATGTAATTATTTTTCCTAGTGGGAGTTCGTAGGTTAGTAGAATTTTGAGGGAGTTCTCACCGAGAACTTAAAATTTGCGCAAATTAAACTAATTAATTTCAGGTACTGGTTCGAAAGGGCATGGGTTCGAATCCCATGCTCTGATACCAATGTTGGAATTCAAGTCGGCGGAAGATGACGTACCTGATTCTGATGCGTAAACAGCAAATAGCCCCGAAACGAACGTTGAATTACCCACGGCGTAAATGTCGATTGTTTTTGTAAAAGTGAAATGGAATGCCTTCGATGGAAAGGGGAGAGAAAGGAGCGTGCGTTCTCTCTAAACGTACTTTTTTTTGCCAACAACAACCACCAACGGTTGTCTTCTAAGAGGTTTTTATACCTCTCACTTCATACCCTTTCAATAATGTCTCACACCCCATCATGGACGTACCTTTTTAATTACAACATGCATGAAACAACTCCTTTCTTTGCGGGAAAAAAAGTGTACGATGTAAAACGTGCAATCCTATGATTTCCATAACCAGAACAAGAACATAGATAATTGAATAAAAAGATTAACGCACCTGTTTTGGAATCCATCGTTTTTTATGCGGAAGTGGAAAAGTGATGATTCACGTGCAAGTCCTTCTCCTCTATTGCCCTCTATATCACTGGCGATGGATGTTCACCAACAGTGGACTCCCATGTGAGGAATTATTGTACTTCTCAACAAGACCAGGGAAACAGCGAAGCTCACGGTGGTGTAACTCTCACTTGTGAAATCCACACCTCAAGAAAATTCGCACGCTTGATGAAAGTCAACAATTCTGCAAGAAAGAAGAATCGTGGATTGGAGTAGCACTAGATTTGCTGGGCTTGGTGGTGACCAAAAGCCCATTAAGACTTCACTGCGGAGGCACTTGTGAATTTGCTCGATGTTGCTTAAGGTCACATGAAGTCGCTATCTTCGCGGGTCAACCTGCAAATGATTCACCAAAGAGTTCAAAGAATCTGAGCCAGGTTTGGTGACATATCAACCGGAGCCATGCATGATGAAACACAGCGCTACAAACGCTACAAGGTGAAAGACAAAAGCTTGGTTGGAGTGGGTGGTGCTCGATGGCTTCAGGGCACAACAAAATTATTGACGTTGGCTCGAGCTGTTGCGGGATGGGGCAGTGGGCTCGATCGTTGTCGCAGATAGCAGAAAGGATGTCGTAGGACGGCATCACGAGGATCTCGTGGGTTTGTCGTGGGTGCGGCGCGGAGAAAGGCCTGGCTGCCTTTCTTTCTCGTGGCTTTTGTGTTGAGATCGTAGCCTCCTTTTGTGAGTGGACGTCCAATTAAATTGTCAAATCGCACTCACGAGGATGACTACAAACAACACCCGCTTCATCACCCTCTTCAGTCTTCAATAGCGCTCACGATCTCTCTCTGTACATCTTGCCGTTCTCTCTATATTGTGTAGCCCAATGTGATGTGGCCTGGTATTGAATTGTGTGGCCCCCCTCCTTTTATATGCAAGTACGAAGTAGGGGTGTGCATGGTCCGAGTAGACGGTTCCTGACCTAGAATCGGGAACCGCCCGCTAAGAATCAGTTCTGAAAAATTGGAATCGGGAATCGCCCGCTAGTTGCATGGATCCACTCGGGATTGGACTGCCGGTTTGGTTTGGTTCCTGGGTGGATCGATAGAACCGGTCCAACCTCCACGCTTTCCACTTTTCACCCTCTCCGCATCTACTTATTCTGGCTCTTCCGACCACGGTAACTCTATTCTCCTTAAGTACTAGCGCTGCGGCGGCAGCGGTCGCGATCCTCGCGCCACTTCTGTCCCAACCACCACCACTATCTTCGCCACTGCCTTCACCGTCTCCCACTCCTCCCTCAAGATTGACAATGAGGACAATGGGGATGATGAGCCATTTTTAGACTTGGAGTTTTCCCTTGTCCCCGAAAATGAGGAAAATGGTGGGAGGCTTGAGGAGGGGAAGGGGGAGGAGGAAGAGGGGAGGTAGAAATAGGACGAGCCTAACAATGAAGAGGACGATAGTGACAGTGAATGCGGAGGTGGCGACGAGGATGACGACGAGGTGGAGAGAGAGTTTAAGTTTCCGGGGGAAGAGAATCAACTCACTTTGTTTCGCTGAGTTCGGACTAGGACTCAAAGGGAGATGAGTTGATCCGAAGGTGAATTGGAGAGGAAAAGGGAGCTCGGAGAGAGTTTGAACTAAAGAGAGACGAGATGGAGTAGAAGAGTAGTGAATTGAGACAAGATGGTGATAAGAGCCCTAAATTTTAGATTTACTAATTTCATTTTTTAATATTAAAAATTAATATATTATTATAATATAATCGATCCGATTTGGGTGGGCGGGTGGGCATATCCGCCCTTGGAATCGAGAATTGAATCGGTACCCGCCGGTTCTCATAAATTGGAACCGGGAACCGGACCGATTCCCTTAAGAACCACCGGTTCTAGGTGGTTTCAGTTCGGTTCCGAGCGGTCCGGGCGGGTCCCAGGTTCTTTTGCACACCCCTAATACGAAGCCCCCCACCAAGGAAAGAAAATGTGGTAAAATATTATAAAATTTTCGCTTTTGTTATTCTTTCCTCTCTGGGGTGCGCCCGAAATCTGCGACTTTCATGTTTTCAAACAAAGAATATATCACGCCATAGATGCTCCTCGTGCTCTTTTGTTTCCTTTGACCACACACGCTGAATATTTCCCATCAATTTCATTTCAAAATATTAGCCTATAAGTTGGTCGAATAGACGCTCTTATTGCTAAAAATTCAAGATTGCGGAATGCGATTAATGGAAATTTGCTGAGTTCCAAATCTTGCAAAGATAAGCATGCAATATCTCCTTTGTCTACTTGCCTTCACCGAATATATTGCAGGAATATACGAAAAATCCACCGTCATATCATTGAATATATGAAGAATACGAATCTTTTCCGAAATGCACCCATCTCCCAACTTGTCAAATTAAAGTTTATTCGTTACCGATCTAATGCAAATGCAATTAAAAAAATGCTCCTAAAACTATATATTATGCAATTTAATTCTAATATTTTTGTTTAGGGCAAAAAGTTCAGTCTCTAATTTTTTATGCAATAAACGAATGATCGGGTCGTCAAAATTTATGTGTCAATAGCAACACATTCTCTTTGATGTACGTGAACTTAATTTGAGAAAGTTGGATATGTGATTAGGCACATATTGTAAGTAGTTCAAATCAACACGTGATATATGAAGTTGATGCCTTCGTAAGAATAGCAATTCTCCAAAGTCAGGATCCTGTAATCTTACGAAAAGTAAACCTCTCGAATACTTCAACAGCAAGCAAATTGGACGGTTCAAATTGATTAGATTCATTTTGGTTTGAAGCGGCAGTATTTTTTTCAAGGGCATGCTTATCATTATGTAATCTTAGTCCACAGGCTTTGAATATATCTGAAACCTCAACCTGAGAGTAAGATTGGACTCTAGCACTTTGGAATGGGCATTATGATAAATTCCAAAAGTGAGTTCTCAACCAACCCAACATTAAAAAGTTTCGGCCCCTTATTTAGAATAAGATTACAAGGGGAATGCCGAAAACGTATTTAACATTTTTTCTCACTGACAATTTTTTTTTATCTCTATATTTAGGAAGATAAAATCTCAAATCTGTATACTTGTAATAATTTTATTCTAAATTAATTTTTTGACTATAAAATATCCCAAATTGATACATCAGTTAGTAGTCTAAATCATTATGCGATGGATGTATGAAGTTGATGCCTTTAATAGAATAGCGATCTTCCAAATTTAGGATCCTGTAAACTTAGGTAAAGTTTAGCCCCTCGAACACTTCAACAAAAAGCAAATTAGACAGCTCAAATTTATTAAAGTCATTTTGGTTTGACGTGGCAGTACTTTTTTTTTTTTAATAGGGCATACTTATCATTACGTAATCTTAGTCCACAAGCTTTAAATATATTTCAAACCTCAACCCAAGAATAAAGATTGGACTCTAGCACTTCAGAATAGGAACCGAGATAAATTCCAAATTGAATTCTCAACCAACCCAAAATTCAAAAGTTTCGGTGTCTTATTTAGAACAAGATTACAAGGAGAATGCTGAAAACCTCAAATTGGTTCATTCATGACAAATATATTCAAAACTAATTTTTTGATTACCAAAAACCCAAACTGGTATATTAGAGACAAATTTATATATTAGATTGTGATTTTTCGCAATATTAATTTAATTTAACGGAAACTAATGGAAAGTAAATTTGTTACAATATAATGATTTGAGGTTTTCTGTGATTAAAAATTTAGTTTAAGGTAAATTTGTAATAGACATATTAGTTTGAGAGTTTTTGGTGGTCAAAAAATTAGTTGGAGGTAAATTTATGACGAACGTACAAGATTAGAGTTTTTTGTGCTATTAATTCTATTTTTTTTTTGGTCTTAAGTGGTATTAATTCTATTTAGAAATACATTTTTTTGCACCTTGAGTTTTAGCTTTACACTCTTACACGCTGATTTTACTGAACCGTTTATTTTTCTCATTCCCAAGTTTGTCATTTCCTTTCCTAGAATGCTTTGAACCAAATAATAAAATCTCAGCCCTTCCGAAACTCTCAGACCAACTCAAGGCTTAGCTCATCCACCACTGCTACCGGCCGCTGTCGCCATCACCGCCCACCACCATGAGGACTTCTCCCCAGCTTGCTGCCGATGATGACCCCCTATCCATCTCCATTCGTGAGGCTGCAACCAACTCCCTGCAGATTGTGAAAAAGAATTGACCAAACCAAATTCGAACCCAAACCGAACAAAAAAATTTGAGTCTTTTCGGTTCGGGTATGTAAGTAAAAGAAACGGTACGATTCCCTTCAGTTTCGAGTCAAAAGCCCAAATCCATCAAAAACACATAACTGAACATGGAGTTTGAGCTTGTTTTTTCCTTTCGTTATTTAATGATTCCTGGATTCAGGACGCACCAAGATGCAAAACAACATTAACTCACTCAGCCATTAACTCCAGTGCAAAGCATAGCCGCTTGTTTCTCACACCTTAACGAAGTGATGAGCCTCCGGAGGAGCAAACCGCCACAAACCATCACTCCTGCTGAACCCGAATCGAACCAGGAGCCCAATCCCTTTCACGAAGAGATTGACAAACCTCGATTCACTTTTCCAGCACTTTGCAACCAATTATCAGGAAGCAATCAACCAATGTGAGAAAATTGAGAGCAATCAATTCAAGCAAGAAACTAGAATACAACCCAGACTGAAATACCCCCTCGAAAAATAGAACGAAACAGAGATCCAAATATCTCTACCTTAGTACAGGGAATCAGCAAGTAGGGTCAGCTCAACCACATGATTTATTGATGTCAGTACAAAAATTTCTTTGGACTCAAGTCGGTCGCCAAGAAAGAGCAAATGAAGGTTGTAACAGACACTGATGTAGATGCAAGAAAACAAAGGAAGTTTTATGGCTGCTGAGTCTTTTTTGTCTACATCATTTCTCAAACTCAGTTGTTCTAGCTGACTATGTATCGTTTACTTGGATTGTTTTGGCTTTGAAACAAGTTCACTAATAATGTGTTTGTGGAACACTGAACACACTCACGAATACAGAAAAGGAAACTTGAACAGCTCGGGCATCATCCTCTTTTTCCTTGTCGATCAATGGATGAGGTTTTGCTTTTCTCCTCTCTAAGTTTTTCATCGTCTCTCATAATTTATCGTCCGTGTCGTCATAATCAGGCAGCGCAACGGACTTTTTTGTTGATCCTAAAGCTGATTTTTTCGATGAGACATGAGACCAGATGTTGGAATGAATAGATGAATAGTTCTAGTTATCGATGCAACGATTCTTCAACCATCGAAGTTCATTTCCTCTTGCATCACATTTGAAAATATGCTCAAGCTCCTCATCATGGCTGTTTTGATTATTGAAGCGCAACAAACTATTGTATCAAGACGTAAAGAAACTGAACTCTGTAGATTCATGAATTAAGGAAACAAACACCACCTTTTTAGACCAAATATAAATTTTTTAAGCAGAAAGGAAGACTAATTCCGTGGCGCCCTAATTTAAAATAATTGTCGATTCACGATACAATGGTCGTCCAATCATCTTGTATAGATGTGAAGTTCTCTGAGAAAAGAGTTAGTGATCGCCATCCCACAGCACTAAAAGTGTTTCGAGCGCAGAGTCTAACTTGGAGGCAGCTAAATGGGGGCGATATAGCACGTTTTGATCGCCATCGTAAACTATTCCATAGTACTTTCATTCCTCAACTCGATCAAATCGAATCAATTTTTTAATCACGTGCTTGTTTTCAAATACAAATGTCCCGGCAAGGTTAACGAATGTTCCTGTTTGTATTGTCAGCAGAAAGACCTTCATGAGATGTCAACGGAGGAAGTACCACAATATTACACCTCTCGCTCGGGGGCTCTGCGGTTTCTCGCTCCTCACCCTCCTCCTCCTCTTCCTTCCAGTTGAGTACCACCTTCGCGAACGAATGCTTAGCTCTGTCCATCTCGCTTCCTCGAATCGTTTGCATCCTCTCTGTGTGTCTGAAAGTGGCGAGGAGGAACAGCATGTTGGGTTGGATTCGCACCTAACAAGTGCGTTGAGGTGAAAGCGCACAATCTCTCTCTCTCTCCAGTCCACTTCTCCCTCCACAACCCCTCTTTTCTTCATTCTTATCTCTTTTGTTCACAGTAAGCAAGAAAGAAAGCCATAAAAGGAAGCAGAAGAGACACCCCCACTTTGATTTGCTCTCGCGATTCGCTAATCTTGATCCTTCTCAAGATAGATCTCTCCATCGCTTAATTCATCCGTGGCCCTTTTCCACTGTTACCGTCTCGTACCGTTTCTGCGATTAATCATTTTGGGGTTCTCTTTCGGTGCTCTGTTTCTTCATATGGGTGTTCGACATTTGCTGTGGGTGGTCTTTGCCGTCTCTTGGCTATGCCTCCAAGCGCGGGTCCTGCCCTCTCTCGAGGACCTTGTATGCAATTCGAGTGATTCCGAAGCATTGCTAGACTTGATGAACAACTTTGAGTCCCCAGTCGATGGCTGGGGACTCAATGTGTCCGCCAATTGCTGTGACTGGCTGGGCGTAGTGTGCGAGTCTTCATCTTCTCTTGGCCCGAGAGACCGTCCCTCCAGTTCGGGCAGAGTGGTTGAGTTGGTCCTCACAAGCAAGAAGCTTGCGGGCAACCTCTCGGACTCACTCGGCAAGTTGGATCAGCTGAAATTCCTCAATCTCTCTCACAACTTCCTCAGGAGTACACTCCCCGAATCGCTTCTCCATCTCCCTAATTTGCAGGTCCTCAATCTCAGCTGCAACAAATTCTCAGGACTGGTCCCCAAAAGTGCCAATTTGCCCTTGCTCCGTGTTTTCGACATCTCTAAGAACTCTTTCAATGGGTCTCTGCCCGTGTGGATCTGTGCAAACTCGACTGGCATTCAGGTGCTTAATCTGGCTTTCAATTGTTTCTCTGATGTTATCCCGCCGGGACTCGGCAATTGTAGCTCATTGCAGAACCTCTCTCTGGCCAAGAATAGTCTCACGGGCGGGATCAGTGAAGATATCCTCACTCTGGGTCAGTTGGTCCAATTGAGCCTCCAGGAAAACTCGTTTTCTGGGCCGCTTGATCTCAGGATCGGAAATCTCACGGAACTGGTTCAGCTGGACATGTCAACAAACGGATTCACGGGGTCAATTCCGGATGTGTTTCAGAAGATGAAGAAGCTGCAGTACTTCATAGCTCATGTCAATTGCTTCACGGGCCCCATCCCGTCTTCCTTGTCCAATTTGCCATCGCTCAGGGTTCTCAATTTGAGGAACAACTCGCTGACAGGTAGGATAGGTCTTAACTGTTCGCCATTGAGCAGTCTAGAGATTCTGGATTTAGGTTCCAACAATTTCAGGGGTCCTTTCCCTGAGGATTTGCCCAATTGCCGGCAGCTGCAGAAAGTGAACCTTGCATGAAACAAGTTCACAACCCCGATACCTCAAAGCTTCAAGAACTTCTCCAGCCTCGCTTACCTGTCGATATTGAATACGAGCCTATCTAACATCTCATCTGCACTCGGGATCCTTCAGCACTGCAGCAATTTGACAGTGTTGGTTCTCACTCTAAATTACTTTGATGAAAAATTGCCCGGAGATGCAAGTTTGAGTTTTCCAAAGCTTGAGGTTCTTATGATGGCGCATAGTCGACTGAGGGGTTCCATGCCCCGGTGGGTGCGTGGATGCACCCGTTTGCAGTTGCTGGATTTGTCCTGGAACAGATTGGGTGGAACGATCCCATCGTGGATCGGCGACTTCCAATCTCTCTTTTATCTGGACTTATCAAAGAACTCGTTCGTGGGCGAGATCCCAAAAGAGATAACCGGATTGCCTGCCCTCATCCACAGGAATATGTCGATCTCGCTACCTTCTCACGTTTTTCCAATATTCCGGCCAAGGAACATGAACTCGGGGGTGCTGAAGTACAAACGATTTACAAGCTTTCCATCGACTGTGGATCTCGGAGGCAACTCTCTCGACGGATCAATCTGGCCGCAGTTCAGGAATTTGAAAGATGTCCGTATCTTGGTTCTTAGCAATAACTTCTTATCAGGTTCGATTCCGGACAGTTTATCCGAAATGACTAACCTAGAGACTCTCAATCTGTCTTACAACAATCTGTTTGGAGTTATACCTTCCTCGTTGGTGCGCCTCACCTTTCTGTCCAAGTTTAGTGTTGCGTATAACAATTTGTCCGGGCCAATTCCTACAGGGGGTCAATTCTCGACCTTTCCCAGTTCGAGTTTTGAAGGAACCAAACTGTGTGGTGATCGTTGTGCTCCATGCCCAGGGAGTCGCAGTCATCCTGGATCAGCCGATCATAGTCAAAATCATTCTAAATCTGCCGATGATGCCATGAACGATAGAAACCTTGGAATGACCATTGGACTTGCATTCGGAATGGCCATTGGAATTACATTGGGAACAACTAGGATCGGTGATTCGTGTTTACGTGTGATAACGAGATTTTGTAATCATCTTAAGTCATGTTGATAAAAACTTCAAAAGAAAATTGTAACGTACTATTTTGTTGGCATGACGCTAAATTTGGTCATTTACAACCCAATTCTCTTAAAAACCTTCAACTTTAGCTGGGTTCCAATTTTGGCCTTTTTTTTTTTTTTTAATCTCATAAAAAATCAATCAAACTGATCTCGTTAAGGGTGTGATGTATCAATTCCACGTGTGCATTACCTACAAATCTCCTGCCGACGTGGATTTTAGGCACTGAAGCCCTGCCATTTCGGTCGGCGTCATTTCGTGCGGTTGTATCCCCAATCTCTTTGCCAGTTCCATTCTTGAAGAAGAAGACGCATGTCGGCCGCCTTCAAGAGCTTCAGTAGGAAACTGCACGAAACAGCTCCTTTCTCTGCGGGGAAAAAGCTAATTATCAACACCGTGACAAGCCAGTCCTTCGAAGCGAGCTTTTAATTGTTAAGAGTCCGAATTGCTTCTTCACATTCCCAGCTCTCGATATGTTTGGCAGCCGCCGAGACGTGTAAATCTTCCTGGCATTGCCGAACAAATTGAAGATTCTCTTCATGAAATAAAGAAAGCACCGTTCTAAGCGTAATTAATGAGGAGAGATCAATTGTGCGAGTGTAGTCGCGAGGGGTGTGGGCTGGTTGGATCTTTTTGTAAGTTCACAAGCCATGCTTCCTCAGATCCGATCTTCTAAAGTCTCTGTAAATTGTGGTCTGGTTCAGTTTGGGGAGGATAAGGATACACTACAGAAGTGTGTCCTCCTGAGTTTCTTGTCTTAATTAATCGGTGATCAGCATGATTAATCAGGTGGAGTTCATCGTGCTTTTGTTTTAATCGTAAGCTCGGAAAGGAAAGGCCAAGAAGGGCTATCAAAATCAGCTTAACTAATCACTGACCGGTCTTCGCTTTCTTGATTTTTCCGGACTTCATGCTGATGATTCGTTGACCCTAAGCATTTCGCTTAGAGGTGATCGTTGGGCAGTACCGGACAGGCCCAAGATCTTGAACCAGACTAGGGTTAAAGACAAATTAGATTTCGATCATGAGGCCTAGCTCATTCCGATTGTGTTTGACCGTCGGGCTCGTGACCAGGTGAAGTTCGGGTCTGGTCAGGCGTTTGGGTGATGAACTTTGAGATTTTGAGTTTGATCTCTAATAACGGCGGGAAAAAAGGGAGAAAATGATTAATTGGTTCATTTCGGGAAGATTTAGGTGTACAAGTGTCAACACCGTGCATCTTTAAAACCTTCTCTTACATTTTAGTAAAGATAAGAAAAATGATAAGGAAATGGGTCCATCACTCTTCCAAATGTAATGGAGTACTCTCCATCTACGATTTCTCCCCTAAAACAGGTTAATTTGTGTTTGCAGTTTTGCATGACAACATTTTATTTAAAACTTAATAATCAAGGTCTGTTAGGTTGGTGCCATTGTTGGCCTCAGAAAGCTTGGTGGGAACCCCGACTTCCTAATTCACCTGCGTAAACTTTTCTCCCTCGGAGGGGCAGGGATACCCGAAAGACTAACAGGGTTTCCCCTTGCTTCCAGTTGAGTCTTTTTGGGACTTGCATATGTTCTTTCTATTACATAGTAGTAAGGTAAGAAAAATGAGAAAAGAATGACTCCGTCACTCTTTCAAATTTAATGGAGCACTCTCCATTTGCGATTTTCCCCCTAAAATAGGTTATTTTATGTTTCCAGTTTTGCAAGAAAACATTTGTTTAAAATTTAACAATCAAGGTTTTTTTTTTTTTTGAAGGAAAATTATTTTTGGGAAATTCTTCTTTGACTTTTTGGTATTTGGATGGTAGAAAACTAATTGATTTATGAAAAACTTTTTTCATGAAATGAAAACAACAAATTTAAATTGAGGAAAACGATTTCCACTTTTGAGAAGGAAATAACATTTTCTAAACCACCAAATAAATAAAAATTAACTGTTTTCTTTAAAAATGATCTATTGAATTTTTTTTATCACGAAATTTTCAATGAAACAAATGCAATCATGATGTTGCTAAATATTTCCCTTAGTAGGATTTTCAAAGTGGCAAAGTTTAAATGATTAGAAAAATAGTTGGTCAAAAAATAAAAGTACAAAATAACAAGAGATACACCAGAGTTTATGTAAGGGATAGCTTTCCCAAGGGACTTTTAGCCGCCAAAGCTCCTTAGAGAAATGTCAGAGTGTTTGGCAAGTCTGTTCAAGGGGTTTTTAGTCAAATGCTAGCCTTGAAATAGCTGATAGTTTAATGTTAGGGCCTATTTGGTTCAGTATTGGAATGCTCATTTGGATTCTAAAGTTCCTTGGCTAAATGTAAACGCGTTTGATTCGTATTTTTGCGCGACTTTGGCAAAATGCAATTTAATCTCCAAAGGAGTCTAAAAGCCTTTAGCCCAATTGAGCTCTTGAGGTGCATTGGCAAGTTGCATCTTGGGAATGCAAGTAGCTCGGTTACTGTTCATCTTCTTCAACCTCTCCAAGCTGCTGATCGGAGGCCAACGACCACCGGCGAAGGGATGGCGCGCGCCGGCGACCGCCACATGAGGGTCGCTCGACCTCGACGACCGTCGCTTGGGGTCGCCGGACCTCAGGCGACGCCCGGATCTCGCGACCCAGGCCGTCGCCTAGTCGCCTGGGTCGCGCGTGGCCGTCGCTTGGTCGCCTGGGTCGCGCGACCCCAGGCGATGGTCGCTTGAGGTCGCGCGACCTAGGCGGCGGATCGGCCATCCGGCGCCAACGCGACCACGGCGACCGTCGCTGAGGTCGCGCGACCCCGTGCGACGGCCGCCCGAGGTCGCGCGACCCAGTGGCGGTCGGTCATCGGCCACCGGATCCGACGGTCCGGCCATTTGGATTCGGCGATCCGGTGGCTGGATTTCAAAAAAGAAAAATAGAATTTTTTTTTGTTTTTTTAATTTAATAAAAGTAATTTACAAATGTAAATTTTACCAAATGGTATTTTGGCCAAAGTTGTATTTCAATACAAATTTTACCAAACGATATTTGTATTTCGGAAAACCTCATTCACCCAAAGGTATTTGCATTTTGGCAAATGCATTCCCCAAAAGCCAAACCAAACGGGCCCTTAATAAAGATTAGTTTTGAACTTTCAGCATTTGACAAAATGCTAAAACTTCTAGTTTTTTTTTTTTTTTTCCAAAACTACTATCATAAATTTATTAGTCTTTTGATTTTACCTTTCATTGTTCCAAAATTACTCTTACCTTCATTAGAGTCGGCAAATAATATAATATTTTCTAATAAAAAGAAAAGTGAAATCCAAAAGCTTTTTATAAAAAAAGATATACCAAACACTCTTTACGCCAAAATAACTTTGTAAAGAATTTTTTATCAAACGCAATTTGCATTTTCCTAAAGCCCTTTAGGCTAAAGATAATTGCATTTTCCTAAGGCTCATTTTCAAAGTTGAATCAAACGCAGAAAAGCACTCACTATTGAGATCTCCATTCAAGATTACACCTAAATGTGGTTAAACGGCACTTACGACGTCATACATCATAAATGCCAAACCATGTTGATGTTTTAAGTTTTTTGGATCAAGAAATTCCCTATTTCAATGAGAAAATACAAAAAAAGAAGAAAAAAAAAGAGTAGCCCCAAATTGAAAGAGTGAGGATTAGTCAACCGAGTTATCTTTTGCCTCAAATTAAAAGTAAATTTTTCAAATCAATGATTCAAGTGAATTTTGAGATGAGAAACTTAGGGCATGTTTGGTAACCATTATGTTCCGGGAACAATTTTTTATGAGAAATGATTTTTTTCTGATTTCGTTTTTGGAAACAATTTCAAAGCAAAAGAACGCATTTGGTAATTTCGCTAAATTTCTATTATTGGGATAGAAATACATTTAGTAGGATTTTAAGTTTTTTTTTTATATCTTTTAATTTTTAAATTCTTTTATTATATTTTCTTTCTTTTTTTCTTTTTTTATTTTCCTTTTTCTCTTTGGTCGATTGTTGGCCACCGCCGTGGTCGGTGACCGGTTGGGCGAGGTTTGGCGAGCTCGTTGGAGGCTAGCCTAGCCACGGCGAGCCTTGCCAATGGCTAGGCGAGCTCAGCCTCGCCCAACCTTGGTGAAGCCGAGCCTCGCTGTGCCTCATCCAGCCACGACGAGGCTCGGGTTGATGAGTCTTGCCGTGGCTCGGTGTCTCCGGGGGCCGGCGACGCTCCGACAAGGTCGCTGGCCCTCGTCTGGCCGGTTGCCGACATCGGCCATGGCCAAGGTCGGTGACCGGCCAAAATGAAGAAGAAGAAGAAGAAGAAAAGAAAGAGAAGAAGAAAAGAGAAGCAAAAAGAAGAGAGAAAAATTGATTCTAGAAATTGTTCCCAGGAACAAGAAGCTACTTTTTTCTATTTCTTATTTCTGTTCCAAATCTATTCCCGAGAACAAGAATATAGATTTTTTGTTCCCAAGAACAAAAATTTTTACTAAGCACGTTTCTATTCTTTTTTCATTCCTTTTAACACAAAAATAGAAATTTTTATTCTGGGGAATATAATTTTTTTTAACAAACAAGTTCCTTAAGTAAAATATTCATTGGCCTCTTGAGGTCATTTGAAAAGCAAGGATATTTCTTTCCAGTGTGTAATCCATGCATTTTCTTTGGGATTTGGCCCGAAGTATTGTAAGAGAACATTTTCAACGCCATAAAAAGAACTACAAATAAAGAAAATCTCAGTTCAATATTTCATAAGAGTGAGAAGTTTCCAAGTTGGTCCGTGTTCTATCTAGAATTTGGAGCTTACTAGTTGGAACCGGTTCCCAAATCTTTTGAACCTATAACTTACCTTGCATAATCTAGAAGTAGGATAAGTAGGTTTTAAAGTTAGTTTTAGAGTTTATCCAAGTTCCATTTGTATTCTTAATTAAACAATTGTAGTAAATTATCATCTCTAATAACCACCATTTGCTACTCCAATCTACTAACCATAACTTATATTCATATACATAAAGAATATGAAATATTAACAAAATAAAAGTCTCAGTTATGGATATGTTGAAAATTGAACCTCAAATTAGTTATTCCAAATTATACATTCAATATTGGACGTCGTGAAATACCATAAGATTGCACGAAAATATAGAATAAAAAAAACACAAAAACTTTTTTTAAGTTCTAAATTGATACCTACCCATCAAAATAGTTTTATCAATTATTGGAACTTGAAACTTACCATGATATCTTGAAACCATGCTTACCCTTATCCATAATTGTCATTCTGTAATCAAATGACCGTACCCCATGAATTTGCTTTTCAACATTTCTTTAGTTATGGTCTACAAAATCTCTTCTTAAATAACGGTACGGTCATGTTAGCAGAATTCTTAGAACGATCGCGGTTAAAAGGGTTGAGCATTCTCACCGCGGAGCTTTTCCTCATGAAAAAAGTGCATCCTCTTGCATCGCGGTCTTCACTTTTGAATTTGGTGTCCTCGCCCTTTTGCTTTGTTTTCGTTTGGGCATACTTTTGCTTTTCTAAAAGTGTGACTTCAATCGCGAATGCGCCGTTTTAGAATCGAGGGAGATTAATTTACTTTTGGTTTTGGTGTTGGAGTGTTTAACGATGGGGGCTATGGCGACGACTGTCACCACCGCCGTTCATTGCTCTCCTCTTTGGTCGTTGCATATTTGTGTGTGCAAGAGAGTTTTTCTAAGTTCGGTGTTCGATAACCCTAACAAAAATATGACCATATGCGATCATTCTAAACTCTAGTAACACATCTTCTTCGAAACACGTGAATTTAGCGATTTGTGTATATTTGTGATGTTTAGTCAAAACGAAAAATTGTAATTATCCATATTGAAAAAGACGAGGTAGGACAAAATTGCAGAAAAATTTCAATTGAGAAAGTGGGATATGTGATTATACATAATTCGTTAGTAGTCCAAATCAACATGTGATGTATGAAGTTGATGACTTTATAAGAATAGTGATTCTCCAAAGTTAGGATCCTGTAAACTTAGGTAAAGTTAACCCCTCGAACACTTCAACAATGAACAGATTGGACGGCTCAAACTTATTAAATTCATTTTGGTTTGACGTGGCAGTATTTTTTTCTGGGGCATACTTATCATTATGTAATCTTAGTCCACAAGCTTTAAATATATTTGAAACCTCAACCCAAGAATGAGATTGGACTTAGAGCACATCGGAATAGGAACTGTGATGAATTCCAAAGTTGAGTTCTCAACCAAACCAAAACTCAAAAGTTTCAGTGTCTTATTTAGAAAACAAATCTAACATTTTTTTCTCACCAACAATTTTCTTATCTCTATATTTAGAAGGATTAAATCTTAAATTGGTATACTTATGATCAATTTACTCCAAACTAAATTTTTGATCACTAAAAATCCCAAACTAGCACACTAGTTTGTAGTCTAAATCAGCTTGCGATATATGAAGATGATGCCTTTATAAGAATAGCGATCTTCCAAATTGAGGATCGTCTAAACTTAGGTAAAGTTAGGCCCTTGAACACATCAACAACAAGCAAATTGGACGGCTCAAATTTATTAAATTCATTTCGGTTTGACATGATGGTGTTTTTTTTTTTTTTCTAGGGCATACTTTGAACAAGATTATAAGGAGAATGCTAAAAACATGTCTAACATTTTTTTCTCACCGACTATTTTCCTATCTCTATATTTAGAAAGATTAATATTATGAAAAACTTCAAATTGATACACTCGTGATAAATTTACTCAAGACTAAATTTTGATCATCAAAAACTCTAAATTGGTATACCGTGACAAATTTATATATTAGTTTGTGGTTTTGCATGGTATTAATTCAATTTAACGAAAACTAACAAAAAATAAATTTGTCACAAATATACCAGTTTGGGATTTCTTGTGATAAAAAAATTAGTTTAGGGTAAATACGTTACAGACGTACTAGGTTGGGAGTTTTTGATGGTTACAAAATTAATCTGGGATAAATTTGTTATAGGTATATTAGTTCGGGGTTTTTAGTGATATTAATTATATTTAGAAATACATTTTCTGCACCTTGGGTTTTAGCTCTACAGACCCCTTCTGCACGCTGATTTTACTTGACCGTTTATCTTTCTCATTCCCAAGTTTGTCGATCTTTCTCATTCCCAAGTTTGTCATTTCCTTTCCTAAAATGCTTAGAACCGAATACTAAATTCTCAGCCCTCCCCAAACTCTCAAACCAACTCAAGCCTCAGCTCATCCACCACCACTACCAGCCGCTGTTGCCGTCACCGCCCACCGCCGTGAGGACTTTTGTCAGCTCACTGCCGATGATAACCCCCTATCCATCTCCATTCGTGGGCTGCAACCAACTTCCCCCAGGGTGTAAAAAAGAATTGACCAAAACCAAATTTGAACCCAAACTGAACAAAAAAAATTCAAGTCCTTTCGGTTGGGGTATGTAAGTAAAAGACACGGTACGGTTTGGCGCAGTTTCGAGTAAAAAACCCGAGTCCATCAAAAACACAAAACTGAACATGGTGTTTAAACCTTTTTTTTAATCTTTCATTATATAATGATTCCTAGATTCAGGTCGCATCAAGATGCACAACAACATTAAGTCACTCTCAGCCGTAACTCCAGTGCAAAACAAAACCGCTTGTTTATCAGACCTTAACGAAGGGATGAGCCTTCAGGAGAGCAAACCGCCACAAACCATCACTCCTGCTGCACCCGAATCGAACCAGGAGCCCTATTTCTTTCATGAGGAGATTGACAAACCTCGATTCCGATACTTCAACCCCATTTATCCGAACCGACACTTTTCCAGCACGAATTTTGCAACCAATTATCAGGAAGCAATCAACCAGTGTAAGAAACTTGAGAGCAATCAATTCAAGTAAGAAACTAGAATACAACCCAGACTGAAACACCCCCTCAAAAAACAGAACGAAACAGAGATACAAATATCTCCTCCTTAGTACAGGGAATCAGCAAGTAGGGTCAGCTCAACCACATGATTTATTAATGTCAGCAAAAAAATTTCTGTAAACTCAAGTCGGTCTCCAAGAAAGAGCAAATGAAGGTTGTAATAGACACTGATGTAGATGCAGGAAAATAGAGGAAGTTTTATGGCTGCGGAGTCTTTCTTGTCTACATCATTTCTCAAACTCAGTTGTTCTAGCCAACTATGTATTGTTTACTTGGATTGTTTTGGCGTAGAAACAAGATCACTAATGTGTTTACCGAACACTAAGCACATTCAGGAATGCGGAAAAGGAAACGTGAACAGCTCTGGCATCATCCTCTTTTTCCTTGTTGATCAATGAGTAATAATTTGGCTTTTCTCCTCTCTAAGTATTTCATTGTCTCTCGTAATTCATCGTCCATGTCATCATAATTGGGCAGCGCAAAGGAATTCTTTGTTGATCCTAGAGCTGATTTTTTCGATGATACATGAGACCAGATGTTGGAATCAATAGATGAATAGTTCTAGTTATCGATGCAACGATTCTTCAACCATCGAAGTTCATTTCCTCTTGCATTCACATTTGAAAATATGCTTAAGCTCCTCGTCATGGCTGTTTTGATTATTGAAGCGCAACAAACCATTGCATCAAGACGTAAAGAAACTGAACTCCTCTGTAGATTCATGAATTAAGGAAACAAACACCACCTTTTTAGACCAAATATAAATTTTTTAAGCAGAAAGGAAGACTAACTCCGTTGCGCCCTAATTTAAAATAATTGTGGATTCACGATAGAATGGTCGTCCAATCATCTTGTATAGATGTGAAGTTCTTCTGAGAAAAGAGTTAGTGATCGCCACCCCACAGCACTAAAAGTGTTCCGAGTGCAGAGTCTAACTTGGAGGCAGCTAAATGGGGGCGATATAGCACGTTTTGATCGCCATCGTAAAATATTCCATAGTACTTTCATTCCTCAACTCGATCAAATCGAATCAATTTTTTAATCACGTGCTTGTTTTCAAATACAAATGTCACGGCAAGGTTAACGAATGTTCCTGTTTGTATTGTCAGCAGAAAGACCTTCATGAGATGTCAACGGAGGAAGTACCACAATATTACACCTCTCGCTCGGGGGCTCTGCGGTTTCTCGCTCCTCACCCTCCTCCTCCTCTTCCTTCCAGTTGAGCACCACCTTTGCGAACGAATGCTTAGCTCTGTCCATCTCGCTTCCTCCATCGTTTGCATCCTCTCTGTGTGTCTGAAAGTGGCGAGGAGGAACAGCATGTTGGGTTGGATTCGCACCTAACAAGTGCGTTGAGGTGAAAGCGCACAATCTCTCTCTCTCTCCAGTCCACTTCTCCCTCCACAACCCCTCTTTTCTTCATTCTTATCTCTTTTGTTCACAGTAAGCAAGAAAGAAAGCCATAAAAGGAAGCAGAAGAGACACCCCCACTTTGATTTGCTCTCGCGATTCGCTAATCTTGATCCTTCTCAAGATAGATCTCTCCATCGCTTAATTCATCCGTGGCCCTTTTCCACTGTTACCGTCTCGTACCGTTTCTGCGATCAATCATTTTAGGGTTCTCTTTCGGGTGCTCTGTTTCTTCATATGGGTGTTCGACATTTGCTGTGGGTGGTCGTTGCCGTCTCTTGGCTATGCCTCCAAGCGCGGGTCCTGCACTCTCTAGAGGACCTTGTAAGCAATTCGAGTGATTCCGAAGCATTGCTAGACTTGATGAGCAACTTTGAGTCCCCAGTCGACGGCTGGGGACTCAATGTGTCCGCCAATTGCTGTGACTGGCTGGGCGTAGTGTGCGAGTCTTCATCTTCTCTTGGCCCGAGAGACCGTCCCTCCAGTTCGGGCAGAGTGGTTGAGTTGGTCCTCACAAGCAAAAAGCTTGCGGGCAACCTCTCGGACTCACTCGGCAAGTTGGATAAGCTGAAATTCCTCAATCTCTCTCACAACTTCCTCAGGAGTACACTCCCCGAATCGCTTCTCCATCTCCCTAATTTGCAGGTCCTCAATCTCAGCTGCAACAAATTCTCAGGACCGGTCCCCAAAAGTGCCAATTTGCCCTCGCTCCGTGTTTTCGACATCTCTAAGAACTCTTTCAATGGGTCTCTGCCCGTGTGGATCTGTGCAAACTCGACTGGCATTCAGGTGCTTAATCTGGCTTTCAATTGTTTCTCTGATGTTATCCCGCCGGGACTCGGCAATTGTAGCTCATTGCAGAACCTCTCTCTGGCCAAGAATAGTCTCACGTGCGGGATCAGTGAAGATATCCTCACTCTGGGTCAGTTGGTCCAATTGAGCCTCCAGGAAAACTCGTTTTCTGGGCCGCTCGATCTCAGGATTGGAAATCTCACGGAACTGGTTCAGCTGGAAATGTCAACAAACGGATTCACGGGGTCAATTCCGGATGTGTTTCAGAAGATGAAGAAGCTGCAGTACTTCATAGCTCATGCCAATTGCTTCACGGGCCCCATCCCGTTTTCCTTGTCCAATTTTCCATCGCTCAGGGTTCTCACTTTGTGGAACAACTTGCTGACAGGTAGGATAGGTCTTAACTGTTCGTCATTGAGCAGTCTGGAGATTCTGGATTTAGGTTCCAACAATTTCGAGGGTCCTTTCCCTGAGGATTTGCCCAATTGCCGGCAGCTGCAGAAAGTGAACCTTGCACGAAACAAGTTCACAACCCCGATACCTCAAAGCTTCAAGAACTTCTCCAGCCTCGCTTACCTGTCATTATCGAATATGAGCCTATCGAACATATCATCTGCACTCGGGATCCTTCAGCACTGCAGCAATTTGACAGTGTTGGTTCTCACTCTAAATTACTTCGATGAAGAATTGCCTGGCGATGCAAGTTTGAGTTTTCCAAAGCTTGAGGTTCTTATGATGGCGCATAGTCGACTGAGGGGTTCCATGCCCCGGTGGGTGCGTGGATGCACCCGTTTGCAGTTGCTGGATTTGTCCGGGAACAGATTGGGTGGAACGATCCCATCGTGGATCGGCGACTTCCAATCTCTCTTTTATCTGGACTTATCAAAGAACTCGTTCGTGGGCGAGATCCCAAAAGAGATAACCGGATTGCCTGCCCTCATCCACAGGAATATGTCAATCTCGGTAGCTTCTCACGTTTTTCCAATATTCCGGCCAAGGAATATGAACTCGGGGGTGCTGAAGTACAAACGATTTACAAGCTTTCCATCGACTGTGGATCTCGGAGGCAACTCTCTCGACGGATCAATCTGGCCGAAGTTCAGGAATTTGAAAGATGTCCGTATCTTGGTTCTTAGCAATAACTTCTTATCAGGTTCGATTCCGGACAGTTTATCCGAAATGACTAACCTAGAGACTCTCAATCTGTCTTACAACAATCTGTCTGGAAGCATACCTTCCTCGTTAGTGCGCCTCACCTTTCTGTCCAAGTTTAGTGTTGCATATAACAATTTGTTCGGGCCAATTCCTACAGGGGGTCAATTCTCGACCTTTCCCAGTTCGAGTTTTGAAGGAACCAAACTATGTGGTGATCATTGTGCTCCTTGCCCAGCGAATCACAGTCATCCTGGATCAGCCAATTATAGTCAAAATCATTCTAAATCTTCCGATCATGCCATGAGCGATAGAAACCTTGGAATGATCATTGGACTTGCATTCGGAATGGCCATTGGAATTACATTGGGAGCAACTAGGATCGGTGATTCGTGTTTACGTGTGATAACGAGATTTTGTAATCATCCTAAGTCATGTTAATAAAACTTCAAAAGAAAATTGTGGGCGAGATCCCAAAAGAGATTACAGGATTGCCTGGCTTCATCAACAGAAATCTGTCAATGGCTGAACCTTCTCCTGATTTCCCACTCTTCATGAAGAGGAATGTGAGCGTAAGGGGGCTGCAGTGCAATCAAGTTACGAGCTTTCCACCGACTGTGGCACTCGGATGCAACTTTCTCAATGGGTCAATCTGGCCCGAGTTCGGGAATTTATAAAAGGTCCATATCTTGGATCTGAGGAATAACTTCTTATCAGGTTCGATTCCCGACAGTTTTTTTGGAATGACTAGCCTTAGAGACTCTTGATTTGTCTTACAACAATCTGTCGGGAGGTATACCTTTTTCATTAGTTCGTCTCAACTTTCTGTCCAAGTTCAGTGTGGCATATAACAATTTGTCTGGACCAATTCCTAACGGGGGCCAATTCCCAACCTTTCCGAATTCAATTTTGAAGGAACCAAACTATGTGGTGATCATGCTTCCCCCTGCTTGGTGAGTCAAAGTTATCCTGGATCTACTGATCATAGTCAAAATCATCATGGATCCATGAGTGATAGGAACCTCGGAATGACCATTGGAATTGCATTTGGAATGGCTATAGGATTTGCATTGGGAACAACTAGTATTGGTGATTCTTTTTTACGTATGACAATGAGATTTTGTAGTCATCTTAAGTCGTGTCGATGAAAAACTTAAATAAAATAAAATAAAATAAATTGTAACTTACTATTTTGTTGCCATGTTGGTATATTTGGCAATTTACAGCCCAATTCTTTTTTTTTTTGGTCGAATCCCAATTCTCTTGAAAAGCACCAACTTTAGCTGTTAAATTTTTGCCGAATTTATTTATCTCATAAAAAATCGATAAATTTGACCCCGTTAAGCGAATCCCAATGTACATTTACGTGCAAGTCTCTTGCCGGCGTGGACTTTAGGCACCAAAGGCCCGCCATTTCAGTCGGCGTCATTTCGTCCATTCGAATCCCCAATCTCTTGGCCAGTTCCACTCTTGAAGAAGAAGACGCATGCTGGCCGCCTTCAAGAGCTTCAGCAGGAAACTGTACGAAACAGCTCCTTTCTCTGCGGGAGAGAAGCTGATTATCGGCACCATGAGAATCCAGTCCTTTGAAGCGAGCTTTTCATTGTTAGAGTCCGAATCCGAGTCGGACCTAGCTTGCTTCTTCACTTTCCCAGTTCTCGATACCTTCAGCAGCCACCGAGACGTGTAAATCTTCCTAACATTGCCGAGCGAATTGAGGATTCTCTTCGTGAAATAAAGAAAGCGCCCTTCTAAAATACTCCTTCAGCCGAAAAAAGAGCATGTGGTGGATACCAAAATATTAGAATTTGATCTACTTAGAAAAGCTATGTACTACTCACTGTGATTGCTTATAAAATTCATCTTAAATCATTTTTAGGTCTTTTAGTTAACAGCAAATTGGGGAGAGCACTATTGGCAGGAAAACTTTGGTAGTTCGACTTTTGGGTGAGATAGATGTATATACCTGAGCTAAAGGAATATACAATTTGATGGCAAGTTTATGTTAGTTTGTACTTGAGATTGTGTCCTTTAGGTAGGAGGATGACCTTTATCGTTTCCTTATACTTGTATGACTAGGGGTTAACAATAAATATAATGATAGTAGATGCATACGCTACAATATTATCACAAACTACGTTGGAAAATAGAGTTTTTTTTTAATCAAAGGTGGACTGAGTAAAATCCCATCATGTTCTTTTTTCCATGATAAACTTTTTGATTAATTACGTTAGGAGAGGAATTATAGCAAGAACCAAGTGCAGCCCAAATTTCATGTTGATTATGATAACCGAGGAAACAAACAAAAGAGAGGTATTACTTTTGAGAGCTTAGCTCTGTCTATTCGACTTGAGATGGCAACCCCTCTCTCTCCCTCCCTCCGTGTTTGAAAGTGTGGAGGAGTAATTAGGCAGGAATTCAGCCGCACCATCTCTCTCTCTAGCACACCTTTCTCAGGGATGTCAACGGGTTGGATTGGATCGACTCGGGTCACCATGAAACCTGAACACAATATGTAGTTCTTGGGTTCCGAACTGGAACTCCTACTGTTCATAACCGAACTGAAAAAGCAGACTGAGGAGGGTCAGGATATCTTCGCCTACTTCTCCATTTTTATTATAGCTACGGCTTCTTTCTGGTCTGCTGGCATTTGTTTAATTTTGGTAACCCACTGATCCATTCATATATCCTGTCATATACGATGTAGAAGGAGAAACGCCAACCTTTTGGCATAAATGGAAATCAAGTCCTTGCTTTTGCTTCCTGTGACAAATTCCTTCTGTGACCTCTCATTCATGCTTCCACATAGAAAGGAACACAGACAATGACAAGTGGGATCAAACTGTGGAACTAGGATTCCTGCTAACCAAATTCGTGACTTCCTGATATCATCAATCATCACCGAATGGAGACGACTTCAGAGCTGTGTCCTCATAAGCGTAGTGAGAAACATTAGCCTGTATTTTTCTTGGAGGTATGCACAGAGCAAGAGCCCCTTGAGACTAGATTTGGCTCTGCAACGACTTCAGAGATATATACTTTGAATCCAAAGTTGAGTTTGACAAGCTCTCCAGATACACAAGGCACAAGAATGCAATCCATATCTGCACACGGCACAAGATACTTCAGTATTGAATACTGGATACATAAAGCCAGGAGAGCATTAACCCAATTACATGGGGTGGGCTCTGCTTCTGTTCAGGCTTTGTCCAAGGGAGGAGACATCCAAAGCAGTGAAAATCTTGCTTTGGTTTCGTGTCAAAACAGGGAAAGTCCTGCTTCTTTTTCCTTTTTTATAAGGCATAGATACAGAATCTGCGAGGCACTTCCACAGACAGCTGATCCCGGAGGGCAATCAGAGAATAGCAACATGGTTGCAAAGTCTCTGAGTTTCTGAGTGCAAAGTAGCAAGCTGGTGGGCAGTTGGTTCTCACATTAGTCAGTTGGCCTCGATGCAACCACAGATCAAACCAGAAAAGAGAAGCATGTCATCAAGATTCTGGACTCACTCACTGGTGCAGCAAAACCAGATCAGCAAGATCACCGATGGCCATGACACAGATGATTAGAATGTTATACCTCACATTACTACCACCTTTTCGTGTGTGGAATAACAGCACACCCAGCAGCAACTAAATAAACTGCAAAAAAAGAATCCGAGTTTAACAAGTGCCGATCTCTACCTCCATTGGTAATTGAGAGAAATCAATATCAAGTTTGGTTCCATGAATTGTAGTTGACGACTCCGCATTAAATTCACAATGAAAATAAGAACTCAAACAATCATTGTAATATAGCTGATATTGTATACTATAAACATATCTTTTAAACTGACTAGAAATATTCAAGTTCTTCTAAGTCCTCCATTGAAGGTGAAATTTGTGCATAACCAATCTTGAACACATACAAGAGCCTCCGCACTTAGAATCAGGGCGCTGTGAAACATGTCAACCACACAAAATCCAATGCTAAATGCGGCTTCCGATGCTACAGGCAAGATGCGGACGGTCAAAATGTCTCAGGCAATGTAAGAGAGAATGGATATATTGAAGCATTTAGTTTACATCGAATCAAGATATCAAAGTTGAGACCATAAGTTTCACATGTTTCGACCCAATACTCGATTCAACCGGTCTTTTCTTTGTTCTTCTTTCCTTGATTCACAGTGAAGCAAGAAAGAAAGCACCGCCACTTTCCTTGCCTCCTCTTCGCTCTTCCCCTCTCCCCAGGGCGGAGGAGGAGAAGCAATCGGGTTCGGATTCACCCTTAACAAGCAAGTTGAAGTCAAGGCGCACAATTTCTCGCTCTCTCTAGCCCAGTTCTCTCGCCACAATCCCTCATTTCTTTGTTCTTCTCTGTTTCAAAGTGAAGCAAGCAAGAGAAAATAGGAAGCCGATGAAGAACCACCACTTTGATTTCCTTGCCTCCTCTTCCCTCTTCCCCTTGCTCCGTTTTCTCTCTCTCCATGCTCGCATTCTCTTACAATTCACAAATCTTGATCCTTCTCAAGACGGGTTTCTCTGTCACTTAAATCCCTCTACGGTCCTTTCCCTCTGTTAATTTCTCATACGGTTTCTGCGATAAATCATATTGGCGTCTTCTTTTCGGGTGCTCTGTTTCTTCATATGGGTGTTCGAGGTTTCTTGTGGGTGGTCTTTGCCGTCTATTGGCTTTGCCTTCAAGTGCATGTCCCGTTCTCTCAAGAGGACCTCGTATGCAATTCAAGCGATTCCAAAGCATTGCTAGACTTGATGAGCAACTTTGATTCCCCAGTGGACGGTTGGGGACTTGAAGCTTCCGCCAATTGCTGTGACTGGCCGGGCGTGGTTTGCAAATCTTCGTCTTCTCTCAGCCTGAGTACGGTCCCTCTGGTTCACCCAGTGTGGTGGAGTTGTTCCTCGCGGGCAAGAAGCTTGCAGGCAATCTCTCAGACTCACTCCGCAAGTTGGACCAGCTGAGATTCCTCAATCTCTGTCACAGCATCCTCGTGAGCACACTCCCCGAATCTCTCCTTCACCTCACTAATTTACAGGTCCTCGATCTAAGCTAAAATGAATTAACTCCGCAAGTTGGACCAGCTGAGATTCCTCAATCTCTGTCACAGCATCCTCGTGAGCACACTCCCCGAATCTCTCCTTCACCTCACTAATTTACAGGTCCTCGATCTAAGCTAAAATGAATTCTCGGGACCGGTCCCTGAGAGCGCCAATCTGCCCTCACTCTGTGTTTTCAACATCGATAACAAATTTTTCAGTGGATCTCTGCCTGTGAGGATATGCGAGAACTCAACCTGCATTCAGGTGCTTAATCTGGCTGCCAATTATTTCTCTGGCGTTATCCAGCCAGGACTTGGCAATTGTAGCTCCTTGCAGAACCTTTCTCTAGCCACAAATGGTCTCACGGGCGGAATCAGTGGAGATATATCTTCACTCTGGGTGATTTGGTCCAATTAAGCCTTCAGGAGAACTTGTCTTCAGGGCTGCTTGGCCACGGGATGGGTAATCTCATGGAACTGGTTTGGCTGGACATGTCGACAAATGGATTCTCTGGCTCAATCCCGGATTTATTTCAGAACATGAAGAAGCTGCAGTATTTCTTAGCTTAGGGCAATGGCTTCACGGGCTCCTGATATAGCTAGTACGAGTACCTAGAGGGGGTGAATAGGCATAAAAGATTTTTCGTGATAATTACACAATACTTAGATAGTTGAAGGATTTGCAGCAATTAATAATTAATCGCAAGACTGAGTAAAGGGAAGAGAGAATTGAACACGCGGTTTATAGTGGTTCGGCGATTCAAGCCTACGTCCACTCTTTCGCACCGACAGCATTTTGGCTGGATTCCACTATGAACAAAGAGATGTTACGGCGATGATCTTCCTTGACTTCTAGGTGTAGATGATCTACCACACTCGCTCAAGGTATCACTAAGTATAAACACTCTCTCGTATACAATTTCGCTCAAACAAGATCGACTAATAATCAAGGTTCTTCGACTCTGGAATTTTTCTATCGATCACGCTCTCCAAAACAACTAGAACGTCTTCCTTTTATACTCCTTTATGCCACCATAGCCGTTGGCACTTACCAAAGGAATTCCTCCAATCTACTCGTTGGACAGAATCAATCACGAAGATCATTCAAGTTATTTAAGGAACCTGGCGATAGCCCATCAATCCTGTTCGCCCATACAATCAGGATCTTGGTTTCCAAGAATAGAACATTCCAAGAATATTTCGTCGACCATCGGATCTTCAATCGATCTAGATAAGAACAAAAACAATCCGAAATATTTATCCAACCAAGGGATCTTCTCCAGAGGGTAGGATCAAATCCTCAACCATATACTTTGGTTCTGGATTTCCTTCGTCACTGGATTGGAAAGACTGTCAGTGAGGATAGTCTTGAGTCTTGAGTCTTGAGTCTTGAGTCTTGAATCTTGATTCTGGTGATCATAAAGTCTTCAGATTTTAAACTGTCGGTCTCCGAATATCCAGACTTAGACTGATAGAAACGTTTTGTCAGCTTCAAAATATTCTGGAAAGATTTCTCCAACAACTCCATCCTGTTTTCCTTGTCCATTTTGCCACCACTTACGTTTCTCAATCTGAGGAACAACTCCCTGACCGGTAGGATAGGTCTTTTAACTGCCCGGCATTGAGCAGTCTGGTGTCTCTGGATTTAGCTACCAACAATTTCAATAGTCCTGTCCCTGAGGATTTGGCCAACCACCGGCAGCTGCAAACATGAACCTTGCACGAAACAAGTTCATAACCCCGATACCTCAAAGCTTCAAGAATTTCTCCAGCCTTTTTTACCTGTTGATCTTGAATTCGAGCCTATTGAACCTCTCGTATACATTCGGAATCCTTCAGCACTGCAAAGATTTGACTGTTTTGGTTCTCACTCGGAATTACTTGGACGAAGATTTGCCTGGCGATGCGAGTTTGAGTTTTCCGAAGCTTAAGGTTCTCATTATCGCGTATGGTCGACTGAAGGGTTCAATGCCCCAGTGGGTGCGTGGATGCACCCGTTTGCAGTTGCTGGATTTGTCCTGGAACCAATTGGGTGGAACGATCCCGTCGTGGATTGGCGACTTCCAATCTCTCTTTTATCTGGACCTATCGAACAGCTCGTTCGTGGGTGGGCGAGATCCCAAAAGGGATAACTGGATTGCATGCCCTCATCCACTGGAATATGTCAATCTTGGGACCTTCTCATGATTTTCTGTTCTTCGGAAGAGGAATATGAACTCCGAGGTGCTGCAGTACGAACAATTTGCAAGCTTTTCATCGATTGTGGATCTCAGAGGCAACTCTTTAGACGGATCAATTTGGCCGAAGTTCGGGAATTGAAAGATGTCCGTATCTTGGTTCTCAGCAATAACTTGTTACCAGGTTTGATTCCGGGCAGTTTATCCAGATTCACTAGCCTAGAGACTCTCAATTCGTATTACAACAATCTCTCAGGAACTATACCCTCCACGTTAGTACGTCTCAACTGTCTGTCCAAGTTCAGTATTGCCTATAACTATTTGTCCAGGCCAATTCCTTACGGGGGCCAATTCCCAACCTTTCGTAAGTTGCGTTTTGAAGGAACCAAATTGTGTGGTGATCATTGTTCTCCCTGCCGAGAGAGTCAAAGTGATCCTGGATCTGCTGATCATAGTCAAAATCATTAGGGATCCGCTGATCATGCCATGAGCAATAGAAACCTTGGAATGACCATTGGACTTGCATTCGGAATGGCCATTGGAATTGCATTAGGAACAACTAGGACCGGTGATTCTTATTCGCGCGTGATAATCAGATTTTGTGCTCGTGTTAAGTCAAGTATGTAACTTACTCATTTATTCAAAAAGGAAATGACCCGAGTAGTCCATTAACCCAACTTTCAATGTCATCCTAGAATTCATTCAATATTGTCTTTTAACTATTCCTAAATGTTCAATATAGTACTTTAACTTTCAATTTGTTCAATATAATCTATTAACTTTCAACAAAGTCAAATTACTTGTTGAGTATTATTAATAAGTTTTCATAATTACATTGTTGCCCAAATTTTACATATCTTTTTATTTCAATCATATTCCTAGATCAATAAAAAAAAAATGCCTTTCTATTACGATGTTGCAATTATTTATTGCCCTTTTACCTCTTCGGTCCTTATAAATATTACACTAGTTCCATTTAAGTAAATTCAACTTATAATTTCTATAATAATAAAAGCAGAACCTAAGTTAAAGTTATATGGGGTTAATATTCCAGTTATTTAATTTCCAAGTGATTTCATAAGTACATCTAGGAATGATATTAATTTATTTATAGGTAGATGTACTTATATTAATCTATATATATTGAGAATACTGAACAAAAAAGATTGAAAATTTTGTCAATCCAACAAATCAGGAACAAGATTTAGCTTGTTCAAAGGAACAAGATTTGGATTAATATAAGTGTGAGCATACATAGATAAATGAATCTAACAAATGAGGAACAAGATTTAGATTATTGAAAAAAATTTCAATCTTAAACGATAAGGAACTTGATCTGGGTTAATATAAGTATGTATATTTATAGATAAATTAATATCATTCGTAGATTTACTTATGAAAATATTTAGATATAAAACAGTTTGAATATCAACCTGATACAACTCTAAATAATTTATAATTTTACTTTTATAGAGACTATAAGCTAAAATTTACTTAAATGGAACTACCTAAATATGTATAAAGATAAAAAAAGGTGAAAATGTGATAAAAACATGGAAACTTGTAAATAGGACAAAATGACTGATTTGACTTAATTTTGGAAAGTTGAAGAACTATATTAAATAAATTAAAACTTTAAAGATTACATTGAATATTTAGAAATGGTTTCAAAATCACATTGATCAAATAAAAAGTTTAGGGACGATATTATATATTTGGCTAAAATTTGAGAACTATTGGTGTCAATTTCATTTACTAGATGTTGATAAAATTCTAATACTTGGTTATTTACGGCCCAATTCTCTTAAAAAGCACTATTTCTCAGTGCGCACCCATATCTATGCCCGTTATCTTTTCATCCAATGATGACGAAGAAGTTCTAATGTGTCAACTCCACATATTATGACCAAAAAGAAAAATCTACATATAAATTATCTCCACTTCAGTTGCCGACTTGGATTTGAGGCACCGACACACTGCCGCTGCGGTCAGCGTCGTTTGCCGACTTGACTCCTCCAGGCTCTTGCTGCGTCAGACAGCCACCGAGATGCGCAAGTCTTCAGGGCATCGCCGACCAAATTGCAGATTCTCTTCGTTGGTAAAAAATAAAAAACTCACCCTTCTAAATTCTTTAGCAGCTAAAGAAAGAGCATGTGGTGTATACCAAAAGATTATAAATAGTCCCTTACTGCTTTTGTAATAACTGTTTTTACTTTAGTTGCGATATAAGATAAGATGCAAGAACATCTTGATGATGTTCTAATTTAGGTAGCTTGAAGGTATGATCACTAAATGATTAATTTCTAATGATGCTTTGAATATTTCTTTTTCAAATCCAACAGTGTAATTTAGATGTCTTCCTTTCATATTGAGATAATTGTCTAAAAAGTCCTAAACCTATTGTACGAAGACCACTTTAGTCCTAAATTTTTTGATGATTTGACAATTCAGTTTTAAACTTTTTAATTATGCTAATTTATTCCTAAACCTTTTGAAGATTTACCAATATAGTCATAAACCTATTATTTAGATACTTGGTTGGAAAGACTATATTGGCAAATTGTTAAAAGGTTTAAGGCTAGTTTGGCAAATTATCAAAATATTTGGGACTAAACTATCAAAATGTTTAGGACTAAATTCACACAATTGAAAGATTTGTAAAGGAATTGGTCTCCATACAATAGGTTTGAGACTTTTCAATAATTTTTCCTTTAATATTTAGTTCGATAAGCTTAAGAATATTTTTATACCATGAGGTCTTCATTTACTGCCCCTAAATGTTCTCGTTTTCTATTTCCATCATTCATGGTCCGTTAACTCAAATTGATTGCAGTAGCTTTAAAGTATAGCTAGTGCAAGTGCAACAAAGGACTTTTTCTCTGTTTAAATTATAAATACCAACAGTAACTCATGGGATTATACGTTAGAAGTTCATTTGCAAAATGGACAACAATACCATCTAAACTGCTCCGCGCGAAGCCGGTAAATGACCATTTCTAGTATAACACTTGGATATGTTGCATCTCAAATGCACTATAATCGAAGTACAAAACTATAACTCACAGCCTAGCTAATATCTTGAGTTTCTTCCATCACTCGTAATAATGGAAGGTAGATATAGTTTCCCACAAGCACCTCCGATGGAATTTCACGTGTGGAATATAAATGTACGAATATCGGAAACAATTGTGGCTAGCAATATAAATGATACTAGTAAGTAAAAGAAGATAGAAAATGAAGAACATTAAGTATTCTGTAATGATGAACCTATACAAAAAGCACATTGCGACTAGCTAGTGACGGGTACATATAAATAGTTACTGAGGAGTTACATATGCCGTACGTGGCTCCTATTTTATTTATCTGTAAGAACTTACAATTTCAAAAACAATCGGCGCCATCGCTTGGCGATTACATGTGTTGAAATACTTTCATCTCTCCTTTCCATCCGTCGATCATCTGCTACAATTAGCCACCATTTGTTGTTGCTTGTTGTTAACAGCTCTGTCGAGGATTTCATCGACCAACTTTAACTCCTGAGGATTGGAACTCTTATCAACTCAAATTAGTTGATCATTTTTTAGTGTCAACAAACATGCGATGATACTCTTACGAATCTCACATTGGAAAGCAATTTTCCTACTTTGACCAAGTAAAATCCCATCATTTTTTGTTGTTGGTGAATTTTTACCCTTTCCATTAATTTGTAAAATTGAGAATCAGTATTTTTTTTTCACACCTTGTACTTACTAGTACGAGATGTCGCTTAATATTGCCTAATGTTGATAATTTTTTTTTTTTTAAAAAGTGTTCATCTTTAGGTCTCGCATTTGGCTACATCTATACCATTGTAACTGAGTACAAAATACTGTGTTTTTTATTTATTTTATTCTACAATATTAAAGACATTTGTTATAATTGAATAGGAGAAAACATAAATGCGAAATTTTATTTTATTATATGACGTGTCGTTGTAATTGGATACTAAATGCCGGAAAAATCAGTTTATTTTTTCATTTACTTTCTTTCTGTATAATCAAATGCAATACGTCCTCAAAGAAAAAGAAAAAAACATGATCAGATGATACCCGGTTGTACTCCAAAAAATATAATATGGTTAATTGAAAGATTGAAATGCCCAATGTGGACATGCAAATATCCCTCGAGGTCCGTGTACTTCTAAGCAGTCTCTATCAAGCTTTTCAGGAGTAAACTATTTTTACTTTGACTTTTCTTTCGTCAATCCACGTTTTTATAAAGTATCTCCTCATTTTAGACCAAGAAAAGAAAAGTATCTCCTTATTAATTTTATAAACAGAGTACAATACCAGAAAGAAATCGGCAGTTGATTCAATGATGGGGAGAAACCAAATAAATCTCTATGAGGGCCCTGTTACCGAAGAAAGAATATTCCAAGACTTGATTCTTACCTTATAGTCAAGGATGAAAAAGATATGTAACAACCAAAATTTATAACCTATATCTACGGTCTGTAAGTTGGTCATTTCACAACATGAAAAGACGATGCACATGTAACAAACTGTAAACCAACATCCAAGTTGGCGAAGGAATAGTTATATAAAGACAATGTTAGGCAATGTTCTAGAATTTAGCACCCTAAACCTAGTTGACGCTGGCTACTTCACAAAATGTGAAATCATGGAAAGCAACAGATAACAACTTTTTTTTTTTAGAGTAATGTAGAAAAGAATTTGCATCGCATATTTTCTTAAGGTAACTGTTTCCTTTGGGAAAAAATCTCTCTACCGCCATGGTAGTTCTCTCTCGATATGCAGAGTTCCCCTACCGCCATGGTAGACTGTCGTTCTTCATGCCCTGTTCCCTCATTTTCACTACTTACTGCCCTCTAATTTCATCTTCCTTCTGAAATCCTCCTTTCTCGGCCCCCATGGATAGTCCGGTTGCTGAATTGTGGCAGAATTCCCTTCTCCTACATCTTCTCCGATGAATCTGCAGATACGTATCTCTGTACGACATAATTCTTCTCCTGCGGTTCGTCTACCAGCATGCATGCCTCCGATTCTCCACTTACAGCAATGGGTCGGCTCTTTGCACTAATTCGGTAAGTAAGGATTCTACCTTTGCGGCTTATCTGTTCCTTTTACTCTTGATGATGGAATATGGGATAGCGGGGATTTGCTGTCGCATATTGCATTGGGGAGACTAGCTACAGTTCTGTTTCCAGTTCTTTTAAGGAATTACTTTGGCCAATAATCCCAATGGATGTGCATGCACCAGATGAGTCAGTACGACTAGATGCCCTGTGTCAACGACTTGGTCGATTATGCTCTGAGAAGGAAATTGAAATTTGGGACGAACAACCACATCCGCAGGGATTACAAGATTGTCGACTTACCTTAATTGGCAGCATTGTCTCAAACCCTACTGTTAATCTGCCAGCTTTTTAGGGTACCATGACCAGAGCATGGAGGACAGAGCGTGTCCATATATCTCTGAGAGATAACGGCCTGTATATTGCTAAGTTTCAGTTAGAAAAAGAGAAACAGAGAATAGCTGATGGTGGTCCTTAGTTGTTTTCAGGACACCTAGTTATCTTTAAACTATGGCTGCCTAATACACCTCTCGCACCGGTATGATTTTACCGCTGCGCTTTTCGGGTTCACGTATACGGGTTACCTTTGGAATGGAGCACGAATGCTTCTTCGCCGGGCCGTGCAACAGATTGGTTCGGTTGTTGCTGTTGACTCTACTATATCCGACGGATCAACCATCAGAAATTGCAGAGTTAGAATAGAGATCGCTCTCGCCAATCCCCTGAAGACAGGAAAACTAATTAGAATAGCTGGGAAAACATTTTGGCTTGATTTTAAATATGAACGCTTGCCTCACTTTTGTTATTCATGCGGCAGAATCGGCCACTACGCGATGTATTGCCCAGACTTTCCTTATGACGAAGCCTTACTAGAAGGAAATAACAAAATGGCTTATGGTAATTGGCTCCGTGCAGACGTGAAGGCACATAGTCCTTATTGGACAGCATTCTACAATCCACAGGACTTAACTCAGGAGATGGATGATAAGGTACCTGAAACTCCCCCTGATATGCAGCAACAACTTTCTTTACTACCTCCACCTGACTATCCCACTCGAGCACAAGAAGTGATGAATCCTCAGCCAGCAAATCTATCGGCTGCAGCACCGGAAGTTCGGCATACCACTGACTTGGTACTTGCTTCGACGAAGTTAAAGGCCGTTCAATCTACATCTACGGAAAAGGCAAAGCATATACAACGGAATCCACTCAGAACTCCTAGCACAGGGGGTACTTCTAAGAAGCAGCGGCGATTTTCCCCTTATGAGATGCGACATTTACCCGATCCAAACTTTGATGGAACCTTGCTGATGGACAATCTAGTGTATTCAGCAGAAGAACTGAAACAATGGGCGATGGTGGCTGGCCCTCAACAGCCACCCAAAACCAAATGAAACTACTCTGTTGGAACTGTCAGGGCCTGGGCAATCCCCTGACAGTTCAAGCGCTTAAGGCCTTAGTGGCCAAGGATAAGCCCGACTTGGTTTTCCTAATGGAAACTAAGAATTTTGAACCGGTTCTCTCCAGTTTACAACGGCGTTTGCATTTTCAGCAGCTTTTTGTTAGTGATCCTGCTGGGTTGAAAGGTGGTCTAGCACTTCTATGGCAGGATAATTTATCTATCGATATCCTCTAGGCTTCTGAGGATTATATTGACATGCTCTGCAGTGACTTGATTGTGGACCGCACCATGCGAATTACCTGTCTACATGCACCCTATTCCTACCATAAGAGGTAGTTATTATGGCAAGAGCTACGCCTGATTAGTACTTCCAATACTTGGCCTTGGATTTGTACAGGAGATTTTAATGATATTCTCTACCCATGGGAAAAGGTGGGAAAGCGGTCTGTTGCTCCTTCCCGACTCTCCTCCTTTCACTCTTTCATAAATGATTGCTCGTTAATGGAAGTGGAAAGTAAAGGTTGTCGGTTTACCTGGACTAATAAAAGAGTTGGCGACGATCTTATCAAAGAGTGACTTGATCGGGTCCTGTGCACATCTGACTGGCGGGTTTTATATCCTGCAGCTGTAGCATTGGCGTTGCCGGCTGTGGGCTCTGACCACAGCCCCCTCCTTTTAGATACTATAGGGCAACCTGGCAAGAGACAAAGACAATTTGTTTATGAAGCATATTGGAATAGGGATCCCGAATGTCAGAACATTGTACAGACGCATTGGAATTCAAGCATGCATCATAAGTCCATTTTCGATCAAAAGATTCAGGTGGTAACGAGGGCCTTACAAGCATGGAGTAGTGCGAAATTTCAGAATGGACAACTACGAATTAATGCGTTATACCAACAGCTAACCGACCTCACCAACAAACCATCTCTTCACTCTAATGAGACAGAGGATGCATCTAATCTTCGGGCTGAAATACGAAATCTATGGCAACAAGAGGAGCAGTGCAGGCTATGCGGTCAAGAATCAAGCGGATTTGCGTTCGGGGATAAGAATTCGAAATTTTTCCACGCCTCTACCATACATCGCCGTCAACGAAACCGGATCATCATGTTACAAGATGCGAATGATGAATGGGTGAGAGATCCTCAAGCGCTAAGGGAGATGACGACTACTTTTTTCTCTCAGTTATATACTTCGGGAGGAACTCGGGACTATGGCCCTGTTTTGGATCAATGCCCTTCAGTTGTCACTTCAGACATGAATAACCAGTTAACTGCCTCGATCACTATGGAAGAGGTACAAAAGGCAACTTTCCAATTAGGGATTTCAAAAGCTCCCGGCCCAGATGGATTGAGCGGCCTTTTTTACCAGACTCATTGGGAAATAGTCAAGTATGATCTTCTAAGGTTAGTGGACGATTTTTTTAATTCAGGTTCATTACCAAGAAAGCTTAATAGAACCATTATTGCTTTGATCCCCAAGACTAATCACCCCCAAAGTCTAGAGCAGTATCGGCCAATCAGTCTCTGTAACTATGCTTATAAAATAATTTCAAAAGTTCTTGCCAATCGACTGAAACCATGGCTACCCAATCTTATAGCCAAGGAACAAGCTGCATTTGTAAGTGGTCGACACATCCAAGACAATGTTTTAATACTCCAGGAAGTAATGCATCAGTTCAAAGCACGCAAATGGAAGCGAAGGCATAAAGTTTTAGTAAAGACAGACATGCATAAGGCCTATGATCGTGTGGAGTGGGATTTTTTGAAGGACTACTTGCTTAAGTTGGGTTTTCATCATAGATGGGTCCTATGGGTCGTGCAGTGTGTAACTACTCCATCCCTCAGTGTCCGTTTTAATGGTGAGCCCCTACCTTACATTCAACCAAAACGAGGACTCAGGCAAGGTGACCCTCTATCTCCTTACCTTTTGTGCTAGTCGCCAATGTTCTTTCAACTTTGATTACCCAAGCAATTCGTACTGGATATCTTAAAGGGATAAAGCTTGCTCGGTCCTGTCCAACACTATCCCACTTATTTTTCGCCGATGATTCAGTCTTTTTTCTGGATGGAACCATTACTGAATGTCAAAACATGTCCAATATTCTAAATCAATATTGTATCGCTACCGGACAAACTATCAACAGGAACAAATCGGGTATGATATGTAGCAAATATTGTCCATTAAGTTTGCAGGATAATTTGGCAAGAGCATTCAGGGTTCCTATCCTACAGCGATTTGGTAAGTACTTGGGTATCCCCTCTGATTGGGGTAGATCAAAGAGAGACATGTTCTCTTGGATTGTGGCGAGGGTTTCAGCAAAATTGGAAGGATGGAAAGAACGTCTATTATCTAAAGGAGGTAAAGAAGTTCTTCTTAAGGCGGTAGTGCAGGCTATTCCCCAGTATACTATGTCTGTTTTTCAGCTTCCTCAATCTATATGCAAAGGACTAGAACAGCGAATATCTCAATTCTGGTGGAGGAGTGATGTTAGTCGACAAGGGGTGCATTGGCAGAAATGGAAAGCACTAAAGATCAGTAAGCATAGTGGGGGTTTGGGTTTTCGTGACTTGATGGTTTTCAATAGAGCTTTCTTTGGGTAAACAAGCCTGGAAGTTAGTTCAAAGTCCATCGTCATTATGGAGTCAACTTTTTAAGGGCCTCTATTTCCCTAATCAATCCTTTTTAAGGGCAGGAAATGGGTACCGACCATCTTGGGGCTGGAGGAGTCTTCTTGCTGGAAGAGATGCTATCTTACCCAATTTGAGATGGTCTGTGGGTGATGGTAAAAGTATTAGCATTCGACAGGATCCATGGTTACCTATTGGGTCTATTCCAGGGCCCCTTGCTCGAGACGAACCAAAAATGGTGGCTGATCTAATTGACCCTCATTACCAAGCGTGGAATCTTCCACTTATACAGTAGCATTATGATGACTGTATTGTCCGTGAGGTTATCAAAATCCCTATCCGACCACTCTTTGTTTCTGACAAGTTAATCTGGACAGCAAGTCAGGATGGTCTTTATTCTGTTAAGAGTAACTATCAGTCCCTTAATTTTTTGGAAGTCAACCGATCAGCTAATGGAGCCTCGACATCTCACAGTCAGGACAGTCATATGTCGAAGAAAATATGGATGATGCGCACGGAGCCTAAAGTTCGAATGTTCTTATGGTCAGTTTTCCATAACGCACTTGCGACCAAAGCTAATCTGTCTAGACGCCATATTACTTCGGACCCTATCTGTGACCTATGCGATCAGCACACCCAAGAAACAATTGAGCACATGTTTTCTCTTGTTCATGGACAAAGGAGGTATGGCAGCATGATGATTTAATTGCACTAAACATCCCACAACTAGTTCACAGCATAGCAGAGTGGATAGCTAATCAAGTCAGGTATAAGCGTGCGATACCTGGGCTAGAGCTTATTGCGTATGTATTATGGCAGATTTGGCGAGGCCGGAATAACTTCGTTTTCAGGCACCACCGGCCGAAGCCCCACCTTGTTGTTTCTGATGCTTGAGCTCAGACCAATAGTTACGACCGAACCAATCTGAGGAGGAAGAAACCGCAATCCACTGCTCTGTACTCTGAATTTCTTTGGCGACCACCTGAGTGTGGTACTATAAAATGTAACATCGATGGGGCTTACCAACAGGGAAGTAACAGGGGATCAATGGCGTGCATCAGTAGGGATTACAGGGGAAGACTCACCGAAGTTTATTCTGCAGACTTTCCAGCGAACTCGGCGCTTCAATCAGAGGTGCAAGCACTCGCTTTTACCCTTCGGCATCTGATGCAGACGGGATTCCATAGAGCTCGCCTGGAAGTTGAATCTGATTGCTGGATCATGTTGGAAATCCTCAACCAGAACCTACCGCCTCCATGGCAGGATAGACCGCTCTTCGAAGAGGTGAAGACGCTCCTTCTTTCGTGCCCTAATTTGCATCTGAGACATTGCAGGAGAGAGGCAAACTCAGTGGCTGACTGGGCCGCGAAGGCCCATGGCCGGCAAGACCAATCCCCAAACTGGAATCTATTTCCCCCTTTTTTTGCTTTTAGATTTGGTGAATGCAGACGTTGTTGCAAGCGGGTGTAATATTGTACCGCCTTAATATATAGTTCTTTCTGACCAAAAAAAAAAATGTAGAAAAGAATGGATAAATTAAACCTGCGCATAGTGCAATTCAAAAATTCGAGAATTTCGAATTACCAATTTTCCAAAGAGTTGGGTAAAACTCATTGGGAATGACATGTGATTGCAATGGAGCCTATGCATAATCTATTTAGCATCTACACCAAATGTGATCACTGTTACATGTTCACTAGCATCACTTGCGCAAAAATTTGATTTACGAACTCTGCCTACATGTTTGCTTCTGACCTTGTAACTATCAACGGTTGCCTCATAAAATCTTATTCAAGTTCGAGGCACATCCATTGAATTTTTAGGTCAACCGTTTGTTTAAATTTAATTAAAAGCAAAACATTATTTTTTACTTTCCCATCAAAATATTATTCGAATTTCATAAAATTATGAATGTATGTGTGTGCGTGTGTGTGAATCTACGTGTTTATATATGAGTGTCGTATAAATTTGAAGAACGAGATTTGGTTTAAGCAAAAAAGTTAAACTAAAAAATTAACCCAGGCATATCAATGGTTGCGGACTAGGTATGATTTGAAAACTAGACATATGGTCCTACACCTGAGGCCTGCCAATTTACGTTAGACTTTGTTATTTGTAGATTGCAGACGCATGGAGAACAAAGAGCCTCTTCGCTCTTTCGGCTCAGTCCTTGCAATTTCACTACACTTCTTCACAAAATATTAGAAGTCATTCCTACTGATATTGAATTTAGTGTTTTAATTTAGTCGTTGGTATAAGATAAGACGTAAGAACAGCTTTATGGTGTTCTAATTTGGTACAATTATCAGGTTTGGTTATTGAATGATTAATTTCTGATTATGCTTTTAACATTTCATTTTTTGAATCCTTGATGTAATTTATATATCCTACATTTATACATAGTAGTAGATGCGTATATTTTTTATTTCATATTCATGACAAATACATACATACATACATACATACATACATACATACATACATACATATATATACATATATACATATATATATATATATATATATATATATATATATATATGTATGTATACATACATACATACATATATATATATATATGTTATTCCTTTATACAATCATGAATATATTTGGACAGATGGCAAGATTCTTGTCCATTTGGGATAATTTAGATAGTTTAGGCTTGTTGAGCTCAGAGTGAAACTTGTAAAGAATGACCTGCCGTATTCTCTAAACCTTCTAATGTGCTTAACATAGACTCGTACCCCCTTGGCATGTGGCTGTCTATAATTAGCCTGTGTATCTCAGACACGTAGCAGACTATTTGCTGCCAGTTTCTTACGCCAGGATTGCCACATTGTATAATCCTGTTCAATTAATCCTTTTGATCCTCTCATTATAAATACCCGTCAATTCACTCATGAAGGAGACTTTTTAACTTCTGAATGTCGGGGCTTCTACACTTATATTGACTTAAACTGCGAACCAGTAGATAAACTCTCCAACAAGTGACTCGAAATCCTTCACCTATCACTTGCCATCCACTTCCCACTGAAATTGTTCTCTTCTCCTCTCTACCCTCGCTATTTCATCCTACTACCGAGGATTGATCAATCATCCCATTGCCGATTAGCCATCTTTTTCTGTTTTAGTTTCTCTCAATTCAGATATTTCTTTTAGTACAAATAATAAAATTGGGTTTCTTTTATGAAAGGTCTTGTATTGTTCCTTTGCCGTTACTTCTTGTTAACCCAAGGTAAAGGTATTTCGGAACATTGGTTAACCAAGCTAAAAAATCATTTGTAAATTCCTTTCCTACCATGTAATGTTATCATTTTTTTTTCTATTATCCATGGCCCCTTAACTCAAATTATTATTTTTTGAAATATTTAAATAATAAACTATGCCTTCATTCATAACTTAATTTCTTAGAATAGTTAGCAGTGGTTTTACAAAATCTCATATAGTAATAGAGCCGGAAGTTCTTAGTTTAAATCTTTCTAAGCCTCATGTGTCTTCCCAATTGAATTTTATGCTTAGTACAAGGCAAAATAGACTAGAGCAAGCATGAATGAGAGTGTTAGGATATTTAAATAATAAACTATGCTTTTATATAACATCTTAAGTTTTTATAATAGTTGAGTAGTCTAACAAAATCTCACAATTACAATAGCTTTAAAAAATAGCTAAGGCAACAAAGAACTTTAATCTATTCGAATTATAAAAACCAATAGAGTTCATGGAATTACAAGGTAGAAGTTCATCCACAAAATTGACAACAAATTATTATGTCAAATGCTCCGCACAAAGCGCAGGGAAAGGACCGGTACTATTACAACACATGGTCATGCTGCATCCCTAATACACTAAAAGAATCTCAATGTGTTTTGACATCTATCAATGAATAAGATAACTTGAGTTTCTTCCATCGTTGGTGATAACCAGAAAAAGAAAAAAAGAGAAGTCATTTTCCACTAGCATCTCAAATAGAATCTCAATGTGCTTGAATAATCTAAAAGTAAGTAAAAGGTGGACCAAGTTAAAATCCCATCATATTTCAAATTGATTATGATGACCAAAGAAGCAAACAAAAGAGAGTTCTTCAACTTACCGACACACACAAAAAAAAAAAAAAGCAAAACCATAACTTGAGTTTCTTCCATCATTGGTAATAAGATAACAAGAAAAAAAAGGAGAAGTCGTTTTTTACGAGCATCTCAAGTAGAATCTTGATATGCATGAATAATCTAAAACTAGGTAAAAGGTAGACAGAGTTAAAATTCCATCATATTTCAAGTTGATTATAATGACCGAAGAAGCAAACAAAAGAGAGTTATTACTTTGGAGCCTTGAACTTACTAACAAAAGGAAAGAAAGAAAGAAAAACCATAACTCGAGTTTCTTCCATTGTTGATGATAAGAGAAAAACAAAAAGAAAGAAATCATTTTCCATAAGCATCTCAACTAGAATCTAAATGTGCATAAATAATCTAAAACTAAGTAAAAGATGGACCAAGTTAAAATCCCATCTTATTTCAAGTTAATTATAGTGACCAAAGAAGCAAGCAAAAGATAGTTACAACTTTTGATAGTTATAACTTTTGAACTTTCAATTTACTGACAAAAAAAAATAGAAAACCATAACTCGAGTTTCTTCCATTGTTGGTGATAACGAGAAAAAGAAAAAAGGAGAAATCGTTTTCCACGAGCATCTTAAGTAGAATCTTAATGTGCATGAATAATCTAAAACTAAGTAAAACATGGACCGAGTTAAAATCCCATCATATTTCAAGTTGATTATAATGAGCAAAGAAGCAAACGAAAGAGAGCTATTACTTGTGAACCTTGAACTTACTAACAAAAAAAAAAAAAATCATAACTCAAGTTTCTTCCATCGTTGGTGATAAGAGAAAAAAACAAAAAGATAAGTTGTTTTTTACAAGCATCTCAAATAGAATCTTAATATGCATGAATAATCTTAAAATAAGTAAAAGTGGACCGAGTTAAAATCCCATCATATTTCCAGTTGATTATAAAAACCAAAGAAGCAAATAAAAAAGAGTTGTCACTTTTGAACCTGGAACTTACCGGGAAAAAAATGGGTCTAGTCCCTTGAACTCGCGTTTGCTTTTGGTCAGATTTGGACGGCAGATTCCCGTATAAATGGGTCTAGTCCCTGTCATCAGGCCGCTCTTTTCTCGCCGTACGGAGAAAATATTCAGTGGTTCGTGCGCGCCACGTCATCCGCTGATGTGGCGCGCACGTACCACTCAGCTTTCGACACCTGTCCTGGGGGACCCGCTGGAAAATGAAAAGACTCGCCCGTCTCGGCTCGGCTCGGCTCGGCTCGGCTCGGCGTGGGACCCACAATCTGGTCAGACCTAAGGAGAAAATCAGGCGCCATTTTAAAAAAATTTCGGACTGAGCGAGGGTTTCTTCTTCTTCTCTTTCTTCGCGCCTCTCACTCACTCTACCCTCCCTCTCTCTCTCTCTCCGACGAACTCCCTCTCTCTCTCTACCCTCCCTCTTTCCGACCGGCGAAGCACCGCGAGCAACCGACGAAACCAGGTGGATACCGGCGAGAGGACCGCGAGCAACCGACCGGCGTGCGACCTGCCTCTCTCTCTGCCCTCTCTCTTTCCGACCGGCGAACCACCGCACCGTCCCTCCGGCTCTGGATCTGGCCCCGACTCGTCCGTCCCCTGCTCTTTCTCTCCCCTTGCCTCTCTGTCTGTCCTCTCTTCGCGGCGAAGAACCAGCGCGTGACCGACGAACCACCGCGCCCCCTCCGGCTCGAGTTCCGGCACTGGCTTGTCCTGTACGCTGGAACGTTCGCGCCCGACGCCTCACACCCACCAACCGACCACTTCTCTGTCTTGTGGTTCTGGTGAGGTAATACAGATCATGGGCTTAGTAAAGAATGCAATTTGCTGAGCAGTGACAGTGAGCACCAGTTCAGCACCAGAAATGACATGGGGGCTGTAGAAAGCAAGGTTGGCCCTTTTGAGATTGACAATTTTGGCGATTTCCAATTAGATGTGTAACCCCTGTCAACTTTGGCACGTTGGCCGCGCCTCCCATCAAGGTACACGTTCTCTACAGCATTCACCACCGAGGCGTCAAGCCGTCGGCCCCTGCCCCCATGATAAGCACACGAGATCGTTGGTGATGGTGAATTCTCTGCGTCGATCTTTTGCTTTGTGCGTTTGTAGCATGTTCTTTTCCGGCTTTTTGCATCTGAACGAACTGTACTAAATTAATCACATATCTGGAAGCTGCGGAGTCCGTGCTGGGTTTCATACATAACTCAAATTTCGATATGATCATTGCACTGCCATTTATGACCACTCCCTCTAATTTTTTGGTCACAAAAGTCTGCATAACATTTCCTTTCCCAAAACATATGTTGTTTTTTGCGATGTGCTTACCAGTTCCCGTTTTGAACACATTGAATTGATCAGTCTATCAGCCCGGGGGAGCTGCACCATTGTCGTCGACAGACAATCCAATACGTCAGAGGTGGAGGATCTTGATGCCGGATGGGTCTCATGCCATTTATCCCAAACCCAGAGCTTTGAACCCCACTTTGAGATACAGGATATGGTCGAGCATTATCGCCAGGTTGCCATAAATGCCATTCGAGCCGGTTAGTTCAGGGATTGCCTTACCTTCATTAGTTCCAGCAGAAGAGTTTCCCTTAATGAGTTTTCTGCCTTCGAAAGTTTAGTATTCGCATTGCTTTTCAATAAATAAATAGCAGCTCAAATCAAACTTAGTTTATACTTCTGGAATCCCATGTTCGGGTAAACTTAAACTAGCATAGTTGGGAAAGAAAATGTTCGACCTACTGGCAGGGTGGGACCTCATAGAGAAAGCTTTGAAGAGACATGATGTATATTACACAATTGCTTCGTTGTCAAATGCTCTTGCTTTCTACTGAATTTGAAAGCAAGGTTGGCCCTTTTGAGATTGACCATTTTGGCGATTTCTAATATTTTGGGGTTTTATTGATATCAAATGAAAGATGGCGGATACGATTCTTGCTTTGCAAAATGAAATTATTGTCAGATAGTAATAGTAAGGCTGTCAAAAGGCCTACATCTTGACTAAGATGAAGTTATCAGCCTTCGTTTTTTATACCAAGTCTTCGTTTGATGTCCGTTTCTTAATTGATTGACTGTGTATTTTACCATGGACATTTTTTTGTTTATCAGGGACTACACTAATCCATACCTTCCTGTTGCTCCATCTGCTATAGATGGCAGTGGTCAGGTAAGGAATCAAAAATCAACATTTGCTTTGTTGTAATCACATCCGCTGTTAGAATGAGGTGGGCATATTATTTTGTCTGCCTTATGATTTGATTGATTTGATCAAATATTGCATTGTATGCTGCAGGTGAGTGTTGGCTTGGATGGGAAAAAATTAGAACCTGAGAGCAATGTCCTTCTCGTATCAATAGAGAATATGCAGTATGCAGTTAGATTGGATGTTCTTCACATGGTATTTATTTTATTTTATTTTATTTTTTATTCTCTCATCTGCATTCTTGGGTAAGCATGTGTTTTAAAAGTTTGTCACCAATTTCGCCTGGTTCAGGTCTTTTCAGCTTTTGGACCTGTACAGAAGATTACCATGTTTGACAAGAATGGAGGGGTCCAAGCATTGATTCAGTACCCTGGTTAGTAAGAGCAGTGAATTTTTCTGGATGAAGTTTATCTTTCTTGCATTAGGGCGAAAAATATGCATGCATCTAATGAAGTGCATGTTGGTTGTCGCATTGCTGTCCATGCAGATGTTTAGACGGCTGTAGTTGCAAAGGAAGCTTTGGAAGGGCATTGCATATATGACGGGGGGTTTTGCAAACTCCATATCTCGTATTCGTGCCATACAGATCTTAGCATAAAGGTAATTACATCTGCTGCCCCCTGGTATTACGTTTATCTCAACAAGTTGCGACTATCCTACACCATGGATGTACACTCCCTTGCTTTTGATACAAAAGGAAAAACTCCCTCTCCTATATCAAGTTTTCCAGTTGAATTTTGAAATATGCAACTTCCAATTGACCATTTGATCAAGAGCGTTCAAAGAGTCACTAGTATGTCAATCACATGTTTTTAGTTTTCACTTAAAAACAGTTAAAGTGGAATATGTTCCCTGTAGATCCCTGTAGAAGGGCGAATGACGTGAAATATGTATAAACCTGATGAATAAGTGATGGCATTATTCTATTTCGCCAGTATAAGCTGTTTCACTTTGAGAAAAGTGGTGAAACATTCATTGATGTCTCTGGCAACAAGAACTTTCATTGGCTGTTGACTTCAAATATGCCACACGTTCAAGGTTCTGCTCATCTCCTTGGATCTGGTGTTACCATTTTCAACGTGACCATATATAAGTCACACCTGTTTGCAGTTGTGTTTTCTGTGTCATCATTCAGGGAATCTGAACTCTCTTGTTTCCCTCGCTTTGAAAGATAAACTTTAGGTGCTAGCATGATTTAAACTTAGTCCCTCTAACATGAGGCATTTTGTGTAATTTGTTCTTATATCATGAATTGGTGGCAATTTGAAAACTGAAGCAAGTGTTGTGAGCACTTCCTTTTGTGAGAATGTACTGATGTTATTTTAAGATAAAATAGTACGGAAGCCTGGTCATTTTAGTTAAGACAGTTCTAGAATCTGCTGTTTATTCATCTGTTATTCATTGATCATTCTGTGGGGGAGGTTATGATTTATTAGCTTGGTGAATTGTTAGGACTCGCTGGAAATAATTGTCTTAGTATTTTGTGCTGCATTTCAGTTTCTATGTTAGATATATACGGCGTGTCATAATAATTTTGTCTTGCCTTTGAATATATGCGAACATTTTTTTGCTGATATTGTTCTCTTACATTTTTACTTTTGAAGAAAGTAGGTGGGAGATTGTTAATTGACTGATATGCTAACTATTTTTCCAGGTTAACAATGATCGGAGCAGAGACTACACAATCCCCAATACCCCGATGATGAATCCTCAACCTTCAATTCTAGGGCAGCAACCGGCTTCAGCTGTTGGTGCTGCGCCCCAGGAGCATGGTGGAGTGCAGTACGCCCCGACTCCCGCGCAACCCACAATGCATGATCCACCCCCTGCTGGCTGGGGTCCCGTCCCTCCAGCTCAGTCCATGCCTATGCAAGGTCACAACCCACCACCGTACATGCAACCGGGGACTGTGCCTTTCCAGATGGGCCCTGGGATGATGCACGGCACGGGCCACCCTGGTTTGCCGCATCCGCCACGAATGCCTCCATATCAGTCACAATAGCACTTTGTTCTTCTCTTGGCGCCAAAGGTGTGATAGCCCTTAGTTGATGCAATTCCCCTGGGCTTGAAGCTCTGGTGGTATCCTTTTCTTAGTAAAATTTTTTGGGGAGATGGGTGTGGAGCTCATGCTATGATTATGATACTATGTTTGGGAACTGTAACTTGCCAATTGATTCGGAGGTTTTAGATATCTACTTGTTCATCATAGAGATGATTGACTCTCTGCACCAATGCGTGAACCTGTATATGAGTTGGATTGGATCTCTCTCTGTCTCTCTCTCTCTCCCTCCCCCACTTGTGGCCGGATGAAAGTGACAATTCGACTATCTGGTCAAGCATCGAGAGGAGCTGAGTTAAGCTGATATACAATTGCTGTCAAATTTGGTTGGATGTGGCGAGTCAAATATTTGGAGCAATCCCACAAGATGAAATTAGTTATCGTCATCCGTTGATTATTTCTATGTTTTATTCTAACCGTCGTTGGCCAGAACATCACCACTGCCATGAAGGTTAACTACAATCTATAAATATTGTCACAACAGCAGCCGCCACCTGCCATCAACGCCTAACCACTACAACAATTACGTGCTATTCCTACCTGGGACGTTGCAGCTACCGTCGTTGTCAGCAGCCAACTTCTACTCTACAGAATTTGACGAGGGAAAAACGGAAAGAATCTTGCACTTGACAAGCACAGCAAAATGTTGTCCTGCAGATTTGTTTCTAAGTGAAACGAAAGTCATGAAAAGACCATCTAGACCAGAAAACATAAGTTGGTGAAATCAGTGTCAAACGGTCTTCACTTCGATCTTAGGAAGCCAAAATCAGCCTCTACGCATCTTTTTAAAAAAACTTTCGCATCTTTCTAAAAAAACTTGCGCAGAGGCTGCAAGGGATTTTACATTCATGTCCCGGAAGTAGGAAGTTTCCTTTATTCCCAATACAAGCAAATGAAGACCTAAAAAAGCCAAATTCATGCGACCTTCAACGTGAGAAAAGTTGAGGCAATAGGAGCATAGTATTACTAATGTCCTGTGTCTCGACTTTTTAAATGAATGACAAACCACAGCCACAGGAATTGTGGTTTAACTATTCTCGAGTCAAAATATGAAAGAACAAATGAACGGTGAAATCCTCTAACTTAGAAACTGTCCCCTTCCGTCTGCAACTTCTGTCATTTACATAGACAAAAAGTAGGCTTCACAATTTGGTAGCGCTCAACATGAGCGTCGATCCATGACTTGTGGCTTCCACACTTGATGCCAAGTTGTGTAGGTCTTCATTTTTGGTGCCAAGGATCACGCTGATGCCGGAGTTCACTAGAGCTCAGAGTGCTTCGGGGTTGGGATCGTAGAGCTACATTGTCCCAATATTGTGACTCTTGTAGAGCTGTATCACCTCAGCCAGACTAGGCAGGTTGTCTCCTTGCATTCCATAGCAAACACGAAAGGCAGGCTGTTGCAGTGAGAATTTGGCTGAGGACAGATGCCAAAATCAACGTCGGGAAGACTCTGCGAAGTGATGCCATTTCCTGGACTCCCTTTCCTGTTTCGACATTCATGTAGAGTGAAACATCAGGAAGACATTTAAATTTTAACAGATTGCAGCAAGAGAAGGTTCAATCAAAATGAAACCCATGGTCTGGAAGCAATCAGTGCTGAAGCTACTTATCAGTACATGTCTCAAAATTTTGTCCCCTTAGAAATGCGAAATTCTGCATATATGCACCAGAAAGACTAACCCATGTGAGGATAGAACTATGATCAATGTGTAGCTGGTTATTTAATTTATGCATAAGCTAACAGGATCAATCTATGATCATCTCTCTCTATATTAATGACTTGATCTCACAAAATAAGGAGAAAATGTCAGGATTTGTAAGCAAGATATTTCATTGCAATGACTCGCTGATACAAGCTACTAATAGAAAGGATATGCTGAAAAGAAGTTTGTTTCTCGGTGGGAGAGAGAGGGGGGGGGGGAGAGAGAGAGATTCCCAAGATTTAAAACCTTTCAAGCCTCTACAGTGAAAAATAATGTGCAATGCAACCGCTTAAAGCACAAGTAAAGCATTCAAATGACTCATAAGATGTGCTATTCCATCTCTTTTCGACTGATAAATTGCGAGACAAAAGTGCAGAAAGTTACTAGACAGCCTCCTACAGGGACCAACCAAACTTCTGCGAAGAAAAATGAAGTGAGACTTTGTCATTTAAACAGGCAAATCATTAAACACAAGCTCATTTTTCACAGGGAATACTCATGATTAAAGAGTTGGTAATGTAACCGTCTCCTTCAGTCCTTTCTCACTTTTCCACTGTTCAGCGTATGAAACATAAATCTCAGGGCAAATCTCACTCAATGACACCTTTAAAATGGAAAATCCTCATATCCTATCCACTGGGGAAGGAAAAAGGTTAGGTAAGAAATGAATTCCACTCATCTTTCAACTTGGGAAATTGCCAAAATGGTCAATCTCAAAAGGGCCAACCTTGCTTTCAAATTCAGTAGAAAGCAAGAGCATTTGACAACGAAGCAATTGTGTAATATACATCATGTCTCTTCAAAGCTTTCTCTATGAGGTCCCACCCTGCCAGTAGGTCGAACATTTTCTTTCCCAACTATGCTAGTTTAAGTTTACCCGAACATGGGATTCCAGAAGTATAAACTAAGTTTGATTCGAGCTGCTATTTATTTATTGAAAAGCAATGCGAATACTAAACTTTTGAAGGCAAAAAACTCATTAAGGGAAACTCTTCTGCTGGAACTAATGAAGGTAAGGCAATCCCTGAACTAACCGGCTCGAATGGCATTTATGGCAACCTGGCGATAATGCTCGACCATATCCTGTATCTCAAAGTGGTTCAAAGCTCTGGGTTTGGGATAAATGGCATGAGACCCATCCGGCATCAAGATCCTCCACCTCTGACGTATTGGATTGTCTGTCGACGACAATGGTGCAGCTCCCCTGGGCTGATAGACTGATCAATTCAATGTGTTCAAAACGGGAACTGGTAAGCACATCGCAAAAAACAACATATGTTTTGGGAAAGGAAATGTTATGCAGACTTTTGTGACCAAAAAATTAGAGGGAGTGGTCATAAATGGCAGTGCAATGATCATATCAAAATTTGAGTTATGTATGAAACCCAGCACGGACTCCGCAGCTTCCAGATATGTGATTAATTTAGTACAGTTCGTTCAGATGCAAAAAGCCGGAAAAGAACAGGCTACAAACGCACAAAGCAAAAGATCGACGCAGAGAATTCACCATCACCAACGATCTCGTGTGCTTATCATGGGGGCAGGGGCCGACGGCTTGACGCCTCGGTGGTGAATGCTGTAGAGAACGTGTACCTTGATGGGAGGCGCGGCCAACGTGCCAAAGTTGACAGGGGTTACACATCTAATTGGAAATCGCCAAAATGGTCAATCTCAAAAGGGCCAACCTTGCTTTCTACAGCCCCCATGTCATTTCTGGTGCTGAACTGGTGCTCACTGTCACTGCTCAGCAAATTGCATTCTTTACTAAGCCCATGATCTGTATTACCTCACCAGAACCACAAGACAGAGAAGTGGTCGGTTGGTGGGTGTGAGGCGTCGGGCGCGAACGTTCCAGCGTACAGGACAAGCCAGTGCCGGAACTCGAGCCGGAGGGGGGGCGCGGTGGTTCGTCGGTCACGCGCTGGTTCTTCGCCGCGAAGAGAGGACAGACAGAGAGGCAAGGGGAGAGAAAGAGCAGGGGACGGACGAGTCGGGGCCAGATCCAGAGCCGGAGGGACGGTGCGGTGGTTCGCCGGTCGGAAAGAGAGAGGGCAGAGAGAGAGGCAGGTCGCACGCCGGTCGGTTGCTCGCGGTCCTCTCGCCGGTATCCACCTGGTTTCGTCGGTTGCTCGCGGTGCTTCGCCGGTCGGAAAGAGGGAGGGTAGAGAGAGAGAGGGAGTTCGTCGGAGAGAGAGAGAGAGGGAGGGTAGAGTGAGTGAGAGGCGCGAAGAAAGAGAAGAAGAAGAAACCCTCGCTCAGTCCGAAATTTTTTTAAAATGGCGCCTGATTTTCTCCTTAGGTCTGACCAGATTGTGGGTCCCACGCCGAGCCGAGCCGAGCCGAGCCGAGACAGGCGAGTCTTTTCATTTTCCAGCGGGTCCCCCAGGACAGGTGTCGAAAGCTGAGTGGTACGTGCGCGCCACATCAGCGGATGACGTGGCACGCACGAACCACTGAATATTTTCTCCGCCGTACGACAAGGAGTTGCAATCCCATTTTGGTTTCGATTTTGGAGCGTGGTTTCACTTTCATATTTGAATTTTAGATTTCATATGTAACATTCATTTAAAAAAGTGATTATATTTTTATGATTGATTAAAATTTGAAAATAAATTAGAAAATATTTTTCATTTTTCGGTATGAAAAATTCGGTTGAACTTTCCTTCGTGCACTCCCTTTTAATTAAATTTTATTTTATTTTAAAAAATCGAATTTTTAATTTTAATTTTCCTTCTAATTTTTCTTTATAATTTTTCCCTTTATATTTTCTTTTCCTCTTTCTTCATCTTCTATTGGTCACTGGCCATGGCAACATCTGGCAATTGGCCAAAGGCGAGCTCGAGCCTATAGCAAGGCTCGCGCTTGCCGACCTTGGGCCTTGCTAGATTTTTATTATCAAGTATGATATTACTCTTTAAGTTTGTATGATATTACTCTTTAAGTTATAATTATGCAATAAATCCCTTTTTTTGGGGAATTCTTTTACGGAAAAAACTCAATCTTATAAAGAGAAATTTTGGGCAGATAAAATATTGTTCTATTCTCCTGAATCAAATAAACTAAAGACAAAGCGTGAGTAGATAGTTCAAACTTGACGATGTCGCCAATTAGAATATATTGTATTGCACGCTTAATCTGCAAATATTTACATTCGTTTCTTTGCTAATATATAAATCTGAAATCCTCCAGTAAGAAGCTAAACTAAGGGGTTAATGAAATGTTAAAATTCAAACGTTCAAGTAAGTCTCAAAAGTATCGTCATGTATTCGGGCAACAATTTAGGCAATTTCCTCGATACCCTACTAATGCCCATGACTCTAATGGGAAAAGCCACAAATCAAGTGGGGTTAGTAAGATGTCCAATTAATGACAAAACCCTAGCGTGATGCAAGAGGAGAAAATATTCAATGATTAATAAGAACCACATCATCAGCCTACGTGGCGTGCGTGAGCCTAAGTGGCTTCACTCAATGGTGACACGTGTTTTTTGACTTGGGCTGGCTAGAAAATAATCTTTTCTATTTTCTAGCCAATCCAAGTAGGTTGATGGCGTGGGGTTACTGACTATTTTATATTTTCTCCAAAGGATTAGTCAAGAAGTTTGGTGTGGAAAATTACAAGAGAACTGAAACTCCAATATCTCCACCTACCATGTTTGACAAGAATGAGAAAGATAAGTCAGTTAATCCTAAACTTTTTGAAGCATGGAGGATCTCTATTATATTTAACTGCACCATGTCTAAACATATTATTTAGTGTCTGCATGTGAGTCCAATTAGATCAAGGAATCTCATTTAACTGTTGTTAAGAGGATTATCGAGTACGTTGGCATCTTTCCTAAATTAGGATTATGGTAGCCTAAGAATTCAGATTTTATTCTTCTCGGATATTGTGACAGTGGACTTTGCAAAATGAAAGATTAATAGAAAGAGCAATTCCTCACGTGTAAATTAAATTATAGACTAAACGAGGAAACATGTAACAGAGGAGACAAATAAGGGCTCTAAAATTATTTAAACTTAACACCTTCTACTTTGATACTAGGTTGAGTTCCCCATATATACATATATGTATATAATAATATGATTAATTACAGTTACAGAGTACATAGAAATATAAGTAGAAGGGTGCGTTGAATTGGAGTCAAATCGCAGCTCTTCCTTTCCTCTGGCCCACTTTCGTCACCTGAACCACTAGTTACCTTTTTTTTTTTTTTTTTTTTTTTTTTCTTTTTGTGATCCGGAAATCGCCGTACAGCTGGCGGCTGACGATGTAAACCTGAGGCAGTACCGTAGGGACCCACCTCCCGTAGCGTCGCAAGTAAGTCGTGTAATGAGGGCGAGAAGTTTCAAACCTCTACCCTTCTGGCTGAGAGGTCAAGGCACGAACCAACTCGTTCACCGCGGGGTGGGCTTGTTCTTCTTTTTTGGTTCCCACTGAACAAGAAAGATTCCACGCACGCGTTCTCTCGCAAGACATAAATCTTGATCCTTCTCAAGACAGGTCACTCCGTCAATCCGTCCACGACCCTTTTCCTCGGTTATTTTCCGACACCCTTTCTGTGATCAATCACATTGAATTGTCTCTTTGGGTGCGCTGTTTCTTCATATGGGCGTTCGAGATTCGCTGTGGGTGGCCCTCGCCGTCGCTCGGCTATTCCTCCAAGCGCAGGTCCTGCACTCTCAAGAGGACCTTGTATGCAATTCGGGCGATTCCAAAGCATTGCTAGACTTGATGAGGTGTAAAGATTGGCAATCACTTAGGGTGGTTAGAATTGAAAGTATGTGTTGCAAGCAATTAGAACAAACAAAACTCCAATGTGAACAGCATTGCTAGTCAATGTTCCCATTCATAACTATAATTCTTTGACATCAATGAACGGCAGCTATTTTGAATTCTTGTGATAAAGAAAACCAATCAATTGATTAAATACGCCAAATCATCCCAGCCACCGACCCGAATATTCTTAGGAAGGACGCTGGCCTAGATTTGCTGTAAATGCAAGGACTTCGTCGACTCTTCAGCCCACAAGGAAACAACAAGGAAAAGACCTCGTTGACTGCAAACCGCATCTCTTTTAGTCAGACAGCTTTGTTTTTCTGAATTATTGTATAGACAAAGAACCGACTGATGCGTAGAATTACAAATCCGTATTTTATCGCATTTTACAATGATCGGTATGATACATCGTCTAACGTCATAAATCGGAAAAAAAATTGTGTTTTTCCTTATTGTATCCAGTTGCATCTTAATGTTGTAAGCAAAGTAAAAGATGTTGAGATTTTGTTTTACTTATGATGTTGAAGAGATTTGTTGTAACAAAATGGGAAATAACGTATATATGAATTTTTTTCTTATTTTATAATATTTCATTGCAATTGAATACTATGCATCATAGATTGTAATATCACTTTATCGTACTATCTTTTTTCTATAATGAAATGTAATACGTCCTAAAAGAAAAACAAAGCTTACTTAGATGATATACTGTTGTACTTGGGAAATACAACATATTTATTTGATAGATTGAAAGTCCTAATGCATGCACGAATTTTTTTAACAAAATTCATGTACTTTCGAGCACACTAGCTCATCAAGCTTTTTTCAGAGTCAAACTACTTTACTCTCTTCAACTTTTCTCTACAAGAAAAGTCATAAATCCGCATCTTAGTCACCCATCTCCTCGTTAATCTCATGAATCAAGCAAAACATGACATAAATTGAATGGTCGATTCAATGATAGTGAGAAAAATCCGCATCTTAGTCACCCATCTCCTCGTTAATCTCATGAATCAAGCAAATTATGACATACATTGAATGGTCGACTCAATGATAGTGAGAAAAATCAAATATGCATGCTTTTCTACTAAATAAAGACTATTCTCAAACTAGATCTTTGCATGATGGATAAGCCTTTAAAAATTACACAACACACAGAAATTCTTAATCTATTCCTGCGGTCTATAAAGTTGGTCATTTCATAACATAAAAAGTTGATGCGCATATCATAAATTCAACACCAGTTGTCCAAGCTGGTGGAAGAAATGGTTGTATAAGATGACATGCGACTGAAAGGTGGATCTTTTAAAGCGATCATCAACCACCCTAGAGACATTACAATTTTTTGTAAGAGGGACTGTTGACCCATTTAGGTCGACTGGTTTTTCTTTCATTTTTTGAAAATTATGAAAAAAAGATATATGTGAATTTATGCGTTAATGCATGGGTATCATGGAAATTTAAAAAAAAATAAAAATTAGAGTGTCAAAAGAAGGCAAAAACACAATAACTACAAGATTTGGTAAAAGCAAAACTAAATATTGATATCAATAGGTAAAAGAATAGCCTAGATGTCAAAACTTGGTATAAGGGAACACGAGTATCAAAAGTTAGGAAAGTAACATTTAAACAAAGCTAAATATCGAGGAAATATATAATAGAGAAGACAAATAAGGGCTTTGAAAATATTACCAGGTTGAGTTCCCCATATATATATATATATATATGTATGTATGTATGTATGTAAGAATATGATCAATTACCGTTACAGAATATATTGAAATATAGGTAGCAGGGTACGTCAAATTGAAGTCAAGTCGCAGCTCTTCCTTTTCTCTGGCCCACTTCCGTCACCTGAACCGCTAGTTTCCTTTTCTTCTTTCTTTGGTTCCCCCTGAAGAAGAAAAGAACCCATCCACGTGTGCTCTCGCAATACATAAATCTTGATCCTTCTCAAGATGGGTCTCATCATCAATCCATCCACGACCCTTTTCCTCGGTTACTTTCCCACACCCTTTCTGTGATCAATCACATTGAATTTTCTTTTTGGGTGCTCTGTTTCTTGATATGGGCGTTCGAGATTCGCTGTGGGCGGCCCTTGCTCTCGCTTGGCTATTACTCCAAGCGCAGGTCCTGCACTCTCAAGAGGACCTTGTGTGCAATTCGACCGATTCCAAAGCATTGCTAGACTTGATGAGCAACTTTGAGTCCCCAATCGAAGGTTGGGAACTCAACGCCAACGCTAATTGCTGCAACTGGTTGGGCGTGGTGTGCGACTCTTCGTCTTCTCTCGGCCTAAGCAATGGTCCCTCCAGTTTGGGCAGGGTGGTGGAGTTGGTCCTGGCGAGCAAGATGCTTGCGGGCAACCTCTCGGACTCGATCGGCAAGTTAGACCAGCTGAGATTCCTCAATCTCTCTCACAACCTCCTCGAGAGCATACTCCCGGAATCCCTGCTCCACCTCCCTAATCTGCAGGTTCTCGATCTCAGCCACAATGAATTCTCGGGACCGGTCCCCAAGAGCGCCAATTTGCCCTCCCTCCGCGTTTTCAACATTTCTGAGAATTCTTTCAGGGGGTCTCTGCCCGTGTGGCTTTGCGCGAACTCGACCCTCATTCAGGTGCTTAATCTGGCCGCCAATTATTTCTCTGACGTAATCCCGCCGGGACTTGGCAATTGTGGCTCCTTGCAGAACCTTTCTCTGGCCACGAATAATCTCACAGGGGGGATCAGTGAAGATATCTTCACTCTGGGTCAGTTGGTCCAATTGAGCCTTCAGGAAAACTCATTTTCAGGGCCGCTTGGCAGCAGGATCGGTAATCTGACAGAACTAATTCGGCTGGACATTTCGGCAAACGAATTCTCGGGATCAATCCCAGATGCGTTTGAGAACATGAAGAAGCTGCAGTTCTTCATAGCTCAGACCAATGGCTTCGCAGGCTCCATCCCATCTTCCTTGTCCAATTTGCCATCACTTAAGTTTCTCAATTTGAATAACAACTCGCTGACTGGGACGGTAGTTCTTAATTGTTCGGCAATGAGCAGTCTGGTGTCTCTGGATTTAGGTTCCAACAATTTCAGGGGTCCTTTCCCTGAGGATTTGCCCAATTGCCAGAAGCTGCAGAGTGTGAACCTTGCACGGAACAAGTTCACAACCCCGATACCTCAAAGCTTCAGGAACTTCTCCAGCCTTGCTTACCTGTCGATATCAAATTCGAGCCTATCAAACGTCTCATCTGCACTCGGGATCCTCCAGCACTGCAGCAATTTGACAGTTTTGGTTCTTACTCTCAATTACTTTGATGAAGAATTGCCCGGCGATGCGAGTTTAAGTTTTCCAAAGCTTAAGGTTCTTATCATGGCAAATAGTCGGCTGAGGGGTTCCATGCCTCAGTGGCTGCGTGGATGCACCCGTTTGCAGTTGCTGGATTTATCCTGGAACAGATTGGGTGGAATGATTCCGTCGTGGATCGGTGACTTCCAATCTCTCTTTTATCTGGACTTACAAATGAACTCGTTCGTGGGCGAGATCCCAAAAGAGATAACCGGATTGCCTGCCCTCATCCACAGGAATATGTCAATCATGGAACCTTCTGATTTTCCGTTCTTCTGGAAGAAGAATAAGACCTCGGGGGTGCTGCAGTACACACAATTTACAAGCTTTCCATCGACTGTGGATCTCGGAGGCAACTCTCTCAACGGATCAATCTGGCCGGAGTTCGGGAATTTAAAAGATGTTCGTATCTTTGTTCTCAGCAATAACTTCTTATCAGGTTCAATTCCAGACAATTTATCCGAAATGACTGACCTAGAGACTCTCAATCTGTCTTACAACAATCTGTCTGGGAGTATACCTTCCTCGTTAGCGCGTCTCAACTTTCTGTCTAGGTTTAGCGTTGCATATAACAATTTGTCTGGGCCAGTTCCTAGCGGGGGCCAATTCTCGACCTTTCCCAATTCTAGTTTTGAAGGAAACAACCTGTGCCGTGATCATGCTGCCCCTTGCCCAACAAGCCAAAGTCAACCTGGCCTTACCAATCATGGTGATGATAATTCTGGATCTGTCGATCATGCCATGAGCGATATAAACCTTGGAATGACCATTGGAATTGCATTCGGAATGGCCATTGGAATTGCATTCGGAACAACTAGGACGGGTGATTCGTGTTTGCATGTGATAATCAGATTTTGTGATCGTGTCAAATTGTGTCATTAAAAAATTTGAAAAAAAAATGATAATTTACTCATTTATTGGAATTTTTTTTGATAAATTCCTAATATTGCTGGTAATTTGCGGTCCAGTTCTCTTCAAAATAACCAAATTTAGATTAGTTTTCAATTTTGGTCCAAACGGTTTTTTATCTTATGAAAATCAACTTTCGGTCCCCACCCATATATGTTCCCATTGATTTTTCGTCCAATGATAAAGGTCTAAAGTGTCAACTTTTCATATACATACCTCGACGTCACTTGCTGACGGCGAATTTGAGGCAGTGAAACGCCACCGTTCCGATGTGCTTCGCTGTGTGCTCGGCCGAAGCCCCTCTCTCTTGGCCAGTTCCGTCCTCGAAGAGGATGCATTTAGAATGTTCGCCGCCTTCAAGAGCTACAGCAGACACTGCACAAAACAGCGCCTTTCTCCACAGGAAGCAAAGCTAATTATCGACTCCAGAAGAAGCCGGTCCTTCCATGTCAGCTCTTCATTGTCAGAGTCCGAATCCAAGTCGGACACGGCTTGCTTCTTCACATTTCTAGCTCTCCATATGTTCGGCAGCCACCGAGAGGCATAAAGCTTCAGGGCACCGCCGACCAGGTTCTTTTTGTGAACACTGTTATGGTCAAGTCGTTGATATAAGATAAGATGCTAGAACACCTTTATGGTGTTCTAATTTAGGCAGAGTAAAGGTTTGGTCGCTGAATGATTAATTTTTTATGCTGCTGTGAACTTTTCATATTTATATCATTGATAAAATTTAGATTTCCTTCTTTCATGTTACGTTCTACCTTTTTCATCGATTACGTTTAGAGAGGAATTGTAGCAAGAATCAGCATAGCCCTAATTTCATATTGATTAGCGTTGAACCTTGAACTCACATCTTTTATTTTCTATCAGTTTAGACGATAAGGATGAATGAGGCAAGGGTCAGCAATCACTCAGGGTCTGGATGGAATTAACTGCAAGCAATTAAAATAAACAAAGCTCCAATGTGAATGGCATTGCATGTCAATGTTCACATCCATAACTACAATTCTTTGGCGTCATTGAACGACAACTATTTTTAATTCTTGTGACATGGACAATTAATTAATTCCGCAGTATATATATTTTTTCCCACGACATTCTACCTTTTTCATTAATTATGTTCAGAGAAGAATTATAGCAAGAATCAATCGGAGCCTAAATTTCACATCGATTAGGACCTGTTTGATAACTATTCTGTTCTCGGAAATAACTTTTGCTCAAGAATAGTTTTTTCTGATTATATTTTCTAGATGAGCTTTTGTGCATTTTAATATGTTTGGTGATTGTACAAAAATTATATTCTCATAATAATAATAAAAAGAGCAGAAATGTGTTTGGTATAACCCTTAAGTTTTTTTGTAACGCAAAATTACTTCTATTTTTTTTATAATTTTATAATTTTATGATATTTTTTTTTTTTTTTTTTTTCTTCTTCTTCCTCATCCAGCTGGTTGTTGACCTTAGTGATGGTCGGTGACTTGCCAAACAAGATCCGACGACCTCGCCAAACTCGTTGGGTGACCAGCTAGATGAGGAAGCAAAAGAAAAGAAAAGAGAAAAAAAAAATTGACTTGATTTTAGAATTGTTCTCGGAAATAAAGAAATAATTTTTTTCTAATTTTTGATTGTGTTCTAAATCTATTCTCATGAACAAATTAGTTAATGTTACGAAAAGGGTTTCTGTTGCTTTTTTTTTTGTCCAAGGAACAAAAAGAATAGAAATAGACAAGAGTTAGCTAGTTACCAAACAAGCCCTTAGTGTTGAACCTTGAACTCACATATTTTATTTTCGTTAGATTTAGATGATTAAGATGAACGACGTAAGGGATAGCAATTGCTCGGGGGTGGTTAGAATTGACAGTAGGTATTGTAGACAATTAGAACAAACAAAACTCCAATGTTAACAAAATTGCAAGTCAGTGTTCACATCCATAAATATAATTAAAGAACTATTCCTATTTTTTTGCAATACAATAATTAATTAATTCCGTCATATATTTTTTTCCTGTTACATTCTACCTTTTTCATTAATTACGTCCATAGAGGAATTATAGTAAGAACCAAGCATAACCCAAATTTTATACGAATTAGTGTTGAACTTTGAACTCACGTTTTTTTATTTTCGTCAAATATAGGCAATAAAGATGATTGAGATAAAGGTTAGCACTCACTCCGAGGGTGGTTAGAATTGAAAGAGTGTATTGCAAGCAATTAGAACAAACAAAACTCCAATGTGAACAGCATTGCTAGTCAATGTTCCCATCCATAACTATAATTCTTTGACATCATTGAACGACAACTATTCTGAATTTTTGTGATAAAGAAAAACCTACCGAATATTCTTAGGAAGGACGCTGGTCAAGATTTGCTGTGAATGCAAGGACTTCGTTGACTCTTCAGCCCGAGAGGAAATAACAAGGAAAAGACCTCGTCGACTGCAAACCGCACATCTTATGGTCACACAGCTTTGTTTTTCTGAATTATTGTATAGACAAAGAATCAACTGATGCGTAGAACCACAAGTCAGTATTTTATCGCATTTCGCAATGATCGGGAAAAAAAAGAGTTGTGTTACTTGGGAAATATGACATATTTCTTTGATAGATCGAAAGTCCTAATGCGTGCATGATAATTCACGACAAAGCTCATGTCCTTTCGAGCAGTCGCTCTCATTAGTTCATCAATTCATAATCAAACTACTTTACCCTCTTTGACTTTTCTCTACAAGAAGACTCGTAGATCCGCATCTTAGTCACACATCTCCTCGTTAATCTCATGAATCAAGCAAAACATGACATAAATCATGTTGGAATATAATACGCGAAAACGACAGTATCTTGCAATTTACGTTAACGCGAAATCACTAAAAAAAAATGAAAAATAATAAGAATACCAAAAATTTACGTACATTCAGTCCGAGTATTGGCACCTATGTCCATGGGGAGAGTTAGCAGTAAATAATCCACTATAATCGGAGAATCAGAGTTTATAATCACTTACACGTTCGAGTGTTTCCCACATCTAAATTTAACCTCAAACCCAAAGTGTTTATAAATAAATAACTCACTTAGATATAAATTCACGGCACAAAATCACCGTGCATTTAAGCTCAAAACTCAAAAAAAAAAAAAAAAAAAAAAAAAAAAAACGCTCTACGTATGCCAAAATCAAGAACTCCAGCATTCGTCTTTGATCTGCGTACGTATGGCTTCGGGTTCTAAATCAAGGCTTCATGTGGCTTTGCGTACTCTTACGTGCGGCTCCTTTTTCTTTAACTCTCTTAGGGCTTTTAGCCACTCCACGCACGCCCAAAGAGGGAATTCGTTTCTATGACTATATATGTGCCCAAATGTCAAATATTTGACCTAGGCCACCAGCTTTTCGGCTACATGTGCAGAGACTCCACCCTTTAATTTCAACGTGGATTAGGTTTCCCCTGCAGGTAAAAGTGAAACCCTTCTTTTCCTTTTATTTTATATATATAAAGTGTGCCCAAAGTCAAAACTTTGACTTTGGGCCCCTACGTATATGACCCAAATCGCCTCTTGCACATAATGAAGAAACTTTGCTCCCTTTTTTTTGTAAACCTTCATGGAGTCCCACAAACTTCCTCATCCAAGTGAATGGTGTTTTGCAAATGCTCAAACTTGAGACATAATTTAACAATTCTCCATATTGACTCGATGTTTGAAGCCAAATTATAATACTCATCATTCATGCTGCTCTCCTAACGCCCCGATGGGCGCTCACTCTCCAGAGACACCAATAGAGCTTAAACAGAGCTTGAACTTCACTAAAGGAACAGACTTAGTCATTATGTCTGTCGGGTTATCTACTGTAATAATCTTTTTAATAGTAACACTACCCTTAGCTAAGACATCTCGGATGAAGTGATACTTGATATTAATATACTTCGTTCGTTCGTGATAAACTGGATTATACACCAAATATATCGCACCTTAGTTATCACAGTGTATATCCACACTTTTATGTTCTAACCCAAAGTTCGAGAACAAACTTTATATTCATATCACTTCCTTCACTACAAAGGTTAGTGCCATGTACTCTACCTTAATCGAAGACAAGGTAATGTGATCCCGTAAGGACGATTTCCAACTAACCGCACCACCCGTACCCTACTAAAGATCTGTGATCATCCAAGTCATCGGCGTGATCCGAATCCACAAAACTAGTGGTCTCATTACCATTATTGTCCATCCGGTACACTATACCCACATCTGTTATCCCCTTCAAATATTTGATGATTCACTTCACAGCTTTCCAACGAGCTTTACCAAGACGCTTCATATAAAGATTAACCATGCTAATAGCTTGTGAAACATCAAGCCTAGTGCACACCATAGTGTTGGGAAAAATATTTGAGGAGAACGCCCAGAAAATTTTTCCTGCTACTACTTCTGTGAAAATTAAATAGGATAAAATACTAACTGAAAGTAGTAAAGACGAATAACAAATAACACAAGAATTTTAACGTGGAAAACCCTCCAAGGCAAAGGGAAAAACCACGGGACCGTAGTCCACTTCAAACTTCCACTATAATAAATAATGGGATACAACTTCACCTAAAGGTGGATCTCTCTCTCGTTCTTCAATTTGTGGATCCGAACCCCTCACAACCTGGATAACTCACTCAAAGATAACTCTTTTCTTGGAAGAAGAAAACTGTTTCTTCCGCTACGCTCTACGATATTCTTTTCTGTCTCCTCTTCTCCGTTGAGGAGGACTCCTATTCATAGGAGCAAATACAATCCCAAATAGGAATTATACAATACAAAATCACGTAGATTTATCTCCTAAACTCTCGTGATTTTGTATATATGAGAATATCACTTTGATTTCTTTTCCAATCTCCCTTGATTTTCTAGATGTGAAAATCATGTTGATTTATCTCCCCATCTCTTTTGATATTTTTTTCTTTTCTCTTTTCTCCTTTTTTTTTTTCTTTTACACACTCACTACTATACATATTCTACTACGGATATACATAATTGCATTGGCCTCTCCAATTGGGAGTGACCTACTCAACAAATCTCCCCCTCACGAGCAATTTGGAGAAGGTGTCAAACCTGCAAAAGTTCGATAGGCTTGCATCTTCATTGTAGATAGGGATTTTGTCATCATATCGAGCCATTGTTGTCGGTGTGTATCTTCTTTAGCTGTAGGGCTTTTTCTTCCAACACATCACGTATCCAATGATATCTAATGTCAATGTGTTTGGATCGGGAGTGGAAAGTTGCATTTTTGTTGAGGTGTATTGCGCTTTGACTATTTGAATACAAGATATACTCCTCTTGGTTGTGGCCCACTTCTTGTAGAAACTTCTTCATCCACAAGAGTTCTTTACATGCTTCCGTTATCGCAATATACTTTGCTTCAACACTAGATAGGGCAACGCATTTTTGTAGTCTAGATTGCCATGAAACTGCTCCCCCTGCAAAAGTCATTAGATATCCCGATGTAGACTTTCTTGAGTCCACATCCCCTGCCATGTCTGAATCCGAAAAACCTTCTAACACGGTTTTACCATCACCAAAACATATGCAGTTATTAGATGTACCACGAAGATACCTAAATATCCATTTGATCTGCTGCCCAATGTTCCTTACCGGGATTAGATAGAAATCTACTTACCACACCAATCGCATACGCGATATCGGGCCTCGTACATACCATCGCGTACATTAGCGCCAACCGCCGATGCATAAGGGACTTTTTCCATTTCCTTCTTTTCTGTCTCACCTTTTGGGCCTTTGCTCTAAAGCGAGTTTGAAATGATTTGCAAGTGGAGAACAAACTGCTTTGGAGTTATTCATATTAAATCTTTCAAGAACTTTATTAACATACCGTTCTTGAGATAACCGAGTTTACGATTCTCGCCTGTCTCGCAAGATTTCCATCCCAAGAATTTGTTTTGCGGGTCCCAAATCCTTCATCGCAAAGCACTTGCTCAATTCTTTCTTTAAGTTGTTGATCTTGCTTTTATCCTGGCCAACAATTAGCATGTCATCAACGTAAAGCAAAAGAATGAGGAAATTACCATCAGTAAATTTCTTGACGAAAACGCCTTGGTGATCGGCGGTGGTTTTGTTGAACCCGTTTTCTTCCATGAAGGAATCGAATTTTCTGTACCCTTTGTCTTGGTGCTTGCTTGAGCCCATAAAGACTCTTCCTCAATCTACACACAAGATTTTCTTTGCCTTTGATTTTGAAACCTTCGGCTGATCCATGTAGATCTCCTCATTTAGATCTCCATGTAAAAACGCGGTCTTCACGTCAAGTTGCTCGATCTCCAAGTTCAAGCTTGTTGCCAAGCCAAGAACAACTCGAATAGAGGACATTTTAACTACGGGAGAAAATACCTCATCGAAGTCGATATCTTTCTTCGAGCAAATCCCTTCACAACCAACCTTGCTTTGTATCGTGGCTGTGAGTTACCTTCTTCGTCTTTAATCGAATACCCATTTGTTTTTGAGAGCTTTTCTTCCTTGCGGCAACTTGACTAAATCATAAGTATGATTTTCGTCTAAGGATTTCATCTCCTCTGCATAGCTTTTAACCACTCCTCTTTATGCTCGTGGTATATAGCTTCTTGGTAGTTCTCTCGGTTCTCCCCGTCGGTGAGCATCACATACTCATTGGGAGAATATCTACGACTAGATTGTCGTTCACGAGTTGATCTCCTCAATTGAGGTTCTGATGGGACTTGTTCAACAATTGGTTCAAGTTCAGTTGAAGTAGTCATACCTTCAATCCTAGATTCCGCTTACTTGTTGATAGGAGAAGCGACTGGGCCAAGATCAACTTGGTATTCGTCTGTTGATGGAGATTTCTCATGCTTCTCGAAGTCCTCAATCGTCTGATCTTCAAGAAATACCACGTCTCTACTTCTGATTATTTTCTGGTTAACGGGATCCCAGAGTCTGTAACCGAATTCTTTATGTGCATACCCCAAAAAAATACATTGCTTTGATTTTCCATCAAGCTTTGATCTCTCATCCCTTGGAATGTGAACAAATGCTCTACAGCCGAACACCTTCAAGTGGCCATAAGAAATATCCTTACTAGTCCAGACACTTTGTGGTACATCACCGTTAAGTGGAGCTGAAGGTGATAGGTTGATTAAATCAACCGCCGTTCTCATTGCCTCACCCCAAAAGTGGTTTGGCAGCTTTGCGTTAGAGAGCATACATCTTATTCTTTCACATATGGTTCTATTTATCCGCTCTGCGACACCGTTGTGTTGAGGTGTTTTAGGTACGGATCTTTCTAGTTTGATCCCAAGGTTTTTGCAATAATCTTCAAATGGTCCTCGGTATTCACCACCGTTGTCAGAGCGTACACACTTCAATCGCTTGCCTCTGTTTCTCTTTCAACCTTCATATGAAATTGCTTGAAAATTTCCTGCACTTGATCTTTAGTTTTCAAGGCAAATGTCCACACCTTTCTAGAGTGGTCATCAATAAATGTTACAAAATAAAGTGCACCTCCAAGTGTCCTAGTTTGCATTGTGCATACATCGGTATGTATCGGATCTAAAATTTCAGCTTTTCTAGATGGTGGGGAATTGTGAAATGCTACTCTATGTTGTTTTCCCATAATGCAGTCGACACAAGTATTTAACGGTGTACCTTTTATTCCGGGTAGAAGTTGCTTTCTAGTGAGAATTTTAAGTCCTTTCTCACTCATGTGTCCGAGTCGCTTATGCCATAACTCGATGGTGACTCCTTTTCCGGTTACATTCACCTCTCCTCTACACGGCTTGAATTGTGTGATATAGAGAGAGTTAGTCTTTTCTCCTTTGGCTATCACCAAATTACCTTTGCTGAGCTTCCATTTTCCGGAACATGTAGCCTTTATCATCAAGCTTGCCGGCAGATATAAGATTGTGGCGTATGTCCGGAACATGTCTCACATCTTTGAGTAGTAGCCTACATCCAACATTAGTCTCCAAATAAATATTACCCATACCAATAATTTTGGACGTACCTTCGTTTCCCATCTTTATGAGTCCAAAATCACCAGTGGTGTAAGAAGTAAAAAGATCTTGATGAGCCGTGACATGGTAGGATGCGCCAGAATCAACTACCCATGTCGAATCTTGGGATGCAAGATTAATGGAATCATCACTTTGAATAATGATCACCTCATCCACAATATTTGCAGTGTCATTTGTCTGGTTCTCGTTAGCTTTGTTGGCGTTATGACCTTTTGATTTTTCCGCCTTTAGTTTTCTGCATTCTCGGATGAAGTGTCCCAATTTACCACAATGATGGCACTTCTTGTCTCGTCTGAAGTTGGATTGGGATCTTCCTCGTTGCTGATTCCGGAAGTTTCGGCTTTTTCTTCTCCCTCTATGTTCTTGATTTTCTTGTCGATTAATGACAAGAGCCTCGGATGTAGGGTTGACTCCACTCTCTTTTCGCCGGGATTCTTCATTCAACATTCTATCTTTTACCACGTCCATGGTAAGCTTGCCGTCAGGAGCCGAGTTGCTAACCGACACAACAAGTGTGTCCCGGCTATTTGGCAAAGAGCTAAGCGAGTAATGCCTGCAATTCATCATCTAATGTCATCTTCATAGAATTGAGTTGGTCTACTATACCTTGGAACTCGCTCATGTGTTCCGAGACACTGCTCCCATCTTTGTATTTCAGATTCACGAGCCGCCGCATGTGATTTGCTTTATTTTGCGCCGTTGTTCTTGCGTACATCTTCTCTAATTTTTGCCAAAGAACACCAGCATCATGTTCATTAGCAAAATTTTGAAAAATACTCTTATCAATCCATTGTCGGATTTGAGCGGCACACTTCCGATTGAGCACCATCCATTCGCTATCGACATTGTCGTTGGTTTGCCACCGGAAGATGATGCCAATTTGGCTTCCGCTACAGGATCGACTCCTCGGGCTGGTACCTGGTACCTCCGTCGGTATCACAATTGGCCTCCAAAGATCTTTAATGTATAGCAGATCCTCCATCTTTGGTTTCAGTTGCATAATTGAATGCAGTCAATTTTATCATGTTGCCAAAATTTTCCTCCATTTAATTCTGCACAGAAAAATAATAAGTAGAGCAACCTCGCTCTGATACCACTTGTGGGGAAAAATATTTGAGGAGAACGCCCAGAAAATTTTTCCCGCTACTACTTCTGTGAAAATTAAATAGGATAAAATACTAACTGAAAGTAGTAAAGACGAATAATAAATAACACCAGAATTTTAACGTGGAAAACACTCCAAGGCGAAGGGAAAAACCACGGGACCGTAGTCCACTTCAAACTTCCACTATAATAAATAATGGGATACAACTTCACCCAAAGGTGGATCTCTCTCTGTTCTTCAATTTGTGGATCTGAACCCCTCACAAACTGGATAACTCACTCAAAGATAACTCTTTTTCTTGGAAGAAGAAAACTGTTTCTTCCGCTACGCTCTCTGATATTCTTTCTGTCTCCTCTTCTCCGTTGAGGAGGACTCCTATTCATAGGAGCAAATACAATCCCAAATAGGAATTATACAATACAAAATCACGTAGATTTATCTCCTAAACTCTCGTGATTTTGTATATATGAGAATATCACTTTGATTTCTTTTCCAATCTCCCTTGATTTTCTAGATGTGAAAATCATGTTGATTTATCTCCCCATCTCTTTTGATATTTTTTTTTCTTTTCTCTTTTCTCCTTTTTTTTTTCTTTTACACACTCACTACTATACATATTCTACTACAGATATACATAATTGCATTGGCCTCTCCAATTGGGAGTGACCTACTCAACACATAGCACACATAATACTACCTATGGCACTAGAATAAGGAACACAGGACATAATGCTCCTCATTCTCCTCAGTCTGCGGTGATAATTTATCTGAAAGTTTAAATTGCTTCACCGTACTTACAGATTTTGCTGACTGCTTGTTAAAACATGTCACGATATTCTCAATATATTTTTTTTTTGAGATAGACATAAAACTTTTGCAGCCCTATCATGCAAAATCTCCATACCCAATATTTTCTTTGTAGCACATAAATCTTTTATCTCAAATTCAGCATTTAATTGCCTCTTCAACACATCGATATCAAACATATTCTTAGTTACTATCAGCATATCATGAACATATAAAAGTAGATAAATTAAGGAATCATTCTCCAATCTCCTATAATAAACGCGGTTATCCATACGATTTTTTGAAGAGTTTTAACTAGCTATGAAAGTATCAAAACGTTTATACCACTACATAGGAGATTGTTTTAGCCCATACAAAGATTTTTTCAACAAATAAACATGATCTTCCTTACCCGGAATAGTAAATCCCTCTAGTTGCCTCATGTAAATCTGCTCCTCTAACTCACCGTGAAGAAACAGTTTTCACATCTAGCTGCTCTGACTCGAGATCCTGCCAAGTAACTAAGGCAAGTAAAATACGAATATAAGTATGTCTTATCACAAGAGAAAACACCTCATTATAGTCAATGTCCTCACATTGTGTATATCCTTTCGCCACAACTCTCGCCTTATACCTTGCTGCCTCGACACCGGGAATGCCCTCTTTCTGTTTAAAGATCTATTTACTTCTGATAATCTTTTGGCTTTTAGGTACTTTGACCAGCTCCCATGTCTGATTTCGATGAAGTGATTCCATTTCTTCACTTATAACCCCCAACCATTGCGATGACTCCGAACTAGTCATAGCCTTAGAGTAAGACGAAGGCTCATCTGTCTTCACCTCATCACTTACAGTTAATGCATGAGCAATATCTGTATAACCATAATGCACCGGTGATTTAATGTGCCTTCTCTGTTTATTTGCGGCTATAGTGTGCTGCGGTTTTGCTGGTTGTTCACTATTACCGACTTCAGGATTTGGGGCTTTATCTGCAGTCTCAACTTCTGTTACCTTCGAGGTCTCTAGAGTCTCCACCTGAAGCTCCACCTCACTAATAACACTATGATCTATCTTCTCTGCGGGTTGTCTCAGAACTCCTCTGTTGAAGTATTGCAGTCTCGTCGAATATCACATATCTGTTGATTAGAAAATCGTGTAATCTTGAATTAGTGCACCACAGCCGGTAGCCTTTCATTCCATGTGCATAACCTAGAAATATGCACTTCTTTACCTTCGGCTCAAGCTTACCATCACTCGCATGAGCATATACAGGACATCCGAATATACATAATCCAGAATAATCAACAGGTTTCCCCATCCATGCTTCCTCAAGAGTCTTTCACTCAATAGTAGACAATGGAGATTGATTAATTAGGTAACATGCCATGTTAACTGTTTCGGCCCAATATTCCTTGCCATGTCTTGCATGTGAAAGCATGTATCGAGCTCACTCAAGTAAAGTTCTGTTCTTCCATTCTGCCATGCCATTTTGCTGTGGTGTCCCAGGTATTGTGCGGTATCTTACAATACATTTTTTCTTGCAAAACTCGGTAAAATCTTTATCACAGAACTCCATGTCATTATCGATTCTCAGGCACTTGATTTGTTTATCTAACTACTTTTCAATCAATACCTTAAATTTCTTGAACCGATTAAACACATCATATTTGTGCTTCAAAAAGTATGCCTATACCTTCCTTAAATAGTCATCGATAAATGTTAGCATATATCGGGCACCTCTTTCCGAAGGAACTGAAGATGGGACCAGACATCTGAATGAATATATTCAACTGGTCACTTGGTCGAATGAATAGTTGTAGTAAACTTAACTCGATGCTACTTCCCAAAGATATAGTACTCACATAAGTCTAGATTCCTTGTCTTTTGACCCTTCAATAACCCTCTTTCACTCGACATTGTCATATCTGCCTCACTCATGTGCCCTAAACGCATATGCCATAACTGAGTCAAGTTAGAGTCTGACTCACTTAATGAAATTACAACGGTTTTGGTCACGTCTCTCCCAATAGATGATATAGAGTATTCACTTTCTTTCCCTTCATCATTGTCATGGCACTTTGAGAGATCTTTAATACTCCACCTTTAGCAGTGTACCTACACCCGATGTCATCGAGTGTCCCCAAAGAAAGAAGGTTTTTCTTGAGCTCTGGTATATGCTTCACATCTGTCAATGTGCGCACCACTCCATCATGCATTCGAATCCGAATTGTCCTTATTCCCACAACTTTACAGACTGCATTATTCCCCAAAAGAAATATACCACAATCTACAGTCTCGTAAGTAGTAAACCAGTTTTTATGATATGTCATATGATAAGAACACCCCGAATCTAGCACCCATTCGTCTCCTGACGAAGTAATAGTCATACATAAAATAGCATTGCTCCCCTCGGTAACGTTTCTGCCTATCAGCTTTATTCCTCCACTTTGGACAATCTCTCCTGATGTGCCTCTTCTCGTGATACTCAAAACACTTCACGCGTCCCTTGAACTTTCTATGGTGTGATTTCGATATGCTTTTACCTCTACTACTACTAGACCCTCGATGTTGTTTTCTATCCTGAATCGTCAATGCTTACGCTACTCCTTGCGCTAGACCGTTATCATGCAATTTTCTTTGCCACTCTTTAGAGAATAATGTGGACTTTATCTCTTCTGAGGTAATTGTAGTATGCCCCTACAACAGTGAATCAGTAAAGTGTTTCCATGACTTTGATAAAGAGGCTCACAACATCATGCCTTATTCTTCATCATCAAGTATCTTACCAACGTTCTTCAAATCCATCATAAGTTTATTAAATTCATTTAGGTAAGTTTTGATAGACGTATCTTCAGTATATCTGAATTGAAACATCTTCTTCAACATGTACAACCGATTGTTCAAATATTTCTTCACATAGAGTGCTTAAAGTTTTGCCCATAACGCTATAGTATCCTTCTCCTCAGCAACCTCTATCAAAATCTCATCCAACAGATTTAACAGGATTGTGCTCTTTGCTCTTTCCATTAGCTCTACCCTCTTAGAGACTTTATTATAATAGGTAACTCATCTTCACCATCCAATGCCTTGGCCAAACCTTGAATTATCAATAAAGCCTACATCTTGATACTCCATAATACAAAGTTGTTACTCCCGTTAAACTTCTCAATTTCAGATTTCCTCTCAGACATAATTGTAATAACAGAATTTCTAGATAATAATCAGATAAGCAAAAGCTCCAAATCACAATCAAGAAATCCAATCACAAGCTTTAATACCAATTATTGGAATATAATACACGGAAACAACAATATTTTGCAATTTACGTCAATGCGAAATCACTAGAGAAATAAACGATAAATAATAAAGACACTAGAAATTTACGTGGTTCGGTTCGAGTATTGGCACTTACATCCACGGGAAGAGCTAGTAGCAAATAATCCATTATAATCGGAGAATCAAAGTTTACAATCACTCACACACTTGAGTGTTTCCCACACCTAGATTTAACATCAAACCCAAAGTGTTTATAAATAAATAGCTCACTTGGACATAAACTTACGATACATAAACTCATGGCACAAAATCACGGTTTGTTCAAGCTTAAAAAAAAAAAAAAAAAAAAACGCTCTACGCACGCCAAAATCAAGAACTCCAACGTTCGTCTTTGGTCTACGTACGTACAGCTTCGCATTCTAAATTAAGGCTTTACGTGGCTTCGCGTACTCTTACGTGCGGCTCCTTTTTCTTTAACTCTCGTAGGGCTTTTAGCCGCTTCGCGCACGCTCAAAGTGGGAATTGGTTTCTATTACTATACATGTGCCCAAAGGTCAAATATTTGACCTGGGCCCACCAGCTTTTCAGCTCCACGTGCCGAGACTCCATCCTTTAATTTCAACGTGGATTAGGTTTCCCTGTAGGTAAAAGTGAAACCCTTCTTTTCCTTTTATTTTATACATATAAAGTGTGCCCAAAGTCTAAACTTTGACTTTGGGGCCTCACATATATGACCTAGTTCACCTTTAGCACATAATGAAGAATTTTTTCTCCTTTTTTTTTTTTTTTTTTTTTGTAAATATTCATGAACTCCTGCGAACCTCCTCATCCAAGCGAATCGCGTTTTGCAAATGCTCAAACTCTAGACATAATTTAACAAATCAAATGATCGACTTAATGATAGTGAGAAAAAATCAAATATGCATGTTTTTTTTACTGAATAAAGAATATTCTCAAACTATATCCTTGGATAAACCTTCAAAAATTATACAACACAATGAAAGTCTTAATCTATTCCCACGGTCTGTAAAGTTGGTCATTTCATAACATAAAAAGTTGATGCGCATATCATAAATTCAACAGCAGTATAAGAAACGGTTGTATAAGATGACAAGCGACTAGCAAGTGGATCTTTTAAAGTGATCATCAACCACTCTAGAGACATTACAATTTTTTTAAGAGGACTGTTGACCCATTAGGTGGATTACAAAATCAAAATGTACAATTTTACTTTCCCGACCAAATTTAAAATATTCTTTGATTTTCTGAAAATTATGAAAGAAAAGATATAAATGAATTTACGCGTTAACGCATGGGTGTTATGAAAATTTCAAAAACTTAGTTTCAAAAGAAGGCAAAAATACATGAACCACGAGATTTGGTTAAAGCAAAAACTAAATATCGTTATTAATGGTTTGGGACCAGCTTGGCTATGGTCTGAACTAGGAACAGTAGTGCTACTCCTTAGGCCTGCCATTTACCAAATTGTCTGGCCTCATCGACAGACACTTGCCATAGTGGAACCTTTTTCCTGTTTTGTAGCTTTTCATCAAGAGGAATGGTAGCATGAGAGGGCTGAGATACATTTAAGGCACAAGCTTTCCGCACACTTTGGAACATGGATGAAATTCTCACCTTGCATCAATCTGGCCCAAGATCAGGAATTTGAAAAACGTCCATATCGTGAATCTTAGGAATAACTTTTTTTTTTGGTTTTTTTTTTTGGTAAAAGGTAATAATTATATTGAGCAATAACCAACCATACAAAAGATCATGGCATCAAAAGATCATTATGAGTGGAAGGATAAGAGATGTAAAAGCCACCAAATGCAGCGACCAAACTACAACAGAAGCAAAAAGAACAAGAGACTAGCACGGCATGGACAACTGGCACCCAGATACAAAAACACCCTCGGCTAGGGTGGAGAAAAGATCCACAGCTACCACAGCAAGCATCAACAACCTTGGATTGAGCAACATACACACGTCAGCTAAAGTTAGGGAGGTGATTAAGGGTCCCCAGAGAAGATAATCGGGTGAAAGCCCCAGCTTCGTTGCAGTCTTCTATTCCTAAAGTTATCATCCATGTTCCTAAAGGTGATAGCCTTATCTCTAACCACTTTAAAAAAGATGGTTCTTCATAGCCGGGATTGCTAGTGGCTAGTCTCTGATGTAACTAGTATAAGCACCTAGAGGGGGGTGAATAGGTGCAAAAACAATTTCTCGAGATACCACTGTAATACTGAGCAAATAATAGAAAGGAAATACTCTTTTGCTTTGCCAAAATGAATTACGATCAAAGTAAAGTAAAGTAAAGAGTAGGGAAGAGAAGATTAAACACAAGGTTTATAGTGGTTCGGCTTATCCTAAGCCTACGTCCACTCTTCCGCATTGACAGCCTATCGGCTGGATTCTACTATGAACAAAAGAGATGTTACAGCATAGTTCTTCCTTGATTCCACAGTGTGGATTTTCTATCACACTTCCTCAAGGTTTCTCACAAGTATAAACTCTCTTTTAAGTACAAGTTTTTCGCTCAAACGAATTGACTAAACAATAGGAAGCTTCAGACTTTGGAATTCTTTTATCGCGTACTCCTCGAACAACTTAGAACGTCTTCCTTATATAATCCTTCATGCCATCATACCCGTTGGCACTTACCAAAGGAATTCCTCCAATCTACCCGTTGGACGGAATCAATTAAGAAGATTATTTGAATTATTAAAGGAACGTGTCGATAGCCCATCAATCATGTTCGCCCATACAATCAGGATCTCGGTTTCCATAAGTAGAACCTTCCATGAATATTTCGCCAATCATAAGATCCTTGATGATCGAAATCAATCTCGATCAATTAAAAATGATTCCGTTATGTCATATCCAGCTAAGAGATCTTCTCCAGTCGATAAAGTCATATCCTTAATGAAACATCCAGTTCTGGATAACCTTTCTTCAACGGATTAGAGACTGTCAATGAGGATAGACTTTGAGTCTTGAGTCCGGGCTGTCCGGAGGTCTTCGGACTTTAAATAGCGAGTCCGCAATCCTTCGGACTGGGATCGATGGAAACGTTTTGTCGCCTTCAAAACACTTCAAGAAGATTTCTCCAACAATCTCCCCCTTTTTGATGGTGACAAAACTTTCCTACAGATTTGGACAATTTTGACCTGCAAAACATTTCTCAAACACATATGCATATCTTATAGAGATAAATGGCTAAATGAATAACACTAGAATATGCAATCACAGAAAATAGGTTAGTCTTGAATATGATAAAGCCATCCATAAGATATCAATAGCAGCCAATAGCAGTCAAATCCAAATTCAAATCCAAACACAAAATTAAAGTCAAACATCAATTAAACAATCCAAACAGTCCAACAAACCACACGATTAAAAGTCAAAGTGTTCAAAGTGTTTAAATCTTGCATCTCTCCCCCTTTTTGTCAGTATTAAAAAGGTTGAGATGAAAATGGAATAAAAGTCAAGATTGCTTGGGAACGCGGATAAGCTGGAAATCTCCCATGGACTGAACGATCCCTTCCAGCCTTTTCAAGTCTTCCTTCAGTTGTACAACCTCCTCACCCTTTGCATTGGCCTGAATCCGAACGAGAGAGGGCTTGGATCTCGATCTTTCAATGGCGAAGAAACTTGACTCGCATTCCGCAAGCTTTGAACCTCGCATCCCAGAGCATAGATTTGACCGCGCATCTCCAAGAGAATATACATAATTCTGCGAAAATCTGCTGAGCTGTCAGTCTGCGTACTGGCTTCAGCACGATCTGCAGATGATGGCATATCAGAATAATCGCGCAGATTTGGCGATGAAGCATCATGTTCTTCTTCAGGAAAATGAGAGGCATGAATGTCTTCTGGGTCGGCTGGAGAGCGGCTAACTCCCTCATTGTCTCCCCCTGTCTCTGTGCCTTCAGGTGGAGAAGAGTGTTTTTCAGGCTCTCTTTCCTCTTGATTCATTCTCTCTTCTTCTTCTTTAGGTCTTTCCTCCTCTGTTTCTTTTTCGCCAGCTGCTCTTTCTTCTGCTTCTTTTTCTTCTTCTCTTTCTTCTTCTTCTCTCTCTTCTTTTTCTTTCTCTTGTCCTTCTCTTTCCTCTCCTTCTGTCTCATGATGTTCCATTGACTCTGGAACAGTGCGACTTAGCTTCTTCAAAGCTATTGCCGAAATGGTAAGGTCGTCATCCTCTTCATCTTTCACGATGAGAGCTCTTCTTTTCTTGGGTAGAGCAACCATGGGCTCCTTCCCTTTCCTTTTTGATGCAGAAGAGAATTTATGAGACTTTACAAGAGTCTTCTCCTTAAATTTCTTCAACTCCTTGCTTAGCTCCTTTAGATGCATCTTGGTCACCATTCTCAGTCCTACCACCATATGATCGCACGATCGAACACAAAAGATTTGCGGAGGCTGAATATTCAGATGTCTGAATAACTTCGTCACAAGGCTTGGGTAAGGAAGTTGACCTCTGTCCTTCATCATGGCTCTATACGTGTGGAACATGATAGTGTGAGGAAGAGAAAACCTTTTCCCATTGAGGATGGCATACATCAGCTTTGCCTCTGAACTTGAGACATCAATCTTGGAAGTTGATTTCGGTCGGAGGCAATTGATCACAATCTTGTGAAGCAAGATGTTGAATGCACTCATCCTTAAGTAGGTGATCTTTTCCTCTGTTCTCCTGTCCTTCACCAGTTCCAATGTAGCCCGAGTAATAGAAACTTTGATCGGTTGATATCTTCCTCTCTCAACTCTTAACACATCTGCCAGCATATTCATATCCACAACAAAATCTTGATCTTTGACACTGAAGGAGAATCTATTTGCATCCAAGAAGAGGATCTGCGTCTTCAACGATTTCTTCTTCTTGATGATGACCAACATTTTGAGGGCTAGATGGTGGAGAATGACGCTGCCGAGAATGTTGTGGTCTCTGTTGCTGATTTGGAGACACTTCTTCTTCGGTGAGATCGAAGTGCATAGGCCCCTCACTCACTCGCCGTGGTCCCCTACTTGCAATTCTTGAAGACTTTTCAAGATAAGATTCGAGAGAGAGACTAACTTACAGTCAAGGTCTTGTTTGCTTGAGTCTGAGCGTCTCTAGACTTTAACTTCTTCAAACCTCAAAATGTTGAGTCTGAAGCGAATAATTTCAAATTGATTTTTCTCCAAAGGCTTTGTAAATATATCCGCCAGTTGGTTATTTGAATCAACATACTGAATCGAAACTTCTCCATTTTGAACATGATCTCTAATGAAGTGATGTCGAATCTTTATATGCTTTGCTCTTGAGTGAAAAATTGGATTTTTGGTGAGATTGATAGCGCTGGTGTTGTCGCAGTTAATCTCCGTGCATGAATCTTCAATTCCAAAGTCTCTTAACTATTGCTTTATCCATAGAATTAGTGAATAGCAACTTCCAAGAGCTACATACTCTGCTTCTACTGTAGAGAGAGCTACTGTACTCTGCTTTCTTGAGAACCAAGATACTGTCCTGCCTCCAAGTAGCTGACAGGTACCCGAGGTGCTCTTTCTATCAACTTTGCAACCGGCTAAGTCCGCGTCTGAGTATCCAAGAAGAGTAAAGTCTCCCTTTTTAGGATACCATAGGCCGATGCTTGAAGTTGAAGCAATGTATTTGATAATACGCTTTGCGGCACTTAAACGTGATTCTTTAGGGTCTCGCTTTTGAAATCCGCACAAATGCAAACACTAAACAAAATGTCAGGTCTAGAAGCAGTAAGATAAAGAAGTGAGCCAATGATACTCCTGTATAGCTTCTGGTCGACTTTCTTTCCTTCTTCATCTTTGTCTATCTTCAAGGCACTTGACATTGGAATGTCAGTCTTTTTGCAATTGTCCAGTCCAAACTTTTTGACAAGATCATTAGCATATTTTTCTTGACGAATAAAGGTTCCTTCCTTTAGTTGTTTCACTTGAAGTCCAAGAAAGAATGTTAACTCACCCATCATGCTCATTTCAAATTCATCCTGCATAGTCTTAGAGAATTTTTTGCCTGAGACTTTCATTAGGAGATCCGAATATAATATCATCGACATATATTTGAACTAGTACAAAACTTTTGCTTTCTTTTTTGATAAATAGAGTAGTGTCTACTTTACCTTTCACAAAACCGTTTTGAATTAAAAACTTACTCATTTTGTCGTACCAAGCTCGAGGTGCTTGTTTCAAGCCATATAAGGCCTTTTTGAGTCTGAATACTGAGTCTGGTTTCCTTGGGTCTTCAAACCCAAGTGGTTGTTCCACATAAACTTCCTCATGGATGAATCCATTTAGGAAGGCACTTTTGACGTCCATTTGGAATAACCTGAAATTTTTATGACAAGCAAATGCAAGTAATAAACGAATTGCTTCTAACCTTACTACTGGTGCGTAAGTCTCGTCATAATCGATCCCTTTTTCTTGTGTGTATCCATTGGCCACGAGTTTTGCTTTGTTTCTTACGACCTTGCCTTTCTCGTCCATCTTGTTTCTGAAAACCCATTTAGCTCCAATAACAGATTTACCTTTAGGTTTAGGAGTCAATTCCCATACATCATTGATACTGAATTGCCTGAGTTCTTCTTGCATGGCTTCAATCCGCTTTCATCGATAAAGCTTCTTCTATGCTTTTGGGTTCTATTTCGAAATAAGAGCCACAAACACTAGACTCTTCGCGCCTTTTGGATCTTGTGCGAATTCCTTCATTGATGTCGCCAATGATAAGATCTTTGGGATGACTGGACTTATGCTTCCAGTTGCTAGTTAATTTGTCAGATTGATGATCACTTCCTTCACTTGAATCTTCGACAATCACTTGCTGCTGTTCCTTCAAAGTCTGAGCTGCTTCTTGAGATTTATACTTTGTAGAGTCTGGAGCAGGTTCAGTCTCTTCAAGATGAGTCTGAATAGATTCATTTTGTATGGAATCTTGGAATTTGACATTCATTGATTCTTCCACTATTTGAGTTTTCTTGTTGTAGACTCTGTACGCTTTGCTTGTGGTTGAATATCCAAGGAAGATGCCTTCATCTGACTTTTCTTCAAACTTACCAACTCGATCATTTGCATTTTTTAGTATAAAACATTTGCATCCGAATACATGAAAATATAAAACAATGGGCTTCTTTTCTTTGAATAGTTCATAGGGGGTTTTTTCTAGAATAGGCCTTAGAAAAACTCTATTAATAATGTAACATGTTGTAGAGACTGCTTCAGCCCAAAAACGTAAAGAGATATTGCTTTCAATTAAAAGAATTCTAACCATTTCTTGAAGAGATCTATTCTTTCTTTCCACAACTCCGTTTTGCTCTGGAGTATATGGAGAGGAGAACAAATGCTGAAAACCAGATTCATCACAAAACTTTGTAAAATCTTGATTTTCAAATTCACCTCCATGATCTGTTCTTATACTTGAAATAACATATCATTTTTCGTTTTGAACCTTTTTAGCAAATTTTTCAAAGTAAGAGAAAGTTTCAGACTTACTTGCCAGGAAATACACCCAAGTAAATCATGAGTAGTCATCCACAATTACTAGGCAATATTTCTTACCTCCAATGCTTTGCGTTCTGGTTGGTCCAAAGAGATCCATATGTAGAAGCTGCAGTACACGGTTAGTGGAAACTTGATTTATTGGTTTAAAGGAATTTATTACCTGTTTTCCCAATATGCATGGTGTACATAAGTCAGACTTTTGGTATGATAAATTGGGTAGACCACAAACAAGCTTCTTTGCTGAGATTTTAGCTATCTGCTTCATGTTAATATGCCCAAGCTTTTTGTGCCATAAGCTCGCTTCGTCTTGGATTGAGATTAGACATTGCGATTCATCTGGTTTCACATCCAGGAGGTAGATATTTCCATGCCTTTGACCCATAAATGACTTAATAGAGTCTTTACTGGTTCTTGAACAAATGCCCTCTTGAAAGTTGATTCTAAAACCGGCATCACACAGCTGACTGACACTGAGCAGATTGTAGTTGAGCCATTCAACTAAAGAAACATTGCTTATTATGAGGTTCCCAATCTTCACAGTTCCAAATCCCACTATTCTTCCTTTGCTATTTCCTCCAAAAAACTTTTCCACCATTCATTTGAACAAGCTTTATGAAACAATTTGAATCTCCTGTCATGTGTCTCGAGCATCCATTATCCAGGTACCATTTCACCTTTTTCTTGATAGTGATCTGCATTTAAAAGGAGACTCAATCTTTCTTTGGTACCCATATTTTCTTGGGTCCTTTTGAGTTAGTCTGATATGCAGTTTTTGCCCAAACTTTATTGACAGGTCTCCAAACCATAGGACATTCTTTCTCAAAATGATCTACACTATTGCATTTTGAACATCTTAGAGCATTACAACCTACTGGTTTTACAAAGGTCCTTTCAAAATGATTTTTATAAGCATTTCTTGAGGGTCTTTGTTTGATTCTTTCTTTTACTTTAGGAAAATCGATTAAAGGAATGGTTTCAGCAGTCATTCCAAAACCAGATTTGTTGAAATAAGGTCTTTGAACAGAAAGAATTTTTTCTAGTTTCTCAGATCCTATAGAAAATCTTTTGGAAATATTTGAGATATCATTTTTCAAGAATGCATTTTCTTTTGAAAAGTTATTTTCACTTTCTCTAAGAGAAGAAACATTCACATCTAAACATTTCACATTTTCTTTCAAAACATTTTCTTGTTATTTTAAGGCAGAATTTTCCTTTTTGAGTTCGGAAATCCTTTTAAGAGAAGTCTTAAGACTAAAACACAACTCATCAATGTATTTAAAAACTTTAATAGGGATTTTGAAGTTACTCACCTCAAATTCACTGTCTGAGTCTGTCTCGGAGTTTGAATCTGAATCCGATTGTGCCATCAGACATATGTTGGCATAATCATCATCACTTTCTTCACACTCTGTATCACTCCAGGTTTCTGCTTTAAGAGCCTTTCAATACTTTTCAGTTTTTCCTTTCTTCTTCCTCAGAAGAGGACAGTTGGGCCTGATGTGTCACTTTTTCTTACATTCAAAGCAGACTACATCTTTGTTTGATTCATCATCCTCAAGACTTAGTCATTTGCTTTTGAAAACTTTGTTTCCTTGGATTGAATCTTCTTTCTTTTCGTTCAGCTTTCTGAATCTTCTTATCATGAGAGCAAGCTCCTCATCATCCATATCGTCTTCAGAGTCTGCAACATCAGAATCATCATTGGATTTTAATGCAATGGATTTCTTACCTTTAGGGTCTTCGTCTTCATTGATTCGTTCTACTTCATAAGACTGAAGAGTTCCAACCAACTCATCAACAGATAGTGGCATGATTCTTTGAGTCTCTTTGATTGAGGTCTTTATGTGATTCCAATCCTTGGAGAGTCATCGCAGTAGCTTATTTACCTTCATGGGATCAGAAATTGGTTGACCTTGATTTTCAAGACCATTCACAATATCTGTAAAACGACTAAACATGTCAGTTATAGATTCTCTCGATTTCATTCTGAAGGCTTCGTATTAACCGAGGAGAATGTTGATTCTGGTCTCCTTCACTCGATCGGTTCCTTCATAGGTAATATGTAATCTATCCCAAACTTCTTTAGCTGTAACACAAGAAGATATTCTGTTATATTCAGTAGGTGATAAAGCACAATATAAAGAATAAATTACTTTTGCATCAAGAGCTTGTCTCTTGATTATCTCTTCCTGAGTCATTTGGCTAGACTCCACAAAGTATCTTTTCCTCTTTCGAGACGGGTGCAGCTTTAGGAGTGATTCCTTTTTCTACAACATCCCATTCAGAGAGGATCCTTTGATCTTAGAAACGCCTTCATTTTGTTTTTCCATATGTTGTAATCATTTCCATCAAAGTAAGGTGGTCTGGTATTACTTTGCCCTTTTACCAGCCCTGGAGCCAACATACTAGCCATGGATCTTTAACTCTGAAGTAAAACACTTCAAACAAAGTGAGTACACGGGCTCCGATACCAATTGATGTAGCTAGTATAAGCACCTAGAGGGGGATGAATAGGTGCAAAAACAATTTCTCGAGATACCACTGTAATACTGAGCAGATAATAGAAAGGAAATACTCTTTTGCTTTGCCAAAATGAATTACGATCAAAGTAAAGTAAAGTAAAGAGTAGGGAAGAGAAGATTAAACACAAGGTTTATAGTGGTTCGGCTTATCCTAAGCCTACGTCCACTCTTCCGCACCGATGACCCTATCGGCTGGATTCCACTATGAACAAAAGAGATGTTACAAAGACAGTTCTTCCTTGATTCCACAAAGTGTGGATTTTCTATCACACTTCCTCAAGGTTTCTCACAAGTATAAACTCTCTTTTGAGTACAAGTTTTTCGCTCAAACGAATTGACTAAACAACAGGAAGCTTCAGACTTTGGAATTCTTCTATCGCGCACTCCTCGAACAACTTAGAACGTCTTTCTTATATAATCCTTCATGCCATCATACCCGTTGGCACTTACCAAAGGAATTCCTCCAATCTACCCGTTGGACAGAATCAATTAAGAAGATTATTCGAGATATTAAAGGAACGTGTCGATAGCCCATCAATCATGTTCGCCCATACAATCAGGATCTCGGTTTCCATAAGTAGAACCTTCCACGAATATTTCGCTAATCATCGGATCCTTGATCATCGAAATCAATCTCGATCAATTAAAAGGGATTCCGTTATGTCATATCCAGCCAAGAGATCTTCTCTAGTCGATAAGGTCATATCCTTAATGAAACATCCAGTTCTGGATAACCTTTCTTCAACGGATTAGAGACTGTCAATGAGGATAGACTTTGAGTCTTGAGTCTGGCTGTCCGGAGGTCTTCAGACTTTAAATAGCAGAGTCTATAATCCTTCAGACTAGACTGATGGAAACGTTTTGTCAGCTTCAAAACACTTCAAGAAGATTTCTCCAACATTCTCTAAATATACTGTTGTTCCTATTTTTCTAAATAATATAACATAATGCACAAAGGAAAAGCGGGCAATGCACTTATAGAAATCCTTGCCCAACAGCAAGGTGGTGGCCCAACGGAGATTCTTTCCCCAAGACCTGTTACGCCAAGGCAAATTGTATGTGGCCGCTCAAGAAAAAGAAACATCGGTCGTGACACGACAACCAAAAAATAGATGGTCAATAAAATTAGGCATATCATTGTAAAAAGCACAGGATCCACTTTCTATTCTACCATAAGACAATAAAAGAGCCTAGGTGGGAAGCCTGTGCTTGGCTATAAGCCAAAGGTTTACTTGATACCGTAGCGTAATTGCATTGTTCCAGAAGAACGCATGCCAATGGACTTGAGTCCTCTTCCGCCTGATGGTCTCCCGAGCCGTAGCAATAGTGAACCGGCCTGACGAATTGTCCCTCCAATAAAAGCAATCCGAGATTTGAGAAATGCTCGGGAGGGGGTGCTCCCACGACTCAAACACCATCTTGAGAGGCTGCCCAGCATCAGAGAAAAGATCCGCCACATTGCCTGCCTAAAAAGCCTAGAACTATAGATGATCGAGTTTGAAAAGATTAAGTTCAGAGGACCCCTAGGGTGCCAGTTATCAAACCAAAGTGAGACTGAGAGGCCATCCCCAATCCTCCAATATAAGGCATTCTAGAACTCCCTCTTGAGAGATAAGATTTTCTTCCAAACCCAGGAACAGTAGGTTGGTTTTTTAGCGACCCAAAAGTTCATTGTTTTTAAAATGGTGGAATGAATCAACTTGCACCACAACGCTTCCTTGTCTAAAAACAGGAGCCAAATATGTTTCAGCATAGCAGCCTTGTTGCAATCCCGAAGCCTCCGAATACCAAGCTCTCCCTCCTCTTTTGGAAGGCATACTTCATCCCAGGCTACCTTAGAACCCCCTCTACCCAATTGCGGGCCTTTCCATAGGAATTGTCTGAGGATTTTCTCAATCTGGTCCAACACAGCTATAGGTAAAATAAATACACTCGCCTAGTAAGCTTGGATAACATGAAGGACTGACTTGATAAGTTGAAGTCGGCCAACAAAATAGAGAAAGCGATGTGTCCAAGCTTGAACCCTCGCTGTAATGTGGTTGATGAGAACGTAACAATCTGCATTGCTGAGCCTCAAAGTAATAATAGGAACCCCCAGATAGCGCACCGATAAGTTGCCTTCCTGGAAACCGAGATCGAGGAGAATCTGATTCCTTAAAGAAGGCGAACCTCCAGCTAGGAAGATCTCGCTCTTGCTAGGATTTGGAAGCAAACCACTCCAATCCGAGAAGGTTTGGAGGCCTTCTTTGAGGAGAGTCACAATAGGCAAATCAGCCTCACAAAACAGGAAGACTTCGTCTGCAAAGAAAAGATGCGAAAGATTCGTCACCTTGCACCTCCAGAAGAACTTAAACTCTGGCTTCGAAGAGCACCTAATTAGGATCCCTGACAACACCTCCATAACCAGAGTAAATAAGTAGGGAGAAATGGGATCACCTTGGCGCAGGCCACGCCCACTTGCAAAGAACCCATGAAGCTCCCCGTTCAAGGCAATGGAAAACTTGGGAGTGTGCACACAAGTCATGATAAGTTGAGTCACAAACTTAGGAAAGCCAAAAGCAAAGAGAACTCTCTTAAGGAAATCCAATCAATTGTGTCATAGGCTTTCCAGAAGTCCACCTTAATCGCACGCTTAGGTAAGTAGGGCTCAAGGTGAAAACTGGAGAAGAGTTCCTAGGCCAACGAGATATTGTTCCTAATCCGTCTGCCCTTCACAAAAACGCTTTGAAACGGGCTAACTACACTCTTCATAACCACTGCAACCTGATTAGCCAGCACCTTTGTAATAAACTTATAGATAGTGTTGCAACAGGCGATGGGCCTGTAATCATCAATGGAAGTCGCATTAGGTACTTTTGGCACTAGCACCAGAATGGCGTTATTTATCTCCCTTAAGAGCTTTCCCGTGTTGAAGAAGTCCATCACTGCTACCATGACCAAATGTCCAACCGTCTCCCATTTTTCATTATAGAATTCGACTGTAAAGCCATCCAGCCTAGGGGCCTTACCCCTACTTCTTTTTGGTTTTTGTTTGGAGGAAAACTGAAAATTTCATTCATTCAAGTAGTCAGTTCCAAAGAACAAGGATAACAAGATTTAAGACAAAGAAGGTCTCAAAAAGTGACTGGGAAGGATTAGAAAGCCAATCAAGAGGGAAAGTCTCATTTCCATGGGATTTTGCAATCCAAGCCGTAACTTGATTAGCTTTGCATGGTGCAGTGGGCTAAAGAAACTCCTCTTCAAAGGTCCAGCAAACGTTTGCCGTCCTCAAATAAACTCCGGAGAGCCCATGGGTTGTGAGAAGGGTATGATATACCCATGAGAAGAGTGATAACGCTATCAGTGAAGACTTCTACGGTCTGATCAATTGAAGACTTCTAGTTGAAATAGCAGTTCTCTATGTGCCATGGTTTCACGGCTCAGAGTAAAAGAAGCATTGATCTTCACCACGAACTCGTCAATTAGCACCCCTCGATGGTCCTTTCTCATCTGGTTCAATTCCGGACAACTTATTCGGAATGACTAACTTAGCATGACAAAATTTCAGGAATAAAAATTGATTTTTGGCCATAAATTGATTTCTTAATTTCTATTTTAGAAATTGAGAAGTTAAAAATTTTAGCTTCTGATTTCTTCTTCAAATCAATTTCTGGAATAGAAATCTGTTCCAGAAATAGAAAAATCAAATTACGTTACCAAATGGATTTCTGTTCCAAACCTGTTCCGAGGAACAAAGAAACAGAGAAATAGAGAAGTAGAAATTTTATCACGCACAGCCTTAGAGACTGTCAATTTGTCTTACAACAATTTGTCTGGAAGAATACCTTCTTTGCTAGAGTGTCTCACCTTTCTTTCCAAGTTCAGCCTTGCACACAACAATTTGTCCGGGCCTATTCTCGACTTTTCATTATTCGATTTTTGAAGGGATCAAACGGTGGTGGGATGATCATGCTTCCCCCTTCCTAGTGAGTCAAAACTATCCTGAATCTGCCGATCATGCCACCCGCTCCCTAGTGAGTCAACATTATCCTAGATCTGCCTTATGCCACGACAAATAGAAACATCAAGTGGCCATTGGAATTGCTTTGGGAACAATTAGGTTAGGTAATTCTTCTCCCCATTTGATGATTAGATTTTACAGTTGTGTCAAATCATGCTGTTAAAAGACGCTATATTTTTGTTAACCATGTTAGAAGACTTAATATGATTAGATGACATGGTCATATTAGCGCCCTTCTAGCTAGGGCCAAATCTAGCCCAAATAGCTTAAGTAGGGCAGATATAACCTAGGCTAGCGCAAGAGTGTGGACAGTGCCGCCATTGCCATGGCCATTCCTCTTTCTTCTCTTTTTTTTTTTTCCTTTTCTCTCTCTTAAGGCTTGTTTCTATAATATTTTAATGTTTTATCCAGTTGTAAAATTTCGAAGCAGCTTCTAATTTTCTAAATTATTAGGATGTAAGAAAATTTCTTATAGTGTCCATTGTTTACAGACCACGTTTTTAAAATTTGACAAAAGGCTGATAACTTATTTATTGGAATGTTGGTAGATTCTCTCGCAGCTAAAGAAAGAGCATGCTGTGGATACCAAAACACTAGAATTAGTCCCTATTGATTTTGAAGTAATTAGTCATTGATAAGATGAGATGCAAAAACAGCTTTATGGTGTTCTAATTTATGTAGGGTTCGCACATTGAATGACTAGTTTCTGATGATGCTATGAATACTTCATATTTAAATACTATAATGTAATTTATTAATCCTTCTTTCATAATTAGTTAAATGAGCTTAAAATCATTTAAATCCCATGAGGTGTTCCTTTCCTACCACTAAATATTCTCGTTCTTTTTTTTTTTCATTTTACATGGTCCATTAACTCAAATTAATCGCAATATCTTTAAAATATAGCTAGTGCAACAAATAACTGTGTGTGTGTGTGTGTGTGTGTGTGTGTGTGTGTGTGTGATTATAAATACAAACAGAGTTCATGGGGTTATACTATAGAAGTTCATTCGCTAAATGGACAAAAAGTTATTGTCTAGGATGCTCCGTGCAAAGCGTTAGTGCTATCATTATACATGGTCATGTTGCATCTCTAATACACTACGATTGCAGTACATATATTTATATATAATTCACAATCTGGTAATATCTTCAACACTTATCAATGAATATGATGATTCGAGTCTCGTCGATCGTCCATCAAAGCTAAAAAGAAAAAGAAATATTGTTTTTTGCACAAGCATCTCTAATCGAATCTCATGTGCATGAATCTAAAACTAATTCACAAGATAGAAATAAGTTTACCAAGTGTAGATGCATCCCCGATAATGTTTTCACGACCCATGTCGGAAAATACAATGTCTAGTCGACGGTGGACCAAGTAAATTCTCGTCATATCTCTTTTTTCCTAGTGAAGTTTTACCTTTGTCAACCAAGGGCCGAAGGGACTCCCAGCTTCGGACAGATGATTTGGCTCCTTCCTAGACATTTCGGAGCAGTACGGAAAATTTTGAGTTTATCCACTTCAAAGACACACTTGTTTTTGCCGGAATTTGACCAACTAACAAAATAATTTCACCGAAATTCGCAAGTCTTATTAATGGAGCACAATGAACAGATATGCTTTAATAGAATTTAATCAACGACGAAATGTGATGACATAAAAAGCTTTGTTGAAATTTAATTGCTGAAAACCACTCTGAAATTTAATCGAAGACGAAGATTTATAAGCTATAAATAAGATACATGCAGAAATATCTAGAGGTCTCCAGTTTATAAACACTAGTATTTGTAGTATTTACAACATAACTATCCAGCTCCACATCTTCATGTTGCCACGCCATCTTATCTACGGGCAGGCGGTTACTCCTCCAACATCGCACCTCAATCTTGCCTGCAAACAATCACAACCATCATGCTTGGTCTTCTTGTCTACCTTATCCGCAAGCAGTTAAAAGCTCGATTGCCACTGCACTCAAACTTCATGCCCATCAAAATGGTTACATTCCTTGAACATCATCTTGCTTAATCGATATATTCCAATCGATGTCTCCACTTCATCCAATACTTTGTAAAACTTGTTGTGATTATCGTCGACCAATTGTTAACAGCTATAGTCATGGTCATTGATAAGTATGGCTATTTGCAAAAAAATTGCATAGTCAGTAGTAGCTCATTGTTAATTATACCATACTTGATCTTGAGTTATTGGCTTACTCGAATCGGTGCTGTATCCATAATAAAGACTCGGCTTTTTTTTTTTTTTTTTTTTTTTTTGTGTGTAACAAACACCACTAGCAATTGAATGAGGGTGATGTCAGAATTTGACACCTATCCTAAATCCATATTGCCTTGCCACTGCTCAAGCAATTAATTTAAACAAGTATGGGTATGGCTCATAAGTTGAGAGTACCAAAAAATTGAGAAGATGGGAAAAATCTAAGTATACCTTCAATTGAAGCAGTCAAGGAAGTAAATGTTTGCCTAGATCATAGCATGGGTGAATATGAAATTGGAAGGATGGAAAGAGAAACTGAAGTCTAAAGCTAGTGAGGAGATTTTGATTAAAACAACCGTGTAGGTTTTGCCTCAATATGCAATGTCCATATTCAAAATCTTAGTCTTGATTTGTAAAGATATTGAGCGAATAATCTTCTCCTTTTGGTGGAAATAAAGTGAATCTACATTAGTTATGCACTAGAAGAAATAGGGTACTAAAGCCTAGAAAAGATAATGGTGGACTCGCCTTTAGTGACCTCATCTCTTTTAACAAGACTATGTTAGGCGAACAGGCATTAAGACTATCTAGTTCCCCTCAACTTTGTGGAATAAATTGTTATAAGGAATTCATTTTCCTTCAAGTGACTTCTGCAAATTATGATTCTGAGCAAAAATGCTATCTCCCAAGAAGTTAGATGGTCTGTGGGCAGTGAAAATACCATTAATATATGTGTAAATAAAGATACAAATGATAACCAATCTATTTCTGGACACAATTTTTTACTAGAAATAGATTTTTCTATTTCTATTCCTTAGCCAAGTTTTTAAGCAAAAATACGTGTTTCATAATGATACATAATTTATATTCCCGGAATAAAAGATTTGTTCGATAACGACACAAAAATTCTCTCTCTCCAATAGGCGGCAATGGGAGGCGGCGAGTGACAGAGGAGGAGGATGGCCAATGGCCAGTGGGCAGTCAGGTAGTAGCAAGGATGAACGATAATAAAAGTTTTTATTTATCATTTTTGTTTTAGAAATAAAAAAGTAAAAAAAAATAAATGTTACTTCTCATTTTTGTTCCAAATTTATTTCTAAACTAAAACTTTATTCCAAAAATAGAAAAAAGGAAATTGCATCACAAATAAATATCTGTTAAAAATTTGTTCCCACGGACAAAAAAATAGATCCGGCTAGAAATAAAATGGTTATCATACACGCCCTAAGTGGTCGAAAGATAATAGAGGACTTGCGAACTATGGAGATCCCTGGAGAGTAGCAAAGTTAATCAACTAAGAGGATGAATCGAACACAAGTAAATTGCTTATTCGAAGAGCATATTGTGAATAAAATATCATTTATCCCACTTAGTACAAACTAATGGCGAGGACAGTTAGAGTGCGTTTGGTAACATTTTTTGCTCATGGAAATAACTTTTGTTTAGAAACAATTTTTTATTTTTTTATTTCTGTTCCCAAGAATTGTTTCTGAGTATTTTAACGCATTTAGTAACTATACAAAATTTCTATTCTCGAAACATAAATACATTTAAGACGACCCCAAATATTTTTGTGAATTAGAATTTCTTTTAATTTATTAATAATTTTTCTTTTCTTTTTCCTTTTCCTTCTCCTTTCTCTAGTCGGTGGTTGGCCTTGGCTATGGTCGGCCAACAACCGACTAGACGAGGGCTGGCAAGATCGTTGGCATTGGGGGAGCCTTGCTAGCCATCGGCAAGGCTCAGCCTCACCCACCTAGGCGACACTGACCTCGCGCTGGTTAGGCGAGGTCAACCTCTTTAGTGGCCAAGTGAGGTTGAGCCACAACAAGTCTTAAGGGGGCCTTGTCGGTGGTTGGGGAGGCTCCGGCGAGGTCGTCGGGCCTCGTCTGGCCAGTTGCTGACCATCGTCGAGGTCGGCGACAAGCTAAGGAGAAGAAGAGAGAAAAGAAAAAAGAAGGAGAAAAGAAAAAAAAAAGAAAAAAGAAAAGAGAAAAGAGAAAGCTTAATTCTTGAGTTATTCCTAAGAACAAGAAGCAACTTTTTTTTTTTTTTTTTTTTTGGTTTCTTGTTTATGTTATAAATATGTTCCCAAGAACAACAAAATTACTAATCACGTTTATGTTCTATTTTTATATCAGGGAAAAAAAATAAAAATACCTATTTTCAGGAACGTTATCAAGTGTACCCTTAATATGGACCGGGAATGAATAAAAAATAATCGGGAATGAATAAAGAACATACTCTGTATAAGGCTTGTATAACGAAATGTGAGCTGCAAACAACCAATAGAACGTAAATCAAGCATCCTCCTCCTATTAGACTCCGGGGACTCTATGGCTGAAGATTTGGCAAGTGAACCGCTCTCCGAAAATACGCCACTTTATGCAGAGTGCGCGTCGATAAATATGCACTGCCACATGAGATAATTTGTTTAAGAGAAATGTCTTACCTGACCCATTATGTTCTCTCTGTCAACAATATCCTGAAACCACGTAGCATCTCTTCCTCCTATGCCGCTGGACAGAGGAAGTAGGGCCACACGCAAGACTAAATGTAAACACCTTGCACCAGGAAATCACGAGAATGGACAAGTGGTAGTTGCAATTAGTTGATGCAAAGGTAGGCTGTCAAAATAAGTTATAAGCTCATTTATTAACCTATATACGATGAGCTGAGTTATTATATGGATCAATTATGTTGAGTAAATGGATTACTAATGGGTTTAAGCATAATGTGAGTGTTAAGTGGGTCAATGGATTATGAATAGATTTACAACTTACTTAAACCCAACGCATATTTATGCCTCCCTTTTCATTCTCTCTTATTGTCACTCAATTTCGTGCTTACTCACTCCACATTCTCACTTCAGTTTAGGTATAAGCTTTCCTACATTGAGTAAATATGGAAGTATTTTAGTAATATATGTCGAGTTAAATATGGATTGAGTCGGATTTTGGTCAATAAATTTGTGTTACAAATAAATAGATCACAAACGGGATAATGAGTCAATTTGGTCTGACCCGAATCTAACTCACTCATTTGACAAGTCTACGCAAAGATCGACTCACCATCGTGGGCAGAATTTGCAGGAGTTATGTGGCACATATGGAAAGCGAGAAATTCATTCATCTTCCACCTCCAGGTACCAGATCTGAGCTTAATTCTCAACGCCGCCTTCCCATGAACAAGAACTTCATGAGACAGAACCCGGGAGTTGTTAGTCCAGGGAGAAAGCGAGTGAACCAATCTACAACACGGACTCCGCCGGAACGGGACTCTCTCAGGTTTAATATCAATGCCTTGAAGGACCAACCAAAGGAGCAATTGCAGGAGCATGCTGCGACTTTATCGAAGGTAAGGTCGGTGGATTCGCCCAATAAAAAAACAAAGAAAAAGAACGTCAGAGCTTCATCTGCATTTGAAATTGCATCCCCAGCACTCGTGGAGACCCTCGACTACCTTGGAGCTGCGAGCTGATATGAAGGCAAGAAGTGATCTGCGCATTCTGATTCAAACTGATAACTCATCGCTCGTACCACCTGGCCCAATTCCACATCGCTAGAGTGAGCTCATCCGCCTCGTGAAGCCCATCCATCAAGGCCCACCGTAAGCAGGCCCTTCCTTCTAATTGGATCGTTAGACCCCCGCCAGCCCCTATGCGATATTTTATAAACGGATGCCGTCAGACTTTGTTCAGAAGACTTCGGTTAATCAAATGAGAATGTCATTGCGGGGAATTAGAGCAAACGACACTTCAATGTCAACGGCATTAAAAGTCAATGTTCGCATCCATGGCCAGGACCGGCTGCTCATTTACTTATCTAGAAAACTAGAAATGACAATTATAAAGATTTGGAGTGTTAGAGGTAAGGAAGCAACAATCCCTGACGTCGAACGGCAACTATTTTTAATTCTTGAAATGCAGAAAATTAATTAATTAACTAATTCCGCCAGTTCATCATCCCAGCCAATATTTTTAGTAAGGATGATGGCTTAGATTTGCTGTAAATACAGGACTCCATTGACTTTTTAGCCCAAAAATATAAATGAAGAGGACTGGTCGACTGCAACCCGTATGTTACAAAGTCAAACAGCTTTCTCTTTTTCTGAATTATTGTATAGACAGAGAATTAACTTACATATTAAATTACATATCCGTATTTTATCGTATTTCCTGCTTATTAATACAAGATGCTGTCCTAACCTCCATAGAATGTCATAATGTTGACACCCAAAATGACCCAATGTTTAACGGAGGTGCTAGGTTGTCAACGAAAGTAACACGACTACATATCGGTGAAGGCTCAATGTCGGATGTCATGCAACTTATGGTGTCGTCGATGAAAGGGAGATCAAAGCAACTGTCGGCATACGACGACAAATGGTCAATCATGTTCGATAAAAGTCAAATTAAAGGAAATCTTGAAAATTATAACTGCCCAATAATAAGAATATGTAGTAAAAGATCGTGAGTGCAGAGTCAAGAATCTTGGAAGCAATTGCAATTTGTGACTTAGGGATAATCGTGCATTGACAACTACACTTTGTACAAGGCTATAAAAGGCAGAAAAGAATCAATGGTAAAAAATGCGCAATCAATAATACTTAACAAATTTTTGCAGTTTCATTTATCGATTTATTATTCTTATTCGCAATTATTTATTCTTTCAGTCCCATTGGTATTAGTAGTCGTCCCATATGCATTCTTTCCTGCCTGAGTCTTCACATAACCCAAATTCACTATAAAAAAAATATAAAAAATATTTTAAAAAAAAAAAACCAAAGATCCAATCTTTGGTGAAAGGTATTTTATTGACGAACATTTTCAGCAAAACACATAAATTTGAAAAAAAAAAAAAAAATATTTTTAGGCCGTGCATTTGGTAATGTCGTAATATTGTAAGAAGTAAATAACGTTGTAATTTTCTTTTTATTGTACGATGTTATATTCCTGAAAGAAAAAGGAAATTTGATTAGATGATATACCAGCGTTCTTGGGGAGTATGATATATTAAAATAGTGATATTAAAATTCCGAATGTGTACATGATTATCTTCAACAAAGTTCCTGTACTTCCAAGCATTCTCTCTCTCTCTCTCTCTCTCTCTCTCTCTCTCTATACCAAGCCCCATTTGTTTAGCAAAAATAAATGATTAAAAAAATTGAAAATTGATCATTCCCATTATTTAAAATAATTAGTCAATAAAAATATTTTTATTATTGATTATCTTTTGTGAATAATGAAAATATTTTTCGTTCATTCATTTTTGTAAGTGATATAAATGATCATTTAAAAAAAATATTTTACAAATTATTCATGTTTGAAAACAAATGGACTCTTAAATTTGCGTTTGGTAACGTTTACATTTTTTTTTGTTGGGAAAGAAAAAAAAAAAGTGTTTGTTTGAAGCGGTTTTGAACAAAAGAACGCGTTTGGTAAGTGTAAAAAAAAAAACTGTTCTTGAAATAAAAAAAAAGAAACACGTTTAGTAGAATCTGCAGTTAATTTTTGTTCCTAGAATAGAAAAAAAAAAAAACACGTTTGGTAAAAACTGTACAAAATTTCTGTTTTTAATTTTTTTAAAAAAATGCTTTTTCTAAATAAAGTTTAAACGAGATGAGAATTATCATTCTCATGAAATGCTCATTAATTTTATTTTGCTCATGGTGAGTGAAGGCAAATTTTTTCATACTTGGTAGAAAATTTAAAATGTAAAGTTAGAATCAATTTTTTTTTTTTTTCAAGTGCTTTTTTTATTTTTGATTTTTATAACATTTAAACTTGATTGAATTCTCATTCTCATGAAATATAAATAAAGTTCGTACAATAAGAAATATTAAAAAAAAAAAAAAGAGTACATCTCAACATGAATCATTCCATACATGACATCACAATAATGAAGCATTATAGTTCATTGTTCAACTTCATCACAGTAAATACTTAAAAACAATATTACAAAAATCAACAAATCCCCTGCATATTGTGATCCCTTGCCAAATTTTTCTGCATAGACTACGCAGTTATTGCTCATTGGTCGTCTCGTCACAACAAACTTCTGGCCTATATTTTTATTACAAGAAAGTAGAAGCAACTTGAGGGTATGAACCTAATTCCGCCAATCCAAAAGTAAACTAGAGGAGTACCTGCTTGTCTGCCAGAAGTGGAATAATGTAAAATGAGGAATACAATTTTAGGAATCCGATCGAGTTCCAGAACTATTGATTGGTGCAATTTAAGTCCTCTAAATAAGGATACAAGGAAGGGTCAACGTGCTATTCAAAAATTACTGATGTGGCAACCCCGAATTGGTTTTCTTGAAATAATTTTAGGATTTGACTACACTTTTCAATAAAAATTTAGGAATTGACTACATCAACTAACAGGCGTAGCAGGACATGATTACAATTTTCAAAAGTTCACAGTTAATTGCACCCATTAAAACATTTAGATATAACTGCATCCTATGATAAGAACTTAGGACTTCTGGTGCAATTTTTCCAATACGTAACGAATTCCCATTACGACACGAGGTTTGCTTCGCTTGCACCCTAGACATGGAAAACAAGTGTGCTGGCTTGGGCACTGATGCTAGGGCATATGCAAAATCGCTTTTAAATGTAATCCAACAGAAAGGACACTGATGAATAAATATAGTTACATTAGCTAACGTCAACAAAACTGGGGGTTGCTGCTCGAGTTTAATCAAATCAAACGGCATTTACTGAAAGACATCTCCATTTTAAACCAGTAGAGAACGGATTCATTTACTCCGTCGGTTTCAAATCATCTAATCATTCCCGATGAGCATTTTCGAAGCGGGAAAGTGACAAGTACATTGCACCAAAACCGGTGAACGGGAGACGGCCACTTCAAAAACTGAGTACAGAATTCAATGCCGTTAACATCAAATGAGTAGTTTGTGTTCATCAGTTTGTTGAGCTCAAAGATTTCCTAAGACTTCGGAGGATGCTCCACATGAATGTGGAAATAAAAAAGAGGATTATACCAGTCACGATGGCATATTTGAGTCCAAGGTTCACAAGCAAATTCACCAGAAGCCCTGCGAGGACAACACCGCAAAAATTGCGAGTCCACCGCGGACCAAAAGGGCATATCCGGCTGAAGCTATGATAGCTCCGGTCCAAGCCCCCGTTCCAGGAAAAGGCACAGCCACAAACAACATGAGGCCAAGCCACCGAAACTCTTCCACGGGGCCAGCCTTCTCTTTCGCCCTCTCAAATAGCATCTCAAGTAACCGGGATGCTGATCGGCTCCTCCTAGCAAGAAAAGTAGCTAACTTCTTCAAGTAGAGTATGATGAATGGTACGGGCAACATATTCCTACAATAAGTAAGACCAAAGAGAAAAAAAATGTCAGATTGTAGCTGGTGTTTCATTTCCAAAGCTGAAATGCATCTCTCTCCTACAAAATGTTACAAAGGCGATTGGAAGGCAAAAATAATAAGCATCGGCAGCCAACAATGAGGCGCAAATATCATCAGAACAAACATAAAGGAACTTGACATACCAATGATTAAAGTAGCCCCATTTATCAAAAAAATATTCTCATTACTTAAAAATCCATCTTAACCACGGCATTTCATCGAGCGGTTGGCGCGAGACTACATGAAGTGAGAGGGGCTGCATTTGGAATTCAATACGGCGCCCAAAGTGCAAACACCAATAACAAGATCGAGACATTCCATTCATGTGAATGAGGTAATGTACACCAAGTAAAATGGATGAAATTAGACTCGACCCGATAACGAGATAAGACAAAGTGAGGAGCAAAGGCTTGAGTTGCATCCAAGAATCGACGGGGAAGAGCCCCTCGGAGCTCAATCACCGGAAGCGTGGCGAGCGCGAAGACCACGGCTTCGTCCGGCCATCCCGAGCTCCGCAGCTTTCTTTGGCGACCTTCACGCCAAAGCCCGAGGCTTTGATGGAATCAACGGCGGCATTCGCGTCCTTGGAAGCCGCGAACCAAGCCGAGACAGGGAAGCCCGAACACGACCCAGAGCATGAACTTGACCGGCCTCTCCTCGGGAATCGTCAAATCGCCCTCCTCTTCGGCCGCGGAAGCGAACCCATCTCCCAGAAGGGCGTCCCTCGCCGGCGACGGGGAAGCACGAGGGTAGGGAAAGAGAGGGCCCAAATAACGGCGGCGGGGGCCCACGGATGCGAAGGACAAGCTCGGCCTCGACCCGAAGGAGAAGGGGAACCTTTTACGGGGCTCGTCGACGCCGACCCCCAAGGGCGACGGCTCCCTTGGGGGTCGGCGTCGCTCGCTCGAGCTGCTCTGCCGAGCGACCACAGCTGCTCGAGCTCGGCAGAGCAGCTGCAGCGAGCGTCCGGCGGTGGTCGGCGAACGTGGGTGTCGCCGAGCTCGACTTCTTCGAACGGAGATGGAGGAGCAGCGGGCCTACCTGGACTGGGAAGCTTCAGCCGGTTGATGGAGCACCACTGTCGAAGCCGGAGAGTGAGCGGAGTGCGGAGGCGCCGGAGAGTCGCCGGAGAGTCCGCCCGAGTGGGAGGCGCCGGAGAGGGGAGGCGTCGGGGGAGAGAACGAGCTTCGCACGGGCACGAACGAGAAGGGCTTCGCACGAGCTTGTTCCCGTTTTGTTCCAATTGTGTTTTTTATTTTTCGTTTTTTTGGTTTCCCAGAAGTGTTTCTGGAGAAGAGAAACAACAAAAAGTTGTTTCGATTTTGTTTGATTTTGTTCCAGAACAAAAAAAAAAAAAATGTAAACGCAAACAAACGCGTTTGTTCTTTTTTGTTCCCTAACAAAAAAAATAGAAAAAGTGTTTATAAACAGTTTTGAGAAATAAAAACATGCACAGCCTTACTCTCTTTGACTTTTTTCTCTACAAGATATTTAATAAAACCGTGTCTTTGTAATAAATCTTTTTATTAATCTCATAAATAAAAAAATAAGAAAAAAATCTATTGATCAACTCAATGACAATGAGAAAAAAAATCATATATATTTTTTTCCACCTAAGAAAGAATATTCCCAAACTAGATTCTTGAATGATAGTTAAGCCTATAAATATTTGTAACAACCGAAAACTTTCAGCCCACGTCTAGAGTCTGTTAGCTGGTAATAAGTTGTACAACAACATCCGAGTGGGTGTAACCTAGTCAACAACAACCCTAGAGACATCACAATTTTTCTCGAGAGGGCCATCGAAAGATCAAGTCGGCCATTTATTTGGACTTAATAAAAGCACAACCGTGCTATCTTACTTTCCCACCAACAATTAAGATATTACTCAAAGTTTAGAAAATTGTGAGAATTTCCCAAATTTTCCCGACTCAGGAAACGTTAAAATAAGCGAATCGTAAATGTTTAATTTAAGCAAAAAAAAAAAAAAAAAAAAAAAAAAAAAAAAAGAGTTTAGTCAAGGCAATCCATTGGTTGGGACCCGCATTGGGGCATGGTCTGAACACAAAACTAAGGACAAACGTGGTCCTAATCCGGAGGCCCTTGCCAGCCGCCTATGTTTGACTTTTTTTTGTTATGAGGAAATCAGCGATGTCGCACCAAACAGTGGATTTTGACTGTTCAAACGATCCAGACGTCACTAGGCTTTACTTCTGGGATCGAACCGAACCTTTCGGCCCCGAATCTCTCACTTTCATTAGTTTTTGCAGCTTGCTCTTACTTGTCTTAGTTTCTTTCTATATTCGGGTGGAAATCTTTGCAACATATATTATTAAAGAGAAAGCAAACTTCGGCGGTTTATTCAGTTGGACTTCAAAAACGCGTAGGAGAAAAACATAGAGAGCCTACTCCTCTCTTTCAGGTCGGTCCTTGCACTGCAGATAGTCCTCCTATGTTTAAGTTCTAGATGGGTTGGCGGATATTGTCCTTTCATACAATATCGTGAATTACTAGCAAATGTCTTTGTCGGGATTTTTTTTTTTTTTTTTTTTTTTTCTTTTTCACGTGACCATTGCTCCGTGCTAGAATGAGTTGTAAGTGGAATCCTAGGTTCTTGGTATCCGTTTGGAGATTTTTTAGAGAATTTTCAGTTTGGGGTTTAGAGCTTGCTCGTTAAGGATGGTTCGCCCCGTTTCCTAACTCTTTTTTACGGCCTTGGTGTCGGCTCTTGTCCTCCTCACATATGATTTAACATTTCTCACTCGTCACTCGGCATCAAGTCCCGCAAGGCCTTGGACCTCAAAGCGAACGTCCTGATCATGAGTTAAATGCGCTTAAAGTCATTTATATATCATGAGATGTTCCTCTCCTACCTCTTTTCTTTTAAGATAAGTGCATTACAAATTCTAAAATTTGTCATGAATGTGTAATTGAGTTTTAAAACTTTCAATAATTATAATTGACTCGTAAAACTTTTCATGAAATGCAATTGAGTTCTAAAATTTTCAAAAAATCCCAAAACTTATCAAATTGACCCAATTTAAGTCATTATGTTGATTACATTCTTTGATATTTTTAAGATTTGATTGCATTTTAATGAAAAATTTTAGAATTGGATTGCATTTTTTTTTGAAAATTTTATGACTCTATTGCACTTTCATGACAAGTATTAGGATTTCCAATGCATTTATCTTTTTTTTGTCATCATGCATGGTTCCTTAGCTCAAATTATTATAATATCCTTAAAACATAGCCGGGGCAACAAAAATATTTTCTCTATCTGAATTTTAAATACCAAGGAGTTCACGAGATTATACTGTGGAAGTTCATTCAGCAAAATGGAAAACAAATTATTATCTTATAAGGGCGGGTAAATGACCAGTACTATATCATAACTCAAGGTCACGCATCATCTTTAATACACTACAAGCGAAGTACATATACCACAATATAAAACTCTCGACTATGTATTGGGCATGTAAAACCCTAATATACCGAAATACAGGAGAAAATGATACCTCGAGTTTCTTCCATTCTCCTCGATAATGGAAAAATAAAAAAGAGAAGGAACAGATCGTTCTCCCACGAGCATCTTTTGTAAAATCGAATGTGCATGAATAGAGTTAATACCATAAAAAACCATGAATTGATATATCTAAAATAAATTTACTCTAAATTAATTTTTTAACTACCAAAAACTCCAAACTTGTATACCAATAACAAATTCATCCTAAACTAATATGTTAACCATCAAAAACCTCAAACTGATATATTTGTAACAAATTTAATCTTAGTTAGTTTCTATTAAATTGAATTAATATCAGCAAAAAATACAAACTAGTACCTTGTGACAAGATGGAAGATAAAACACCAAATCGGTGCATCCATCAACTAGCACATGTCATATAATTCAGTAATTTGATAATAAAATTTAACGAAAACTAACATAAAGTAAATTTATTATATATAGATTTGTCACAGATGTATCAATTTAAAATTTTTTGTGGTATTAACTCTTCACAAAAAAAAGACTACCGCACTGAGTGGTGCTGCTAGCTTCGGGCTTTCTCCCCCTCACAAAGGGGAGAAGTTCGAATCCCCAACATGTCGCAGGTGGACTTACCCGCCTCACGGGGGTGGTGGGTTTCTCCGTGGGCCCTAGGGTTTGCCCGCCAGCTGTCGGTTTACGGATTTCCGTGGGCCATAAAAAAAAAAAAAAAAAAAAAAAACTCTTCACAAAAAGGCATATGAATTCATTGACTAGAGATGCGTACGTACTAAGTTCTTACAAACCCCACATTGGAAAATGTGCTTTCTCTCTAAGGGGGCCTGACGAAAACGCCACCCACATTATTTTTCTTCGTCCACGAAGTTTTACCATTTTTCCCATTGATTACGTTAGGGGTGGAATGACGGCAAAGAACGAACCGAGGGCATCCCCCAAATTGTCTAAAGTTTGATTACGATGACAACCAAAATAAGCAAACAAAAGAGAAGTCGTGATGCTCGCTGGCCTCTCGTCAGATTTGAACGGTAAACTCACGGGCAATCGGGTCAAGTCCATGGGATCATGCCACTCCTTTGATTCTTTAAATTATATTTTCTCCCCTTACGACAAGGAGTCGCCATCCGCCATGTTCGAACTTTGATTTTCGAAGCATCGTTTCGCTTTCGAGTTTGACTTTGAAAAGCTAGAAAACTCTACAACGACGGGAAAAAAAATAATAAGTAAGAAGCAAATGGAGCCAAGGTTCGACTACAAACCCCGGGCTGTCTCCTTCAACGATAATGCTTCCAATCGACAGGTGACCGGGGACAGGAACGGTGGAACCGTAAGGAAGAAGTTGGAAAACTCTCCCCAGTTCTGGAGTTCACATCATGGTGCCCAATCGTTTGTGAATGAGCATAAGTAGGCATCTAGATTATTGATATTTCAGCTCGCGGTGGCGTAATAGAGAGTTAAGGCCCTAAAGTTACCATTAAGTGGAAGGTATTATGATTCCAATACCGAATACATAAAGAGGATGGAAAAGTGACTGACTGAAATTTGTTATTTGTTTACTAGTCATGTGATCTCTTTTTCTCCTATTATTTCTATAGGTGAAACAATAGATAGGGGTGACTAATGCAACTACCACTCTAGGTATTACTATAAGGGTCCCCATACCCATCACAAAATATCTGATTTAAATCATAATTACTTAATTATCCTATTATCGTAATCTCATTGGCATATTAGAAGTCACGAAATCACTTTACAACATATAGCAAATGCTTAAGATACAAGTTAGTCATAAGTTAGGCTTACGATGTAAATTGAACTTGCAATCTTATGAAAAATGGTGTGACTCGGTCTTTTTCTTGCCTTGTGATTTGGTTTCCATTTTGTTCTCTCATAGTCCTTGGTGAATACCGCGTGATGCCCAACCAATTTAATGGAGAATGAAGTGTTATGATTGATATCATGGGAAAAATCTCCAATTATATTGTCAAGTCTCATATACTCTTTTAAGTTATGATTATGTTTTGAAAAAGAAAAGTCACGATTTAGCAATAAGCAACTACAGCATTTATTGCAGTCTTTTTAATTGACGAAGTCAGCCTTTTAAAAAGAAACTCTGGGCTGATAAAATGCCTTATTGTTCTCGTAAACAAGATAAATTCAAGACAAAGCATAAGCAGATAAATCAAAATTTGATGATGCCAGAATATGCTGTATTGTAAACTTAATTTGCAAAATCATTTTTGTGCTAATACATAAACCTGAAATCCTTTTGGTTATTCTCGTGAAAAGCTGAATCAAGAGGTTATTGAAATATTAACACTCAAACGTTAAATTAAATCTTAAAATTGGGTCATCCCTTTGAGTAACAATTAAGGCAGTTTTCTTAAAAGTCAATTTACCTACACTAATCAACACGATTGTAGTGGGAAAAAGCACTAATCAAGTGGGATTAGTCAGATGTTGGATCCATGACAAAACCCTAGAACGATGCAGGAGAAATCGATTGCTTGTGAATGACAAAAAGTGGGCTAAAAACGAGGAATAAATAAAAGAAATTATTTAATATTCATCGAAGTCAACAGCTTATATGACACCCAAGGAGAGATTTTCCATTTTATTTTGATACACATACTAAGTCTACCTCGTAATTTCTGGTAAATAAATTTTTTAACCTTTCACTGGCAAAAAAAAAAATCACTCTTTTGGGAAAAATGCCTAAGTTCAACTAGAATGAATAAAAAGAAAATAATATAAATAATCATTTTTTACTTTTTGAATCATATGAAAATATCAAAATTCATCCTTGATCTTAAATTATTATAAGGATAATACTAAATATTTTCAAATAATTCAGAAATTATATTAAACACATATCGGAAGTTTGGGGATTACATTGAAATAAATTAGAAGTTCATAAACTGCATTACATATCATACTAAAGTTTGTAGACCCTAATCCTATTATATAAATTAAAAAATTACGGATCATATCGCAAGCCGTGCAAAATTTAAGGGACGAGGCACGCCGTTATCCCATAAATGAATTAACCCTTTCTTTTTTAGATTCTCACGAAAACGAGAATAAAGAAAAAGAAAATTGGGAATAAAATGGTTAATAAATTACCCGCCCACCCAACCCAACTGCATACAATAATGGCGACCCGGCGTAGATTTTGTTGGAATCCCGCCACGTGTCGCCATCAACCCCTTTGACTTCCCTTCCTCGCTCCCTCCCTCCGTGAATCTCGAGGCTCACCGGTTTCTCGCCGGTCGCCTTTCCTCCTTCTTCTTCCCCAGTCGAGCGCCACCTGCTCCGCTCTGTCCATCTCCGCTTCCTCCATCGCCGCACTCGCAACCCCTCTCTCTCTCTCTCTCTCTCTCTCTCTCTTTACGTGTTTGGAAGTGTGGAGAAGAAGCAGCGATTGAGTCGGTATTCAGACCCAACAAGCGCGTAGAAGTCAAACCGCAATCTCTCTCTCTCTCTCTCTCTTGCTTGCGCCCACCGCTGCCTCGCCGCAACCCACCTCTTTTTCTTTATTCTTCTCTCTTTGGTCCGCAGTGACGCAAGCGGGAAAGCAAAAAGGAGGGACGCCCAAGAGGCACCACCACCACCACCACTCTGATCTTCCTTTGCCTCCTCTTCTTCCCCTCTTCCCCTTCTCTTCATCATCTCTCTTTTCCCCATGCTCTCACGCTCTCGCAGTTGGTAAATCTTGATCCTTCTCGAGATGGGTCTCTCCGTCACTTGATATCCCTACGACCCTTTTTCTTCTTTTACTCTTCTCGTACCGTCTCTGCGATTTGTCGTGCTGGGGTTGCTTTCTTTGGTGCTCTGTTTTTTTTTCATATGGGTGTCCGGGCTTCGCTGTGGGTGGTCGTCGCCGTCTCTTGGCTATGCATCCAGGCGCGCGTCCTGCGCTCTCATGGGGTCTCTGAGTGCAATTCGAGCGATTCCCAGGCATTGCTAGACTTGATGAGCAACTTCAAGTCCCCAGTCCAAGGTTGGGGGACCAACGCGTCCGCCAATTGCTGCAACTGGCCGGGCGTGTCGTGCGACGGTTCCACCGGTTCGGGCAGAGTGGTGGAGTTGGCCCTCGCGAGCAAGAAGCTCGCGGGCAGCCTCTCGGACTCGCTCGGCCGGTTGGACCAGCTGAGATTCCTCAATCTCTCTCGCAACCTCCTCAAGAGCACACTCCCCGAGTCGCTCCTCCGCCTCCCTAAATTGCAGGTCCTCGATCTCAGCTACAATGAATTCTTCGGACCGGTGCCCGGGAGCGCCAATTTGCCCTCGCTCCGCGTTTTCAACATCTCCGAGAACTCTTTCAATGGGTCTCTGCCCGTGTGGATTTGCACGAACTCGACCGGCATTCAGGTGCTTAATCTGGCTGTCAATTATTTCTCTGACTTTATCCGGTCGGGACTTGGCAACTGTGGCTCCTTGCAGAACCTTTCTCTGGCCACGAATAATCTCAATGGTGGGATCAGTGAAGATATCTTCACTCTGGGTCAGTTGGTCCAATTGAACCTTCAAGAAAATTCCTTTTCAGGGCAGCTCAGCAGCAGGATCGGTAATCTCACGGCACTGGTTCGGCTGGACATTTCGACAAACGAATTCTGGGGGCCAGTCCCGGATATGTTTCAGAACATGAAGAAGCTGCAGTACTTCATAGCTCAGAGCAATGGCTTCACAGGCTCCATCCCACCGTCCTTGTCCAATTCACCGTCGCTTACGTTTCTCAATTTGAGGAACAACTCACTGAGCGGTACGATAGCTCTCAATTGTTCGGCATTGAGCGGTCTGGTGTCTCTGGATTTAGGGTCCAACAATTTCAGTGGTCCTTTCCCTGAGGATTTACCCAATTGCCAGAAGCTGCAAAATGTGAACCTTGCACGGAACAAGTTCACAACCCCGATACCTCAAAGCTTCAAGAACTTCTCCAGCCTTTTTTACCTGTCAATCTCGAATTCGAGCCTATCAAATGTCTCATCTGCACTCGGGATCCTTCAGCACTGCGAGAATTTGACAGTTTTGGTTCTCACTCTGAATTTCTTTGATGAAGAATTGCCTGGCGATGCGAGTTTGAGTTTTCCGAATCTTAAGGTTCTTATCATGGCGAATAGTCGACTGACGGGTTCCATGCCCGAGTGGGTGCGCAGATGCAACCGTTTGCAGTTGCTGGATTTGTCCTGGAACAAATTAGGTGGAATGATCCCGTCGTGGATTGGCCACTTCCAATCTCTTTTCTATCTGGATTTATCAAACAACTCATTCGTGGGCGAGATCCCAAAAGAGATTACAGGATTGCCTGGCCTCATCAACAGAAATCTGTCAATGGCAGAACCTTCTGCTGATTTCCCACTCTTCATGAAGAGGAATGTGAGCGCGAGGGGGCTGCAGTACAATCAAGTTACAAGCTTTCCACCAACTGTGGCACTTGGATGGAACTCTCTCAACGGATCAATCTGGCCCGAGTTCGGGAATTTAAAAAATGTCCATATCTTGGATCTCAGCCGTAACTTCTTATCAGGTAAGATTCCTGCCAGTTTATCCGGAATGACTAGCCTAGAGACCCTCGATTTGTCTTACAACAATCTGTCGGGAGGTATACCTTCATCATTAGTTCGTCTCTATTTTCTGTCCAAGTTCAGTGTTGCATATAACAATTTGTCCGGGCCAGTTCCCAATGGGGGCCAATTCGCTACCTTTCCCAATTCGAGTTTTGAAGGAACCAAACTGTGCGGTGATCATGCTCCCCCCTGCCCAAGTAGTCAAAACCATACTGAATCCGCCAATCATGCCACGCGAAATAGAAACATTGGAATGGCCATTGGAATTTCATTTGGGGCGATGTTTCTTCTCGCCCTCATGGTCATGATTTTGATGCGAGCACATAGGCGGGGAGAGGTCGACCCTGAAAAGGAGGTGGTCGGGAGAAAAGAAAGGGATATTGAAGACTTGGAGTCACGGTTACTGGTTATGTTCCAAAACAAGGACAGATGTGAAAAGCTGTCGTACGAGGATATTTCACGAGCCACTAACGATTTCGACCAAGCGAATATAATCGGATGTGGGGGTTTTGGGATGGTTTACAGAGCCACCTTCCCTGATGGCACGAAGTTGGCGATCAAGAAGCTCTCTGGTGATTGTGGGCAGATGGAGAGAGAATTCCATGCTGAAGTCGAAACTCTCTCAAGAGCCCAGCACCCGAATCTTGTCTATCTTCAAGGATTTTGCATGGATACAGATGTGAGGCTCTTGATATACTCCTACATGGAAAACAGTAGCTTGGACTATTGGTTGCACGAGAAACCAGATGGGCCTTGCTTGCTAGATTGGGGCAAACGGCTCCGAATTGCTCAAGGGGCGGCAAGAGGACTTGAGTATCTGCACCAGTCATGCGAGCCGCATATTGTTCATCGAGATGTAAAGTCAAGCAATATCCTTTTAGATGGAAACTTTGAAGCCCACTTGGCCGATTTTGGTCTTGCGAGGCTCATACGTGCTTATGATACTCATGTGACTACTGATCTTGTTGGGACACTGGGTTACATTCCACCCGAGTATGGTATGGCCTCTGTTGCTACTTGTAAAGGCGATGTTTATAGTTTCGGCGTTGTCCTCTTGGAGCTTGTCACTGGGAAAAGGCCGATGGATATGTGCAAGCCCAAGGTATCTCGGGATATGATCTCTTGGGTGATTAAGATGAAGGGTGAGAACAGGGAAAGCGAGGTGTTTGATCATTCCATTTATGGCATGAAGCATGACAAGGAGATATTGTGGGTTTTTGAGATCGCCTGCCTTTGCTTAAACGTTAGCCCGAAAGTGAGGCCTTCGACCCAGCAGCTAGTTTCCTGGCTCGACGGTGTTAGCGTCGATGTTGAGCCATTTTTGGGCAATTGCAAAGAGCTCTAGACAGCTGGAGTCCCTTTTGCAGTGTGGAAGTGTTTTTTTCCCCTAATGTAAATACTTAAAACACTTGGTTCTTATAGTTCTTTGATACAAGAATCTGGAATAAAAGCATTGCACAATAACTCCTGGCATTGAAGTTTAGTTTCTCCCCTCTGAAGAATAGCGCATTAATTTTTCCCGTTCCAACTTTTTCGAGTAATCGTTGTTCTTCTTTTAGTTGTGATGGTGAGTAGCAAATTCGAAGTTAAACGGGATGCATTTTTACAGTCTTTTTCTATCGGTTTCTGCTTATGTGCTCATATGGCGGCAAGTTCATGTACAAATGATAGAAACTTGGATGTTTTAGTCTCGTTGTCCTAAAGCTTGTCGTTTTTTGTCATGAGGTAACCAAGTCATGGAGCAACTAAAGTCGCACGCAGCTCGAAACAGGGTCATCTTATGCTCGCGAAGCATTTACACCGTAGAAGATCCCTGTCTTCAGCGGTTTTCCTTGCTCTGTTGAGCTCCCTGTATCGACCAATTCCGTCCCGCCCCTTTTCGTCCATGTTGAACTCCACCGGTCCATGTCATGAGAGGGGTGCTGTTTCGAGTGTTGAATCTCGGATGACTATTCACTTCATTCGAGACGAAATGCTCGGATATGCCGTGTTTGAAGAAAAGAAAAAACACAAAAGGTGCGGCAAAGAGAAGCATTGGTTTGATGCTGAAGTTTTTGGCATACGATGCACGTTCTGGTACTTGAGGCTGGTGGCTCTGCAGAACATGAAGATCAGATATTGATAGCTCTATCTTCTGGGTTATGTTGGCTTCAGATGTGTAGTGTCTATTGTCATCACTCTCCTTATCACTCTCCTCCATCTGCAAAGACGGACAATCTTCTGGTTCTTCACCAACCAATCTTGCCTTTAAAGAGAATATTTTATCATCTATTTTCTCACGAGTTCTTTTTTTACAAGGACTTCTGTCCTTAGCATGATGTTAAAAGGCTACGTCCGAGGCCTTGTAGAAATAAGCGCCATATGTTAGTTGTTGGTGATAACTTGGCAATCTCTAGCATATTTTTGATGGAAATTTGATGAAAAGACTTAAATTGTTCGCTTGCAACTAGGAATTAGACTTTTGACTAAAGAAAGTATGAGGACCAAAAGTGAGATTCCCTAAACTACGGGGATCATCAACACATAATCGTCGAACATTACAATCCATAAGGATCTTAACAAACTTTGACATAATCGAGCCCAATTAAATAGCTGAAAGTCGACAACCGATAAATCAACCACTAACGATGATTACTAATTAACGGCCGGCTATCGTCGTGGTCATCCAACGGCTCACCAAGGGTCTGATAATTCGGCTGTGATTTTTTTCTCGTGTGTTGCCAGAAAAGGAAAAGATAAAAAATAAAAAGAAGAAGGGTCTTTTACCTTTTTCGAACTGGATTCTGTGGAGCACGAAACACAGCTCGCTCATTCAGTCAATTCTTTGTACTTTAATCGAATCCTATTGATCCTAGTGCACGAATCCAAGAGGATCGAGATCCACTTGCTAAGGAAAAGAACGTCAACCGTCGAATGCCTTGGACATGCGGCCATGCTTCTCACCGCCGCCTTTGCCAACTTGGGTGCCTTGGCAGTTGGCAGACATTTTTTTAACATCTTATCTGTCCTTTTGTCTTTTCTGGTTCTTGCGAATAACTCAAACGCATCCATTTATTGACCAAAAAAAGGAGCAGAGAGGGTCGAGTAATTGCTAATAACCTCTTCGGATGTGACTCCAAGGTGCTTTACATGTTTCAACAATTCGATTTAAGTCATTATTACTCTATATTTCCTATAAAATTAGCAATTAAGAAATCTTTTCACACGAGACATGTCATAATTAGATAATATGACACGAGCTGTTTAGAGGTTCTCTCACGGACCAAATCGAGCTCGTGACTTTGTGGTGATCTTACCTTGGACCAGCAGCCTCGTCGGTGGAGGTTTGGTTTTTGGACACGGAAGAGTCAACTTCTGGCATCCGTGTGCCGTGACATCACCCCTCTCCTAGATGGCCGCTTTTAATTTGCCTTTGTCAACGATGATCTTTTAATACGCGTCCTTTCCGAGAAATACTTTACGTTAGTTTGTATCCCCACCATTCCTCAACTTATTATCTGCCCGGATTGAGAAGAGGTAGCGAGAAACTTTCGTGACGTTCACATTGAATAAATGAGAGATTTTAGTGGAAAGGGCACGTAATGATATGAGATGATTTCATGGACGAAAATTGCATGGATGATATTTTGAATATGCAGCCCCCAAGTCGGAGGTAACTAATTATATCCAAAATGTGTTCGAGGCGAGTGCAGCGACTATAAGCACTAAAACTCATATAGTGACAAATTGTAGTCAAGCCGTAAATCTCAATATAGAGATAGTTATCTTAAAAATCTTAAATTTATTGAACGGTGGTTAATTCAATTTTAAATTTTATTTTAGTGAATTTAGTCTTAAATTTTTTGAAAAGAAGAAGAAGAAGAAGAAGAAGAAGAAGAAATTCAAAAATTACAAAAATTGTCAATGTCAACGATTTTCAACAAAAATTAGCTAAAAAACTCCATTGACAATTATCAAAAGGATTAGAACTGAATTGACTAAATTGAAAAATTTAGAACTGAATTAGTTACCAAACAATAAATTCTCGTATAATTTTCCCTAAAACCTCAGCTAGAGCAATCAAGTCCTAGATTTCGTATGGATAAGCAATTGATTCCACTAGCCATGTCTGTTTTGAATATATAATAAATAAAATCTAGAGCAACTTCTTAATTATTTTGTGCGATATTTTTCGTGGATGCGGCATAGCCCAAAAAAATAAAATTGGAGAAACTAAAGATGAATAGGGGAAGCAAAAAGAGGAGTGGCGCCATGGCCAACCCCACCTTCACCGATGAGGGCCGGCCCTCGTTGCCAAGACTCAACTGGCGCCTGCCGCACTTGCTAAGGAGGGGAGGCGCAGCAGTCATCGCATCCTTTCTATATTTCTTATATTATTATAATTATTGAACTATTTTGTTAGCATGACACCACATTAGCGCTAAAAGCCATACTAATTATTAAAAGCCATACTAATTATTAGAAAAGATCATGTTGAGTTTTTTTTCATCCAAAAAAAAAGACGAAACTAACCGAAATACTTGATTGCTCATTTTGGATAAGTTAGATTTATTGCACTTTTGCGATAAGTTTTTAGTGATTCGATGCACTTATTTCTCTTTTCTTTTTATGTCCTCTTACAACCCACATCGGCGACCAAACATCCTAGCATTTACGACCACTCTCCCTTCTCCACTTGTTGATTAAATATTATTTGATTAGAAGTTGAGGCGTAAGTGGCTGCCGGCTGCTTGCACGCAATAGGGCAAACATTGGGTGATAGATCTAGGTTTATTGATAATGTTGGCCCGACCATAGTCCACCATATAGTCAAACAACTCATCGTGGGAGCAACGCATGCTTAGCTTGTCTTTTCATGCATAGACCCTCACGAGCTTTCACCTTACTTCATAAAAGGGAATAATATCTAGGAGCGATCATTAATGTGTTTGAAAATTGTTTTAAAATAAAAAAAGAAAGGAAGAGAGAGTGAGAAAAAAAGGTCTGCATGGAGTTCTATTTTTCATATGTGCAAAATACTAATTATAATGTTGAGCAATGTCAATTGATACATTTTGCGAAAATTTGATTAGGAAGCGTCAACGTACATCAAATAAATGTATAAATTGAGTTTGACACACCAGGTGCATGAAATTGAGGTTCTATAATCTAAATGTAAGTCATCCGGAATTTCAATGACCGAAAAAATGAAATTTATTCAAGTGAAAAACCCGGAAACACTGTTATTCATGGGAGAAAATGCCGATGAGAAGGTTAAGTTTAATTAATTAGTGTCGTCTCCTCTAGGCATGGTTGCTATCAAGAACTTATCTCTCACGCAACTGCTTGCGATTAGCAAATCAAATCGACCACTTCCTCTTTGTGATTATATAGCTATGGATAAGTATTAGGCCACTAATTTGCTCTTAAAATCTTCGCAGCCGCATTAATTATTAAAATATGCTCAGCCAATCATGCTTTGAAACATACCCTTTATTACCACAAAGTTCACAAAATAGGACCTCGCCTGTTTTTCTTAGTCGGTCTCAAACTTTCCAATGTTAATTTCATATAGACATGTCATATGTATTTTAGGTTTTATTTGTTTTGAAAAAAATAAATAATTTAGAAAATATTTCCCTAAAAATAATTGCTTAAATGAAAATATTATATGTCTAAACATTTTTGCAGAAGATGAAAAAAATTTCCGTTCTTTAATTTTTATAAGCAATATAAGTGATTATCTTTAGGAAAATGTTTTTCAAACCGTTCATTTTTCACGAAGTAAATGTACCTAGAATGTAAAAAATGCGGAGATTAGCGATTTCTATATTCAGACGGAAGGGAAAATGATAACTACAAGTTTTCCCAATGGTCCAACACGCCCACCACATAGAAATCAAAATCCACTTCTCTTTTTCTCCACCATCTAAAGTCCTATGATTTTTGGCATAAAGTAGGCCCACATGATTCTATCATTTCTTGCAACACACTTAATCATGGTTGAAAGAAACACCCAATAACCCCCAAAAACCAAGCGTTGGTTCGCCACGTGGTGGCTGCATTCACCACCCAATCCCACTTTCTCATTTGTGGGATCTTCACGTCTACTTCCATTCATGAAGGCAGACACCCACTTTCTTATTATGGAAAATGCTATATTTTCATCTACTCATTCTGAACACCGAAAAAAGATATCATTGTTTTGTCTAGGGTTGGCCCATAAATCCCACTAACTAGTCTTTCTTTTCTCAATATTTTAGTTTTTCTGGGCCCAAGCACTAAGTGGTTGAGGGCTAGCAGCAGCAACTTGGTTTTTTTCCATGGGAAGAAAGTGTATAAAAATTATAAAAGGTGCCAAAAAAAAAAAAAAAAAATGGAACAATTTTTTATAGCTCCCATGAGGGTAAAGCAAGCTTTAGAGTCAGACCACACATCTAGATTGGCAATAAATTAACGCTTAATTTGTATTGCTCCAGTTAATTTAATGGTGAGTACGCTTTCAATCGAGAGGAATTAAGAAGAAATGTGCATAAATATGATCAAATCATCGTGGGACTGTGGATTAGGGGAAACTGATTTCTTTTATGAAATATGAATGGAAAAAAAAAAGTGGTTGATGTAGCATGAGATTTTGACAAGTCTTGGACTACCTTTACTTTGCGATTAACTGTAATGATGGCAAGTATCTCTCTATCACTAAAGTATAAATTATTATCGACACCCATTAAGCCCTTCCATTCATTACATTCCATACATCATTCTCTTTGCTGACCAAATTATTCAGCACTAACAAAAATGGACATCTAAAAGCATTAAGGGCTACTCAGACGTTTGGAATGGAAATGTTAATATATGTAAATGAAATGATGCATTGAAATGGACTCCACATCAGTCATAAATACTATGTATCATTAAAAAATAGAAATAAGCATACTAAAATCCTTAAAACTTGTCACCAAAATGCAATTGAGTTATAAAACTTTTAAAAATATCTTAAAACATGTCAATGTGATATAATTAAATCCTTTCATTAAGTTTATCCAACTTGACAAACAAAAAATACTAACAAGTTTTAATATTTGATTACACTTATTGAATTTTTTTATGACTAATTGCATTTTTTAACAAGTGACTACACTTGATTTCCACAAAAAACAAGTGATTGGACGTACTTTTTAAAAGTTTTAAAATTCAATTTTACTTTTACAACGAGACTTATCTCTAAAAATAAGAAAGAAATGAACTCCAAACCATCATCCATCTCAGAGATCATTACTACAGACGTTATTTTGATGATGACATATCATGTGGATCGAACCGGTTCATGCGAATTCACCTGTCACCTCCATCGACGAAGCAATGTTCAGGCATGACCCCAACTATAACTCCAAATGCTAATGCTGTGCATCAACAAGTACACTCATAGAGACTTTGCTCTTCACGCATTTGCAGTGCAGTTTGGCGAGTGAAAAACAGAGAACAAAGAAAATGAGTCACTAGACATGCAATAGAAGGAAGGCTCAATCAAAAGAATATAAGAGAAGTTGCCAACAAGCACGGTGACATTTAAGCAGTCATATGCTAAAAGACAGGCAGATCAAGCATTACTTCCCAATGGAATTTCTCAGCACATACACAACAAGGAAGAAAGTTTAATGTACAACAAGATAAATAAATAAAGTTCGATCATTTCGAGAATGTCGTTTTCCGTGACTACTTACAATTACATCCATTTTCCCATTGACCAGGAAAAACGGGTCAGGGTTTTCGATCCTTCAACTAATTGGCGTATATAAACATTCTCGTGCACTGACGTCATCGTAACAAGGTGAGCATTACATTGAACATTCTTGGCGTTCAACAGCACCAACTGCAAATGCTAAAAGAAGGGATGCGGCCGGTTTTGCGAATGTACTCTGCTTGTTCCTCAGCTTTTACAGCTTGATGGTTCCTCTTGGCTTCGGCGGCTGCTCTCTTCTCTTCAGCCTTGTGCCTCAGAGTTGCTAGTTTGCTTGTAAGCTTATCGTGAGCCTGTCCCCGTATCCTCTCCACATCAACCTAAAAATTACAACAAAAATTGATAGATAAATAAATGAACGAGTGTTGTTTAGGCAAATGCTGCGATTGCAGATCCCTGCTTCTCTAGTTATCATATCCATGTCTGAATGTAGACAAGACACAGACAAAATGTCACATCAAGGCCTAACTAACCTAATAAAAGTATCGATGATGAAATACAAAGTAAACCAGTTCTAAGTCATTGAAGGTGAAAAGTAGTATCAGCTAAAGCAGAGAGGCAGAATGCAGAAAGAGCTGGCAAAACACAGCAATCTCTCCAGTGAAGATAATTGACACAGAACAAAGAAAAAAGGGATGCTTTCTGGAGTGCAGAAATTCTGATTTATCAATAATGGCAGAGTTTCTCCTATTATAAATATATGGACACAAGTAATGCAGTTTAAGTTTGATCAAAGCTGAAGGATGGCTGACAAAAAGTACCAGATGACAGGGTTAAGAATAGGAACATCAAGCATTTGCTGTTAGACATTATTATCAAGATGGGCTCCAAAGCCCATGATGACTGATGATCAAGACTCAACACGGAAGAACAAAGAAGGATTGTTGAGGTCAGTGTGAGGTTACAGTTGTGAAAATATTAAAGTGTGACACAGGAACCTTGTGATGCCACCCTTTCCCTTTCCAGTAGTTATGATGGACCCAAAAGTTTCTTTACTCAAGTAAAATCAAGCACGGCAGTCAATTTGATCATGCTTGATTACATGGCCCTTCTGTGTGCCTATGTTCTTTTCTCCTACAACTTTTCTTGTGTTTTTCCTTCTCTACCAAAGTCTGCAAAGACATCTACTTGACATTTAAACAAAATATTCCTGTAAAATGTGAAAGTGGTTACCGTAGAAAAGTCTTAACACTTTAATTATTGAGAAGTGCATTTTTTTGGCGACAAGTATATTAAAGAGCACCAAGGGGGTGCCTCCCATCTACAACCTAGAACCTAGGGAAAACCTAAGAATAAAAAAAGAAATCTTTGTCTAAAGCACCACATAATGCCAAAAAATTAAGGTGAAAAGCCACATTTCCTCTGCAGCACCATTTGAACTTTCCTCATCTTTGATATCCCGCCTATTTCTTTCCTTTGGGATGACCCATAAAATGGAAGTAGGGACTAAAAGCGAAAATTTTTACTATTGTTACAACAATACAACCCAGACCAAGCTACTAGTTCATCTTGCCATTATCCAATTAGCAATTTCACTAATTTTCTACATATTATGGAGATGGACAGATGCTTCAATAATTACAACTCATTCAATAAGCATAAAAAGTTATCATCAATTCTCAACAACGTGGAAAATGACGAGAGCTCCATACCATGAAAAAGTCAAACAAACCAACCACAGACTCCAATAGCAGTTGTTGCATCTTCTAAAACCTACAACATCTTGGACTATAATTGGGACACTTGTTCCATGATTACTGAGAATGTGCTGCACTAATTCCTCCGATATTAATTACATTTTATTCAATGCTTCACAAATGAAAAGGAGGAAAAAATGAAACAGTCTGCATTGGAGTATTGACAGCAGCAAGCTGCATCCCCCCACAAATTTTTTCTCACGTCTCATTGAGATAAGCACTATTTTCGCTGCAATTTAAAATGTGGAGTTCTACATTGCTTCCAGATGATAGTTAATAATCAAGGTAAAACAATTCTCATTTTGCTTTCAAGTGAGAAAAAACAGCTGCCTAGTGTTTCTTCCTAAACAAATTTACTCAGCAAAGTGTGCTGTCACAGCAAAAAGGTAATGAATTAATCTTGAAGTCTAATACTTTTACTTGTGCTTAAAAGAGCTCAACATTAATCTGGATCAGGTTGATGTAGTTAAGCAAAGAAAGTTGGGTTTGTATAACTCCATAATATCCCCAGTAGAGAGAAACACAAGACAACTGCTTTATGACTGAAACCTAAATCATTACCATTGTAACATCATCAAACCAACAAGCAAAGGTGAAAGTTTTCTATGCCTACTTGCCTGTTGTCCAGTCATCACTGGCCTTCTTAGAGAATGAAGAAAATTATATTTGTATCTGATAAGACTGGACGAACCAGGATTATTTCTGAGAAGGAATTTTGTCAATTGTTTAAGGATTTTTTTACCTTATCAAACAGTATTATCTAAAAGAAAACTGACTGCCCACAACTGACGTGTAACTTACGAGATAAAAATCATTATGAACAAAGTAGTGACTTCCTATTTTAAGTCTTAATTTTAAAAAAAGCTCTTTTCCTTCCTGTTCAACGCAGCCCATGACTGGAAATAGCACATCTACAATTCCTTGACTTGCTTGATGATTTTCTAAAGAAATGCCATGAAAACAAGAAACCATCTGCTTTAGAATTGACAACAACTTAAAGTTTCAGCTATATCTTTGTTCAGTTTCCAGCAAACTTCCCCACCATTATCACTCCATATACTGTATACAACTGCAACTCATCTGAAAGAAATTCTCAACTCATTTAGAAGATACACACATTATTAGAAGAGTTATTTCTTCATTCTTCTTTTGGGAGGGGGTAAGTTGTCACTTACTAGAAAGACGTATAGTAGTTGCATATGCCATTAGAAGAGTTGATAATTCATAAAGAGCATAATAGTTCCTCATTTAGTTCCTCATTTTAGTAAATAAAATAAAATAAAATGGACAAGGAAGTTATTGATGCCATGAAAAAATGACAAATGGTTTCAATCTCAATAGCATACCTATAGAAATGTGGAAAATATGGAGAAGACTGATATTTTGGCTAATTATATCGTTAACAAAATCTCATCAAAGGGGAAAATGACAAACAAATAGAGATGAGCAGCTATATTGTGGGTATGCATCAAGGTAATATGGAAAATAGTAAGCGAGGAAGGCAAAGCCACAAGTGCTTTACTTTAAGAATCTATTAATTGATTCACCACATGTCCTCCTAAGAAAAGCTGTACAGCAAAACAATTATTAAGGATCTATTACATATGTAAACTCTTGAAAGGGTACCCCTAGGGACCTTGTCAAGCCTTATTTAATGTGCTTTGGAAATATAAATTTATTATTTGAATAAAGTAACCTCATTAAAATATGCAATTCTTCCATTTTCAAAGTGTCTTAGCAAGTGGCCTAGGGGCACTTGTTAACAAGATCCATCACATATCTCCATGGAAACATGTAGTTACCATTACATATCTCCATGGAAACTTGCAGTTATCTTTCTACATAACCTCTATACCCTAATTAGTTCCTCTCGGAAGCTATAAGTCACCTGTTCATTTCTTCTAATGCAATATCCTGCTAATTATGAACTTTCCAATTCAAGAATTATCAAGAAAGAATAAAAGCACTATGGTGCAACTGTATAGATTAAGGAGACATAACAAATGGTGCTGCCTACAAAAATTGCTCTCAAAACCAGACTGGACCGGCCAATTTGACCAGGTACTAGCACGTGGTCTGATCCGATACTAATATGTAAACTAGAACCTTCTAGAACTCAAACCAGTGGCATTGACCCACTTCATTTAATCAAACCAGAGCGAGATTGGTAGAGATCAGGATCAGTAGGGGTGAGCAAAAATGATGGAGCCAAAAAGACCAGACAGGCCTGAATTCTAGGTCTCGCGTAGGCCCGGCCTGAGATTTCAGTCTTGCTATTTTTATTCAGGCCAGTCCAAGCCTTTGGGCATGAGATCTCAAGCCTGAAATTCCCCAACCGGCCCGATCTAATTTTTGAATATATAAACATACATTAGAAATATAAAATATTAAGATGTAGATAATGGAAAATGCATTTTTATGCTCGAAACACTTTAATGAAGTCACACAATTAAAAAATCAATAAAATCAAATGAACAAAAATTTACGGATGCTTCAATTAAGTCACAAATAAGTTAAAACAACATTACTTAAATCAAATAAACAAGATTTGATGTGCCAATATAGGTTGAATTCAAAAAAGTGGCAGAAACATATAAAAAGGGTGATTTCTTGAGTCCAATATATAATAACTATTCCATTTTTAACCTAAAGAGAAAAGCAAAAAGAAATTCGGGCTAGGCCTGGCCCTGACCTATTTAGTTTGGTCTGGGCCTTTTCTTGTATGATTGGGCCAGGCCTGGAGATCATGTCTAGAAATTCCAGGCCCAGTCTGTTCAGGATGGGCCAAAAAGTGCCTTGAGGCCCCAGCCCGTCCAGCCTGTGCTCACCCCAAGGAATTGGCTATATGGATTCCAGCAAGGGAATCATAACCACAGCCCTCTAGCTTTTACTTCTAAATTTGATCCAGTTAAGTACCCTTCATGTTTGGCTATATGTTGATTCATTTGAAGCCACTATTTCTCACCCTTTTTGAGGGAAAGAAATATCAAATTGCTCCGAGGAGACTTGAACATGTGAAGCCAACAATGTAGGAAAGCACCTTTACCATCTTGGCTGAGCGAAGGACACTTTCATATGTTACACTTGTTCCTCCGACGAATTGCTTAATTACTGCAAACAGGCTAACTAATTTAGCTAGTCGAACTAATTAAACTGCATCCGGTTTGACTTTCAATATGGATTTAAAAATTGCTGCATAGAAAGGGATTATATTGATAACTCATACAGTGAAGGTGCTGCAAAGCATAACAATACATAGGTTCAGACTGGAAACATGATTTTCATAAAATTGATTTTATCGTATGCGTGGTCAATCAAGGGTAAGTAATGAAGTGAAGGAGGGAGCTTTCAATTTACTCAATGAAAAGGTTGGTAGGAAGAACATGGGGATAATCAAAATCTCTGCACATGGTTTTCATATACATGCAGAAAGCATATACCATGTGTTCCTAAGAGCCTTCTGGACGGTATAAAAGTAAAACAAGAGACATGATTGAGATGAATCTATCTTGCAAAAAGATAGTGATTGATAAGACAAGTAAAAGGGATGAGGTGGAGTGGCGCCCTAGTTTCTTGTGCCATCATAGAAAGACAATTCACATTCTTTCTGTAGGCAGCAAAAAGAATAGCGATGCTTTACTCAGACGAAAGACATTACAGTTGAGCATTAACATGTTCAGAAACTAGAAAAATGCTTGGATGAAATAGGTTAGATATCATTCAAAAAGAAGTTTGCAAAACTAGAACTGAGGAAAAGATGAGAAGAAACTTGTTTAAGCCAGTCAAGACACGTAAAACAGTAGCCTTCGTAAGCTCAAGTGTGAAGATGAATGTTACGATACGTATGCAGGTAAAAAGTGTCCACAAAACATAAAGAAAGACCTTGTGTACTTGAATCTCATTGAAGATTATTTTTTTCCTAGAAAAAGCATTGCGACAAAGGGAATCTCAGTAACCAACTCTACTTAGTAGGAAAAAGCATTGGTGGTGGAATCTCCTGAGTGGTTCTTTCTTTCTCGTTATTGCTTCATTTTCTGAATAAGCAATGATGGTGTCTGGGGAATAAGCACTCTCTAACTCTATGTAGAAGCTAAGGTAATACAGTGGATGAAAAAGATGTCTAAAAAGATTGGGTATAAATGGACAGGTGGCTTTTTAATTATGCCATCAAAGCTAGGGCTCAACCTTGGACAACTGGTGAAAACTACCAAGCTGGAGTGCAATGGGCATAGGGAATATTTAGTGGAGTAGTGAAAGGCATAGAGATTAAAGAGAATACCAGCGGGAGAAAGCAGAGGACTTTTGAACTCTTCAGCTTTTTCTTTATTGGCTTCTTTCCCTTTAATGTCGAATAAATGTGGCAATGAACTCTTTTTAAGTAAATATGTGTGGGATCTTCATCACAATTGTGGTACATTCTCCTATACCCTTTCTAAATCTCATGGCAGCAATAGCAACCGCCCAAAACTGCATCAGAGAACTAAAGCATTCTATTTTTCTTTTGCAGCTTCACAATCTACAGCTTTCAGCTTTAACTATACAAGCAAAATGTTTCAAAGAAAAAACGTACTTAAAATTGAAATCATATTTTTACTATTTCCTACAACAGGAAGTTTGCATGTAGGTAAATAGGTGTTGCTAATGTAAAAACGCAAGCAAAGTTGTGGGACCTCCTTATCTGGGTAGACACAGAAGAAAAACTTGTTCTTTTAAACTCTCTCCAAACTTTGGGTTGTTTTGGAGAGGGGGGGGAGAGAGAGAGAGAGAGAGGGGCAAATTGAAGAGTTAATCAAGGAAACTAACATACTTACGCTTTGTTTGGTTCGGCATTTGGAAGGGGCTTTTTGGCTCTAAAGGGCATTGGCCAAATGCAAACACGTTTGGTTCAATTTTTTGGATGACTTTGGCAAGATGCAATTGCATCTCCAAATGGCTCTAAGGGCCTTTAGCCCAATGTAGCTTTGAAGGTACTTTGGAAAGTTGCATCTTCGTAATGCAAGTCCCACGGTATTGTTCATCTTCTTTGAAGAAATGAATGGAGGCCGATGACCGCCGGCCAAGGAGTTGCCCGCGTCGGCGACCGTCACCTGAGGCGTCACCTGACCTCAGCGACCACCACCCGAGGGTTGTGGCCACCTGGTGACTATCACCTGGATCGCGCAACCTTAGGTGTCGCCTGAGGTCGCCGACCCAGACGGCCGCTTGGGTCGCGACCCCAGGCGTCACTTGAGGTCTTGCAACCTCAGGCGAGGCTGTCCGGCAGCCAGATTTAGCCTCCGGACATTGGCTGTCGGTGGCTAGAATAAAAAAAAAAAATATTAAAAACTTTTTTTATATATAAAACTTAGCAAAAGTCCTTTACAAATTCACAATGCACTTTAAAACTACAATTTACCAAACACTATTTGCATTTTCACAAACCCCTTTAGCTCAAAGGTATTTGCATTTTCCCAATGACATTTGCCCAAAGCCGAACCAAATGGGCCCTTAGAGATAGATGGGTCCAAACTTCATTATGATGGATGAAAGGTCAGCATTTTTTAGATAGAATTGCTGGCAGTAATTTTTTTATTCAAAAGAATCGATGGCAGCAAATTTATACATTTGCTATATCAAAAATTGTTTGTAAGGATTGATCTTAAAATACATCTCTAGGGAAAAACAAGTATACCCTTTTCCTAGGAATTAGAAATTCAGAAACCTGTCTTAACAAAACAAGACTCGTTAGCTGAATAAACTATTACTCACAGAGCTTCTCATTCATTAAAACCTTAAAAGTACAAGATCGACATCATTACGCTTTTACTTCTCTTGAACAATTAAGTAACTGAACTATAATTGAAGTACCTGGCTAATCTAAGAGAAAACAAAAAACATTTCAAGATGTTCATTATCAATCCACTCATTTCTCAGTGATCCACAAAACACTAGATTGATGGGCGGACTTATAGGATGGTAAAATAATATAAGTACCTCAATTTTCCTCATCTCAGCCTCTGTCTTCGCTTTCTCATGATTCTCCCATGCTTGAATCTTCATCTCTTCACGTTTAAACCTAGGTCAGTGTAGTGCAAATATTCAATGTACACCACATATTTAATGGAATTGTAGAGTAACAACATTTAATTAATCTTGGCATATTGGCTGTCGTTTGCCTATTTCCACTCATTCAGTAATGAATAAATTTCAAAGATCTTGACCCTACAATTTAAATAAGAAGGAATATTGATACTCGATAAGCATCTCAATATATGGGGTTGCCCTAATTAAAAAAATGACAGTGATCATATTTAAGAATGCTCCACAATACCTTCATTATAACATTGATACAGACAGACATCAACTAGCAATGTTCAAGATATATGTTACTGTGCTACATGAGTCCTAATTGTTTAATATGACCCGAAGCTTCTCTTTCTTATTTGTCAATGATGAAGTTGCAATCTCATGCAAAGATGGAAACGCTTAGGAAAAAGAACTACCTATGGCTTCAAGTGAACCAACCTGGCCATGTACTTGGCTTTCTCGGCCTCTTCCCATGCCGCAGCACGTGGTTCTATAGCACTTTTAGCTGGTGGCTTCATAGCTTCAGTTTTCAGTGAAGTCGATATACCTTTACCCTCGTCCTCCTTGCCAGCCCAGGCAGCAATGTTCAGTTTCCCAAGCTGTGTCCCTAGAGCCACTATCTCTCTCCTTGTTTTCATTTGCAGCTCTTTTTCAGACATTTCATTTCCATGGTTATTAGATGAATTGGCTTGTGATGATGTTGGCATGGCTCTAGGAGGGGTTGACGGCCGAGAAGAATCTGGACTACGTGTAGGAGTAGTTGCTTTGACAGGAGTTCCTGTTCTAGAAGGTTCTTGGCTAGCAATAGGAGTCATCTCTGTACCCATATCTCTCATTGACACTGACCTTGCTGTTGAAGGAGGTGGAACATAAGTAGTGGCACTATGAATTGCCACAGAATCATGTTGACTGAGATTTACTGCACATCATAGCAAATGCGGATAGATGAGTTGGTGTTTTAGAGCTTACAAAAAAAAAAGATGAATTTACTTTAACTCAAAAAAGAGGAGATGGTCCTAGCCTTTTGCAGTGTTAAACAGTTTAGCCCATGTAACTTTGATCTCGTAGAAGTAGGCATACTTTTGCCTACTTTTACCAGGTGCTCTTTGCACATAAGATCTAATTAAACAACAAGAACACACCAATTCGATATTGTGTCATCGAGCATGTGCATATAAGGGGAATGAAAGATATAGGCATGTTGCCAAACATAAATGCATGTCGTTGCCAAAGCATGATAAAAGTTCTTTAGTCAGCCGAATGACCAGATCCTTACCAGCTGACTCTGCAATCGAATTTTCCACCATAAGGACGGACCTTCCATAAAGATCTGCAATAGGATGCATATCAACCTGCCAACTAACAAACTTCGCGCCTGGACCTTCCTTGCTAGCTTGACTTGTATCGATCCTCTTTGTATCTGGTTCTCCTAAAGCAACTGCTCTCTGATCAGGAACTTCTGTGACCACCTTCAATGATGATTGCCGACTCCCGTAGCTAAGAAGACCTGCCTTTCGAGTATTTGACTTAGCTTGTCCCCCTGTGGTCCTGTTTGATGTGGGACTTGCAATCCATTTCTGGGCATCATCCCATTTAGATGGTGCCGGTTTCGAGAATGGAGCGACGGGCAATCTTTGTTGAGCCCTCTCCGCCTTCTGAAACTCAAAAATGGACGATGAGACACTCACACTGTCATAATCCATGGGAAGATCTTCTTGCTCTCTGAATCTTGAATGGACTGAAGAGTTTTCCTTCAGTCGATAGTCCCCACCCATCTCTAAATCAGCCATTGTTGAAGCCGAACATTCAGGAAGAACCGTTACAACATCAACATCCTTGCAATTGTCCGAACTGTCACCACCTGCAGAGAACATAAATTTCGGCTTGCGATCTACTTGATTTCAAAGAAACATCCTATGCTTTAGACCCCACATCAGGGTTACATGGCAAATCAAGTCATCAAACTTAGAAAATAAACTGAGAGAATGGAAGGATTCCATTAATTCAAAATCAAAACTTTCCAGGGATTAGCTATAAAAGAAAAGGAGGGGAAGCTTTCACCTGCATCATCCGCATTGTTCAACTCAGATCTCATGTCGAAGCCCAAAGAATCAAGACACTCCTCTTCTTTCCTCTTCTTCTCGACTCCACGCAGCATATTCCTCAACTTCCTGGGAGACAACCCCCCACCAACATTACCCTGTGCACAACCAAATGCCCCAAGCCAAACAATCAAGAACGACCCAACACGCCCATTCTCAACAAATCTCCAAACACATTGATCTCAAAAGACCCATAAAAAGAAAAAGAAGAAAAGAGCCACTCAGAGCAGAATGCGAAAAGACACCCGGGATTTCCGGAAACCCGAAATGCCCATCTCTCACTCCACTCGTCGCTACAGATGCAGATTCCCATAAACCCAGCACTACGTCGAGTAAAAGCGAAATGGGCAGCGCTCAAAACCTGAGGCCTTTGGATCCTTTCGTACTCCATGGAGAGAGAAATCTCCGCAAGGGGGGCCCGGGGGGACGTTCGAAAGCTACTGGAGGAAACCTCGACGCATCACGAGGAACGTGCAATGCCGAGGTGAGCTGCTGCTCCCTGAATCTCTGCTCGCTTCTGGGCTTTCCTCTTGCGTGTGTCGTCCCTTCATCTCGACTTCCAATCTGCTTTTGGTATTTTGCCCACCCGGTCGGTCAAAGGAGCGAGTGCGAAGAAGAAAGTCATGTCGCCTTCCTAGACCTCGGCAGACGGACAGCGCAGTAAGGGAAAGGGATGGGCCCGGTTGGTGTCTCGTCTCGAACCGAACGATTTTATTAAATGGGTAATTTGTACGAATACGCTCTTTGTTTGCTTATGCATGAATTGTGCTTCAAAATTCAAAAATTGAGGAAAAAAGAATTTGAAGTTTCGGAAAATCATGAAAACTTTATATATAAACCATACATTTCTGTATTGATATACTTTTGAAAATTTTCAAGATATTGTATGTTAAATTAAGGTTAAGTCGCAAAAAGGTTTGTGGAAATTAAAAAACTAAAATAACGGGATGTCTTAAAAGAGTAGAATACAATAACCGACCTAAGTATCCACAAGGAAAGTTGCGAGAAGATGCGCTTTGCCATTAACAAGTTCTTTGCACAGGAACTTTTGGAAAAAAATTGAAATTATAATTCCAAGATCTTCAAAATTGAGTAAAATGAAATGATAAAAAAAAATTGTTTTTTTTATGGGAAAAGAAATTTATTTTCTATATATTAACCTTTTGGATGGTTCAATGGTTTGAGCAAGATCTACCTAGAGGAAAAAAATTTTGTTCCTTTTACAGGACATTTGAACAATTCTCACCTATTGGAGATCGGCAAATTAGGTCTCTCATTTTATTTTAGCTAAATTAGTTTCAAATTTGATTTTAATCAAGGTCTGTAGATGATTGTCCTGCGGTTTATTATCTTCTACCATTCAGCTTTTTATAATAAAAAAAAAAAGTCACACTAGTGTCTAATTTAAGAATGCAATTATGCGAGGCTTGCACATGGACGGTGCTGTATTTAAATGGAACTTCAAAGAAATACCATCCCCATTCTACCCTAACAGTATCACATCAGGAGTCTTAGACCTTAAATTTAATGATAAATGCATAAGAAATTCAAAAACTTATTGCGAAAGTAGAATTTACTTCTAAAATTTTCATAAAAAATACAATAAAGTAAAAAAAAAAAAAAAAACTTATCGTGAAGTGAAATTATTCGTCTCAATCCTTTCATTGAATACATATGGATGTTATGTGTGTTTCTCTCCTTTTCTCAAAAGGGTGGATGAATCTATGGTATTATGTTTGAAAGAACGGTGATGAAAATATGGAATAAGATACATAAAATTATATTTTCTATCTCTTTCAATCTCAATTTCAATTTCATTTTCAATATCTCTTTCATAAAGAATTTAATTTTGTTTCTTCATATTCTATCCAAACTTTTAATCCCCCATTCCCCCCCCTTTTTTTTTTACTTTCTCAAATATAGCCAAGAGAAGCATGAACTAAATGCTATGTTTTGGTCCTAAATTTTTTTGATTGGTCTTATGATTTATCTCCAAATGAGTGGGTCTCAAATGTTATCTTATGGTATCGCAACTCATTTAGAGTTTTAGACTTACATGAAATGTAAACCTTATCTCACAAAAATTTATATGTGTATCGATTCGATATTATTTTTTATAGCAAAAGTCAAACGAGCCTTTTATAAGGTTAATATCGAGTGCATGTAACCCTTATCTATAAATTTGACTTAAATGCAGCCATCTTATTGCACAATTTCAGCGCACTCGAATTTAATATCCATGCAACATTTAATTACGTCAATCTCATCTTATTCAATAATTCATGTGAACCGGACTCATATGGATCGGTGTCATGTCCTAACTTTGGAGCCTTTAAACTAGGTTATTGATCGTTGTCTCGTCATCTCTATTCACAAACAATTCCCTCACAGCAATGAAACTAAATCTCTGTTCATTTTCATTCCATTATTTGTGGTTCAAAGCAACAACTGTGACACGCTCTTGTTCGCACTCAAACCTCCGAAATCACTTTCACTTGTTTTTCTCCATCGCAAAGTACACCTCCAATGGCATTTCCGGCGATGGCCGCTCTCTAAGCCCATCCGTCATCTTCGTCCTTATCTCCATGACCGTTCCGAACAGCCCATTCACTGCCTTTCTCAGCCGGTCCGCCCCCTCCAGTAGCACGTCGGTTGCCTTATCCAACGCGGCTGCCATTTCCCTTATCCTCTCAATCATCTCTCCGCTGCGACCTGATGCTGCGATCTCATCCATTGCCTCGATCAGGTGCCTAAGGCGCGCCTCCACGTCCTCAAACTCCTTCAAGACATACGTCTTCCTTTCTTTTTCCTGGTCGCGCCCCAACTCCGCGATAACCGCCATCTCGATCGTGCGAAAAGAGTCGCCCCAAGGAAACTCCTCCGGGACCTGGATGTGGCCAAGTGCCCCCGAGGAAGCATGAAAGGCTGCAGATATGACTCCAGCGACGAACACCGTCACGAAGATGGCAGCATGGATCACGTGGCGGACGTCTCTCTCCACTGGCGAGATCCCCTGTGGAGCCGATGTCCCAATGCTAACGGCAAGGGCTCTAGTCAGCTCCTCAATGTTGCCAGTGGGCTTCACAATGATATCCCCGCCTTCGCCCTCCAAATCTGCTAGCAAATTTCTCGCTCGACGAATTTCCTCCTCCGACGGGTTGGGGTCCAAGTGGAGGTGCTTAATCGGGATCTTAAGCTTCATGTGGCGGAGATGCAGTCGATCGATCTTGGAGGAGATGCAGTTGCAGAGATCCAGGACATTCTTGCTTTGAACGAAATACCACGATAAGAGGCCATCGGTTTTGTCCAATTCGAGGTCGGGCAGCAAGGACTTCCCTGCAGAATGAGCGAACTTGAGCACGCCGACGGCAGAGGAGAGCCAGGCGAGGCTGACGGAGGCAGGGCTCAGGCCCTGGAGTTGAGCGAGGAGGGACTGGTCGAAGGATTTGGAGATCAAGTCCAGGTCCTCGGGGGTGAGCTCCGCTCCCTTCTCGCGTTTAAAAATGGAAGACAAAAGTTCCGAGAAGGAGCTCATGTTGATATGCACTTTGTCAAATAGAACGAAACTTGTCTTCTCCTTTCCCGGAAAACCGAGGCGAGAAAGTGGCGAAAAGTTTTGATGCATGCAGGCAGTGAGCACAGGCTGCATTTATCCAGAGTAGGGTTTTCTCTCCTCTTTTTTTTTTTTTTTCGGGTTTTCTCTCCTTGCAATGCAAGAAAAATGTGACTATGGAAATAAATCCCAAACCATTAATTAGGAAGCGAATTTTTGGAAGGTAATTAAAAAGACAATGCCAAATGAAGCATCTCTCTTCACGCTTTTCTAGCCTCCTTATATGTTAGGAGGCGATTCGAGACACACTTACCCATTTTATGTCCTAATCATATTTACCTTTTTATTTGGCCGGCAGTACTGAATAAGGATATGACTAACGTAATAGCATCGTCATAGAAAACTTGTAATTGTACAAGGACCACCCATTCCAAAGTGCACCCATAAAATCTATTGGTGGGGCCAGCATCCTCCTTAAAATATGTGATAGTGAATGCACCGTCGCTCTTCCAAGAGTAACGGCCTAATTGGCTTATCAATTTCCTGCTAACAATAGAGGCATCATGTCATCACCAATAATGAAAATATCGACAGCTTGATCATTCCAATTAAGGAACATATCGACTGTTTTCCCACAAACAAACTATTTATTTGATGATAGAGACATTCGAAATAAATTAGTAACAGATCGTGATTTCTTCATTATCACAATGATCCCGAGTATTTCATCGACCCTAGATACAATTTCCTTATATTTTTTGAACAATACTTCTTTTTGCTTTGCGTGGTAGAGTGGTGACCTAAATGAGAGTAAATTATTCGTCAAATGTGGCCCTAGATACAATTTGTTTATATTTCTCGAATAATTATTTCCTTTTGCTTTGCGTGGTGGCGTAATAGCGCAAACAAGAGAAAATTTGTCAATGACCGAATTAGGGAGGTGGATAGTAGTAACGGACTCAAGGAGTAATATACCAATTTAGCATTTATATTGACATGCCTAGTAAGTTTAGGCAATGAACGTATTTCCAACTAAAAGAATTCTAAATATGTTGTGTTTCAACGCTAACAATATTCTTGTAACTTCATTCATCAAAGTTTTAACATCTGTACTATCTATTTAAAGAAACAATGGTGGTTTTTGTTGTCGATGTCTGTTCGTTCAATTTATTTATTTATTTATTTTTACTTCTTATATTTATTAAAGAGTTTTGGACTTGACATGGATATTTTTACTCTATATCTAGAGGTTTTGGTAATATTAGGAAATAAATCTCAACGGCTAATTCCATTTGGGAGGTAATTACAAGCTAGGCTGGCCCTTTTGTAGTTGTTGTCCGCTGTGCCACCGGCCCTATACTAGTAACTTAACCTTTCCCCAATACTCTTCCCTTTTGTTTTTCAAAAAGATTTTATTTGCTCTAATAAGAAATAGCCACGCGTAACCACCTATGAGATAATTTATTGCCAATAGAATGATGGAAAAACTTCTTGTAACATTTTTAAAGATTCGATGTATTTATTTTAGAATATGGATCGATGTATTTGGTAGGCTTAGGAATGAAAAATTAGTGCCCAGCCAGTAGGTACCACTTGGGTTCTTGCATCATGCTTGGTTGTTACTTTAAAATTTGTCGAGTTGGCAAATGGAAAACACTATTCGTCAAAATAATCTATCAAGATTTTAAGGATAGCTGGCTTCTAATTTACAAAATTCTCATAGCATCTCAATTGGCGTTTTAACCTTGGCATTCATTTTAATGGATTTATTAGAAGAGATTTATTTTGCAACCATATGCTAGCGAAATATTCTCAAGCCATTGTAGCCTTAATGTTTAACTTCTTTCTCTATTCGACTGAATGGATAATCTTCTATTCATCATGATTATCAATTAACTGTGAAAAAATCCACTAGGGTCATCGCCCCCCCCCACCCCCACTTTTTTTTTTTTTTTTTAATGTCCAAGTCAATAGTTATGTTATTCATATATTCTTGAGTAACCACATGCTAACTTGACTTTTTGGATCATCACGTGTTTTTTCTATGTTACTATTTTTAATGCTTTGATTATATAAATAATTGGCCTATCTAAACGACCCATCCATTTTGATTAACTCTACTCTATAGACGCGCGCTTTGCCATTGACAAGAAAATATTTCCATTTATTCAACTATCTTTTCATACAATTGGAGATGGAGATTTAGGATTTTAATACTCTGATTTGATATGCTTTAGGATTTTATTGTAATTTTAAAATTTTAATTTCAATTCTACTTTTTAGATCAGATTGAAGATTCTTGTTGTAATTATTCCTTGAATTAATGAAAAAGGAGAAAATAATTGGTTGCAAAAGAAAGAAGAATAAGGAGAAAATAAGCCAGTAATGGATAAAACTTTAACAATGGTCAACATTAATGTTGGATTATACTTTCATTCGATTGAGCCCTCGAATTTGTTGTGAAATTGTTCATCCTAGTTGTCCTTTTATGGGATGTTATCTGCCTGCGTGTGTTTTTCTCTTTTATCGGAAGGGCGGATGAGTCTATGCTATGTTTGGGAGAAGGGGTGATGCAAATATGGGAAGAAAAAAACATAACATTAAAATTTCCAGCTCTTCCACCAACAAACTTAAATTTTTCCTCATGTCCTGTCCAAACTTTCGATCCCCGTTTCTTTTAACTATCTGAAACATAGCATAAGATATTAACAAAAATACTATATTTTAGCCGTAAATTATTGATTTGGTTTTGTGATCTTTTTCAAAACGCTTGTCTTAAATATTAATAAATAAATTGACATCAGAACTCATTTAAAGTGTAATGTTACATAAATATGTAAGCCGAACCCGACAAATTTTGAAATGCGTTATTTTTGGTTCGGGTGATTTGTTTTATAAGTTCTTTCGTTTGGCCAGAAAATTCTTTTGTGAGTCTACCACCCGGGTGCATGTAACTCTAATTTTATAAATTTGACCTAATGGAGCAATCTTTCACTGCCTAATCAGTCAGAGTTCGACATTATAATTTCTTCCTCGAAAAGTTCACAATGGACAATATATACAGAGTAAATCCCTTTATTGCCCGTTTACATTTGTTTCTTAGCAAGCCCATCTATCAACCTTTCAGAGTAACTATTGCGTGGTCTTAAAAACATATGAATAAATACACATACAACATTGAATTATGTGAATCTCACCATGAACTTGACTCATACGCACGGGCGTCAATACTAGGAAGCCATTATCTAGTGGCTTAGGAAAGTAGCGATTACACTGGAGAATGTGGCCGCGGCAATGTCGGAGGAAGAGGACCGGCGTAGGACGGGATGAACGTGCTGTTCCAGACGGTGGGGATAAGGATGGACGGAGCGCAATGAAACGGCCGTCGCTGAATATGCCATCAAAGGTTTTTATTTTGCGATAGTGCACAAAAAAGTGGAGGTGATACTTGAGATTTGAGTGCAAGCAAAATGGTGTGGTAGTGTTGTTTTATACCGAAATAAAGGAGTAAATGAATAGAGATCGTGTTTCATTGCAGAAAGAATTGCAGGGAATAGAGATGATGGCGATGATTTACTCATATTCATATGAATCAAGTTCACATGAATTATCGGATGAGATGAGATTTGCTAGGATTAGGCATTCAAACACAACAAAATAGAGAGTAAAAAGAGAGAAAAATCGAGACACGAGATTTATCCTGATTCACCCTTAAATTAAAGTTACATCCGGTATAGGATTCCACTATAATACATTGTACTTTTCTATTTGAACCTTCAATTACATGAGAAAGAGATTATATAAACTCACTGATTATATATGGGTTCAAGCCCAAACTATCAATAAAGGGTTCAAACTATAAAAGCTCTCCGGTGGTTCAAGGGCGCTGCCCTCACGACCCTTGCTGAGGTGCCCTGGAAAATCCCCTCCTAACAACTCAATAATATTATGAATAATAATATCCGTGACGTCTCGCTATTGTTGCTTCTGCAACTTTTAAGTCAAATAAAAGAATAGTTAGGAAACAAATGGTAAGGATATCTTGAACCGCCTCCTAGATATGAGGAGGCATGAAGAGAGACACTTTATTTGACCGCGTCTTTAATTACTTCCCAAAAAATCTCTTATTAACTGATAATGCTTTGGATTGGAAAGTTAAACACGCGGACGAATAAAGTGTCTATCTTCATGCTTCGTATTCGAGGACGCGGTTCAAGACATAGTTGCCTTTCATTTCTTGACTAAACTCTCCTTTTATTTGACTTGCTAGTAAAAACAAAACAGCAACGACAGGTTGCCACAGAAAATAAAAACGGTTTTTTATTTCAAATGATTCAAATAAGTTACATATTGATGACTGTTGTTGAATTTGATTGCGACACTACAAACACCAACGTTTTTTTTTTTTTTTTTAACAATTATTTCCTTTTGTTTTGCACTGTGGCATGGCGACGCAAATGATAGAGATTTGTCAATAAATTAGTAAAATAGTTACTTTTAACATGTTTAAAGATTAATATATCGAAGTATTTAGTATTTGCATTGACGTGCCTAGTAAGTTTGGTAATGAAGAAAGAGGCTAATTATTGTTTGGATTGTCTCGCCTTGCTTGATTTCTTGGTTCGCTAGTTACTAACTTGGGGAGTCAATCACATGGGAAGATTTTTATCTGTAGACTACTTTATTAACTGCGCTAAGATTAATTACAGATCTCTTGTTGGATATTTAACGAGAATCTCGTAATTTAGAGGCTCCTGACCTTAGCCAAATTAGTAGATTAGTTTACCGATGAAATCTTCCCATGCAATTGAATCGGAAGCAGGAAGTAATGTTTCAAATAATAATTTGCTGCAATTTTCATTGCCTAAGCTTACTAGGCACATCGATATACATACTAACCACATCAATATAGTAATCTCTAAACACGTTGCTAGCATGTATTATCCTAATTCAGTCGGCAGACAAATATTCTCTCATTTGCGCCGTCGCTCTACCACGTGAAATGAAAGGAAATTCTTTTTTTCAATAATATAAGGACAGAGTTTGTAGTGCCGTGTTCAGCAACAATATTCATCAGCATGTAATCTATTTGGATAATTTAGATTACCGGAACTTTTTGTTATCCCCTGGTGACTAGGCGCTGCCGATCTGTTTTTACTGGTACAAGTCAAATAAAAGAAAAGTTTAGTCAGGAAATTAAAAAAAAAAAAAAAAAAAAAAAAAAACATATGTAATTCATTTGGATCATTTGAATAATGAAACCTCATCAATAGCTTCGGGCACGAGCTTCTTCAAGAAAGTGTCTCCCCGTCTCTTTCCTTGCCACATCCTGACGCCGCGATAACCGCTGACTCGATCTCGTGGACAGAGTAGCCCCAAGGAACTCCTCGGGGATGCGGACGGGGAGGAACGCCAGTGCGGAAGCGCGCATGGGCCGAAGATGTGGCTGCGGCGATGAACGCGGTCACGAAGCGTGGATTGCGCAGCGGAAAACTAGAGTACATGAGATGCCATTGTGGCCGTCCAATTTCAGGTTGTAGATCAAGCATTTCACCGCAAAGTGAGCAAAGGCCAGCAAGTCCATAGCGGGAGAAAGCCGGGGCAGGCCAGCGGAGGCAGGGATTGGGCCGCCTAGGCGGAAGAGGAGGGAGGGGCTAGTAGAACGAAAATGGAGATAGATTCCAGTTCCCTTGGCGGTGACCCCTTCTTGTCGCCGGGAAAGAGGGAACAAACCGAGACAAGAAAATGGCGGAAAGTTTTTGAGGCGTTTGGGCTATAAGCACGGGCAGTATTTATGCAGGGCGTGTAGTTTCTGCTGAGAATGCAAGAAAGATGTGACTAAGGAAAGAAAATCCAGAGAATCTTCAATTTATAAAAAAATTTCTTGGAAAGCAATTAAAAGAAGGGCCAAATAAAGTGTCTTCTTCATGGTTTTATGAACTCCTCATATTCTAGGATGCAGTTCAAGAAATACTTGCCTCTTATTTATTAACTAAACTTGCCTTTTATTTGACTCGCAACAGCAAAAACAAGGGTAGCATGCCTCGACAAGTAATAAAAAAAGTATCGGCAATTGAAATGATCCAAATAAGTTTCATATTGAGGCTTAAACACGGACAAAAGTATAATTTTCGACAATAGAAATGTATGAAATAAGTTAAAGATGAATCGTGACGTCTTTGTAATCGCAATGGTGTTACGGGCTAGTATGGAGATATATTAGCAAAATAAAATGTTAAAATATAAGGACTAATAACCATCGGGAAAGAAATGGAAAGCGGGGTAAGTGGGAAAGTCTCTTGCTTCATGCTTTCTTCTCCCTCTTTTTTTTTTTTTTTTTTTTTTTTTTTTTTTGTGGTTGAATTTTGGCCCCGGATACGCCCCCCTTATGTTATTGGAACAGTCATTTCCTTTCGCTTTGCGTGGTAGCGCAGAGGAGAGAAAATTGGTCGACCACCAAATTACGGAAATAAGTACTAAGGACATGTTTAGAGATTATTATATAGACGTGTTTAGTTTTTATATTGACATGCTTAGTAAGTTTAAGGGAACAAGTACAACAGAAGTGTCATAACTTTTATACGGTACTCAGTTAAGTGTCATAACTTTTCTTTCGTTCACATAAGTACCACATCAGAATAAAATTCATGTTACATATTTTTTTAATTAATTTCCCATTTCAACGTAGATTTGTTTTTATTTTTGAATTTTTTTATTAGTTATCTACATCAGGCACCAGTGATAAGCAGCATCTATGTTGGATTTTCTGGTGAGGCAAATTACCGATGGCATTGAAGTAATCTATTTTTCAAATTTATGGCACTTAAGTGAGCATATACAAAAGTTAAAAATATTTATAGTGTACTTATCCCAAAAATGTTTATGCACGTGTTCGCTGAAGGAGTGATTATTTAAATATTTGGGGAAATTATCAATTTAGTCATAAACCTATTGTACAAACGTCATTTGAGTTTTAACTTTCCAATTTGTCATTATAGTCCTACATATTTGCATGATATTTAAATGTTCTATTTTCAATTGCTGTCACAAAGTGAGATGTGGAAATTGCCAATTGTGCATGTTAGCATGCCATCTAAGATGGCTAGCAATGACTAGACGCCACCTCAGTGATTTTTGGTGGCAATTGGTGGGAAAAGCCTATTTGGAAATTTTACCCAACATTTTATGATTGCATTAACAAAATTAAAAAAGTAGGGTTGCTTAAGTAGAATAATTAATTGTTGACAAGAAAATTATAACAATTGTAATTCCATTATAAGACAATCTAATCAAACCATTTGCAAATACAAATTTGTTGTTAGTTCTAAATGCATTGAAATTACCAAAGAAAGAGAAGAGAAAAAGGCAAGAAACAATTATAAATCTAGGACTTGTGAGAGATATTATGGTCAATTTAAGATAATGGGGCATCAAAAGTCAAAATATGGATAGACAAAGCACGAGCCTTTATGTTTTTATACTTTTCACATAATTGCTCAGTTAAATGTTAAACTTAATTTATTTATTTATATTTGAGTTGATGCGAGTAAATTAAATAGAAAGTATGATGAGTTTCTAGAGTCAAGAGCTGTACAATGGTTGGGACAAAGGAGAGTTGAAGGAGGTATTTTTATAATTATTACTATTTATGTGTTAGTACATAATAATTGTCTTGATGATATTTTAATTTCAACCTTCATTGAAAATTAAATTTAAAATATTTTGGATTTTATATGCAATGGGCCTTATTCATGAGAAGTACCTAGTTTCATATATATGAAATACCCTAGCATTGTATAATTTGATGGCTATTTGCTAAATTAATTCATTTGAACTTCTTGTAGAAGAAAACAATATGCCAAGACGAGGGTATGGGGAATTCACTGATTTTCACTCATTTAAGAATCTAGATCAAATGCATCATAGTAGCCTAAGTAGCACCGACATCGATAGGCAATATGCCGACATGTTGTTTATTAAAAAATAGAAAATCCCAATACTTTAAGACACATTTTATATTGAATGTATAATTTTATATATACATGATAAATTATCATTTTTATTCTTATTTTAATCGGATTAATTTGATTCAAATTCACAAATAAATAAATAATAAAAAAGAGCCTAGAATGAATTTTCATTAAAAACATTAATTTACCATTTATTTATATCATTAATTATTTTAATCTGACAAATTCAACTACACTCCAATAATCCATAAAACTTGGAGGAAAGAAAAAATATAAGCAATTCACATTCTGGACATGCGAGTTAGAGCGTGTTAGAGCATGTTAGAAGAGAAAAGAAAAAAGTCAACTTGGAGGTGATTTATATGTCATGGGAAGTAAGAGTCGGAAGAGAAAAGAAGACTATGTTTTTCTTCTTTCCCTTTTATTATTTTTATTATTTTTTATTTACTTACATACTTATATTTTAACCCCTCATTTATTGAAAAATTTTAAGATTAACCTCGGAAATATCAGAATCACATCTCAAAATTCTGAACTCGCATGTCAAAATTCCTGACTTGCCTATTGGAAAGTGTCGGGATAGTTAACCAAGTGTCAAATTTTTCAACACGTGTTGACAGAGTGTTAGACATGTGTTGAAGTGTCCGATATTATACGAAGGCTCTTAGAGAGCGTTGATGCTTCCTACATAGTAGCTAGTCTCAAAATCTAATTTGCAATTAAAGAATAATTGAGGGATTTCAATTGTTATTGGTACATACTATTACTTTGTTAAATGAACTACTTTACTATAAACAGACATTTTTTTTTTTATCTATATGAAAAACTATAGGATCATGTGTCGTGGTGATGTGAATCTTCTTAATCAAACCAAACACTTGAGCTATATCAAGTAAAATTTGTATGGAATTCATTAATAATCCTTGTTTTTATTCCAAACATTAGCATTGACTCATGCGATCCTCATATTAATCTTGTAATGTTTTAGGATGTTGCATATCTTTATCTACAAGATTCAAACCAATGGGATAATTTTTTTTGTCTACTATCATTATTTATATATGATATTGTCTTTAGTTTATCCGTGAATTGACATCACTTGTCTTTATTTTTAGGTCATGGGAGAATCGTTCTAGAGCAATTTGATTTGATCAAAAAAGAATGAGGAGCCATTCAATGCACAGTGATTTCGTTAATTTGCAAAGTCAAAATTTCAAGTGTTTTTGATTTTCAAATTTTAATAGATCTTTCTAATGACATTGATGATTTCCTTTCAATTAGCTTGATATTTTGCTATATGTGATTAACTATATTTCTGTATTTATTTATTTTTCTTTTTATATTCCAAAAATTTCACTTTTGGGGCTTCAAGAGAATATCACTTTTATGGTACATAAAATCAACGGGGAAAATTGGATGGTAAGTCCAAAACCTCATGTATGAAATACAATTGAGTGTTAAACATTTTCAATAAACAATACAAAAAATTACCTGTGTGTCACTCAAAAAGTGCTTGTACAACATCCTTAGATTGCACTTTTCAACATAATTTATGGGCTTGATTGCCTTTTTTGAAGATGGTATAGGACATGATTGAACCAATGAAGATGTTTAGAACTTGTTGCACTTTTGGTAAATGTTTAGCATTTGATTGAACCAATTATAAGGTTTACGACTCAATTGCGTTTTGTACATATGTTCAGGACTTGTAGTGTGATTTTCTCGAACAACTCCTACATATTTTTGTTTGTGCTCAAATCATAGGCATCACCCTCATATTCTTGTGCTCCTTCACTTTGTTATTATGGCTCAGCTTTTTTTTTTTCTTTTGTTGAAAGAAAATTATATTCATTACTCAAAAGGATACATGATAAGTACATAGACTTCACGGCAAAATAAATTGAAAATGAGCAAAACCTAGAATACTGCAAAATAAAGCCAAATCCACAAATTAAGGAGGATAACCAAAATACCATCAAGGTTAAGCACACACTTGTTCCACAAGGGCGGATTTGTTAGGCAAAACAATCAATGGTTAATCATTGAATCTTGTATTTTCGCTAGTGATAAGTATGCGTCAGAAATTTCTTCTCTTATAACTACATCATAACCTTTTGGCGTTGCATGCCTAGGTGCAACTTTCTTTACACCATTGTAATATGGAGAGGTAAGGAGAGAATCAAAATAAGTTGAACGAACATAGATCTATTATTGGAAGAGTAAATTGCCAAGATTTGATGAGAAGCCAGAGCTCCAACGATCACCATTGAAGCTAGAGGTAGACCTATATACGGGCAAAACAGAGGTGTATTGAATTCCTAAAAGTATATTTATTAAACTCATAGATTTATAACTAGATGGGGATAGTTCAAACTCTTAGAGCTAGAACTAGATGGAAGAAGAGAGCCGGTGACCGGTCACAAAGAAGGAGGAAGAAGAAGAGAAAAAAAGGAAAAAAAGAATAAAATTATTAAAAAATTAAAAAAAAAAGAATCATACTAAACACATTTACATTACGGGAATATAAATTTTATATAGTTACTAAACATTTTCTTTTACTTAGAAATTGTTCACAAAAACAGAATAAAAATAAATCATTTCTAATAAAAATTTATTTTCGAGAATAGAATGATTACCAAATGCACTCAAAGAGAATGGAAGTATTTCATGAATTTTAAAATTTCCAGGGATTAGCTCTAAAAAAAGAAAAAAAGTGGGGAGCTTTACCGGCATCATCCGCATTGTTCAACTCAAATCTCATGTCAAAGCCCAATGAACCAAGATACTCCTCTTTTGAGAAAATATTGGGTACACATTGTGCTCTAGCGTGGCAAATAAGAAGGTGGTAGGAAGGTGACATGTGTCCTCGTGGGGCCCACAATCGGTAGAAAATGAGGTGCCATTTTGAAAAATTTTCAGGACTTTTTTCTACAAGTTGTCTTTCCCTCTGCAGACCTTCTCCTTTCTTCACGCCTCTCCTCTCCCTTCCTTCCGTAAATTCAAAATTTCAGGTTTCCTCATCTTCGCTCTCTCCGGCGCTCTTGCTCGTGCTATGTTTGAGGCGATGTTGTTGGCCAGGATCCTGCTCTCGTCAATGTCCGTCGCAAGCTTGCTCGACCTCACCTCCATCTCCATCGTCACTCTCGCCCTCTCCCTCAGTCCTGCTCTTCCTCCTTTGATCTTCCCTCGCCCAACGTTGCCCCTCCGTGGATCACGCTCACAGTTGTGCCGTTTGAGAACTCAAACTCCCCGAAGTTGGTGTTCCAGAGGATGGCCTCCCCAGCCGACGACGTGGTTGAGGGAGCTGAGAAGGAGGCCATGGTAGAGTAGTTGAGGAACTCGAACGTGGTAAAGCCTGAGCTCGGGGCTCTTGACGCAGACAGTGAGGGCGAACCCGAGGAAGGCGGTGCGGAGGATGACGATTGGGGCGAGGGCATAGACGAAGCACTTGCTGCTATTGCGCCTCCGGTTGTAGTGAGGTGGCGGCTTGGCGAAATGGGTGTCCTCCACGTCGTCGCTCCCAAGGCGGGATCTGAAGGGCACAATTGGGCTGGTTGGATCTTCTTTAGGCATCGCGAAAGTTGGAGTTCAAGTTTGAGGATCGGGCTTACAACCATGTTCGGTACAGTTCACATGACACCATTGTAGCATTATGAAACATGCGGTTGACCCTTTGAAAGAATTCTGTTATGGATATGAGAGTTTACATGAAGAAAATCTCAACTTCGAGTGGTTTGCAGATTGAAAATTTTGTTGGGAATCACACTGTTGGAGAAATCTTTCCAGAGTCTTTTGAAGCTGACAAAACGTTTTTATCAGTCTAAAGTCTGGATATTCGGAGAACGAAGATTAAAGTCTCAAGACTTTATTATTTCAAGACTCAAGACTCAAGACTCAAGACTCAAGACTCAAGATTATTCTCACTGACAGTCTTTCTAATCCAGTAGTAAAGGAAATCCAGAGCCGAAGCTTATGGTTGAGGATTCGATCCTATCCCTCGGAAAAGATCCCTTGGTTGGATAAACATCTCGGACTCTTTGTTTGGTCTTATCTAGATCGATTGAAGATCCGATGGTTGTCGAAGTATTCTTGGAATGTTCTATTCTTGGAAACCAAGATCCTGATTGTATGGGCAAACAGGATTGATGGGCTATCGCCATGTTCCTTAAATAGCTCGAATGATCTTCGTGATTGATTCCGTCCAACGAGAAGATTGGAGGAATTCCTTTGGTAAGTGCCAACGGCTATGATGGCATAAAGGAGTATAAAAGGAAGACATTCAAGTTGTTTCACAGAGAGTGATCGATAGAAAAATTTCAGAGTCTGAAGATCCTTGATTATTAGTCGATACTATTTGAGCGAAATTGTATACACAGAGAGTGTTCATTTCTAGTGACACCTTGAGAGTGTGGAAGATCGTCTACACCAAGAAGTCAAGGAAGATCATCACCGTAACATCTCTTTGTTCATAGTGGAATCCAGCCAATGGGCATCGGTGCGAAAGAGTGGACGTAGGCTTGAAACAAGCCGAACCACTATAAACCGCGTGTCTAATTCTCTCTTTCCCTTACTCGGTCTTACGATTGTTTTTTAATTGCTGCAAATCGTTTATCTATCTAAGTAGTGTGTAATTATCAAAAGAAAAATCTTTTATACCTATTCACCCCCCTCTAGGTAATCGTACTAGCTATATCAATTGGTATCAGAGCCTGTGTTCTTACTCTATTTGAAGTGTTTTACTTCATAGTAAAAGATCCATGGCTAGTATGCTAGCATCAGGGCTGGTGGAAGGTCAAAGCAATACCAGACCACCCTACTTCGATGGAAAGGATTACAACATCTGGAAGAACAAGATGAAAGCTTTCCTACAATCTAAGGATCCTCTGGAATGGGATGTTGTGGAGAGAGGAATCACTCCTACTGTTGCATCATCGATATCGAAAGAGGGAAAGAAACTGTTGAGACCCGGAATGTCTCAAGATGAGATAAACAAGAGACAAGCACTCGATGCAAAAGCAATTTATTCTTTATATTGTGCTTTGTCACCAACTGAATATACGAGAATATCTTCTTTTTGTCAAAGAAAAGAAGTCTGGGATAGATTACATATTACCTATGAAGGGACAGGACCGAGTGAAGGAGACCAGAATTAATATTCTTCTTGGTCAATACGAAGCCTTCAAAATGAAACCAGGGAGAATCTATAACCGACATGTTTAGCCGTTTTACGAGATATTGTCAATGGACTTGATAATCAAGGACAGAAAATTACCGATCCTATGAAGGTGAACAAGTTCTTTGAGAGGACTCTCCAAGGATTGGAATCATATAAAGACTTCAATACGAGAGACGCAGAGAATTATGCCATTATCTGTGGATGAGCTAATTGGAACTCTTCAATCTTACGAAGTGGAGCGAATCAATGAAGACGAAGATCCAAGAGGTAAGAAATCCATTGCATTAAGATCTAATGATGATTACGATGATACTGATTCGAAGAAGATCTGGATGATGAGGAGCTTGCTCTTATGATAAGAAGATTCGAAAATTTGAATAGAAAAGGAAGAAGGTTCAACTCAAGAAAACAAAGTTTTCGAAAGCTTGACAAAGAAACCAAGTTTGTTGATGAAGAACCAAACAAAGATGTAGTACGCTTCGAATGTAAGAAAAAGGGACACATCGGACCCTAACCTGTCCTCTTCGAAGAAGAGAGAGAAAAAACCGAAAAGTCTCGAAAAGCTCTCAAAGCCGAAACCCGGAGCGATACGAGTGTGAAGAAAGTGATGAGGAATATGTCAATCTCGTGTCTAATGGCACAATCGGACTCGGACTGGATCGGATTCGGCGGTGAATTTGAGGTAAGTGATTTTAAAATTCTGTCAAAGTCTCTAAATATATTGATGAATTATGTTTGAGTCTTAAGACTTCTCTCAAAAAGATTTCCGAACCGAAAAAGGAAAACTCGGCTTTAAAACAAAAGGAAAATATTTTAGAAGAAAAAGTGAAAAGTCTAGACTTGAATGTTTCTACTCTTAAAGAGAATGAAGATAAACTTTCGAAAGAAAATGCTTTCTTGAAAACCGACTTGTCAAATATTTCAAAGAAATTTTCAATAGGGTCGAAAAACTCGAGAAAGTTCTTTCGGTTCAAAGACCTTACTTCAACAAGTCTCGGTTTAGGAATGACGGCGAGAAACAATCCCTTTGATTGATTTTCCGAAAGTAAAAGAAAGAATCAAGAAAAGACCATCGAGAGAAGCGTACAAAAATCATTTCAAAAGGTTTTTGTAAAGTCGTAGGTCGAAATGCTCTAAGGTGTTCAAAGTGTAAGCAGTCAAGATCACTTTGAAAAAGAGTGTCATATGATCCGGAAGCCTGTTAAAAGGGTATGGCCTAATAATGCTTATCCTACTAACACCAAAGGACCCAAGAAAATTTGGGTACCAAAGAAAGCTTGAGACTCTCCTTTGATTACGGGTCTCTGTCAAAAAGAAGGTAAAAGGTATCTTGACGGCGGATGCTCAAGACACATGACGAGGGAGACTCAAATTGCTTTATAAAGATTGTTCAAGTAAATGGTGGAAAAGTTTCATTTGGTGGAAACTTGTAAAGGAAGCATTGTGGGATTTGGGCTGTTAAAATTGGAAATCTCACAATAAGCAATGTTTCTTTAGTGGAAGGACTCAACTATAATCTTCTCGGCATTAGCCAAGCGTGTGATACTGGGTTCAAGATCTCTTTTCAAGAAGGCATATGTTCGGAATAAGCAAAGACTCAACTCGAGTCTTTCATGGGTCGAAGGCATGGAAATATCTACCTTCTTGATGTAAGACCAAATGAAACGCAATGTCTCATCTCAATTCAAGATGAAGCGGTCTTATGGCCATGTCAACATGAAGCAATTAGCCAAAATCTCATCAAAGAAGCTTGTTCAAGGTCTACCAAAATTACCTTATCAAAAGTCTGACTCATGCACACCATATATTCGGGAAAACGGGTAAGAAATTCATTTAAGCATATAAAACATATCTCTACTAATCATGTTCTCTAGTTTCTTTGCATATGGATCTCTTTGGACCAACAAGAACCCGAGCATTGGAGGTAAGAAATATTGTCTAGTAATTGTGGATGATTTCTCGTTTTTTACGGGTATATTTTCTTGCAAATAAGTCGAAACCTTTTCGTACTTTGAAAAGTTTGCTAAAAAGGTTCAAAATGAAAAAGGATGTACTATTTCAAGTATAAGAACGAGATCATGGAAGTGAATTTGAAAACCAAAACTTTACAAAGTTTTGTGATAAATCTGGTTTTAATCATGTATTTTCCTCTCCATATACTCGAGAACAAAATGGAGTTGTGGAAAGAAAGAATAGATCTCTTCAAGAAATGGCTAGAACTCTTTTAATTGAAAGTAAAATTTCTTCTCGATTTTGGGTCACATTTGTTTCAACAGCATGTTACATCATCAATAGAGTCTTTCTAAGACCCATTTTAGAGAAAACCCCCTATGAATTATTCAAAGGTAAGAAGCCTATTGTTTCATATTTTCATGTGTTCGGTTGCAAATGCTTTATTTTGAAAAATGCAAATGATCGAGTTGGTAAGTTTGAAGAAAGATCGGATGAAGGCATTTTCCTTGGATATTCTACGACAAGCAAGGCTTACAGAGTCTTTAACAAGAAAAGCCAATCAGTGGAGGAATCAATGAATTTATGGCTATTTGTGGCTATATTTTTTTTGGTTGACTTGAGTACTCTTGATTGTGGATTTAAATGCTTGACTGGTTGCGTTCATATCAAGTGTTGTTTTATGGTATTACTCATGAAAGACTAACCAATTTCTTTGTGGATGCGAGAATGTGGTTGTTTTATTAATCTTTATGAGTTAGCCATATTGCTTGAGAAATGTTTTTGCAGGTCAAAGTTGTTCAAATCTACAAGGAAGTTTTGTCACCATCAAAAAAGGGGAGATTGTTGGAGAAATCTTTCCAGAGTCTTTTGAAGCTGACAAAACGTTTTTATCAGTCTAAAGTCTGGATATTCGGAGAATGAAGATTAAAGTCTCAAGACTTTATTATTTCAAGACTCAAGACTCAAGACTCAAGACTCAAGACTCAAGACTCAAGACTCAAGATTATTCTCACTGACAGTCTTTCTAATCCAGTAGTAAAGGAAATCCAGAGCCGAAGCTTATGGTTGAGGATTCGATCCTATCCCTCCGGAAAAGATCCCTTGGTTGGATAAACATCTCGGACTCTTTGTTTGGTCTTATCTAGATCGATTGAAGATCCGATGGTTGTCAAAGTATTCTTGGAATGTTCTATTCTTGGAAACCAAGATCCTGATTGTATGGGCAAACAGGATTGATGGGCTATCGCCATGTTCCTTAAATAGCTCGAATAATCTTCGTGATTGATTCCGTCCAACGGGAAGATTGGAGGAATTCCTTTGGTAAGTGCCAATGGCTATGATGGCATAAAGGAGTATAAAAGGAAGACATTCAAGTTGTTTCACAGAGAGTGATCGATAGAAAAATTTCAGAGTCTGAAGATCCTTGATTATTAGTCGATACTATTTGAGCGAAATTGTATACACAGAGAGTGTTCATTTCTAGTGACACCTTGAGAGTGTGGAAGATCGTCTACACCAAGAAGTCAAGGAAGATCATCACCGTAACATCTCTTTGTTCATAGTGGAATCCAGCCAATTGGTCATCGGTGCGAGAAAAGAGTGGACGTAGGCTTGAAACAAGCCGAACCACTATAAACCGCGTGTCTAATTCTCTCTTTCCCTTACTCAGTCTTACGATTGTTTTTTAATTGCTGCAAATCGTTTATCTATCTAAGTAGTGTGTAATTATCAAAAGAAAAATCTTTTATACCTATTCACCCCCCTCTAGGTAATCGTACTAGCTATATCACACACGAACCACTCTAGGAAGGTCCGCATTCAATTCATTTCACAAGAGTCTCAATCACACCACAATGGCAGAGTTCAATGCAGGTCCAAGCTAGATAGGGAAAAAAAAAACAGAGTTCACAGTGCAACAACATCTGACACTTGCAATAAACTTGGCTTGAGAATGATTTAAGACTGCTGCAAACCCGGAAAATCCATGCTTGTAGCTATACAAAATTGACTCCTTGACAGCCTCTTCACTATTAGATATTAAACATATGAGTGAAGGCAAATCATTCCAAGCATAATTTGTAGTCACCCAATAACTACATTATGCGGAACCAAATCGTGGAGCTTTATGAGTGAAGGCAAAGCCAATTGAACAACCAAAACAAGACGCGATTCTCCTACAGTTTCAATCCCGACCCATAATATATATATATATATATATATATATACCTACAAGATTTGTTGAAACTTCTTTCGATCACGTATTTGGTGAACTGCAATTTGCTTTAGCGTGATCTGAGTGTTTTATGTCCCTGATCTTGATCGTGCATAAATTCATGTGTTCTCAATAGTTTCTTGAGGGCCTCAAGGAGGCAAGCTCGGCAGAAAACACAACTTGCGTATAGAAAAGGCGAAAAATAAAATAAAATTGTAGATTATCATTACATAATTCAATTAATCACTATTTACATTTGCAAGATTTTAGGAGTTTGTGTGGATGACTAGATCCAGATCCAACATAAAGTCTTAGTCCTCTTTGTTTCTTTGGCATATCCCAAAACCAAATGAATCTCATCCTCAAGCTTCAATCTGTTTCCTTTATGGCAAGATGATCCTGTAAGCATGCTCTTGGCCGGTGCAGTTGTCCACCATAACTACCCTACCCTTCTACTCTTCTTACTCCATCCTTCACTGCTATCGATCTTACCTCGGGCTTTAGCACCTTCCTACGCCGCCTTGAACGCGCTACGTGTTGGAGGTTATAGGTTTGAGAGAAATGAAGTGGTTGCTTGAAGTATTACACCAAGAGACGTCAAGTTTGGAACGCTCAACAGTATTACCTCCAACATAGGGAAACCCTAGAGTTTTTATATGCAAGTTATTGGGCTCCGGCCCATATGGACCCAAATAACCATGCTTTCACCTATTTGGCTTGTATGTGAATATATTATTTTGGACTATATTAATAATATATCCAACAATCTCCTTCTATGCTCACCATACAGTACAATCCAATAAGGTGATCAGTGTAATGTTCATACAAATATGAATCATCCACATTCAGTCCAAGAAAATCAACTCGGATCGCTCAAAGAGTATTTCAACAGTAAAGTATTAAATTAAATCATCATTTGCAATTCAAATGAGTGAATCATTCTTATCATGAATCTATTCTGAGATTAACAAAATCCAAATCCCAAAATAAATCTTAGACTCAATTTACAACCAATATATGCATAATAGTCAAGTATAAGTAGGCTAGTCAAAATAGTCCAAGACCTTACAAATATAAGAAACGAGCATAATAATGTTCACAAAATAGAAATAACAAAATGCAAGTCTCAAGTAAATGGACTTCATCAAAATAGGTAATAGTAGGTAAACTATCAAGTCCCTATATGCTTTAAATGATATATATCCATTCATTAAGTAGGTCATCTTAGTTAGGATCCCACTCATTAAGCTCTCCTTCATCTCTACCATCCCCTGTAGAATGTCAAATATGAATTTCATATTATCATGAATTCAATCATTTGAATAAAATTTAGCAACATTCCATCATGCAGAGAATAACATATATTGATGTCATAAAGCATCATAATATCATGTTCATAAGCATCAATCAAGTTTTATATATTATGAACAAGACCTAAACAATGTGATTTACAAATAGCCATCAACTTAAGTTTATTTGTAGGAGAATAACTATTGTTTAATTTCAAAGAACATGACCAATAGTCAAGTCACCTACAATAACCTAGCCATGTAATATCAAGTTTCAATTAAGAACAAGATCAGCAGGTTTCTTATGTAAACAATTGTTTCTATATTTCAATTTGGAATGTCACAGTTACTGATTCCTTAAAGTCAAATAATCTAGCATCAAGTTTGTAATGATATCATTTAACCAAAAAGGATAGTCCAACCTCGTTGAATTGTATCATTAAGTTTGGAATGACACAATTTTCCCCGATAGAACATTTAAATTAGGTTAAAGTCATCTTCATCAAGTTTGGAATGAGGTAACTTGCCCTTTTCAAATTAGTCAGCAACTGTGACTATCAATGAAACATATAAACTGTGCTTATCATTATAGCTAATGAAGAAAGATCCAATAATTCAAAACACACAATTAGAAGGTAAGTAAATGGTAGTTAAGACTTGCCTATATAGTCTTTAACCCTAGTTCCCTCACTGTTTTGAATAATCGATCTTTTGGCATACATTTGGTAAGAGTATCGGCTATGTTATCCTTCGATCTCATATCGATCAAGGTGATAACTTCTTGTTCTCTCAGATAATTCAACAACACATGTCTCAGTTTCACATGTCTTCGCTTTGAATTAAAGAGAGCATTCTTGACGACTTGGACAGCTGCTTGATTATTATAAAATAGGCTTAAAGAATTAATTTTTAGCCGAGTTAAAGGAATATCCATAATCAGATTATTTATCCACTCTGTCTCTTCACTAGTTGAGGCTAAAGCAAAAAGTTCCGATTCCATAGACGACAATGCAATACAAGTCTGTTGTTTGGATTTCCAAGGAATAGCAGCTCCACCCAAAGTGAATACATATCCACTAGTGGACTTACTATTTCCAATAACTGAGCACCATGATGCATCAGAATATCCATCCATAGTTGAAGAATAACCAGAATAATAGAGAGCATAATTTTTAGTACCTTTAAGATATCTCATTCCCCTATTGAGGGCATTACAATGCTCTTTACTAGGATTATTAGTAAAATGACTCAGCATGCCAACTGTAAAGGTTATGTCGGGTCTAGTGCAACTCATAGCATACATGAGACTACCAAGCAGTTTTGAGTACTTTAACTAATCCACGCTGGTCCCTTCATTAGGACTCAGTTTGTTATTATAATCACATGGTATCTCACTCGGTTTACACTTATCATATCTCCAAGTAGAAAGTAACTACTCAATATAATGAGTCTGGCTAAGGGAGATGACTTTCTGATTAAAGCTTACTTTCATACCAAGAATGGTATCAGCAATACCAAGATCTTTCATGTCAAATTCTTTAGCTAAAATAGCTTTCACGTCACTTACTATAGAATAATCGGAACTAAGAATTAACATGTTATCAACATACAAGAAAATGATGACTATCTTATTTGACATATAATAATGGTAAATGCATTTATCTAAATAACTAGACTGAAAGTCATAACTCTTTACCACTTTATTAAATTTAAGATGCCACATCTTAGATGCTTGTTTAAGACCATATAATGATTTATCCAATTTACAAACTTTATTCTCAAGACCTTTCATAACATATTTTTCTGGTTGTTCCATGTAAATTTCATCATTTAAATCCCCATTTAAGAAAGCTGTTTTTACATCCATTTGATGCATTACAAAGTGTTCAATAGATGCCAAACCAAGAAGAATTCTTATAGTTGATAAATGACACACAGGTGAATAGATATCAAAATAATATATTCCACTATGTTGTTTACAGCCTTTAGCTACTAAAAGTGTTTTGTATCTAGCTATTGATCCATCACTATTCAGTTTCTTCTTCAACACTCATTTACAGCCTATAGCTTTAGCCCATTTTGGCAAATTTACTAGCTGCCAAGTGTGATTCTACAACAGAGAGCTCATTTCATCATTTATGACTTCTGCCCACAGTACAGATTCCCTAGATCTCATTACTTCCTGATAGGAGAATGGATCATCCTTAAGATGGTAAGCAACAAAGTCCTCACCAAAACTTTTGGGAATTCTCTCTTGTAGATACTCTAACTGGAATTGGTTCAATAGCCAACTGTGTGTAATTAGTGTCAGAAGGGCCTACTTCAGATTCTGCAGGAGATTCCGAAATCATATCTGTAGATCTAGAAACATTCAAGCCTTGATCTTTGAGGAATTTGTTTTTAAAGAACACTGCATCTCTAGATTCTATCACTTTATTAGTAGATAAATCTAAAAATCTATTTGCAGCGCTATCTTTTGCACTACCTAGATATACACAAGTAATGGTTTTAGATTCCACCTTAGGTTTCTTAGGATCTGGTATACTTACATAAGCAATACAGCCCAAAGTCTTAAGTGTATCATATTTACAAGGGTGCTTATGCCATATCTCATAAGATGTCATGGAAAACTTAGAGTGCGGCAACCTGTTTAAGATGTGATTAACAGTTAGAACTGCTTCTCCCCAGTAGGAGGAAGGTATGCTAGCTAGAGTTTAATATTTCAGTTAACATTATATTCTCACGCTTGGCAACACCATTTGATTGGGGTGAATAAGGAGCAGTGGTTTCAAGTATTATACCTTCTGAAACACAAAATTCCTTGAACCTTGACATAGTATATTCTCCTTCTCTTTTACTCCTAAGCCTCTTAATTTTCAAGTTGAGTTGATTTTCTATTCTAGACTTGAAAATTTTAAATTTTTCAAACGCCCCATCTTTCCATTTCAACAAATAGACATAACAATATCTAGAAAAATCGTCTATGAATGTTATTAGATACTTCCAACCATCTTTAGTAATGTAATTTCTAAGGTCACAAATATCAGAATGTATTAACTCAAGAAGTTGTGTGCTTTTAGAAACCAACTTAAAGGGTTTTCTAGTGATTTTAGCCTGTGCACACACTTCACACTTGTCAAATCGAAGAGAAGTATCTAATGGAATGTTGTGAGTTTTAGCTAGATGTTACATTTTCCTATAATTCACATGTCCAAGTCTATTGTGTAGCAACTTTGGATCAATCAAAACAGAATTCACATTATTTATGCTATCAATATCTAAACTCAACCTATACATATCATTAACCATAAATGCACAACCGAAATAATATGAGTTAACATATAAAGTTACTCTACCATTTATAGTTGAAAAAGACATACCGGCTTTATCAAACAAACTCATAGATATCAAATTCTTTTTAAGTAAAGGTACTACTCTAACATATTTCAAAATTAGTAATTTATCCAGAAAAAACACCAAATTTGCAGTTCCAACATGAGTCACCTTTGTCTCACCACCATTGCAATTATTCATAGTGTTTTTCACTTCTGTGACTTCAGTGAGTAAGTTCTTGTTATTTGTAGCATGACAAGTAGTGCCACTGTCCAACCACCACTCAGAAGAGACGTTGGCCTTTCCATTCTTCATCATTCCAATGAAGGCTCAAGGTTCAGATCCTCTAATTAGCATATTGGCCTCATTTTGTGGTATGTCATTATTTGGCTTCTTCGGCAACTTACATTCTGCTGCCCAGTGGCCCCACTTTCCATAGTTATGGCACTTGCCATTTTTCTTCTTTTTGAAGATAGTCTTTTTGGCCTCTAACTGTAAAGAGGATTCATATTTTGGTGACTTGGATTTTTTCTGAGGTTTATTGGAGTGCGAAACTAAGTTGGTAACTGACTTTTGTTGTCCTACTTGTTCCAAAATCTTCCTAGTAATATTTTGATCCTCAATGTGAATATACCTCTTTAATTCATCCAGTCCCATCTGTACCTTCAGTCTGTGCATTTCGGTTTTGAAAGAACTCCATTCGGTTGGTAGTTTGCTCAACACAAGACTGACAAAGAGATTATCGGACATATCAGAATTATCATCTTTCGGCTTGTTCCTTATGTTCTCAAATTCAACTAACTAAGAGGTAATGCTAGAATTCATAGTGAATTTAAAGTCAAAAAATTTCTCCGCTAGGAGAGTTTTGGAGAGCCCCTATTGTTTTTGGAACTGAGCGTTCAAGTGATCCCTTATCTCTTTCGCTGTTTTATACTCACTATAAATCATAGCCAAATTAGGATTTAGAGAGTTTAACAAGTATCTCTATAAAAATCATTATCTTTGTTCCATTGATATTCATCCACATCTTCAGTGGTAGATGCAAAATCACTTAATACAGTGTATAATATGTCACGTTCTTTCATGCTAAATTGAACATGTAATTTCCAGCCATGAAATTCTGTACATCAAATGATCGCAACTTTATAATAGCATAGGAACTACGCTTTGTCATTTTAATCAGAGTAAAGTGTTAAAAAGAGTGCACCTTAGAGTCCTCGGAGCCACAAAGTCGAATAACTTCCATAACCTTGATCAAACCGCTTTGTAGAGATGGAATTTCCAAAACAAACCCCAAAACAGATCTGGAGCACCCAAAAACCTTAAGATGGATTGCCCTTGTCGCCTAAACTCTCTGGAAATTTCCGCCACCGAAGTTCGCTGGAAATTTCGTCCCCGAAATTCGCTAGAAATTCAGATGGAAACTTCCGGGTGCTGTAACTTCTTCGTCCGACCTCTGATTGACGCGAGTGACCACTCAAAACGTTCGTATCAATGAGTAAAACAAAGCCCAAGTGGTTCCACCCTCTAAAATTGGCTATGATTTTTGGGTTTTTGAATCAAAGATTTCGGTCACCCGAATCTTCAAACTCAAATCTCGGCCAATATCACCGTCGAAATCAAAAGTAAATTACACCCGTGAGTCCATCTTGACGAAATCTTCAAGAAGACACCTTACTCGCTCAAATCCAACACACGAACATATTATTTTGGACTATATTAATAATATATCCAACACTGCGCAGGTCATCACCGGCGGAGGTTCAAAGAGCGACAGTGATAGAGTAGCACAACACAGACCCACTCAGACCTAGCTTTCACACGGTCCCGCACGTCCGACCGGCAAAAACCTCAGACAACAACACAGGAACACATCAACCCCCTTAGCAAGTGACCCGTGCTCTCTCGCATTCACTTGAACTCCGACTTTCGCGATCCCCCCTCGGGAGGGATGACGTGGAGGGCGCCCACTTCACCAAGCCGCCGCCTTGCTGCAACTAGAGGCATAGCGGCAAGCGCTTCGTCTACACCCCCGCCCTGATCGTCATCCTCTGCGCCGCCTTCCTCGGGTTTGCCCTCACCATCTGCATCAAGAGCCCCGAGCTCAGGCTTCGCTGCGTCGACGTCAAGTCCCTCGACCACTCCATTGCGGCCTCCTTCTCAACTCCCTCGACCACGTCCGCAAGGGGGCCCGGGGGGCGTTCGAAAGCTACTGGAGGAAAACTCGACGCATCACGAGGAACGTGCAATGCCGAGCTAAGCTGCTGCTCCCTAAATCTCTGCTCGCTTCTGGGCTCTCCTCCTGCGTGTGTCGTCTCTTCATCCCGACTTCCAATCCGCTTTTGGTATTTTGCCAACCCAGTCAAAGGAGCGAGAGCGAAGAAGAAGTCGTGTCGCCTTCCTACCTCGGCAGACGGACAGCGCGGTAAGGAAAAGGAATGGGCCCGGTTGGTTTCTCCTCCCGAATCGAACGATTTTATTAAATGGGTAATTTGTACGAATACACTTTTTGTTTGCTTATGTATGAATTGTCCTCATTCAAAAATTGAGGAAAAAAGAATTTGAAGTTTCGGAAAATCATGAAAACTTTATATATAAACCATACATTTCGGTATTGATATACTTTTGAAAATTTTCAAGATATTGTATGTTAAATTAAGGTTAAGTCGCGAAAAGATTTGCGGAAATTAAAAAGCTAAAATAACGACATGTGTCAAAATAGTAGAATGTAATAATTGATCTGAGTATCCATAAGGAAAGTTGCGAGAAGATACGCTTTGCCATTAACAAGTTCTTTGCACAGGAACTTTTGAAAAAAAAATTGAAATTATAATTCCAAGATCTTCAAAATTGAGTAAATGAAATGATAAAGAAGTAGTTTTTTTTTTGGGGAAAAGAAATTGATTTTCTATATATTAACCTTTTGGATGGTTCAATGGTCTGAGCAAGATCTACCCCGAGGAAAAAAAAAATTTGTTCCTTTCATGAGACATTTGAACAATTCTCACCTATTGGAGATCGGCAAATTAGGTCTCTCATTTTATTTTAGCTAAATTAGTTTCAATTTTTTTTAATCAAGGTCTGTAGTTGATTGTCCTGCCGTTTATTATCTTCTACCATTCAGCTTTTTATAATAATAAAAAAAAAAATGTCAGACTAGTGTCTAATTTGAGAATGCAATTATGCGAGGCTTGCACATGGACGGTGCTGTATTTAAATGGAATTTCAAAGAAATACCGTCCCCATTCTACCCTAACAGTATCACATCAGGAGTCTTAGACCTTAAATTTAATGATAAATGCATAAGAAATTTAAAAACTTATTGCGAAAGTAGAATTGGCTTCTAAAATTTTCATAAAAAATACAATAAAGCCAAAAAAAAAAAAAATTATCGTGAAGTGAAATCATTCGTCTCAATCATTCCATTGAATACATATGGATATTATGTGTGTTTCTCTCCTTTTCTCAAAAGGTGGATGAATCTATGGTATTATGTTTGAAAGAACGGTGACGCAAAATATGGAAGAAGATACATAAAATTATATTTTCTTTCTCTTTCATAAAGAATTTAATTTTGTTTCTTCATATTCTTATCCAAACTTTTAATCCCCCATTTCCCCCCATTTCTTTTTACTTTCTCAAATATAGCCAAGAGAAGCATGAACTGAATGCTATGTTTTGGTCCTAAATTTTTTTGATTGGTCTTATGATTTATCTCCAAATGAGTGTGTCTCAAATGTTATCTTATTGTATCGCAACTCATTTAGAGTTTTAGACTTACATGAAATGTAAACCCTACCTCACAAAAATTTATGTGTATTTGATTCGAGCTATGTTTTTTATAGCGTTGCCGGCTCAAATGAGTCTTTTATAAGTTTAATATCGAGTGCACGTAACCCTTATCTATAAATTTGACTTAAATGCAGCCGTCTTATTGCATGATTTCGGTGCACGCGAATTTAATATCCATGCAACGTTCAATTACGTCAATCTCATCTTATTCAATAATTCATGTGAACCGGACTCATATGGATCGGCGTCATGTCCTAACTTTGGAGCCTTTAAACTAGGTTATTGATCGTTGTCTCGTCATCTATATTCACAAACAATTCCCTCACAGCAATGAAACTAAATCTCTGTTCATTTTCATTCCATTATTTGTGGTTCATAGCAACAACTGTGACACGCTCTTGTTCGCACTCAAATCTCCGAAATCACTTTCACTTTGTTTTTCTCCATCGCAAAGTACACCTCCAATGGCATTTCCGGCGATGGCCGCTCTCTAAGCCCATCCATCATCTTCGTCCTTATCTCCATGACCGTTTCGAACAGCCCATCCACTGCCTCTGTCAGCCGGTCCGCCCCCTCCAGTAGCACCTTAGTAGCCTTCTCCAACGCGGCTGCCATTTCCCTTATCCTCTCAACCATCTCTCCGCTGCGACCTGATGCTGCGATCTCATCCATTGCCTCGATCAGGTGCCTAAGGCGCGCCTCCACGTCCTCAAACTCCTTCAAGACATACGTCTTCCTTTCTTTTGCCTGGTCGCGCCCCAACTCCGCGATAACCGCCATCTCGATCGTGCGAAAAGAGTCACCCCAAGGAAACTCCTCCGGGACCTGGATGTGGCCAAGTGCCCCCGAGGAAGCATGAAAGGCTGCAGATATGACTCCAGCAACGAACACCGTCATGAAGACGGCAGCATGGATCACGTGACGGACGGCTCTCTCCACTGGCGAGATCTTCCCCTGTGGAGCCGATGTCCCAATGCTAGCGGCAAGGTCTCTAGTCAGCTCCTCAATGTTGCCAGTGGGCTTCACAATGATATCCCCGCCTTCGCCCTCCAAATCTGCTAGCAAATTTCTTGCTCGACGAATTTCCTCCTCCGACGTGTTGGGGTCCAAGTGGAGGTGCTCAATCGTGATCCTCAGCTTCATGTGGCGGCGACGCAGTCGATCGATCTCGGAGGAGATGCAGTTGCAGAGATCCAGGACATTCATGCTTTCGATGAAATACCACGATGAAAGGCCGTCGGTTTTGTCCAATTCGAGGTCAGGCAGCAAGGACTTCACTGCAGAATGAGCGAAGTTGAGCATGCTGACGGCAAAGGAGAGCCAGGCGAGGCTGACGGAGGCAGGGTTCAGGCCTCGGAGGCGAATGAGGAGGGACTCGTCGAAGGAGTTGGAGATGGAGTCCAGCTCCTCGGGGGGGAGCTTCGCTTCCTTCTTGTCGCCAGAACTGGGAGAGAAAAGGCGCGACAAGGAGCTCAGGTTGATATGCATTCTTGTCAGATATGAGATAGAACGAAACTTGTTTTCTCCTTTCCCGGAAAATTGAGATGAGAAAGTGGTGGAAAGTTTTGATGCATGGACTTCGTGAGCACAAGCTGCATTTATAGAGAAGGGTTTTCTCTTCTAGGAGTGTAAGAGAAATGTGACTATGGAAATAAATCCCAACCATTAATTAAGAAGAGATTTCTTGGTAGGCAATCAGAAAGACAAAGGCCTAATAAAGCATCTCTCTTCATGCTTTTCTGGCCTCCTCATGTGGTAAGGATGCTGTTCGAGAAAACTTAGCCATTTTATGTCCTAACCATACTTACCTTTTTATTTAGCCGGCAGTACTAAAAAACGATTTGACTAGTATAAGGGCATGTTTGGTAACACTCCCTGTAATAATTGATTCTATTATTTTGTTCTCGGAATTTAAAAAAAAAAAGAATAAAATCGTTTAGTAAATTTTTCATTCCCGGGAACAAAAATCACATTTTTGTTCTCCGAAATAGATTTGAAATAGAATTAAGAAGTAAAAAAAAAAAGTTGCTTATTATTCTCGAGAACAATTTCTAGAATTAATTATAATTTTTTTTCTCTTCTTGTCTTTCCTTTTCTTCTTCTTCTTTCTTTTGGTCGGTCGCCGGCCTTAGCCATGGCCAACGATATCACCGGAGCGTTACCAGCCAAAGCCTTACCTAGATCTAGCGAGGCCGAGCTCACCTAGCCACCAATGAGGCTCGACCTCATTGGCCACCTCTAGGTTGGCATCACTTGGCGATGGCTCGGCGAGGCCAAGCCTCGCACAGCCTCACCAACCGGAGCAAGGCTTAGCCTCATTAGGCCAAGGTGAGGCTAACCTCACGCTGCCTGAGCGAGGCCAAGGCTCCCCTTGGCCAGGTGAGCCTCCGGCAAGTTCACCAGAGCTTGCCCAATCTGTTGTCAACCGCCACCATGGTCGGCAACCAGCTACCAAGAAGGTGGAAGAAGAAGAAGAAAAAAAAAAAGAATAAAATTATTAAAAAATTAAAAGAGATAAAAAAAAATTAAGAATCCCATCAAATGCATTTCTACCTCGGAAGTAGAAATTTTGAACCGTTACAAACGCATTTTTTTTTTTTAATTTGAGAATAGAATTAAAAAATCAATTTTGATAAAAAATTGTTAGGAAACGTAATCATTGCCAAACACGCTTTAATAGTACTGATACAAATAATTTGTAACAGAGCAAGAAGGACCACACATTCTGGAGTGCACACACAAAATCCGTGGATGGGAGCCCATACCCTTGTGAAAATATGTGATGACGAATGCATTGTCGCTCTTTCAAGAGGAACGATGCAGTCGGCTTATCAATTTTCTACTAATGATTGCAGCATCACGTCATCACCGATAATGAATATATCGATTAGTCAAAAATTCCGATTAAGGAACATATTGACTGTTTTCCCATATATAAACTATTTAATTGATGATCAAAACGTTCGAAATAAAAGAGTGACGGACTGTTATATCTTCATTATCACAATGGCCACGTGTATTTCATCGGCCCTTGATACACTTTCCTTATATTTTTCAAACAATACTTCCTTTTGCTTTGTGCCATAGAGCCGCGGCCTAAATGAGAGGAAATTAGTTGTCAAATGTGGCCCTAGCTACACTTTGCTTATATTTCTTGAATAATTATTGTCTTTCACTTTGCACGGTGTTGCAACAGTGCAAACAACAGAAAATTTGCCATTGATCGATCTAGGGAAGTAGATATTAGCAACAAATTTAAAGAGTAATGTACCAATTTAGCATTTATATTGACGTGCCTAGTAAGTTTAGACATTGAACGTATTTCAAATGAACCTAAACTACAAAATGGATTGTAAATATGTTGTTTTCTTTGGTAACAATATTCTTATAACTTCATTCGTCAAAGTTTTAACATCTCTGCTATATATTTAAAGAAACAATGGTGGTTTTTGTCGATGTTTGTTAGTTCAATTTTGTTTATTTTTACTCCTTAGATTTATTAAAGTGTTTTTGACTCGACATTGATATTTTAACTTTATATCTAGAGGTTTTGGTAATGTTAGGGAATAAATCTCAGCCACTAATACCATTTGGGAGGTAATTAAAAGCTAGGCTGCCCCTTTTTGTAGTTGTTTTACGCTGCGTCACCGGCCTTATCCAAGTAACTTAAGCTTTCCCCGATATACTTTCCTTTTGCTTTTAAAAAAAATTATTTTGCTCCAACAAGAAATAGCCACTTGTTGCCACAAATAAGAGAATTTATCGCCAATAGAATGATGGAAAAAGTTATAAGTGACATTTTTGAACATTCAATGTATTTATTCTAGAATATGGATCGATGTATTTGGTAGGCTTAGGATTGCAATTGCCTCAAAGCAATGAAACTAAATCTCCGATCATTTTTATTCCTTTATATGCGGTTCATAACAATTGTTACACCCTCTTGCTCGCACTCAAATCTCAAAAATCACTTTCACTTTGTTTTCCTCCATCGCAAAGTACACCTTAAATGACATTTTGGGCGATGGTATTTCGCCATAATGTTTCGAACGGCCCGTCCACCGCCTCCCTCAGCTGGTACGCCCCGTCCACTAGCACCTTAGCTGTCTTCTCCAGCGTGGCTGCCAACTCGCTTATCTCTCCGCTGCCACCTGACGCTGCGACCTCATCCGTTGCCTCGATCAGGCGCCTAAGGCACTCCTCCACGTCCTCAAGCTCCTTCAAGATGGACGTCTTCCTTTCTTTTACCTGGTTGCAACACAACTCCGCGATTACTACCGTCTCAATCATGCAAAAAGAGTCGGCCCAAGGGAACTCCTCCGGGACCTGGATGCGGCCAAGTGCCCCCGAGGAAGCATGAGAGGATGCAGATATGACTCCGGCAATGAACATCGTCATGAAGATGGCAGCACGGAACATGCGATGGACGGCTCTCTCCAACGGTGAGGCCTGTTCCTGCAGAGCCGATATCCCAATGCTAGCGGCCAGCTTTCCAATCAGCTCCTCAATGTTGCCAGTGGACTGCATAGCCCCATAGCGGTCTTTGCCCTCCAAATTTGCGAGCAAAGTTCTTGCTAGGTGAATTTCCTCCTCTGACGGGTTGGGGTTCGAGTGGAGGTGCTCAATTGTGATCCTCAGCAGTATGTGGTGGTGACCCAGTCGAGCAATCTCGTTGGAGATGCAGAGGTAGAGATGTACGACATTCGTTTTGTCATTGAGATACCATAACGGGAGGCGATAGTCTTTTTCCATTTCGAGGTCAGGCAGCAAGGACTTCACTGCAGAATGAGCGAAGTTGAGCATGCCGACGGCAGAGGAGAGCCAGGCGAGGCTGACGGAGGCAGGGCTCAGGCACTGGAGTTGAGTGAGGATGGACTCGTCGAAGGATTTGGAGATGGAGTCCAGATGCAGGGGGGTGAGCTCCTTTCCCTTCCTGCGTTCAAAAATGGAAGACAAAAGTTGCGAGAAGGAGCTCATGTTGATATGCACTTTTGTCAAATAGAACGAAACTTGTCTTCTCCTTTCCCGGAAAACCGAGGCGAGAAAGTGGTGAAAAGTTTTGATGCATGCAGGCAGTGAGCACAAGTTGCATTTATACAGAGTAGGGTTTTCTCACCTTTTTTTTTTTTTTTTTTTTTTTTTCCGGGTTTTCTCTCCTTGGAATGCAAGAAAAATGTGACTATGGAAATAAATCCCAAACCATTAATTAGGAAGCGAATTCTTGGAAGGTAATTAAAAAGACAATGCCAAATGAAGCATATCTGTTCACCTTTTCTGACCTCCTTATATGTTAGGAGGCGATTCGAGACACACTTACCCGTTTTATGTCCTAATCATATTTACCTTTTTATTTGGCTGTCAGTACTGAAAAAAGGATATGATTAACGTAATAACACCGTCACAGAAAACTTGTAATTGTACAAGGACCACGCATTCCAGAGTGCACCCATAAAATCTATTGGTGGGGCCCGCATCCTCCTTAAAATATGTGCTGGTGAATGCACCGTCGCTCTTCCAAGAGTAACGGCCTAATTGGCTTATCAATTTCCTACTAACAATAAAGGCATAATGTCATCACCGATAATGAAAATATCGATAATTTGAACATTCCAATTAAGGAACATATTGATTGTTTTCCCGCAAACAAACTATTTATATGATGATCGAAACGTTCGAAATAAATTAGTAACGGATCGTGATGTTTTCATTATCACAATGGTCCCAAGTATTTCATCGACCCTAGATACAATTTCCTTATATTTTTTGAACAATACTTCCTTTTGCTTTGTGCGGTAGAGTGGTGACCTAAATGAGAGTAAATTATTTGTCAAATGTGGCCCTAGATACACTTTGTTTATATTTCTCGAATAATTATTTCCTTTTGCTTTGCGTGGTGGTGTGGTACTGCAAACAAGAGAAAGTTTGTCAAGGACCGAATTAGGTAGGTGGATAGTAGTAACAAACTCAAGGAGTAATATACCAATTTAGCATTTATATTGACGTGCCTAGTAAGTTTAGGCAATGAACGTATTTCAAACCAAAAGAATTGTAAATAAGTTGTGTTTCAACGCTGACAATATTCTTCTAACTTCATTCATCAAAGTTTTAACATCTGTACTATCTATTGAAAGAAACAAAGGTGGTTTTTGTTGTCGATGTTTGTTCGTTCAATTTATTTATTTTTACTTCCTAGATTTATTAAAGAGTTTTGGACTTGACATGGATATTTTCACTCAATATCTAGAGGTTTTGGTAATATTAGGAAATAAATCTCAATGGCTAATTCCATTTGGGAGGTAATTACAAGCTAGGCTGGCCCTTTTGTAGTTGTTGTCCGCTGTGCCACCGGCCCTATGCTAGTAACTTAGGGCGCGTTTGGTAACATTTCTGTTTAAAAATTGTTTAGGAAACGAGAAATAGAAAAAAGTGTTTGTTTTGGGGAACAATTTTTGAATAAAAAACGCGTTTGGTAAACTTGTTTCGGGAATAAAAAATGAACAGAAACACATTTGGTAAATTTATATAATTTTTTTATTTCTTTTAATTTTTTAATATTTTTATTTTATTTTTTCTATTTTCTTTCTTATTTTTCTTATTTATTTTCCTTTTTTTCTTTTTCCTTTTCCTTTTTTTCTTCTTTTGGTCGGTCGCCGGCCTCGGCCATGGCCGGCGACCGGCCGATGAGGGTCGGCGACCTCGCCCGGCCACGGTGAGGCTCGCCGGCCCTCGGCGAGGCCGAGCTTCGCCGGGGGTCGACGACGCTCGACCTCGCCCGGGGCCGGCGACGCTCCGGCGAGGTCGGCGGCCCTCGACGGCGTCGCCGAGTCCTCGACGGCTAGTCGCCGGCCATGGCCGAGGCCGGCGACCGGCCGGCCAAAAAGAAAAAGAAAGAAGAAAGAAGAAGAAAAGAAGAAAAAAAGAAAGAAGAAAATGGAAAGTGTTCCTAAATTTTGTTCCATAAACAATAAACAAATTTTTTTTTTGTTTTTTATTTTGTTCTAGATGTGTTTTTGGGAACAAAAGAATAATTTTGGAACAAAAACACAAACAAACGCATTTCTGTTCCTTTTTTGTTCCCATGAACAAAAAAACAAAAAAATTGTTTAAAAACAGAAAAAGAAATCAAAACAACCGCAGCCTTAACCTTTCCCTAATATACTTCCCTTTTGTTTTTCAAAAGATTTTATTTGCTCTAATAAGAAATAGCCACGCGTAACCACGTATGGGATAATTTATTGCCAATAGAATGATGGAAAAAGTTCTAGTAACATTTTTAAAGATTCGATGTATTTATTTTAGAATATGGATCGATGTATTTGGTAGGCTTAGGAATGAAAAATTAGTGCCCAGCCAGTAGGTACCACTTGGGTTCTTGCATCATGCTTGGTTGTTACTTTAAAATTTGTCGAGTTGGTAAATGGAAAAGACTATTTGTCAAAATAATCTATCAAGATTTTAAGGTTAGCTGGCTTCTAATTTACAAAATTCTCATAGCTTCTTAATTGGCATTTTATTGGCATTTTAACCTTGGCATTCATTTTAATGGATTTATTAGAAGAGATTTATTTTGCAATCATATGCTAGCGAAATATTCTCAAGCCATCGTAGCCTTAATGTTTAACTTCTTTCTCTATTCGACTGAATGGATAACTTATAAATTAGTTTAATCTTCTATTCATCATGATTATCAATTAATTGTGAAAAAATCCACTAGGGTCATCCCCCCCCACTTTTTTTGTAATTTCCAAGTCAATAGTTATGTTATTCATATATTCTTGAGTAACCACATGCTAACTTGACTTTTTGGATTATCACGTGTTTTTTCTATGTTACTATTTTTAATGCCTTGATTAGATAAATAATTGGCCCATCTAAACGACCCATCCATTTTGAATAACTCTACTCTATAGACACACGCTTTGCCATTTACAAGAAAATATTTCCATTTATTCGACAATCTTTTTCATACAGTTGGAGATGGAGATTTAGGATTTTGATACTCCGATTTGATATGTTTTAGGATTTTTTTGTACTTTGAAAAATTTTCAAATTCAATTCTACTTTTTAGATCAGATTGAAGATTCTTGTTGTAATTATTCCTTGAATTAATGAAAAAGGAGAAAATAATTGGTTGCAAAAGAAAGAAGAATAAGGAGAAAATAAGCCAGTAATAGATAAAACTTTAACAATGTTCAACATTAATGTTGGATTATACTTTGATTCGATTGAGCCCTCGAATTTTTGGTGAAATTGTTCATCCTAGTTGTCCTTTTATGAGATGCAAGTAGATGTTATCTGCCTGCGTGTGTTTTTCTCTTTTATCGGAAGGGCGGATGAGTCTATGCTATGTTTGGGAGAAGGGGGGATGCAAATATGGGAAGAAAAAAACATAACATTAAAATTTCCAGCTCTTCCACCAATAAATTTAAATTTTTCCTCATGTCCTATCCAAACTTTCGATCCCCGTTTCTTTTAACTATCTGAAACATAGCATAAGATATTAACAAAATACAATACTTTAGCCGTAAAATATTGATTTGGTTTTGTGATCTTTTTCAAAACGCTTGTCTCAAATATTAATAAATAAAATGATATCAGAACTCATTTAAAGTTTAATCTTACATAATATGTAAGCCAAACCCGACAAATTTTGAAATGCGTTATTTTTGGTTCGGGTGATTTGTTTTATAAGTTCTTTCGTTTGGCCAGAAAATTCTTTTGTGAGTCTACCACCCGGGTGCATGTAACTCTAATTTTATAAATTTGACCTAATGGAGCAATCTTTCACTGCCTAATCAGTCAGAGTTCGACATTATAATTTCTTCCTCGAAAAGTTCAAAATGGACAATATATACAGAGTAAATCCCTTTATTGCCCGTTTACATTTGTTTATTAGCAAGCCCATCTCTCAACCTTTCAGAGTAACTTTTGCGTGTCTTAAAAACATATGAATAAATACACATACAACATTGAATTATGTGAATCTCAGCGTGAACTTGACTCATTCGCACGGGCGTCAATACTAGGAAGCCATTAGCTAGTGGCTTAGGAAAGTAGCGATTACACTGGAGAATGTGGCCGCGGCAATGTCGGAGGAAGAGGGCCGGCGTAGGACGGGATGAACGGGCTGTTCCAGACGGTGATGGGGATACGAATGGACGGAGCACAATGAAACGGCTGTCGCTGAATATGCAATCAAAGGTTTTTATTTTGCGATAGTGCACAACAAAGTGGAGGTGATACTTGAGATTTGAGTGCAAGCAAAATGGTGTGGTAGTGTTGTTTTATACCGAAATAAAGGAGTAAATGAATAGAGATCGTGTTTCATTGCAGAAAGAATTGCAGGGAATAGAGATGATGGTGATGATTTACTCATATTCATATGAATCAAGTTCACATGAATTATCGGATGAGATGAGATTTGCTAGGATTAGGCATTCAAACACAACAAAATAGAGTAAAAAAGAGAACGAAAAATCGAGACACGAGATTTATCCTAATTCACCATTAAATTAAAGTTACATCCAGTATATGATTCTACTATAATACATTGTACTTTTCTATTTGAACCTTCAATTACACAAGAAAAAAATTATAGAAACCCATTGATTATATATGGGTTCAAGCCCAAACTATCAATAAAGTGTGGGTTCAAACTATAAAAGCTCTCCATTGATTATAAGGACAGAGTTTGTAGTGCCGCGTTCAGCAACAATATTCATCAGCATGTAATCAATTTGGATAATTTAGATTACCGGAACTTTTTGTTATCCCCTGGTGACCAGCCGCTGCCGATCTGTTTTTACTGGTACAAGTCAAATAAAAGAAGAGTTCAGTCAGGAATTAAAAAAAAAAAAAAAGTGTAATTCATTTGGATCATTTGAATAGTGAAACCTCATCAATAGCTTCGGGCACGAGTTTTTTCAAGAAAGTGTCTCCCCGTCTCTTTCCTTGCCACATCCTGACACCGCGATAACCGCTGACTCGATCTGGTGGACAGAGTAGCCCCAAGGAACTCCTCGGGGATGCGGACGTGGAGGAACGCCAGTGCGGAAGCGCGCATGGGCCGAAGATGTGGCTGCGGCGATGAACGCGGTCACGAAGCGTGGATTGCGCAGCGGACAACTAGAGCACATGAGATGCCATTGTGGCCGTCCAATTTCAGGTTGTAGATCAAGCATTTCACCGCAAAGTGAGCAAAGGCCAGCAAATCCATAGCGGGACCGGGGCAGGCCAGCGGAGGCAGGGATTGGGCCGCCTAGGCGGAAGAGGAGGGAGGGGCTAGTAGAACGAAAACGGAGATAGATTCCAGCTCCTTGGCGGTGACCCCTTCTTGTCGCCGGGAAAGAGGGAGCAAACCGAGACCAGAAAATGGCGGAAAGTTTTTGAGGCGTTTGGGCTATAAGCATGGGCAGTATTTATGCAGGGCGTGTATTTTCTGCTAAGAATGCAAGAGAGATGTGACTAAGGAAAGAAAATCCAGAGAATCTTCAATTTATAAAAATTTCTTGGAAAGCAATTAAAAGAAGGGCCAAATAAAGTGTCTTCTTCATGATTTTATGAACTCCTCATATTCTAGGATGCAGTTCAGGATATACTTGCCTTTTATTTATTAACTAAACTTGCCTTTTATTTGACTCGCAACAGCAAAAACAAGGGTAGCATGCCTCGACAAGTAATAAAAAAAGTATCGGCAATTGAAATGATCCAAATACGTTTCATATTGAGGCTTAAACATGGACAAAAGTATAATTTTCGAAAATAGAAATGTACGAAATAAATTAAAAATGAATCATGACGTCTTTGTAATCGCAATGGTGTTACGGGCTAGCATGGAGATATATTAGCAAAATAAAATGTTAAAATATAAGGACTAATAACCATTGGGAAAGAAATGGAAAGCGGGGTAAGTGGGAAAGTCTCTTCCTTCATGCTTTTTTCTGGCCTTTTTTTGTGGTTGAATTTTGGCCCCGGATACGCTCCCCTTATGTTATTGGAACAGTCATTTCCTTTCGCTTTGCGTGGTAGCGCAGATGAGAGAAAATTGGTCGACCACCAAATTACGGAAATAAGTACAAAGGACATGCTTAGAGATTATTATATAGATGTGTTTAGTTTTTATATTGACATGCTTAGTAGGTTTAAGGGGACAAGTACAACAAAAGTGTCATAACTTTTATACGGTACTCACTTAAGTGTCATAACTTTTCTTTCGTTCATATAAGTGCCACATCAGAATAAAATTCATGTTACATATTTTTTTTTAATTAATTTCCCATTTCAACGTAGATTTGTTTTTATTTTTGAATTTTTTTATTAATTATCCACATCAGCGTTAGGGATAATCAGCGTCTATGTCGGATTTTCTGGTGAGGCAAATTACTGATGGCATTGAAGTAATCGATTTTTCAAATTTATGACACTTAAGTGAGCGTAATACAAAAGTTAAAAATATTTATAGTGTACTTATCCCAAAAATGTTTATGCACGTGTTTGCTGAAGGAGTGATTATTTAAATATTTGAGAAAATTATCAATTTAGTCATAAACCTATTATACAAACGTCATTTGAGTTTTAACTTTCCAATTTGTCATTATAGTCCTACATATTTGCATGATATTTAAATGTTCTATTTTCAATTGCCGTCACAAAGTGAGATGTGGAAATAGCCAATTGTGCATGTTAGCATGCCATCTAAGATGGCTAGCAATGACTAGACGCCACCTCAGTGATTTTTGGTGGCAATTGGTGGGAAAAGCCTATTTGGAAATTTTACCCAACAATTTATGATTGCATTAACAAAATTAAAAAAGTAGGGTTGCTTAAGTAGAATAATTAATTATTGACAAGAAAATTATAACAATTGTAATTCCATTATAAGACAATCTAATCAAACCATTTGCAAATACAAATTTGTTGTTAGTTCTAAATGCATTGAAATTACCAAAGAAAGAGAAGAGAAAAAGGCAAGAAACAATTATAAATCTAGGACTTGTGAGAGATATTATGGTCAATTTAAGATAATGGGGCATCAAAAGTCAAAATATGCATAGACAAAGCACGAGCCTTTATGTTTTTATACTTTTCACATAATTGCTCAGTTAAATGTTAAACTTAATTTATTTATTTATATTTGAGTTGATGCGAGTAAATTAAAGAGAAAGTTTGATGAGTTTCTAGAGTCAAGAGCTGTACAATGGTTGGGACAAAGGAGAGTTGGAGGTATTTTTATAATTATTACTATTTATGTGTTAGTACATAATAATTGTCTTGATGATATTTTAATTTCAATCTTCATTGAAAATTAAATTTAAAATATTTTGGATTTTATATGCAATGGGCCTTATTCATGAGAAGTACCTAGTTTCATATATATGAAATACCCTAGCATTGTATAATTTGATGGCTATTTGCTAAATTAATTCATTTGAACTTCTTGTAGAAGAAAACAATATGCCAAGACGAGGGTACGAGGAATTCACTGATTGCACTCATTTAAGAATCTAGATCAAATGCATCATAGTAGCCTAAGTAGCATCAACATCGACAGGCGATATGCCGACATGTTGTTTATTAAAAAATAGAAAATCCCAATACTTTAAGACACATTTTATATTGAATGTATAATTTTATATATACATGATAAATTATCATTTTTATTCTTATTTTAATCGGATTAATTTGATTCAAATTTGCAAATAAATAAATAATAAAAAAAGAGCCTAGAATGAATTTTCATTAAAAACATTAATTTACCATTTATTTATATCATTCATTATTTTAATCGACAAATTCAACTAAACTCCAATAATCCATAAAACTTGGAGGAAAGAAAAAATATAAGCAATTCACATTCTGGACTTGTGAGTTAGAGCGTGTTTGAGCATGTTAGAAGAGAAAAGAAAAAAGCCAACTTGGAGGTGATTTATATGTCATGGGAAGTAAGAGTTGGAAGAGAAAAGAAGACTATGTTTTTCTTCTTTCCCTTTTATTATTTTTATTATGTTTTATTTACTTACATATTTATATTTTAACCCCTCATTTATTGAAAAATTTTAAGATTGACCTCGGACATATCAAAATCACGTCTCAAAATTCTGAACTCGCATGTCAAAATTCTTGACTTGCCTATTGGAAAGTGTCGGGATAGTTAACCAGGTGTCAAATTTTTCAACACGTGTTGACTGAGTGTTAGACATGTGTTAAAGTGTCCGATATTACACGAAGGCTCTTAGAGAGCGTCGATGCTTCTTAGATAGTAGCTAGTCTCAAAATCTAATGTCCAATTAAAGAATAATTGAGGGATTTCAATTGTTATTGGTACATACTATTACTTTGTTATGAAATGAACTACTTTACTATAAACAGACATTTTTTTTTTTGATCTATATCAAAAAATATAGGATCATGTGTCGCGGTGATGTGAACTTCTTAATCAAACCAAACACTTGAGCTATATCAAGTAAAATTTGTATGGAATTCATTAATAATCCTTGTTTTTATTCCAAACATTAGCATTGACTCATGCAATCCTCATATTAATCTTGTAATGTTTTAGGATGTTGCATATCTTTATCTACAAGATTCGAACCAACGGGATAATTTTTTTTGTCTACTATCATTATTTATATATGATCTTGTCTTTAGTTTGTCCGTGAATTGACATCGCTTGTCTTTATTTTTAGGTCATGGGAGAATCGTTCTAGAGCAATTTGATTTGATCAAAAAGAATGAGGAGCCATTCAATGCACAGTGATTTCGTTAATTTGCAAAGTCAAAATTTCAAGTGTTTTTTATTTTCAAATTTTAATAGATCTTTCTAATGACATTGATGATTTCCTTTCAATTAGCTTGATATTTTGCTATATGTGATTAACTATATTTCTGTATTTATTTAATTTTCTTTTTATATTTCAAAAATTTCACTTTCTGGGCTTCATGAGAATATCACTTTTATGGTACATAAAATCAATAGGGAAAATTTGATGGTAAGTCCAAAACCTCATGTATGAAATACAATTGAGTGTTAAACATTTTCAATAAACAATACCCAAAATTACCTGTGTGTCACTCAAAAAGTGATTGTACAACATCCTTAAATTGCACTTTTCAACATAATTTATGGGCTTGATTGCCTTTTTTGAAGATTGTATAGGACATGATTGAACCAATGAAGATGTTTAGAACTTGTTGCACTTTTGGTAAATGTTTAGCATTTGTTTGAACTAATTATAAGGTTTACAACTCAATTGCGTTTTGTACATATGTTCAGGACTTGTAGTGTGATTTTCTCGAACAACTCCTACATATTTTTGTTTGTGCTCAAATCATAGGCATCGCCCTCATATTCTTGTGCTCCTTCACTTTGTTATTTTGGCTCGGCTTTTTTTTTTTTTTTTGTTGAAAGAAAATTATATTCATTACTCAAAAGGATACATGATAAGTACATAGACTTCACGGCAAAATAAATTGAAATTGAGCAAAACCTAGAATACTGCAAAATAAAGCCAAATCCACAAATTAAAGAGGATAACCAAAATACCATCAAGGTTAAGCACACACTTGTTCCACAAGGGCGGATTTGTTAGGCAAAACAATCAATGGTTAATCATTGAATCTTGTATTTTCGCTATTGATAAGTATGCGTCGGAAATTTCTTCTCTTATAACTACAGCATAACCTTTTAGCGTTGCATGCCTAGGTGCAACTTTCTTTACACCATTGTAATATGGAGAGGTAAGGAGAGAATCAAAATAAGTTGAACGAACATAGATCTATTATTGGAAGAGTAAATTGCCAAGATTTGATGAGAAGCCAGAGCTCCAACGATCACCGTTGAAGCTAGAGGTAGACCTATATACGGGCAAAACAGAGGTGTATTGAATTCCTAAAAGTATATTTATTAAACTCATAGATTTAGAACTAGATGGGGATAGTTCAAACTCTTAGAGCTAGAACTAGATGGAAGAAGAGAGCTGGTGACCAGTCACAAAGAAGGAGGAAGAAGAAGAGAAAAAGGAAAAAAGAATAAAATTATTAAAAAATAAAAAAAAGAATCATACTAAACACATTTTACATTACGGGAATATAAATTTTATACAGTTACCAAACATTTTTTTTTACTTAAAAATTTTCCCAAAAACAGAATAAAAATAAGTCATTTCTAATAAAAATTTGTTTGCGAGAATAGAATGATTACCAAATGCACTCAAAGAGAATGGAAGTATTTCATGAATTTTAAATTTGAAAATTTCCAGGGATTAGCTCTAAAAAAAAAAAGTGGGGATCTTTACTAGCATCATCCGCATTGTTCAACTCAAATCTCATGTCAAAGCCCAATGAACCAAGACACTCCTCTTCTGAGAAAATATTGGGTACACATTGTGCTCTAGCGTGGCAAATAAGAAGCTGGTAGGAAGGCGACATGTGTCCTCGTGGGGCCCACAATTTGTAGAAAATGAGGAGCCATTTTGAAAAATTTTCAGGGCTTTTTTCTACAAGTTGTCTTTCCCTCTACAGACCTTCTCCTTTCTTCACGCCTCTCCTCTCCCTTCCTTCTGTAAATTCAAAATTTCAGGTTTCCTCATCTTTGCTCTCTCCAGCGCTCCTGCTCGTGCTATGTTTGAGGCGATGTTGTTGGCCAGGCTCCTGCTCTCGTCAACGCCCGTCGCAAGCTTGCTCGACCTCACCTCCATCTTCATCGTCACTCTCGCCCTCTCCCTCGGTCCCGCTCTCCCTCCTTTGATCTTCCCTCGCCCAACGTTGCCCCTCCGTGGATCACACTCACAGTCGTGCCATTTGAGAACTCAAACTCCCCGAAGTTGGTGTTCTAGAGGACGGCCTCCCCAACCGGCGACATAGTCGAGGGAGCTGAGAAGGAGGCCACGGTAGAGTAGTTGAGGAACTCGAACGTGGCGAAGCATGAGTTCGGGGCTCTTGACGTGGACAGTGAAGGTGAACCCGAGGAAGGCGGCGCGGAGGATGACGATTGGGGCGAGGGCATAGACGAAGCACTTGCTGCTGTTGCGCCTCCGGTTGTAGCGAGGTGGCGGCTTGGCGAAATGGGCGCCCTCCACGTTGTCGCTCCCGAGGCGGGATTCGAAGGGTGCGATTGGGCTAGTTGGATCTTCTTTAGGCATCGCGAAAGTCGGAGTTCAAGTTTGAGGATCGGGCTTACAACCGTGTTCAGTACAGTTCACATGACACCATTGTAGCATTATGAAACATGCGGTTGACCCTTTGAAAGAATTCTGTTATGGATATGAGAGTTTACATGAAGAAAATCTCAGCTTCGAGTGGTTTGCAGATTGAAAATTTTGTTGGGAATCACACAAACCACTCTAGGAAGGTCCACATTCAATTCATTTCACAAGAGTCTCAATCACACCACAATGGCAGAGTTCAATGCAGGTCCAAGCTAGACAGGGAAAAAAAAACAGAGTTCACAGTGCAACAACATCTGACACTTGCAATAAACTTGGCTTGAGAATGATTTAAGACTGCTGCAAACCCGGAAAATCCATGCTTATAGCTGTACAAAATTGACTCCTTGACAGCCTCTTCACTATTAGATATTAAACATATGAGCGAAGGCAAATTATTCCAAGCATAATTTGCAGTCACCCAATAACTACATTCTGCGGAACCAAATCGTGGAGCTCTATGAGCGAAGGCAAAGCCAATTGAACAACCAAAACAAGATGCGATTCTCTTGTAGTTTCAATCCCGACCCATAATATACATACATACATACATACATACATACATACATACATACATATATATATATATATATATACAACCCACAAGATTTGTTGAAACTTCTTTCGATCACGTATTTGGTGAACTGCAATTTGCTTTAGCGTGATCTGAGTGTTTTATGTCCTTGATCTTGATCATGCATAAATTCATGTGTTCTCAATAGTTTCTTGAGGGCCTCAAGGAGGCAAGCTCGGCAGAAAACACAACTTGCGTATAGAAAATGCGAAAAATAAAATAAAATTGTAGATTATCATTACATAATTCAATCAATCACTATTTACATTTGCAAGATTTTAGGAGTTTGTGTGGATGACTAGATCCAGATCCAACATAAAGTCTTAGTCTTTTTTGTTTCTTTGGTAGATCCCAAAACCAAATGAATCTCATCCTCAAGCTTCAATCCGTTTCCTTTATGGCAAGATGATCCTGTAAGCATGCTCTTGGCCGGTGCAGTTGTCCACCATAACTACTTTACCCTTCTGCTCTTCTTACTCCATCCTTCACTGCTGTCGATCTTGCCTCGAGCTTTAGCACCTTCTTACGCCGCCTTGAACGCCCTGCGTGTTGGAGGTTATAGGTTTGAGAGAAATGAAATGGTTGCTTGAAGTATTACACCAAGAAACGTCAAGTTTGGAACGCTCAACAGTGTTATCTCCAACATAGGGAAACCCTAGAGTTTTTATATGCAAGTTATTGAGCTCCGGCCCATATGGACCCAAATAACTATGCTTTCACCTATTTGGTTTATATGTGAACATATTATTTTGGACTATATTAATAATATATCCAATAATCTCCTCCTATGTTCACCATACAGCACAATCCAATAAGGTGGTCAGTGTAATGTTCACATAAATATGAATCATCCACATTCAGTCCAAGACAATCAACTCGGATCGGTCAAAGAGTATTTCGGCAGTAAAGTATTAAATTAAATCATCATTTGCAATTCAAATGAGTGAATCATTCTTATCATGAATATGTTTTGAGATTAACAAAATCCAAATCTCAAAATAAATCTCAGACTCAATTTACAATCAATATATGCATAATAGTCAAGTATAAGTAGGCTAGTCAAAATAGTCCAAGGCCTTACAAATATAAGAAACAAGCATAATAATGTTCACAAAATAGAAATAGCAAAATGCAAGTCTCAAGTAAATAGACTTCATCAAAATAGGTAATAGCAAGTAAACTGTCAAGTCCCTACATGCTTTAAATGATATATATCCATTCATCAAGTAGGTCATCTTAGTCAAGATCCCACTCATTAAGCTCTCCTCCATCTCTGCCATCCCTTGTAGAATGTCAAATATGAATTTCATATTATCATGAATTCAATCATTTGAATAAAACTTAGCAACATTCCATCATGCAGAGAAGAACATATATTGATGTCATAAAGCATCATAATATCATGTTCATAAGCATCAATCAAGTTTTATATATTATGAACAAGACCTAAACAATGTGATTTACAAAGAGCCATCAACTTAAGTTTATTTGTAAGAGAATAACTATTGTCTAATTTCAAAGAATATGACTAATAGTCAAGTCACCTACAATAACCTAGTTATGTAATATCAAGTTTCAATTAAGAATAAGACCAGCAGGTTTCTTATGTAAATAATTGTTTCTATGTTTCAATTTGGAATGTCACAGTTACTGATTTCTTAAAGTCAAATAATCTAGTATCAAGTTTGGAATGATATCATTTAACCAAAAATGATAGTCCAACCTAGTTGAATTGTATCATTAAGTTTAAAATGACACAATTTCTCCCGATAGAACATTTGAATTAGGTTAAAGTCATCTTCATCAAGTTTGAAATGGGATAACTCACAATTTTCAAATTAGTTAGCAACTGTGACCATCGATGAAATATATAAACTGTGCTTATTATTATAACCAATAAAGAAAGATTCAATAATTCAAAACACACAATTAGAAGGTAAGTAAATGGTAGTTAAGATTTGCCTATATAATCTTTAACCCTAGTTCCCTCACTATTTTGAATAATCGATCTTTTGGCATACCTTTGGTAAGAGTATTAGCTATGTTATCCTTCGATCTCACATCGATCAAGGTGATAACTCCTTGTTCTCTCAGATAATTCAACAACGCATGTCTCAGCCTCACATGTCTTCGCTTTGAATTAAAGAGAGCATTCTTGATGACTTGGATAGTCGCTTGATTATCATAAAATAGGCTTAAAGAATTAATCTTTAGCCGAGTTAAAAGGAATATCCATAATCAGATTTTTTATCCACTCTGCCTTTTCACTGGCTGAGGCTAAAGGAAAAAGTTCCGATTCCATAGACGACAATGCAATACAAGTCCGTCGTTTGGATTTCCAAGTAATAGCAGCTCCACCCAAAGTGAATATATATCCACTAGTGGACTTACTATTTCCAATACCTAAGCACCATAAGGCATCAGAATATCCATCCACAGTTGAAGGATAACCAGAATAATAGAGAGCATAATTTTTAGTACTTTTAAGGTATCTCATTAGCCTATCGAGGGTATTCTAATGCTCTTTACTAGGATTACTAGTAAAATGACTCAGCATGCCAACTGTAAAGGTTATGTCAGGTCTAGTGCAACTAATAGCATACATGAGACTACCAAGCAGTTTCGAGTACTTTAACTGATCCACGTTGGTCCCTTCATTAGGACTCAGTCTGTTATTATAATCACATGGTGTCTCACTCGATTTACACTTATCATATCCTTAAGTAGAAAGTAATTGCTCAATATAATGAGTCTGGCTAAGGGAGATGACTTGCCGATTAAAGCTTACTTTCATACCAAGAATGGTATCAGGAATACCAAGATCTTTCATGTCAAATTCTTTAGCTAAAATAGCTTTCACGTCACTTACTATAGAATGATCGGAACGAAGAATTAACATGTCATCAACATACAAGCAAATGATGACTATCTTATTTGACATAGAACGATGGTAAATGCATTTATCTAAATAATTAGACTGAAAGCCATAACTTTTTACCACTTTATTAAATTTAAGATGCCACATCTTAGGTGCTTGTTTAAGACTATACAAGGATTTATTCAATTTACAAACTTTGTCCTCAAGACCTTTCATAACATATACTTCTGGTTGTTCCATGTTCATTTAAATCTCCATTTAAGAAAGCTGTTTTTACATCCATTTGATGTACAACAAAGTGTTCAATAGATGCCAAACCAAGAAGAATTTTTATTGTTAATAGATGACACACAAGTGAATAGACATCAAAATAGTCTATTCTACTTTGTTATTTATAGCCTTTAGCTACTAAATGTGTTTTGTATCTAGCTATTGATCCATCACTATTTAGTTTCTTCTTTAACACTCATTTACAACCTATAGCTTTAGCCCATTTTGGCAAATTTACTAGCTGCCAAGTGTGATTCTACAATAGAGAGCTCATTTCATCATCTATGGCTTCTGCCCACAGTAGAGATTCCCTAGATCTCATTACTTCTTAATAGGAGAATGGATCATCCTCAAGATGATAGCAATAAAGTCCTCACCAAAACTTTTGGGAATTCTCTCTTGTAGATACTCTAACTGGAATTGGTTCAATAGCCAACTGTGTTAAATTAGTGTTAGAAGGGCCTACTTTAGATTCTACAGGAGATTCTGAAATCATATCTGTAGATCTAGAAACATTTAAGCCTTGATCTATGAGGAATTTGTTTTCAAAGGACACTCTCTAGATTTTATCACTTTGTTAGTAGATAAATCTAAAAACCTATTTGTAGCGCTATCTTCTGCACTACCTAGATATACACAAGTAACGGTTCTAAATCCCACCTTAGAACTTAAGATCTGGTATACTTACATAAGCAATACAGCCCCAAGTCTTAAGAGTATCATATTTACAAGGGTGCTTACGCCATATCTCATAAGATGTCATGGACAACTTAGAGTGCGGCAACCTATTCAAGATGTGATTAGTAGTTAGAACTACTTCTCCCTAGTAGGAGGAAGGCATGCTAGCTAGAGTTTAACATTTCAGTTAACATTATATTCTTATGCTTGGCAACACCATTTGATTTGGGTGAATAAGGAGCAGTGGTTTCAAGTATTATACCTTTTGAAGCACAAAATTCCTTGAACCTTGACATAGTATATTCTCCTCCTCTATTACTCCTAAACTTCTTAATTTTCAAGTTGAGTTGATTTTCTATTCTAGACTTGAAAATCTTAAATTTTTTAAACGCCTCATCTTTCGATTTCAACAAATAGACATGACAATATCTAGAAAAATCATCTATGAATGTTATTAGATACTTCCGACCACCTTTAGTAATGTAATTTCTAAAGTCACAAATATCAGAATGTATTAACTCAAGAAGTTGTGTGCTTTTAGAAACCAATTTAAAGGGTTTTCTAGTGATTTTAGCTTATGCACACACTTCACACTTGTCAAATCAAATAAAAGTATCTAATGGAATGTTGTGAGTTTTAGCTAGATGTTACATTTTCCTGTAATTCACATGTCCAAGTCTATTGTGTAGCAACTTTGGATCAATCAAAGCAGAATTCACATTATTTATGCTATCAATATCTAAACTCAACCTATATATATCATTAACCATGAATGCACAACCGAAATAATATGAGTTAATAGATAAAGTTATTCTACCATTTATAGTTGAAAAAGACATATCGGCTTTATCAAGCAAACTCATAGATATCAAATTCTTTTTAAGTAAATGTACTATTCTAACATATTTCAGAGTTAGTAGTTTATCCGAAAAAAACACCAAATTTGCAGTTCCAACATGAGTCACCTTTGCCTCACCACTATTGCAATTTTCCATAATGTCTTTCACTTTTGTGACTTCAGTGAGTAAGTTCTTGTTATTTGTAACATGACAAGTAGTGCCACTGTCCAACCACCACTCAGAAGAGACGTTGGCCTTTCCATTCTTCATCATTCCAATGAAGGCTTGAGGCTCAGATCCTCTAATTAGCATATTGGCCTTATTTTGTGGTATATCATTATTTGGCTTCTTCGACAACTTACACTCTGCTGCCTAGTGGCCCCACTTTCCATAGTTATGGCACTTGCCATTTTTCTTCTTTTTGAAGATAGTCTTTTTGGCCTCTAACTGTAAAGAGGATTTACATTTTGGTGACTTGGACTTTTTCTGAGGTTTATTGGAGTGTAAAACTAAGTTGGCAACTGACTTTTGTTGTCCTACTTGTTCCAAAATCTTCCTAGTAATATTTTGATTCTCAATGTGAATATACCTCTTTAATTCATCAAGTCCCATTTGTACCTTCAGTTTGTGCATTTCAGTTTTGAAAGAACTCCATTTAGTTGGTAGTTTGCTCAACACAAGACCGATAAAGAGATTATCGGACATATCAGAATTATCATCTTTCGGCTTGTCCCTCATGTTCTCAAATTCAACTAATTGAGAGGTAATGCTAGAATTCATAGTGAATTTAAAGTCAAAAAATTTCTTTGCTAGGAGAGTTTTGGAGAGCCCCTATTGTTTTTGGAACTGAGCGTTCAAGTGATCCCTTATCTCTTTCGCTGTCTTATACTCACTATAAGTCATAGCCAAATTAGAATTTAGAGAGTTTAACAAGTAATTTCTATAAAAATCATTATCTTTATTCCATTAATATTCATCTACATCTTCAGTGGTAGATGTAAAATCACTTAATACAGTATATAATATGTCACGTTCTTTCATGCTAAATTGAACATGTAATTTCCAGTCATGAAATTCTGTACATCAAATGATTGCAACCTTATAATAGCATAGGAACTACGTTTTGCCATTTTAATTAGAGTAAAGTGTTAGAAAGAGTGCACCTTGGAGTCCTCGGAGCCACAAAGTCGAATAACTCCCATAACCTTGATCAAACCGCTCTGTAGAGATGGAATTTCCAAAACAAACCCCAAAAACAGATCTGGAGCGCTCAAAAACCTTAAGATGGATTGCCCTTGTCGCCTAAACTCTCTGGAAATTTCTGCCGCCGAAGTTCACTGGAAATTTCGTCCCCAAAATTCGCTAGAAATTTAGATAGAAACTTCCGAGTGCTGTAACTTCTTCGTCCGACCTCCGATTGACGCGAGTGACCACTCAAAACGTTTGTATCGATGAGTAGAATAAAGCCCAAGTGGTTCCACCCTCTAAAATTGGCTATGATTTTTGGGTTTTTGAATCAAAGATTTCAGTCACCCGAATTTTCAAACTCAGATTTCGGCCAATATCACCATCGAAATCGAAAATAAATTACACCCATGAGTCCGTTTTGACGAAACCTTCAAGAAGACACCTTACTCGCTCAAATCCAACACATGGACATAATACTTCAAGATTGTTGGAGGTTATAGGTTTAAAAGAGATGCAGTGGTTGCTTGAAGCATTACACCAAGAGACATCAAGTTTGGAATGCTCAACAGTGTTACCTTTAGTATAAGGAAACCCTAGAGTTTTTATATGCAAGTTATTGGGCTCCGGCTCATATGGATTCAAATAACCATGCTTTCACCTATTGGGCTTTTATGTGAACATATTATTTTGGACTATATTAATAATATATCCAACACTGCGCAGGTTATCACCGACAGAGGTTCAAAGAGTGACAGCGATAGAGCAGCACAACACAGACCCACTCAAACCTAGCTTTCACACGGTACCACACGTCCGACCGGCAAAAACCTCAGACGACAACACAGGAACACATCAACCCCCCTTAGCAAGTGACCCGTGCTCTCTCGCATTCACTTGAACTCCGACTTTCGCGATCCCCCCTTGGGAGGGATGACGTGGAGGGCACCCACTTCGCCAAGCCGCCACCTTGCCGTAACCAGAGGCATAGCAGCAAGTGCTTCGTCTACGCCCTCGCCCTGATCGTCATCCTTTGTGTCGCCTTCCTCGGGTTTGCCCTCACCGTCCGCGTCAAGAGCCTCGAGCTAAGGCTTCGCTACGTCGACGTCAAGTCCCTCGACTACTCCACTGCGGCCTCCTTCTCAACTCCCTCGATAGCGTCGCCGATTGGGGAGGCTATCCTCTAGAACACCAACTTCGGGGTCTTCGAGTTCTCAAATGGCACGGTTGTGAGCGTGTTCCAGGCAACGCTGGGCGGGGGGGAGCGTGTTCCAGGCAACGCTGGGCGAGGGGGAGATCGAATGGCACGGCTGTGAGCGTGGGACCGAGGGAAAGGGCGAGAGTGACGGTGAAGATGGAGGTGAGGTCGAGCGAGCTTGCGACGGACGTTGATGGGAGAAGGAGTCTGGCCAGCGACGTCGGCTCAAATTAGCACAAGCACGAGTGCCAGAGAGAGCGAAGATGATGGAACTTGAATTTTGAATTTACAGAAGGAAGGAAGAGAAGAGGCGTGAAGAAAGGAGAAGGTCTATAGAGGGAAAGACAACTTGCAGAAAATAAAAACCCAAAATTTTTTCAAAATGGTGCCTCATTTTTGGCAGATTGTGGGCCCCACGAGGACACGTGTCACCTTCCTACCACCTTCTTATTTGCCACACTCGAGCACAATGAGTACCCAATATTTTCTCTACTCTTCTTTCCTCTTCTTCTCGACTCCACGCAGCATATTCCTCAACTTCCTGGGAGACAACCCCCCACCAACATAACCCTGTGCACCACCAAATGTCCTAAGCCAAACGATCAAGAACGACCCGGCACGCCCATTCTCAACAAATCTCAAAACACATTGATGTCAAAAGATCCCATAAAAAGAAAAAGAAGAAAAGAGCTACTCCGAGCAGAATGCGAAAAGACACCCAGGATTTCCAGAAACCCGGAATGCCCATCTCTCACTTCACTCGTTGCTACAGATGCAGATTCCCACAAACCCAGCACTACGTCAAGTAAAAGCGAAATGGGCAGCACTCAAAACCTGAGGCTTTTGGATCCTTTCGTACTCCATGGAGCGAGAAATCTCCGCAAGGGGGCCCGGAGGGCGTTCGAAAGCTACTGGAGGAAAACTCGACGCATCACGAGGAACGTGCAATGCCGAGCTAAGCTGCTGCTCCCTAAATCTCTGCTCGCTTCTGGGCTCTCCTCCTGCGTGTGTCGTCGCTTCATCCCGACTTCCAATCCGCTTTTGGTATTTTGCCCACCCAGTCAAAGGAGCGAGAGCGAAGAAGAAGTCGTGTCGCCTTCCTACCTCGGCAGACGGACAGCGCGGTAAGGAAAAGGGATGGGCCCGGTTGGTGTCTCCTCTCGAATCGTACGATTTTATTAAATGGGTAATTTGTACGAATACGCTTTTTGTTTGCTTATGTATGAATTGTCCTCCAAAATTCAAAAATTGAGGAAAAAATAATTTGAATTTTGCGGAAAATCATGAAAACTTTATATATAAACCATACATTTCGGTATTGATATGCTTTTGAAAATTTTCAAGATATTGTATGTTAAATTAAGGTTAAGTCGCGAAAAGATTTGCGGAAACTTAAAAGCTAAAATAACGACATGTGTCAAAATAGTAGAATGTAATAATTGATCTAAGTATCCATAAGGAAAGTTGCAAGAAGATGCGCTTTGCCATTAACAAGTTCTTTGCACAGGAACTTTTGAAAAAAAAATTGAAATTATAATTCCAAGATCTTCAAAATTGAGTATATGAAATGATAAAAAAGTTGTTTTTTTGGGGAAAAAAAATTGATTTTCTATATATTAACCTTTTGGATGGTTCAATGGTCTGAGCAAGATCTACCCCGAGGAAAATTTTTTTTGTTCCTTTCATAAGACATTTGAACAATTCTCACCTATTGGAGATCGGCAAATTAGGTCTCTCATTTTATTTTAGCTAAATTAGTTTCAATTTTTTTTTAATCAAGGTCTGTAGATGATTGTCCTGCGGTTTATTTTCTTCTACCATTCAGCTTTTTATAATAATAAAAAAAAAATGTCACACTAGTGTCTAATTTGAGAATGCAATTATGCGAGGCTTGCACATGGACGGTGCTGTATTTAAACGGAACTTCAAAGAAATACCATCCCCATTCTACCCTAACAGTATCACATCAGGAGTCTTAGACCTTAAATTTAATGATAAATGCATAAGAAATTTAAAAACTTATTGCGAAAGTAGAATTGGCTTCTAAAATTTTCATAAAAAATACAATAAAGCCAAAAAAAAAAAAGAAAACTGATCGTGAAGTGAAATCATTCGTCTCAATCATTCCATTGAATACATATGGATATTATGTGTGTTTCTCTCCTTTTCTCAAAAGGTGGATGAATCTATGGTATTATGTTTGAAAGAACGGTGACGCAAAATATGGAAGCAGATACATAAAATTATATTTTCTATCTCTTTCATAAAGAATTTAATTTTGTTTCTTCATATTCTATTCAAACTTTTAATCCCCCATTTCCCCCCATTTCTTTTTACTTTCTCAAATATGGCCAAGAGAAGCATGAATTGAATGCTATGTTTTGGTCCTAAATTTTTTTGATTGGTCTTATGATTTATCTCCAAATGAGCGTGTCTCAAATGTTATCTTATGGTATCGCAACTCATTTAGAGTTTTAGACTTACATGAAATGTAAACCCTACCTCACAAAAATTTATGTGTATTTGATTCGAGTTATGTTTTTTTATAGTGTTGCCGGCTCAAATGAGTCTTTTATAAGTTTAATATCAAGTGCACGTAACCCTTATCTATAAATTTGACTTAAATGCAGCCGTCTTATTGCATGATTTCAGCGCACGCGAATTTAATATCCATGCAACATTCAATTACTTCAATCTCATCTTATTCAATAATTCATGTGAACCGGACTCATATGGATCGGCGTCATGTCCTAACTTTGGAGCCTTTAAACTAGGTTATTGATCGTTGTCTCGTCATCTCTATTCACAAACAATTCCCTCACAGCAATGAAACTAAATCTTTGTTCATTTTCATTCCATTATTTGTGGTTCATAGCAACAACTGTGACACGCTCTTGTTCGCACTCAAATCTCCGAAATCACTTTCACTTTGTTTTTCTCCATCGCAAAGTACACCTCCAATGGCATTTCCGGCGATGGCCGCTCTCTAAGCCCATCCATCACCTTCGTCCTTATCTCCATGACCGTTTCGAACAGCCCATCCACTGCCTCTGTCAGCCGGTCCGCCCCCTCCAGTAGCACCTTAGTTGCCTTCTCCAACGCGGCTGCCATTTCCCTTATCCTCTCAACCATCTCTCCGCAGCGACCTGATGCTGCGATCTCATCCATTGCCTCGATCAGGTGCCTAAGGCGCGCCTCCACGTCCTCAAACTCCCTCAAGACATACGTCTTCCTTTCTTTTTCCTGGTCGCGCCCCAACTCCGCGATAACCGCCATCTCGATCGTGCGAAAAGAGTCGCCCCAAGGAAACTCCTCCGGGACCTGGATGTGGCCAAGTGCCCCCGAGGAAGCATGAAAGGCTGCAGATATGACTCCCGCAACGAACACCGTCACGAAGACGGCAGCATGGATCACGTGGCGGACGGCTCTCTCCACTGGCGAGATCTTCCCCTGTGGAGCCGATGTCCCAATGCTAGCGGCAAGGTCTCTAGTCAGCTGCTCAATGTGGCCAGTGGGCTTCACAATGATATCCCCGCCTTCGCCCTCCAAATCTGCTAGCAAATTTCTCGCTCGACGAATTTCCTCCTCCGACGTGTTGGGGTCCAAGTGGAGGTGCTCAATCGTGATCCTCAGCTTCATGTGGCGGCGACGCAGTCGATCGATCTCGGAGGAGATGCAGTTGCAGAGATCCAGGACATTCATGCTTTCGACGAAATACCACGACGAGAGGCCATCAGTTTTGTCCAATTCGAGGTCAGGCAGCAAGGACTTCACTGCAGAATGAGCGAAGTTGAGCATGCTGACGGCAAAGGAGAGCCAGGCGAGGCTGACGGAGGCAGGGCTCAGGCCTCGGAGGCGAATGAGGAGGGACTCGTCGAAGGAGTTGGAGATGGAGTCCAGCTCCTCGGGAGGGAGCTTCGCTTCCTTCTTGTCGCCAGAACTGGGAGAGAAAAGGCGCGACAAGGAGCTCAGGTTGATATGCATTTTTGTCAGATATGAGATAGAACGAAACTTGTTTTTTCCTTTCCCGGAAAATTGAGATGAGAAAGTGGTGGAAAGTTTTGACGCATGAACTTCGTGAGCGCAGGCTGCATTTATAGAGTAGGGTTTTCTCTTCTAGGAGTGCAAGAGAAATGTGACTATGGAAATAAATCCCAACCATTAATTAAGAAGAGATTTCTTGGTAGGCAATCAGAAAGATGAAGGCCTAATAAAGCATCTCTCTTCATGCTTTTCTGGCCTCCTCATATGATAAGGATACTGTTCGAGAAAACTTAGCCATTTTATGTCCTAATCATACTTACCTTTTTATTTGGTCGGTAGTACTAAAAAAGGATTTGACTAGTATAAAGGCATGTTTGGTAACACTCTCGGTAATAACTGATTCTATTTTTTTTTGTTCCCGTAGATAAAAAAAGAATAGAAATCCGTTTGGCAAATTTTTTGTTCCTAGGAACAAAAATCAATTTTTTTGTTCTCGGGGATAGATTTGAAATAGAATTAAGAAGTTAAAAAACGTTGCTTATTATTCCCGAGAACAATTTCTAGAATTAATTATATTTTTCTTTTCTCTTCTTCTCTTTCCTTTCTTCTTCTTTCTTTTGGCCAGTCGCCGGCCTCGGCCATGGCTGGCAACATCACTGGAGCATTGCCGGCTAGAGCCTCGCCTAGATTTAGCGAGGTAGAGCTCACCTAGCCACCGGTGAGGCTTGGCCTCACTGGCCACCTCCAGGTTGGCATCGCCTGGCGATGGCCCGGCAAGGCCAAGCCTCACACAACGAAGGTGAGGCATGGCCTCGCCAACCGGTACGAGGCTCAACCTCACTAGGCCAAGGCGAGGCTAACACCATGCTGCCTGGGCGAGGCCAAGGCTCACCTTGGCCAAGCAAGCCTCCGGCAAGTTCACCAGACCTTGCCTAGTCTGTCATTGTCCACCGCCATGGTTGGCAACCGGCTACCAAGAAGGTGGAAGAAGAAGAGAAAAAAAAAAGAAAAAAGAAAAAAAAAGGAAAAAAATAATAAAAGTATTAAAAAATTAAAAGAGACAAAAAAATTTAAGGATCCCATCAAATGCATTCCTACTTCGGAAGTAGAAATTTTGAACAGTTACCAAACGTATTTTTTTTTTAAACTGTTCTTGAGAATAGAATAAAAAAATCAATTTTGATAAAAAAATTGTTCCCGAGAACCGAATCGTTACCAAACATGCCTTAACAGTATTGATACAGATAATTTGTAACAGAGCAAGAAGGACCACACATTATGGAGTGCATGCACAAAATCTGTTTATTGGAGCCCATACCCATGTGAAAATATGTGATGATGAATGCATTGTCGCTCTTTCAAGAGGAACGATGCAGTCGGCTTATCAATTTTCTACTAATGATTGCAGCATCACGTCATCACCGATAATGAATATATCGATTAGTCAAAAATTCCGATTAAGGAACATATTGACTGTTTTCCTATATATAAACTATTTAATTGATGATGGAGGGTCTGGGGATCCGAAGATTGTGTGATTGCAACAAGGCTTCAGCAGGCAGGCTGCACTCTAGGCGGCGGCTAGGAAGGATCGCTAGACCAGCAGCCAGACCAACAATGAATGTATAATGATGGTGATTCCACACCAGGCTCAATACAATAAATAATTGAATAAAGGGGCTCCTAAACTAAAAAGGAGACCCCCGGTAGTTGGGGGGGTCTAATTCCAAACTTTTCTCTCGAGTATCCCCCCAAACAAAAAAAAATGGACGTCACTTTGGGACACATGCGGATAGCCGTCCCGCGTGACTAAAAGTAAGCCAAAAGAGCTCAAACTCTTTTAGTTCCACTGAGAAAGTCGAGTCTTATAAAAGACGCCACTCTACGAGGGAAGTCCTCGGGTCGAGTCTTTGCGAGTTCATCCCAAAGAAAGCGAACCCCTTCCTGGTCGGGAAGATGCAGATAAAAGGCCAATAGCCTCATGTCAGCTTCTACGGCATAAGCTTTAAAGAAGAGAGCTATCAAGGCTAATAATAAATAAAGATTTCATAAGATAAGAAAATCAATTTTTTTTTTGAAAGGGAAATCCCGAGAAATCCGTCAATAAATGACGAACCCCATTATACAGATGATAGGACAGGGCTAAGGCAGTAATCTCGACGGGGATTAGGATGAACTTTGATGAATAAAAGAAGAATTGGTAGAAATTCTCATAGGTGAAGCAAATCAAACCTATTTTCAGACAAAGAAGATAAAAAAACAAAACTATAGTGGCTAGGAAAGCTCCGGAGATTCTATGGGAAATTGGAAACGTCGAAGTGAGCTGTGGCTTATAAATAGGAAGATGAGGAGATAACGGGCGAAGGATATTCATGATATTAGGTTGGATCTCTCTTCATTCGCTCTGTTCGCGGAGCGGCATACCGAAAAAAAGAAAAGCGGAGGCCCGCCATCTGCTAGCATTGTGCTTTGGAATCGATTCTTTATCAATGGCCCACCCTTTCTTTGAACCTTGTCAATGATCGAACTTAAAGATATGAACTGAGTGCCATTTGATGAGTAACTGAGAACAAGGGAGAGGGATATAGAAAGGATGAAGTAATGAAAGAGGAAGTCATTGCTAGTAGTAAGGACTTGTCACGATCCATTGGTTCATATAGAATCCATGTCCTAGGTGTATCAAAAAACATTCTTTTCGCTAAGCGTATATAATAAAATAGAGTAAAAGGGTCCACCCCGAAACCGAGGGCGTACTAACTAACAGCTGAGTCCTCTCCGAACCGCAGGAGATAGTTGCCCATCATACGGCTCACCAACTTCACTTGCCTATATGGAAGGCTCGCTCCGTATGGTGAAGCACATCTGGACTTTGTTCATGGATAAGGAGTCGCTTTGGTGCAAGTGGATCCACTCCACATTCCTTAAAAGGAAGAATTCTGGGTGGTTAAGAAAACGACCTTTTGCTCTTGGGCCTAGAAGAAAATTTTACAACTTAGAGTAGAAGTCCGACTCAATTTTTGGTGGAGAATTGGGGATGACCTTTCTATGTCACTTTGGTTTGATAACTAGCATCCTAGGGGGACGCTGAATTTTGTTTTCTCGGATGTGTTTATCTATAACTCTAGCCTTTCTAGAGAGGCTTCAATTGCAGACCTCTATGCGAAGGATGGGCAGGCTTTAAGGTCGGTGTTGGAGTCGTGGGAGATTCGGTGTTGGAGTCGTGGGAGATTCTCCTCCCCTCCCTCTCTCTTAACCAAGATTGCTTTTGTTGGAAGGATAATCCGGCGGGGTTCACGGTGGCCACGGTGTGGGAAACCTTTAGGAAGAAGAAGCCCTGAGTTTAGTGGCATCGTTTCATTTGGAACAATGCCATTACACCTAGGTACCAATTTCACCTTTGGCTTGTTGCCAAGCATAGGCTTCCCACCCAAACTTTCCTCCTCTCTTATGGCAGAATTGATACTACTTTTTGCCCCTTTTGTGAGGAGGTGCCTGACTCTATTGACCATCTATTTTTTGAGTGTCAGGTCACGGCTGGTTTAGCTTTCTTTTGGGCAACCAAATGTAACCTTCCATGGCAAAACCAGTCTTGGGATGAAAATCTCCTTTGGGCCACAACCTTTCTTGTGGGCAAGGACTTCTTCAAAAGCATGGCGCGGTTTTCTTTTGGCGCTCTCTGTCATATCATTTGGAGGAATAGGAACAATATTCTCTTCAGAGACGAGGTGCTTTCCATTCCAGCCATGAAGAATCATCTCCTTAAAGTGGTCAAAGTTAAGGCACTCTCTTTCAGGGATTTGGAAGATTCCTTCAGGAATAGGAGACTACAGCGTAGCTGGGACCTAGATCCGAGTATCTTTGCTCCGTGTGTTTCCCTCTTGGGTGACTAGCCATCTCTAGACCAACCATTGTTGGTCTTTGTGTCGTCATGCTTATCTGGCAGTTGTTCATGCCGTTTGGGTGTCTTCCTTTTCTTTTCTTGCTCTTGCCGCTTGGCCTCTTTGTCGGCTTCCTTCCACTCGTAATGAGCCTGTTCATCTTGAGTGCAAGTTTCTGAAGCCGGTTCGTTCTATACTTTTTGGTCTTCCCCATTTATATATTGCTTATTTTACCAAAAAAAAAAAAAAACTATTTAATTGATGATCAAAATGTTCAAAATAAAAGAGTGACAGACCGTTATATCTTCATTATCGCAATGGCTGCATGTATTTCATCGGCCCTTCATACACTTTCCTTATATTTTTCAGACAATACTTCCCTTTGCATTGTGCGGTAGAGTTACAGCCTAAATGAGAGGAAATTAGTTGTCAAATGTGGCCCTAGCTACACTTTGCTTATATTTCTCGAATAATTATTGTCTTTCACTTTGTGCGGTGGTGCAACAGTGCAAACAAGAGAAAATTTGCCGATGATTGAACTAGGGAAGTAGATATTAGCAACAAATTTAAAGAGTAATGTACCAATTTAGCATTTATATTGACGTGCCTAGTAAGTTTAGACAATGAACGTATTTCAAATGAACCTAAACTACTAAATGGACTGTAAATATGTTGTGTTTCTTTGGTAACAATATTCTTATAACTTCATTCATCAAAGTTTTAACATCTCTGCTATATATTTAAAGAAACAATGGTGGTTTTTGTCGCTGTTTGTTCGTTCAATTTTATTTATTTATACTCCTTAGATTTATTAAAGAGTTTTTTGACTCGACATTGATATTTTAACTTTATATCTAGAGGTTTTGGTAATGTTAGGGAATAAATCTCAGCCACTAATACCATTTGGGAGGTAATTAAAAGCTAGGCTGCCCCTTTTGTAGTTGTTTTACGCTGCGTCACCGGCCTTATCCAAGTAACTTAAGCTTTCCCCGATATACTTTCCTTTTGCTGTTAAAAAAAATTATTTTGCTCCAACAAGAAATAGCCACTTGTTGCCACAAATAAGAGAATTTATCGCCAATATAGTGATGGAAAAAGTTATAAGTGACATTTTTGAACATTCAATGTATTTATTCTAGAATATGGATCGATGTATTTGGTAGGCTGAGGAATGCAATTGCCTCAAAGCAATGAAACTAAATCTCCGATCATTTTTATTCCTTTATATGCGGTTCATAACAACTGTTACACCCTCTTGCTCGCACTCAAATCTCAAAAATCACATTCATTTTGTTTTTCTCCATCACAAAGTAGGGGTGTCCAAAACTTGAACTCGACCCGAAACCGACCCGAACACGAAACAAGTTGAGTGTATGTTTCGGGTTTTAATATTGTTTGGGTAACAATTACAAAACAAGCAAATAAACATGTTTTGGATCGGGTTAAGGTGGAAACATTGTTCGGCCCGTGAACATATTATTTACTCCAAACAATGAAACAAACACATCTCACCCAAACACAAAACACTCCACACCCAAAGCCAAACGCATCAGACCTTGACGACTCTGCCTTCTCGTTGTCTCCCCTCGTCGACACTGCCGCCGTCGACGACTGCACCTCCTCCTCGACTCTACTGCCACCCTCTTCTTTGCTCCTCACTTTCTAGGGTTTCGTTTCGCGGTAAGATCTCCGCCGTCAGTCCTCTTTCGAGCCATCTTCGTCCCCAATTTACAGCCGGGGAATCAAGCTCTGGTGGTTCATCGTCTCGCCTTACGATCGTTATTACCGGCACTGCCCTCTCCTCCCTTTCTTTTCCTTCTTGTGGGTTTTCGTTTTCTTGTCGCCCTTCATCCTAATTTTCGGGCTTTTGTTGGAAAGCTCGGAGTTTGCTCTGTTTTTCTGTCCAATGCTTGTGAAGTGAGAACGACACTGAATCTTGCGGTGCTTTGCTTCCAACTCCGTGTGTTCTTCGCGGGCGTCTTTCCCTGTTTGTTTTTTTGATGTGGTTTCTGGTTCTTTCTTTTGGATTGTGCAGAAAAGTTTGTTTCTTTTCGCTTGTTGGTTTTGCAAAATCTTGTTCCTCTATTCTGAATAAACTCTCTCCTCTTTCGTCTCTTTTGTTCCTTTTCAGTTAAAATAAACAAATTCACCATATGTGGATTCTTGGCGAAAGTGTAATTTTGTTCGATTCTTTCTTGGCTTTCTTAAAGGGTATGGGTTGTGATAAGGTGATCTCATCTTGGATACATATATGACTTTCCTTTTACTAAACTTATTTCTTGCTTTCAATAAGTAGAGGATTGATTTTTTGGCTCATCTTGATGCATCATCTGTATTGAGGATTACATCCTCTTAGTTTGGGTTTTTTTTTTTGGTCGATAATACGTTTACTATTCATTTACGTAGATAAGTTCGGAGTAATTACATCAAGAACATCAGCGCATAATAAATCAAACAAGGCTGTCAGGGGATTACTCATCCATTTTCTAGGGAGATAATTTTGTCGTTGGGCTTTTGTAACCCAGTCTGCAGGCCTATTGGCTTCTCTACTGTGGTGGGCCAAAGAAAGACCCGTGAACTTGTTTAACTTTTCCTTGATCTGGTCCATAATCAGCAACACCTCCCATTTAAAGTCTTCCTCGAACTGAACTCCCCGCACGAGCAGCAGACTATCTGTTTGTACTTCCATTTGTTCCTCAGATCTGTCGGAGAGGAAACTTAGGGTTTCCAAGAGAGCAATTGCCTCTGCTTGATCCACCGAAGATGCCGCCACATTCATGGAGAAGCCGTCTACCAGGCGACCTCGGGAGTCCCGACATATGCAGGTGACGGCAACTCTGTTAGCGTCTTCTCCTGTATCCTCTTCCAGATCTACTGTCTCGCGTTCATGCCAGCCAAAGGAGGCGCCAATGTTAATTTTGAGTGAGCTGGGGGTCGGGGGTTGCCACCGATTCGTGTAAGTCTCACTTTCTTTCTTCTTTGGTGTTGTTCTGTTCCAAGTTTCGAAATTTTGCTGTAACGCTTTTGATCTGAACAGGGTCTGCTTTAGGAGGAGGGGTTTTTGGTCGAAGATATACTTGTTTCGGTCTTGCCAGATGCTCCACAAGGTAGTAGCGATCTGATTAAACTTTAATGAGCTTTGTGGGTCTTTTTTCCTCATGTATAGCCAGTCGTCAATTCTTGTTAATCCTAATATGGTCATCTTGATTTTCATAGGGTTTGCTTTCCATATTTGAGCTGTCCAAGGGCATAACAGCAACATGTGTTTGATGGTCTCGGCTTCTTGTTTGCAGATGGGGCATAGTGGATCAAGTACTATTCTCCTTCGGTGTAAGTTGTCCATTGTAGGTAGTGCATTTTGGCATACATTCTAGATAAATTGTTTGACTTTAGGTAGAGTATCTGAATGCCAAATATGTTTCCAAGGGTTTGGATTTGTTTGGTGAGAGGACATTGTTGTTGTAGGTGGTGGGTTGGCTGCTCGGTCTCGTGTAGTGAAATAACCACTCTTTACTGTGTAAGACCCTGATTTGTTATGCATCCATACTAATCTGTCCTTTGTCGTTAGTAGTCCAATAGGAATAGCAAGGATTTCCTGCACCCTTTTTTCATCAAACATCATTCAAAGCAATGTTTCATTCCATATGCCATTCCCCTGTTCTATGAGTGCACCTACTTTTTCTGGCTCATTTCTTGTAACCGGGCCTCCAATTAATCCGCTTTTCAACCATTTGTCCTCTCTCATTGAAATTTTCTGACCATTGCCAACAGACCATATAACATTTGGTGCTATGGAGTTTCTTCCCACAATAACGCTTCGCCATCCCCACGATGGTCGTGAACCGTTTCTGGCTTGCCAGAAATCGCAATGTGGATAATATAGGCCCTTCATTAGTTTGCTTAATAGGGAATAAGGTTGCTATGAAATGCGCCATGCTTGCTTTCCTAGCATGGCCTCGTTGAAAGTTATTAAATCTTTGAAGCTAAGACCTCCTTCATCTTTTCTGAGTTTCAATTTCTCCCATTTTTTTCCAATGAATCCCAGCAATATTTTTTCCATTCTTCCACAAAAAATTTGCAATCTTTTTCTCTATTGCTTTGCATATTGACACCGGGATCTTGAAAATAGACATTGCGTCTTGTGGAATAGCCTGCACCATTGATTTAATCAAAATTTCCTTACCTGCTTTTGTTAGCAAATGTTCCTTCCAACTTTCTAATTTCTTGTTGGCTCGAGCCAAAATCCAGGCGAAAACATCTTTCTTTGAACCTCCCCAATCCGAAGGAATACCTCAATACTTCCCTATTTTGTCTATTTCTGGGACCCTCAACTCTGCTGCCATATTTCTTCTTAGGTTCATTGGGCAATTCTTGCTAAAGTACATACCTGATTTATTTAGGTTTATGGCATTGTCCTGAAGCAAAACAATATTGGTGTAGTATTTCCGCCAAATTCTGACATTCCAATATAGTGCCATGGAGGAAGAAAATGGAGTCGTCCGCAAATAGCAAGTGTGATAGAGTAGGACAGCCACTATTCAGGTTAATTCCCCGAATTGTACCATCATCTACTGCTGTTTTCATTAGATGTGAAAGGACATTAGCCACTACGATGAAGAGATAAGAGGAGAGAGGGTCCCCTTGACGAATCCCTCTTATAGGCTTAAAGAAAGGTTGGGGCTCACCATTGAAATTAATGCTAAAGGAGACCGTTGAAACACATTGTATGATCCATTGCACCCACTTCTCATAGAAACCCATCTACCATAAATTCAAAATTTCACACCTGCAGACCTTCTCCTTTCTTCAACTAGCGATGTGGTCGAGGGAGTTGAGAAGGAGGCCGCGGTAGAGTAGTCGAGGGACTTGATGTCAATGTGGTGAAGCCTAAGCTCGGGGCTCTTGACGTGGACGGTGAGGGCGAACCTGAGGAAGGCGGCGCGGAGGATGACGATCGGGGCGAGGGCGTAGACGAAGCACTTGCTGCTATTGCGCCTCTGGTTGCAGCGAGGCGGCGGCTTGGGGAAGTGGGCGCCCTCCATGTCGTCGATCCCAAGGCAGGATCCGAAGGGTGCGATTGGGCTGGTCAGATCTTCTTTAGGCATCGCGAAAGTCGGAGTTCAAGTTTGAGGGTTGGGCTTACAACCGTGTTTGGTACAGTTCACATGACACCATTGTAGCATTATGAAACATGCGGTTGACCCTTTGAAGGGTTCCTATTAGACCTGACTGTAATCAACCTTTTTATAAAGAAAAATTCTTAGTTGGTTACCCCAAATAATAGGTGATCAGGTTAGAGATAGAATTAGAGAAGAATACAGTGGCCAAATTCCTTATGATCTACTTTCTTATGGAGAAATAGTCTCTTATGTTTATAGGCAAAAAACACAAATGTGTAATACAATCAAATTACAAAGACAATTCAAAGAAGAACAATCTCTCACCAATAGAAGTTTAGGAGATTTTTGTGTTCAATACAATCCCTCTTATAATGAAAAACAAAACCAAAATGTAAAGGAACTTGTCCTTCTGAAAAAAGAAAAAAAAAGAAACATCGCAACAAACCTCAACCTCGTAGGAATAAACAAAGACATCAAAATAACCAAAATAGACCTCACACTGATAGAGAATTTTTTAAAGACATTAAATGTTACTCTTGTGGTAGAAAATGTCATATTTCAAAATACTGAGGGTTAATAAAAAATCGAATGAACTTTCTTTAGATGACAATATTTTATACCAGTTAAATAACATCCTTATAGATAATAGAGACACTTCTTCTTATGAACTTCCTGAAGAGGTTAACGAAATAGAATCCTCTTCAGATTCTGATTATGAAGACGCCTCTCCAAAAAAACCCATTCCTAACGTAAATGTCTTAACAAAAGAAGAAGAATTCCTTCTCAGCACTGCTGATAAAATAACCAACCCTGAAGCCAAAAAAGAATACTTAGATAGACTTCACTCTTCTATGAATATTACCACTAAGCCCAATACTTCCTACAATCTTAAAGACATTCTAAATAGAAACAAAAAAACCCCAATTCAAACCTATAAATATTAATGATCCAGTTCCAACATGGAAGGGGGAGGTGAGGGGTTCAAATCCCCACCTTCTCAGGGGGGGATGGGGTGGAGACGCGTAAGTTTCAAGAGTGGGTTTCGACTCCCACGCCCTGCAAGAGGTAGGGCAAAAGTCTGAGAGTGAGTGTAGAGTAGGAATATAGTAGGACTGACAAAAAAAACCTATAAATATTAATGATCTCCAAAATGAAATAAAACAACAAAAATTAGAAATATAAGCCTTGAAAAAGACTCAATTAGAAATGAAACAAGAAATTTTTGATATAAAGTCTCTTGTCATAAAAGGAAAGACAAAATTAGAAGACCAAAATGAAATCACCAATACTTCTGACCCGGCCTTCCTCATGTTATTAACAGAAATAACATCTAGGAAATGGATAATAAGTATAATGATAAAAATCAATAATGAGTATATTATTGAAACAACAACACTCTTTGATACAGTGGCTGATCTCAATTGTATCAAAGAAGGTCTTGTTCCAACAAGATACTTCGATAAAACTTCTGAATCTCTAAAATCAGCCTCTGGAGACAAATTAAATATCCAATACAAATTGCCAAAAGCCTTAATAGTAAAAGACCAAATGTCTTATAAAATATCTTTTATTTTAGTTAAAAATATGAGACAACAAGTTATTCTTGGAACACCTTTCATACAATTAATTCAACATTTTACAGTTACTAATGAAGGTATTGAAACTCATGCTCTAAATAGAAAAATCACTTTTAACTTCATAACAAAACCACAAAAAAGAAGCCTAAATATTTTACAAGAACACTCTATTTTAGAAATAAATTGCCTAATAAAAGACAAAGAAAACCAACTTTAATTCTTAAAAGAAGATTTAGAATTCAAAAGAATAGAATAAAATCTTATAAAACCAAACATCATAGAAAATATAGCTTCCCTACAAAAACACATAGAAAAGACTATATGCTCTACTTTACCCAATGCTTTTTGGGAAAGAAAGAAGCATATTGCTGATTTACCTTATGAACGAGAATTTTCTGAAAACAAAGTACCTACAAAAGTCTGTCCTACACAAATGAATCAAGAAGTTCTGAAATTTTGCCAAACAAAAATACAAGATCTCTTAAATAAAAAGCTCATAAGAAAAAGCCAATCACCTTGGAGCTGTTATGCTTTTTATGTCAATAAAAATGCTGAACTAGAAAGAGGAGTTCCCAGATTAGTTATTAATTATAAACCTCTAAACACAGCCCTTAGATGGATAATATATCCAATACCCAATAAAAAAGATTTGCTAAACGGATTAAGTAGATCAAAAATATTTTCAAAATTTGACATGAAGTCAGGATTTTGGCAAATACAAATTAATGAAAAACATAAGTACAAAACAGCTTTTACCGTCCCTTTTGGTCAATACGAATGGAATGTTATGCCATTTGGTCTCAAAAATGCCCCTTCAGAATTCCAAAGAATCATGAATGATATCTTCAATACTTACTTAGAACACATCATAGTCTATATAGATGATCTCGTTTTTTTCTCTAATATAGAATAGCATTTCAAACATTTTTATACTTTCATAAAAATAATCATACAAAATGATTTAGTAGTCTCTCCCACTAAGATTGCACTCTTCCAGACCAGGTTCAGATTTTTAGGTCATTACATCCATTTAGGCACCATATCTTCCATAGAAAGATCAATCTCATTTACTGATAAATTTCCATATGAGATTAAAGACAAAACTCAATTACAAAGGTTTTTAGGTAGCGTCAATTATATTATAGATTTCTTTCCTAATATAAACATTCTTTGCAAACCTTTACAGCAAAGGTTACGAAAGGATCCTCCGCCATGGACTTCGGTCCATATTGACATTGTCAAACAAATAAAGATTCATATAAAAAAAATATCATGCTTACACCTAGCTGACCCTTTTGCTTTCAAAATAGTATAAACAGATGTTTCAGAATTAGGATATGGTGGCATTCTCAAACAAGTCAACAACAACAAAGAACGAGCTGTTCAGTTTATATCAAAATATTGGAATTCCACCCATCAAAATTATTCAACAATCAAAAAAGAAATACTTACCATAGTTTTGTCAATATCAAAATTCTAAGAAGATTTATTGAATAAAAAATTTCTTTTGAGAATTGATTGCAAATTAGCCAAAGATATTTTACAAAAAGACGTATTGAACATTGCATCAAAATAAATTTTTGCCAGATGACAAGCCATATTTTCAGTATTTGATTTTGACATTGAATTCATAAATGGTTCTACAAATTCATTACCTGATTTTCTCACAAGATAATTTTTACAGAGGATACCATCATGTTAAGATCCAAAAAAAGACAAAAAAGACAGGCAAATCCATTGCCGAAACTTCCAATATACCACCAAAGCCAATGGGCTTGACACCCATCAAAACATGGCTTCAAATGACAGAAAACAATCAATCATTTTTACAACACCCAATACCAAATACACCTTCAAAAGAAGAACCCATACAAGCCTTTGACCAACTAGCTGCCGTACTACCCAAAGAAACACTACTATTACTAGCCCAATCTTTACAAAAAACAGTAAAGAAAAAGCCATCTAGTGCCATTGAGGTAAGTAACAATCCTTCCTCGCTTGCTATACAAAAACAAGCGGAATACAAAAGAATTTCGAATGAGGTGGTTATTAGGCCACAGGTAACCCCTCATTCTCAAAGATCAAAGTTTTTCCCCGAAACATCTTTTAAAAAAATACTGACTATAGAAGATGGATTCTACGATAAAGATCCAATCAAATTCGCAAAAAACATCTTTCTAAAAAATTGGTTTTTTAAACCACATAATACTAACAAAACCCTTGCTTATTATGAGCAAATCTTAGTAGAAACAGAATCGGCAAAGTTTACTCACTTTGTTGATAAAACCAATTCAGAAAACATCTTATACTCCACTATATCCATCGATAAAGTCATACACCCCTTAGACTGGGGAGATTTACCTCATATGCCTAGCAAAATTCCAAACAGACTTACTCAAATCTTATCATACTCCTCCTCATATACTTACTGGGACTACCAACAAGCCTGGTGGAATGTCTGCTATAGACAAAATACAAATTTCCAACATACTTGGCTAGTATTTTTCAAAGATAATTTCCCACGACAAAGCCTACTAAACTAGTTCGACTCCTGGTGGGATTTCTTTGGTTCTTTGGACATGATACTACACCCTACAGTCAATTAAGGATACCGAATATTTCGTAAACACTTTGTACCAACTCAACATGATCTAAGGTTTTCATGCCTTACGCATTTTTTTCATAATATTCAAAATCTCATTGGTAACAGCTTGGGAATTTGAATACAATACATCCACCAAACTGATACTCATACTTGCCCGAAAATACAAGACAAAATAGTGGGACGGATTCAGATTCCATGAACAAAGATCTGAAGCAGCGGTTAAGATATGGCTAAATAGCCAGAAAACTCAGATACCCACAGCCCCATCAAATACATCTTTTTTACAGGAGAAGAACCATTGCAAGTGCAACATTGGCTGTAGTCCAGAGTAGAGAGGAATACTACAACATTCTCAGAACAATGCTCTCAGAGGCGGAAGGATCACAATGTGGATCTTCCAAATCTCAAGACAATCCAGACGGATCCTCATAGTCACATCACAGTGGAAACACCAATGAAGACGATTGCTACGGGACCAACTTAGACAGAGATTAAAGCCAAGACATTACATGCCAACACTGTTACAGCGGCGCAAATGCTATACACTATAGCAAAATAGGCATACACTGTTCACTATTCACTATTCACTTAGTACTATTCACTTTACACTATTCAAACACTGTAGCACCTCCTATAAATACACTCTCTCGACACAATAGAGGGGGACTCGAAATTTTTCAGATCTCTCTTCTCTCTTCTTCCTCCTCACCCTCTTGTAAACCCTCATCCTTTCAAGCCTCAAGCTTTCTTACCTTGTACCTCCTGGTTTCAAAGTAAGTTAGTTTTTCATATACATAGTTTTAAACATGGTTACCAACTTACATGATAGTTGGTTAATCATTTCTTGTAATACAAACATCAATACTCCCTGAAGTGTGGATTACTGCCTAGTGGATGACTTGATGTTTTAGTTTTTGTATCTTTCAATACATGTAATTTTCAATTTATTTAATAGAAGTTCAAACCACCTTCATGGTTGGTTTTTGTTCATGCATACTCTTACTTTACATTTTATATATTGCCTTTGCCCTTCACATTATTTTTAATTCTCGCAATTTTATTTAGTTCTTATACAGTCTTCATACATTCCTTGTTCTTATAGATCTGTTAATCTCTTATACTTTCTTGTTCTCTCATATAATACTCCGATCCTAACCCCTTTATGGTATATATATATATATATCAACCTCAGCCCACAAGATTTGTCGAAACTTCTTTCGATCACGTATTTGGTGAACTACAATTTGTTTTATGTCCCTGATCTTGATCGTGCAAAATATCATGTGTTCTCAATAGTTTCTTGAGGGCCTCAAGGAGGCAAGCTCGGCAGAAAACACAACTTGCCTATAGAAAAGACGAAAAATAAAATAAAATTGTAGATTATCATTACATAATTCAATCAATCATTATTTACATTTGCCAGATTTTAGGAGTTTGTGTGGATGACTAGATCCAGATCCAACATAAAGTCTTAGTCCTCTCTATTTCTCTGGCAAATCCCAAAACCAAATGAATCTCATCCTCAAGCTTCAATTTGTTTCCTTTATGGCGAGATGATCCTGAAAGCATGCTCTTGGTCGGTGCAGTTGTCCACCATAACTACCCATCTGCTCTTCTTCCTCCACCCTTCGCTGCCGTCGATCTTGCCTTGGGCTTTAGCACCTTCCTATGCCGCCTCGAACGCCCTGCGCGGGTCATCACCAACGGAGGTTCAAAGAGTGACAGCAACAGAGCAACACAGCACTGACCCAATCAAACCTAGCTTTCACACGGTCCCGCATGTCCGACCGGCAAAAACCTCAGATGACGACACAGGAACACATCAACCCCCCTCAGCAAGTGACCCGTGCTCTCTCGCATTCACTTGAACTCCGACTTTCACGATGCCTAAAGAAGATCCGACCAGCCCAATCGCGCCCTTCGGATCCCCCCTCGGGAGCGATGACGTGGAGGGCGCCCACTTTGCCAAGCCGCCGCCTCGCCGCAACCAAATGCATAGCAGCAAGTGCTTCGTCTATGCCCTCGCCCCCGATCATTATCCTTTGCGCTACCTTCCTCGGGTTTGCCCTCACCGTCCGCGTCAAGAGCCCCTAGCTCAAGCTTCGCTGCGTCAACGTCAAGTCCCTCGACTACTCCATTGCGGCCTCCTTCTTAGCTCCCTAGATCGTGTCGCTGGTTGGGGAGGCTATCCTCTGGAACACCAACTTCGGGGGGTTCAAGTTCTTGAACGGCACGGCTATGAGCGTGATCCATAGAGGGGCAACGCTGGGCGGGGGGAAGATTGAAGGAGGGAGAGCGGGACCGAAGGAGAGGGCAAGAGTGACGGTGAAGATGGAGCTGAGGTCGAGCGAGCTTGCGGAAGACGTTGACGGGAGCAGGAGCTTGGCCAGCAACGTTGGCTCAAATATAGCATGAGCACGAGCACCGGAGAGAGTGAAGATGATGGAACCTGAATTTTGAATTTACAAAAGGAAGGGAGAGGAGAGGCGTGAAGAAAGGAGAAGGTCTTTAGAGGGAAAGACAACTCGTAGAAAGGAACTCGAAAATTTTTCAAAATGGTTCCTCATTTTCAACAGATTGTGGGCCTCACGAGGACACGTGTTGCCTTCCTACCACCTTCTTATTTGCCACGCTAGAGCACAATGAGTACCCAATATTTTCTCACTCTTCTTTCCTCTTCTTCTCGACTCCACGCAGCATATTCCTCAACTTCCTGGGAGACAACCCCACCCCCCCAACATTACCCTGTGCACCACCAAATGTCCTAAGCCAAACAATCAAGAACGACCCGACACGCCCATTCTCAACAAATCTCCAAACACATTGATGTCAAAAGATCCTATAAAAAGAAAAAGAAGAAAAGAGCTACTCCGAACAGAATGCGAAAAGACACCCAGGATTTCCAGAAACCCGGAATGCCCATCTCTCACTTCACTCGTTGCTACAGATGCAGATGTTGGACGCAAATTACGTAACCCCAAGATCTCCATAACAAGAACAAGAACAAGCATAATTGAGTAGAAAGATTAACGCACCTGTTTTGGAATCCATCAAATATAAAGCGGAAGCAGAAAAGGGATTACCCACTCATCAAGGGGATCCACTATTCTTGAAGCGGAAGCGGAAACACAATGTTCCACGCGCAAGTCCTTCTCCTCTATTGCCCTCCGTATCACTGGCTCAATGAGGCGACCCCCCTCACGTGTAGCGTTAGGAAAACGCCCCTTAGGTGAGGATACATGTGAGAATTAGAGTTAGAGGAGAGACTTGAGCACTATTTATAGAGTTTCCAGCCAGTCCCTCTCATTACGGGCCAGGCTCAACTCGGCCCACACTAGCCAGCCCATATTAGACTAATTAAGAAACCTTCTATCTCACCTTAGACCAAACCCCGTAAAACGGTAAACGTTAAACGGTAAATTACAATATCAATTAATGTAGTCCACAATTAGAAAAACTCTTACATTCTCCCACTTGGACTATATTAATTGAAATCGTACCTTATGTGCGCACATTGGTCTAGAGATAATTCTTAATAGTCAATCATATCCCATAAAGTCTTAAACACCGAATCATGGCGGTAACTGCATGTATACACACAGAGCCTTCCATGGTCACGAGTGCTCTCGACTTTATTAATATGGATTCAATATGGTAGTGTGTCAAATGGATAACATTTCTCATAGAGAGATCCCATTTGTCAGTCACCATTCTCTTACCTTAGGTGTCATAAAAAACTTATGCCACTAGAGAATGCTTTATGGTTCCAATGAACCCACATATGTCTTGTCCTTATGGTTAACCTTTCTTTATGTATCACAAGACATATGCACAAGGCTAATAACCGGATGCCCGGATGCCCTAGCCTTTACTCAAGGTTTATACAATCCCTTGAGACTTTATTAATATGTATTCAACATAATAACAACACATTCAAAATATTTTATTGAATGCAAAAGTTGATACATATCAAACCGTTACAAAGTGTAACGAACACAGATGAAACCTTTATTAGAGTAAAGCCAAAATAGCTCCCACTAAACAATAGTATCCGAAGATACTCCTAGGCCCATGCTTAATGACATGTCACTCAAATACACATGGACATAGGTTTTTAATTAGTGGATCTGCAATCACAACATCTCGTGAAAATATGTTATATTATAAGTCACCTTTCGTACCGTTTCTTTATGATAAAAAATATTTGACCACCATATATTTAGACCCCTTGAGACCTCGTAGTAAATAAATAATACTACAAATTTGTTATCTCAATACAACCGTATGGGTCTATCCATCAAGTTAAAACGATCAACTCCGTCATAAGGTTCTGGAGCCTAAAAGCCCAAGTAACAGCCTAAAAGAATGTTACTAACACTGCTTACATAGTATAAGATAACAAAACTTTATTTACTACACTTCCTACTAACATAAATCTGTATTCCGTTATTGATTGCATGTCATCAGAACAGCCAACAAAGTTTACATCTAAATACTCTACTAACTGCAAGAATTGAACATAGCTATAAATTAGCATATAATCTCTTGTCTTCTTTAAGTACCTTAAAACCTTCTTGACAGCAACCCAGTGATCATGTCCTGAATTTGACCGATATCTGCCTAGAAGTCCCGTCACAAAGACAACATTTAGTCTAGTGCAAATTCAAGCATACATTATACTTTTAAGTGCATCGACACAAGGTACACCATTTAATTAGATTTTTCAATATCTAAATAAGGACAATGTGATAGATTTAGTCCATCACCCTTAACAACGGGAGCAATTCTCGACTTGCAATAATGTATATTGAATATTTCCAATATACAATCGGCAAATGTCCTCCGAGAAAATCTAATATAATATGGCAAAAAATAATCCTTACAGACCTCAGTACAAAGGATAAAAGATGTCTCAAGGTCACAACTTGTAAGCAAAACATCATATACATAAAGTATGAGAAAAAATAAATTTCCTCCCACTGACCTTGCAGTATATTGAATTACTTTGTTCCCAATTGAACAAAATAACAACACTATGAAACTTTAATAATATTGTCCGGAAACTTGCTTAAGACCATGAATTAGAATTTTTCAGTCTACACACAAGTTTACTTGAATCTGCTGCAAAATCACACACAAGTTTACTTGAATCGCTGCAAAATCATCCAGTTGCACAATATAGATTTTGTATCTATTTGGCGTAACTCCATATATAAATAAATAAATAAACTATTAATGCCGCATTCACTCGAAAGAATCTTTTAAAGAAATAGTTATTTCTTCACTATAAACAATCCACCCCTCTTTCGAGTGAAAACTTTAGTTACCAATTTGGCTTTAAATTCCACAATCTTTCTTTGAAATTCTTTTAGTTTGTACACCAATTTGCAACTAATAAACTTGTGATCTTTAAACAAGTCGGTGAGTTTCCAAACATGTTTCATAGATTGTATATCGTCTTTTTATGGCATCTAATCACATACTTAATTGACAACAAGAAACGACATTTATATAAGTTGCTAAAACAACAATGTAGTGGATATTATAATCATGCTCTCACAAATAGACCATATAGTATGATGATATAAGCGATCGTCTTTCTCTAACAAATCTCCTTAATAAAACGCAACCACTTCATTCTGCACTTGAGAGGTATAAGAAATTTCATTATAAATTATATCAAGAATAGTACCTTGAACCTCAACAAGTTTAGTCTTTGGTAGGAGATTCCATAATTATCTGTATAGGTAAAGACAAAGACACGGTGATCTTCCATCATACTATTATCTTTAATAGTCCGAGAGCGGCTATCCTCTACAATTACGTCAATATTTAGAAACTTTAGAGTATGTGATTCCATAATTCTTGTATCTTCTTTAGAGTCTTAAAATCAAATACCCTTTTGAACAATCTAGGTAAGATACAAAATAATTTCAAGTGAATCTTTTGTCAGGATTTTCAAACATAGTAATTAAGTTACCACCCCAGAATCTACCAAGTATTTGACAAATGACCTTTTAAGCTATTTCGCATTGTCATACTTGCCAAAATACTCATTGCCACTGTTAAACCTGACAACTTTTAAATCATATACGAGATTTATATATCATTAGGACTTAAACACAATTTTTGCAGATGTGTCCTAATTTCAATATCAAACAAGACATAATTTCAAGCAACTAAGGCTTCCTTCATCTTATAGCAGTGCAGTTCGCAGGCAAACCTCTTTTCAAGTGTTCGAGAATGGAACGCTTCATGGACAATAAGCAAATTCAATTGCTCTTTTTCAAGCAACAAATCATATGTCCACAACTTAAAATTTGAAGTAAGTAAAAAACCTCAATGATGACGGAATTACCATTTACGTAAAAGGTGACTGAAAAACAAGCAATGTATATAATTAGCATCATGTGAGTACCGTGTAACTTGACGTACAAGTACACATCCAGAGAGTTACACGCATAATCATATAATCACCTTTGGGCAGAATACATGATATGCAATTGTACACTCCCCACATGATAAGGGTTATGAGAATATATTCCAATCTTCGTGAATTCATCACCTTTGGGCATATGAACCATTAGGATTGGTCACTCCTCCACCACACTATCATATATCCCTCCATGAACTAATACACAATCACCTCCTTTGGGAGTATGACTACGCATTAGACCGGGAGACATCCCAATCAAATATACGAGACCGAAATTTCTCAAATCCAATCAAGCGTGCCACTTTGGCGGTCACAACTCAATTGAATCATTGAAATTCTCTCATACCGGGGATATAAACTTTACTCATCACATACACCATATACATGTGATTTTAACTTTAGTGATAGGGGCATGTTATCACTAAAATCACATATCATGCTAATTACATTGCTTTATCCATTAATAAAAATTAATCATACATATATATAAATATATATACAGCGAATCGAAAGACAGATTCCAATGAGATCATTGATCACAAGTAACACAAGAAACTTCCCATAACGAGAGAATAAAACATCTCTTATGCACCCCAATTACATATTACGAACAACATAAAAGAATGCGATCTAAAATATCTCTCACAAATTAACATCAATAGTAATACATGGTACACCATATCGACAAGCTTAACGGTGATCAACTATTGCTCATGAGTTTCATAAGGCAAAACATGACTCCAAGGCCAACAAGCGATTTATTAATCAATTTAAGTAACAAATATCATTACTTCAATCGGTGGCCTATAAATTGAGTCAAACCACGTAACTAAATATCTAAACTATAACAGTAGATACTATTGCTCTGCATAAATATTGCCATACTCCTTAACCATAAAAAATATTAACTTGATAGATATTAACAAGTGACCGAGATGAATTCATGTACAATATGCAAGTAACTTAATCGACATGCATTACCCACATACGCGAGATATGTTAATTAGTACAATCGGTTTGGTCACAAGTTCTTAAGACGTCCATCATTCAAAGATTATCAGCGTGTCAAGGGGTATGCTTGAGCAACAAAAATTTCATAACCTTTCTTGTTTCTCATCGTTCAATACATAGCTCAATTACTATTCCATATTGATTGTATCTCATTAAGCCGACTTCAGTTCACAATAAAGTTTGATTTTAAGCGATGAATCACACCAATATAATATTTATGTGATAATATACCAGTAACCCAACACTTATATTTCCAATTTCACAGAAAATATAAGAAAAATACACAAAAATACACTAAAAATACACGTATTTAGGGTTCCGTATGTATTTTCACATCCATAAAATTATCAAATATGTAAAATAAATACACCACGACGTAGAGGACGGCCATACGAATCCAACGCCGCCAGCCATGCGCCGATCCGACGCTCCACGCGCCCTCACACGCCGCCTAAGTGCGCGGCGCGTGGAGCTCACGCGCGGCGCGCGTTCGACGCCCAGGCGGCGCGTGGCCACGCGTGGGGGCGCGTGCGGCCTCCCCCGGCGACGCGCCGTCGACCGTCTTGCTCGTCTCGTCAAGTCCAGTCCGAATTTGTGATTTAATTTTATTTTTATTGAATAAAAAATCTCGAAAATCACAAATTATGGCAAGATCCATACGAATTAGGGCTAATCCGTACGAATTAGGGCAAAACCTTTATGTGTTCAAGTTCTAGGGTTATGGTTGCTCGATACCACATGTTGGACGCAAATTACGTAACCCCAAGATCTCCATAACAAGAACAAGAACAAGCATAATTGAGTAGAAAGATTAACGCACCTGTTTTGGAATCCATCAAATATAAAGCGGAAGCAGAAAAGGGATTACCCACTCATCAAGGGGATCCACTATTCTTGAAGCGGAAGCGGAAACACAATGTTCCACGCGCAGTTCTTCTCCTCTATTGCCCTCCGTATCACCTGGCTCAATGAGGGCGACCCCCTCACGTGTAGCGTTAGGAAAACGCCCTTAGGTGAGGATACATGTGAGAATTAGAGTTAGAGGAGAGACTTGAAGACTATTTATAGAGTTTCAGTGAGTCCCTCTCATTACGGGGCCAGCCAACTCGGCCCACACTACCCCATATTAGACTAATTAAGAAACCTTCTATCTCACCTTAGACCAAACCCCGTAAAACGGTAAACGTTAAACGGTAAATTACAATATCAATTAATGTAGTCCACAATTAGAAAAACTCTTACAGCAGATTCCCACAAACCCAGCACTACGTCAAGTAAAAGCGAAATGGGCAGCACTCAAAACCTGAGGCTTTTGGATCCTTTCGTACTCCATGGAGCGAGAAATCTCCGCAAGGGGGCCCGGGGGGGCGTTCGAAAGTTACTGGAGGAAAACTCGACGCATCACGAGGAACGTGCAATGCTGAGCTAAGCTGCTGCTCCCTAAATCTCTGCTCGCTTCTGGGCTCTCCTCCTGCGCGTGTCGTCTCTTCATCCCGACTTCCAATCCTCTTTTGGTATTTTGCCCACCCAGTCAAAGGAGCGAGAGCGAAGAAGAAGTCGTGTCGCCTTCCTACCTCGGCAGACGGACAGCGCGGTAAGGAAAAGGGATGGGCCCGGTTGGTGTCTCCTCTTGAATCGAACGATTTTATTAAATGGGTAATTTGTACGAATACACTTTTTGTTTGCTAATGTATGAATTGTCCTCCAAAATTCAAAAATTGAGGAAAAAAGAATTTGAAGTTTCGGAAAATCATGAAAACTTTATATATAAACCATACATGTCGGTATTGATATACTTTTGAAAATTTTCAAGATATTGTAAAATTAAGGTTAAGTCGCGAAAAGGTTCGCGGAATATAAAAGGCTAAAATAACAACATGTCTTAAAAGAGTAGAATGTAATAACTAATCTAATCCATAAGGAAAGTTGCAAGAAGATGCGCTTTGCCATTAACAAGTTCTCTGCACAGGAACTTTTGAAAAAAATTGAAATTATAATTTCAAGATCTTCAAAATTGAGTAAAATGAAATGATAAAAAAAGTTGTTTTTTTTTTGGGAAAAGAAATTTATTTTCTATATATGAACTTTTTGGATAGTTTAATGGTTTGAGCAAGATCTATTCCGAGTAAAAAATTTTCTTCCTTTTATAAGATATTTGAACAATTCTCACCCTTTGGAGATCCGCAATCTAGGCCTCTCATTTTATTTTAGCTAAATTAGTTTCGAATTTTATTTTGATCAAGGTCTCCAGATAATTGTCCTGCGGTTTATTATCTTCTCCCATTCAGCTTTTAATAATAGTAATAATAATAATAATAATAAAATGTCACATTGGTGTCTGATTTGAGAATGCAATTAAGCGTGCCTTGCACATGGACGGTGCTGTATTTGAATGGGACTTCAAAGAAATACCATCCCCGTTCTACCCTAACAGTACCACATCAGGAGTCTTAGACCTTGAATTTAATGATAAATGCATAAGAAATTTTAAATTTTATTGCGAAAGTAGAATTAGGTTATAAAATTTTCATAAAAAAATAATAAAGTAAAAAAAAATTATCGTGAAAGTGAAATTATTCATCTCATTTCATTGAATACATTTGGATGTTATGTGTGGTCCTCCTTTCCTCAGAAGGGTGGATGAATCTATGCTATGATGTTTGAAAGAAGGGTGACGAAACTATAGAAGAAAATACAAGAAATTATATTTTCTATCTCTTTCATAAAGAATTTAATTTTGTTTCTTCATATTCAATCCAAACTTTTAATCCCCCATTTCTTTTTACTTTCTCAAATATAGCCAAGAGAAGCATGAACTGAATGCTATATTTTGGTCCTAACTTTTTTTTTGGTCTTATGATTTATCTCAAAAAAAGTGTGTCTTAAATATTATCTTACCAAATGGTATCACAACTTTTAGATTAATGTAAACCCTACCTCACAAAAAAATTAAATGCGTATTTGATTCGAGTGATTTTCTTTTTATAGTGTTGCTTGGTAGAACGATTCTTTTATAAGTTTAATATCATGTGCATGTAACCCTTATCTATAAATTTGATCTAAATGCAGCCGTCTTATTGCATGATCTCAACATGCGTGAATTTAATACACATGCAACGTTGAATTACGTCAATCTCATCTTATTCAATAATTCATCTGGACCGGACTGTATGCATTGGCGTCGTGTCCTAACTTTTCGAGCCTTTAAACTAGGTTATTGATCGTTGTATCGTCATCTCTATTCACAAACAATTCCCTCATAGCAATGAAACTAAATCCCTGTTCATTTTTATTCCTTTATTTGCGGTTCATAACAGTAACTGTGACACCCTCTTGCTCGCACTCAAATCTGCGAAATCACTTTCACTTTGTTTTTCTCCATCGCAAAGTACACCTTCAATGGCATTTCCGGCGATAGCCGCTCTCTAAGCCCATCCATCATCTTCGTCCTTATCTCCATGACCGTTTCGAACAGCCCGTCGACTGCCTCTGTCAACCGGTCCGCCCCCTCCAGTAGCACCCCGGTTGCCTTCTCCAACGCGGCTGCCATTTCCCTTATCCTCTCAGCCATATCTCCGCTTCCACCTGATGCTGTGACCTCATCCATTGCCTCGATCAGGTGCCTAACTCGCGCCTCCACGTCCTCAATCTCCTTCAAGACGGACGTCTTCCTTTCTTTTTCCTGGACGCGCCCCAACTCCGCGATAACTGCCATCTCGATTGTGTGAAAAGAGTCGCGCCAAGGGAACTCCTCTGGGACATGGATGTGGCCGAGTGCACCCGGGGAAGCATGAAAGGCTGTAGATATGACTCCAGCAACGAACACCGTCATGAAGACGGCAGCATGGTTCATGTGGCGGATGGCTCTCTCCACTGGGGAGACCTTCCCCTGTGGAGCCGATGTCCCAATGCTAGCGGCCGGGTCTCTGATCAGCTCCTTAATGTTGCCAGAGGACTTCACAACCCCATCGCCTTCTTCGCCCTCCAAATCTACTAGCAAATTTCTCGCTCGACGAATTTCCTCCTCCGACGGGTTGGGGTCTGAGTGGAGGTGCTCAATTGTGATCCTCAGCTTCATGTGGCAGCGATGCAGTCGAGCGATCTCAGAGGAGATGCAGTTGCAAAGATCCAGGACCTTCATGCTTTCGATGAAATACCATGACAAGAGGCTATCGGCTTTGTCCAATTCAAGGTCAGGTAGCAGGGACTTCACTGCAGAATGAGCGAAGTTGAGCACGCCGACAGCAGAGGAGAGCCAGGCGAGGCTCACGGAGGCAGGGCTCAGGCCCCGGAGGTGAATGAGGAAGGACTCGTCGAAGGAGCTGGAGATAGAGTCTAGCTCCTCAGGGGTGAGCTTCGCTTCCTTCTTGTCGCCAGAACCAGGAGAGAAAAGGCGTGACAAGGAGCTCAGGTTGATATGCATTTTTGTCAAATATGAGATGGAACGAAACTTTTTTTTCTTCTTTCACGGAAAACTTGAGATGAGAAAGCGGTGGAAAGTTTTGATGCACGCAGGGCGAGCACAGGCTGCATTTATACAGAATAGGGTTCTCTCCTAGGAGTGCAAGAGAAATGTGACTATGGAAGTAAATCCTAAACCATTAATTAAGAAGAGATTTCTTGGTAGGTAATTAAAAAGATAAAAGACCAAGTGAAGCATTTCTCTTCATGCCTTTCTGGCCTCCTCATATGGTCAGGACGTGGTTTGAGACAGACTTAGCCATTTTATTTCCTAATCAGACTTACCTTTTTATTTGGCCGGCTGTACTAAAAAGGGACTTGGCTAGTATAACAGCGCTGTTACAGAAAACTTGTAATTGAGCAAGAAGGACCACACATTCCAGAGTGCACGAACAAAATCTATCGATGGGGCGCCATATCCATGTGAAAATATGTGGTGATTAATGCATTGTCGCTCTTTCAAGAGTAATGGTGCAGTTGGCTTATCAATTTTCTACTAACAATTGCAGCATCATGCCATCACTGATAATGAAAATATCGATTACTTAACATTCCAATTAAGGAACATATTGACCGTTTTTCCTGCATATAAACTATTTAATTGATGTTCGAAATGTTAGAAATAAATTAGTAATGGATCATGATGCCTTCATTATCATAATGGTCATCGGCCCTATATAGACTTTCCTTATATTTTTCGAACACTACTTCCTTTTGCTTTGCGCGGTAGAGCGGCAGCCTAGACGAGAGGAAATTAGTTGTCAAATGTGGCCCTAGATACACTTTGCTTATATTTCTCAAATAATTATTGTCTTTCTCTTTGTGCAGCTGTGCAAACAAGAGAAAATTTTTCGATAATCAAATTTGGCAAGTAGATAGTCGCAACGAATACACAGAGTAATATACCAATTTAGTTTAGGCAACGAAGGTATTTCAAATAAACCTAAACTAATAAATGGACCGTAAATATGTTGTGTTTCTTTGGTAACAATATTGTTACAACTCTGCTGATCCTCAACGAAGAGGTGAAGGGTTCAAAACCCAGGGGAGGCGCTAGGTGTATTAAGTGTGACTCAGGGGTGGTGGGTCCTCCCGCTTAAGTGTCACTTGGGGTTTACGGCGCGCAATTTTCGGCCGCAAGCCGGTTCCTCCAATCAAAAAAAAAAAAAAAAAAAAAAAAAAATTGTTACAACTTCATTCATCAAAGTTTTAACATCTTTGCTATCTATTTGAAGAAACGGTGGTGGTTTTTGTCGATGTTTGTTTGTTCAATTTTATTTATTTATACTCCTTAGATTTATTAAAGAATTTTGGACTTGACATTGATATTTTTATTTTATGTCTAGAGGTTTTGGTAATATTAAGAAATAAATCTGAGCGGCTAATATCATTTGGGAGGTAATTAAAAGCTAGGCTGCCCCTTTTGTAATTGTTGGAGGCTGCGTCACCGGCCTTATCCTAGTAACACCGGCCTTGTCCTAGCAACTTAAGCTTCTCCGATATACTTTCCTTTTGCTTTTTAAAAAAAATTATTTTGCTCCAATAAGAAATAGCTACGCGGTTGCCACAAATGAGAGAATTTGTTGTCAATGGAATGATGGAAAAAGTTACAAGTGACATTTTTAAAGATTCAATGTATTTATTTTAGAATATGGATCGATGCATTTGGTAGGCTTAGGAATGCAAAGTTAGTGCCCAACCAGTAATTACCACTTGAATCCTTGCATCATTCTTGGTTGTTATTTTAAAATTTGTCGAGTTGGTAAATGGAAAAGATTATTTGTCAAACTAATCTATCAACTTTTTAAAGTTTATTTAATGATATCTAATTAACAAAATTCTCATAGCATCTTAATTGGCATTTCGACCTTGGCATTCATTTTGATGGATTCATTAGAAGATTTATTAGGCAACCATACGCTGGGAAATATTCTCAAATCATCATAGCCTTAACGTTTAACTTCTTGCTTTATCTGACTTGATAAATAACTTATAAATTAATTTAATCTTCCGTTCACCACGATTATTGATTAATTATGATGAAACTCACTCTGGTCATCCTTTTTTATTTTATTTTTCCAGTCAATAGTTAGGTTATTCACATTTTTTTAGTATCCCCATGCTAATTTAACTTTCTGGAGCGAGGAATCTCCGCAAGGTGGGGGGAAGGGGGCGGGGGACGTTCGGAAGCTACTCGAGGAAACCATGACGCATCACGAGGAACGTGCAATGCCGAGCCGAGCTGCTGCAGCTGCTCCCTCCCGAGTCTCTGCTCGCTTCTGGGCTTTCCTCTTGCGTGTGTCATCTCTTCATCTCGACTTTCATCAAATCCGCTTTGGGTTCTTCTGCCCACACCGAATCAAAGCAATGGGAGTGAAGAAGTCATGTCTATTAGGAACGTGAATATATGAAGAGAAAAAATATAAGAAAAACAAGCGAGAATTTTTACGTGGAAAATCTTTCTCAAAATCAAGAAAGGGAAAATCATTGGTGCTGCACTAGGCAATATTTCCACTATCAGTATTACAAGCTCAGCGTTACAACTGTAAATGATATTGCTCTATATATAATAGGAGTTTATGATATATTAATATTAAAAAAAATTATATGTATGCCATCAATAGCAATAAAATCCCTATTGGAGTGCTTTAACATTACAAGATGGGTGACTACCTAAAATAAATTGTTTTTGCACTTAGACATTATTTTTGTTTATAGTCCAAATTGTTCTAGTGTGGCGACCTCCCTCATCACTTATCATAGAGGCCAACTGAGTTAATGCACAACCTTAATTTCTCATTGGTGACAACCTTTGTTAATATATCTGCTGAATTTTCTACATCAAGAATCTTCTTCAATGATAAAGTCCCATCATCTATCAACTGACAAATTTGATGATACTTTAACTTAATATGTTTTGTCCTTGAATGAAATACTGGATTTTTTGCAAAACAAATTGCACTCTGATTGTCACTGAAAATAACGTTGTTAACCTACTTCTTGTCTATCTCCTTCAGAATATTTTTCAACCAAATCATCTCATTACAGGCTTCAGATATAGCAACATACTCCGCCTTGGTGGTTTAGAGAGACAAACATGTCTAAAGTCTAGACATCCAACTAATTGCAATGCCACCTAAGGTAAAAATCATAACCTGAGGTGCTCTTCTTATTATTCAAGTTGCCACCAAGATCTGCATCAACAAAACCTTATAAAGTTACAACATTTTTCATAAAACATAACGACATACTTGACGTATCTCTCAGATATCTTAATAACTACTTTATAGTTTCTCAATTCTTTATTCATGCATTCGCCATGTATTTGCTCACAACTCCCATTGTGTGAGCTATGTCTAGCCGAGTACGTACCATAGCGTATATCAAAATGCCAATAGCTTATGCATAAAGCACTTTAGTCATATACTCCTACTCTTCACCTATCTTTAGTGACTGCTTCTTTGAGAGCTTGAAGTGACTTCCTAAAAGAATACTTTTGGGCTTTGCATTTTGATCTTCGAATCTATCTAGCACCTTTCAATGTACTTTTCTTAAGATAATTTTAAAATTTATTTGGATCTATCTTGCATGATCCTCATCCCATGAATCCGATTCCCTACATGCAAGTCCTTCATCTCAAACTCTTCTGACAATTACTGCTTTAGTATGCTGATCTCCCTCATGCTAGATCCTACAACTAGCATATCATCCAAATATAACAGTAAAATAATATAGCAGTCGTTAAATTTCTTGAAGTAACAATACTGATCCATATCACTTCTAATGAACCCGTTACCACACATAAAAATGCTTTTTTGTATTACTGTTTAAGAGCCTGTTTCAAGTCATACAGACTTTTTTCAATTTGTAGACATAATTTTCTTTTTCAAAACCTTAAAAACCTTTTGGTTGTATCATGAAATATCCTCCTCCAAATTACCATGGAGGAATGCAATCTAACATCTAACTGCTCCAGATGTAAATTCTTAGTGGCAAGAATACTTAATATTAACTTGATAGTAGTCAATTTCACAACTAGAGAAAAAATCTCTATATAATCAATTCTTTCCTTTTGCTGGGACCTTGTTACTACTAACCTTGCTTTGTACCTTTTGTTGCCATCAAGTTTTTTTTTTTTTTGGCCCAATACACCCACTTATTCTACAATACTTTCTTCCTATCTAGTAATTGAGTTGACACCCAAGTTCTGTTTTTCTTGAGTGAATCTAAGTTATCCTACATTGCTAACCCCACCTAACCAAATCTTTAACCTACATTGCTTCTGAATTTTTTTTTGGTTCGCTAACATTAGTCAAGAGCAAATAATGTAATGACGAAGAATATCTTTGTACAAGTTTAGGTGTTCTACTGGATCGTCTCAAAGTGGGTTTAGATGTATGTAATTCTTGTTATGGTTTTGGATCAAAGTCCAAAACAATAGTTTCAGTAATTTCAACCAGAATACTCTTAGAAACCTCTGATTTAATCTCTCTAGTCTCCATCGTTTGTTTTTTCACATTAGATTTTGCTGTAGATTTGTCCTTATACAACATGTTTTCATTGAATGCAACATCAGTAGTTCTTATTATTTTTCTATTTTATTCATCCCAAAAATCGATAACCGAAATAATCATAACCATGTTCAATGGAATTTATTTTTTTAGCTTTTGCATCGAGCTTACCTCTACTTTCAAAATACGTGAATATACGAAACACAACCAAAAACTTTCAGATGTGAGAGATTTACCTTCTTTCCACTTTCTTTTGGTAGCTTAAAATCAAGTGGAACTGAAGGTCCTCTGTTAATTAGATATGTTGCAATGTTAATTGCATCCACCTAAAACATCTTGGGTAATCTTGCATGCAATCTCATACTTCTTGCACGCTTATTCAAAGTTCCATTCATCCTTTTAGTAACTCCATCTTATTGTGGTCTATTGAGAACAGTTCTTGTCATTTTGATTCCATTCTCTGCACAAAATTGCCTGAACTCCTTGCTATCATAGTCACCAATATTATTGAACCTTAGACATTTTATCTTAGGCTAGTCTCATTCTCCACTTCAATTTTCCATCTTTTAAAAGTAGCAAACACATTAGATTTATTTTCCAAAAACAAATCCATACCTTTCTAATGGAGTCATCAATGAACGTGACATAATAGCACGAGCCTCTAAGGGAATTCACAGGAGTTGGTCTCCACATTTCTGTAAGCACTAACTCTAACTTTCCTTTTTTTAGTTCTCTCACAATCTTCGAAAAATGAACATATTTTTGCTTGTCCAAAACACAATCTTCACATAGACCAATATTTATGAACTCCAAATTAGGCAGTTTTACCCTAGATGCTAATAATTTCATCCCCTTTTTTGCTCATGTGCCCAAGCCTACGGTGCCATGATTTGGAAATTAGCTTCGGACTCAGCAACTATTGCGGTTTCTCTACCATTTTCAGTTATGTAAAGTGTTCCTAACTTTGTTCCCAGTGCTACAACCAAAACACCTTTAACTATTTCCCAGAGCTATCCCCAAAAATAGTTTTATATCATGTGCTATCTAGAGATTAGATTTCTCTTAAGTTTTGGAACATATCTGACATCATGTAACTTCCATTGATATCCGTTAGTAGATATTATATAAACATCTCCCTTTCCCATAAATCCAAAAGTTCATCATTAGCAAGATAAAACTTTCCAAATTTTCTAGCAATACAATTGTGTATTAATTCTTTGCATGAAGCAGAGTGAAACAATGCATTTGAGTCAAGAATCCAAGATTCAATTGGCCTATCAATGCTAAAAATTAAAGCATCACTATCATGCATCTCTTTGGGAGCTGCATTGACAAATTTTTCTTCCTCTTAATTTTAGTCTTGCTATTAAAATTTTTTCTTTAGGGCTCCACAATCTCGTTTCAGATGGTCTTTCTTTCTCTACCTTCAGTATTTAAGGCAACACTTGAAAATTTACCTTTTGCGAAATCCTTGCCAAGAATCAAATCTCAAATTGCTTGAAGCTTCAACTTTTTTCTTTCTGGACATACTGCTCACTGCAATCACAATTGCACTTCAACTTTCAGGTAGAGAAAATAATAAGATTAAAGCCTTTCCTTGTCATTGAATTTGATATCCATCGAACTCAACTGAGTCATAATTATGTTGAATTCGTTGATGTGATGTGTCATAGAAGCACCCTCATCCATCTTCAAATTGAAAAGACGACACATCAAATATACATTGTTTGATGCAAAAGGCTTCTCGTACATATTGTCACGACCTCTTTTTTCGGCACTCGATCAGGGACGGGCACCTGCGGAGGCTAATGGTTTGGCTAAGTCTATTAGGCTTAGCCCAGGCTCTCCCAAGCCCACCAATTCATGACTTAATGATTTGATATTTTAATTTATAAGTAAATTTTAAAAGGAGTCGTCACTAATCGATTTGGGGTGAGCCGATTAGAAACACAAGCGAAATATTGGGAGGAATATTCACTCCTACGCAACCAAAGAAACTAGGTTTGGGAACTTGATTAGACTAGTTAATCACTAATGCTCTTCCGGTACCTAATTTTGGTTAAACCCCAAGGCTTTTTAGATTTTTGAGGGACTTTCCATGCATTTGTGGAGGAAAAAGATTTTTTTGGTATTTTTCTCATTTTTTGGACATAAAAAGCATTTTTTTTGGATTTTTTTATCATTTCTAAAAATATAAATCATTTTTGGCTTTTTTGTACTTTTTTTGGATGTTTTGAAAAAGCATGGAATTTTTGGATTTTTTGGACTTTTTGAGAAAATATGGGACATTTTTTTTATTTTTTTGATCTTTTGGAAAATAAATTACATTTTTATTCTTTAATTTGAAATATTATTTTCTATTATTATAATGTATTAATATATTAAAAAAATGACCTAGGTCGGATCCTCGGTTGGGTCCGGCTCGGGTCATCCGCTCAAGACTCAAACGGGCTTGCAACACAGGCTCGATCTAGGATTTTTCATCTTTTTTTTTTTTTGTTTTTTTTTTTAATTCTAACATTGTAGCGAATGGCCCGGATGGGCCGGAAACAAAGGCCTAGTTTGGCCTCATCCCCTAAAAACGGTCCGCCTGCAAGCCCACGTTTTAGCCAGACTCGGACAAGTATACTCGCAACCCAAGCCTGACGCGATTCCTAATCGAAAGCATACCCGGCAGGGCTTTCATTTGACCTGACCGCAACCTGATTTTGCAACCCTCATCTCTAGGGCCTCTTTGCGGCGCCGGAAGGGGGGAACGGTGACTCAGCAGCGATGATGCAGTGGGTGGCGGTAACTGGCTGTCCAACGGGGGCGGCGGTTAAGGTTTAGAGAGGGGGTGGAGTAGCGGCAACGATGCGGCGAGTGGCAACGTCGATTAGGTCTTCAAGCAGGAGGAAAGTCACGGCGACGACGTGGCGAGCAACGATGATTACCTATACACAGCGTCGGCACGATGGTGTGTGAAGCGATGACGACCTGGCATGGCCAGGGGGGACGGGGGACTTCGTGACAAGGCTTTGACTTGCGTTTGGATTTTGAGCTTCGGAGTAACCGCGGATCTGGAGGGACAACAACCCATCATTAGGCGACCACAAGTCTGACGGCAGGGTGGTGGTTGATAGCATATCGACGGCTTAGTGGTGCTGATGCAGGTGGCGTCGGAGGACGATGGCTCGACTTGAAGCAATTGGCCTAGGGCTCGGTCACGGCAACAGCGACGATCTAGCTTTGGCAGAGATCTGGTGTTGCAATGTCGAGGATGGTAGTGGCCTGGCTCAGGGCAACTTGGCACGACGGGTTTCCAGATCTTGACCCTTCTTCCTCTACCCTCTACTCAGATCTTGAACTCCCTTGGACCCGTGCCCCTCCCTTCGGTCGTGAGGCCTCCAATCTTCGCTTGCGAGTGTTCAGGCCTCCCCCGAAGTCTCTTGGGGGAAGCATTCGAAGCTCGCCTACATCGATCTTGCTTTGCATCCTCGGGTACCCTTTGCCATCGTCCGGGGCCCGCGGGGGTGCTATTTATAGGCGAGGGGGCGGCTAGTCGATGGAGTGCCAATCACCAATCCTCGCACACTGATCGGCCTTGGGGCAGCTAGATCGGTGTCACCTCAGCCACCCGTCCATCCTTTGGTGCATCCCATCCATCGCCGGCTGCTCTACGTGCATCATCGTCCGCCTGCTCATATAGCATCGCATGTGCCTGGCTTCCGGCGCATGCATTGCAAAGGGAGGGGAAGAAGATGACAAAGGAGCTGGGGGGCTGGGCCAAGTTAGGAATAGATGGGCCTTGAGGGCCCATGCGGAAGGGGAAAAGGGGGGTTTGGCGTAAAAGGCCCAGCTCAAATGGGCTACTATTTTTTGTTTTCTTTTTGTTTGTTATTTATTATTATTGTTATTATTATTATAACTTATCCAAAAAAAGGGAAAAAATAAAATAAGGCCTAATTAAAAAAGCTAATCAAAATTTAGCCATCAACAGTTGCCCCTCTTTAAAGGTGAGTTTGCAGAGGTTGTATTCAAAGACAAACTGATACCTAAATTTTGTCCATGCATGTGCAACTAATTTTATTTCATTTGGGACCTATTGTCTTATGCGGAAAAATAGTAATATAGTATTATATGTAATAAGACAGATAAGACCAGTAGTTACTTATCGAGCACGAGTAAGATAGGGTGCGATTCTCAAGTTTGGCAAGTATCAGGGCATCATCTTACTAAGTGACGTGAAGAGGTTGCTTCTCCAAGACCCGAACCTTTCTTCGATCATCTTGATGGCAAATTGCTTTTTCAGGACCCGAATCATTCTTCAATCACTTGTTAGAGCAATAAGTGGTTTGTTTAGGACTCGAACCTTTCTTTGGTCGCCTTGACAAGAAATTGCTTTTCCAAGACCCGAACAATTTTTCAATCTTCTATTAGAACAATAAGTTGTTTACTCAACCTTTCTCGAAGGATGTGTCGACCTTTCTCGGAACATCTATTTGTGGGGTGCCTGATCCTCTGTCAAGAACACTGGTTGGTAACCCGACCTTTCTTGGGGGATGTGCTGACCTTTCTCAAGGCATCTGTTTGTGGGATGCTTGATCCTCTGTTAAGGACACCAGTTGGTTACTTGACTGTTCTCAGGGGATGCGCCAACCTTTCTGAGGGCATTTATTTGTGGGGTGCCCGATCCTCTATCAAGGGCACCGGTTGATTACCCAACCTTCCTTGGGGGATGCGTCGACCTTTCTTAAAGCATCTGTTTGTGGGGTGCCTAATCCTTTGTCAAAGACACCAGTTGGTTACTCAACATTTCTATGGGAATGCACCGACCTTTCTTAGGGTATCTATCTATTTGTGGAGTGATTGATCTTCTGTCAAGGACACTGGTTGATTACCCGGTCTTTCTCGGGGGATGCGCCGACCTTTCTCAGGGCATCTGTTTGTGGGGTATCTGATCCTCTGTCAAGGAAACCAGTTGATTACCTGACCTTTCTCGGGGGATGTGTCGACCTTTCTCAGGGCATCTGTTTGTTGGTGCCTGATTTCTATCAAGGACGCCGGTTGGTTACTTGACCTTTCTCAGGGGATGCGTCGATCTTTCTCAGGGCATTTGTTTGTTGGTGCATGATCTTCGGCAAGGACACCAAATGGTACCTGACCTTTCTCAGGGGATGCGTAGACCTTTCTCAGGGCATCTGTTTGTTGGTGAATGATCATTGTCAAGGACACCGGTTGGAATTGGACATTTCTCGAGGGATGCGCTGACTTTTCTCAGAACATCTGTTTCTTCGGGAGATACTTGAACATTCACAAGCATTGAAGGAGTACCTAGATATTCACAAGTATTAACTTGGAGGATACCTAGTTGTTTGTAAGCATTGAAGAGGTACTTGGATGATCACAAGTACGAACTTGGAGGATACCTAGTTGTTTGTAGGCATCAAAAGGGTACTTAGATTATCACAAGTACGAATTCTGGAGGGTGCCTAGACATTCGCAGGCGTTGAAGGAGTACCTGGATGATCACAAGTACTAGATGTTGGAGAATACCTAATTGCTTGCAAGTATCTAAAGAGTACTTGGATGATCACAAGTACAAACTCTCAAGGGTGCTTGGACGTTCGCAAGCATCAAAAGGGGTACTTGGATAATCATAAGTATGAACTTTTGGAGGATACCTAGACGTTCACAGGCATCGAAGGGGCACTTGAGATATTCATAAAAGTCTCTCACCTCTTGGTAATTGGGAATATCGAGGATGTACCCGGGATATTCGTGAAGGTCTCCCACCTCCTAGTAAATGGAATATCGAGGATGCACCTCGCATATTCGTGAAGGTTTCCCACCTCCTAGTAAAGGGAATATCGAGGACGCACCTCGCATATTCGTGAAGGTCTCCCATCTCCTGGTAGTTGGAATATTGAGGACGCGCCTCGCCTATTTGTGAAAGTCTCCCACCTCCTAGCAATTGGGAATATCGATGACGTACCTGTGATATTCATGAAGGTCTCTTACCTTCTAGTAATATAAAATATCGAGGACATGCCTCGTATATTTGTGAAAGTCTCTCACCTCCTAGTATATGGAATATTGAGGATGTGCCTCGCATATTCATGAAAGTCTCCTACCTTCTAGTAAATGAAAATCGAGGACGTGCCTCGCATATTCGTGAAGGTCTCTCCCCTCCTAATAATTGAGAATATCGAGAACATATCTAAGATATTCGTGAATGTCTCTCACCTCCTGGTATGTGGAATATCGAGGATGCGCCTTGCATATTCGTGAAGGTCTCCCACCTTCTGGTAAATGGAATATTGAGGACACGCCTCGCATATTCGTGAAGGTCTCTCACCTCTTAGTAAAATGAATGTGAATGTAGCATGAGGCTTACTTGGATGGCCACAAGCACTTAAAAGGGCTGGAACACCTAGGTAGCAGCAGGTATACAAAGTAGCGGAATACTTGGATGAACGCAAGTATTTAATGATATAATATGGAACCACTTAGGCAGGTGCAAGTGTCATGATGATAAGAAACATACCTAGGTAATCGCAGGCACACTAAGCAGTGGAATACTTGAATGGCTACTAGTATTTAATGACACAATTGAGGACAACTCGGACAGATCGAGTGTCATGGAAGGGAGTACCTGGGCAATATCGGGTACTTGAGGACATTGGGATGCTTGATCAGTCTCTAGCATTCATGCTATGGGGACAGCTCGAACAGGTCAAGTGTTAATGAGAGGGAGTACCCGGACAGTGATGGTACTTAAAGTCAAAGAAATACTTGGACAACAACGAGCTGCCAAACTCGGAAGACAACTCAAGCAAGTCGAGTGTCAATGAGAGAGTACCTAAACAGTGATAGTTACTTGAGGACAAAGGGATACCTGGACCATCACAAGTATCAATACTTTGAGGATAACTCGAACCGGTTAAGTGTCGATAAGGGGGAGTACTCGGACGGTGGTGGATACTCAAAGACAAAGGAATACTTGGATAATTGCAAGCTCCTATACTTAGGAGATGACTCGAATGGGTCGAGCGTCGATAAGAGGGTACCTAGATAGTCATAGGTACCTAATAATGAGATACTTGGTTAGTCGCAGGCTTTATTACTATGAAGACAACTCGAACAAGTCGAGTGTCAGGAAAATGGAGTATTCGAACGGTAGTTGGTACTCAAAGACAAAGGGGATACTTGGACAGTTGCAAGTATCAAAACTTTGGAGACAGCTTGAACAGGTCGATTGTCAAGGAGACAAAGTATCTGAGCGATGGCCGTACTCAAAGACAAAATTTTAGAAATAAAGGTAGAGATAAGCTTACCTGATGATATCTCTCATCTTTGGAAGTATGTCTGCTATTGAGTAACTTGCAATATGCACACAATGATTGTGCGTGCTGTAAATTTGTGAATTTAATTGTGATTCATGCATGACAATTTTGTCAGTTTCGCATAATCTAAGTTCCACTAGGGAAAAATTTTGTAAGACACCCTTCATTCATAATGTAGATGTCTTGAACATGCTAGATGAGGGACTTTTAGTTTGAAAGGACTTTTCACTCACTCTCATGGAAAATGCTATCTTGACCATTGATGCAGGATTTTTGAGGACCACATTATCTTACTGTCATTATATCCGTAGGGGTTCGGGTATTCTCGCAAGCAGTATGACTTTACTAATGTGAGAAGTCTTTGCCGGGGTTGTAACGTGGGCCTGATCAATGGCTCATCAAAGGGGACCGTGAAGGTCAAGGCTTATGAACAAAGTGCCGCACGATCATCTTCAGGTTTGCAAGTCAAAAATCCTGCGAAAAGAGATAAAATAATCTTGCTCGTACTTCTTCGAGCAATGCTTTATGAAATCCTACGTTAATTGAAGTGCCATAGTCTGAAGAGACTTTTACAAGAAGGATGCAACGTGGACTTGGCTCATGTGTAAAAGGGTGAGAGTCGGTAATTGCCTTGGCATTGTCACCAATCTTTTCTCCCATTATCAAATGGAGGCTCTATTAATTGAACCACAACAACAATTTTTCTTGGCTATATCTTTTTGTTTGGGGGACATCAGCCTTACTTTTACCAAGCACACTACTTTTTTTCATGCCTTTAGTTTTTATTCCAATTTTTCACTTATGGGCATTGACTTTGCTTTTACCAGGTACACTGCTTTGTATGTCCCTACTTTTTCTTATCGTTAGAGAGACTGGCCTAGGCAAGTTCAAAGGAAGCACTGCTATTAGACTCTTAAGTCTTCATCTTCAACCGGTGCTCTAGGCTATATTGCTTGAATGGTAGTAACTACTGTTTTACCTCCATGTGATGGTGAAACTACAAACTCAATTAGGTTGTACAATAAATACAAGTGCATAGAGAAAGAATTGTTTTTCGTCATTCTAGGGCACTTAAATTAACGTGAGTGTTCATATGCAATAAAGACACCCGAAGATTGATGCTAGTGTGAGCAAGAAAATTTCTATCTCTCTTCTTACCTTGTGATGCTACTTCACCTCCAATTTACCCTAGTGTGGGGTGGTTCTTTGACGGGGGTAGGACAAAAATTTCACCAATGTATAGGGCTCAAAAAGGGGGGTAAGCAAAGAAATGCCTTTCACTATTTTGATTATCGTACCATTTGCGAGAGAACTCTTTACCCTACAGTCATAGAATATTTTGCACTCATCTCGCAAGTGTATTGATTGGGATTGTGTGTAGGATATGGCTTGCCTTTCATCATCCTGATGCACCTCATCCAGCATGCTCAATCAATCTTGTATTCTTCATTTAGTTGTCTATTCTAATAATTCTCAGTCGAATCAGTGATTTAAATTGATAAAATCATTGTGTAAAAATCCATTTTGAAAGGGCATGCATCGTTTCAAATATGATGGAGTTCATACTTTCAAAACAAATGAAAGGTTTTTACTCAAAAAACCTTATTAACTTCTTTAGGGATGTTTATTTAACAGAATTGTATTTACAAATGTGTTAAATTTTGAACATCAAAAGAGTTATTCACAAATGGGTGTCGATGAACCGTCCCTATTCAATAGGGAGATAATAGAAGAATGATCAGCCGGGGTTGGAAATCCGATCATTAATTTGACGGGCACTTATACTTTTGCCCCCGCATGAGAGAAGACGAAAATGGATCAATCAACAGGGCTAAAATTAAAGGTGATTTGAGGCCAGAAGGATTTTTGTCATTTGCTTTGGCGATACTTTAGACGCCATTTTGCTTGGGAGAGCTCATCAGAGTCTGACATGCATCGCATTGATTTGTTTTTCGCATGTTTGGCGGTCAAGTGACCCTGCAACAGACAAGAGGGAATGAGTTAGTTACGAACTCTTTTGAGAGTCGAATGACTGGAATCAATACAACATTACCCTTAACTGGTTTGTAGATGATTGAGTGGACCTGAAGTACGAGGAGGACACGAAGTCCTATGTTTCTCATTTCGTCATGTCAATTATTCTCCTATTTTTGCAATTGCAGAAGAAGCAAAATTTTTTATTAGTATTTACGCATGGCAATTAGTTGCCGTTTGAACTCTGGACGCCTCTGGATCATTTCATTCTTGATACTACTAGGCCGTGGCACTGGTAGCGTTCATGGAGCGTTTATTTTTCCATTTGACTGAACTGGCTTCTAGATGACACATCCTTTTACACCAAGTTAGGTGAATTCAATACGGGTCATTTCCATGTACTAGCTTGGCTAATATTGATTTGCCAAACCTAACTATCAAGTTTGGCTCTTGAATCCCAATGCTTCTTGCCGATAGGGAAAATATGTCAAAAATGAGTTCAGAGAGAGTGAGTATTGGAAACGATATCAAATTACCCTTCCCCAGAGTTTGTATTTGCTGTCCCCTAGGAATATTTGAATGTCGATAACAATCTTTTGTCGTGACACAGTTCAACGTCTCCTTTGATTGACCCTTGTTGTTTATGGCCATGTGTGCACGATTGATGGTTGTTGATTCATCTTCAATGCTCTCCTTTTGTGGAATTTTTTATGTCTGTCTTTGATTATTTAATCATTAGCGGCATTAGGCAAGGTCATGTACCTCAAGCTTCCATGGAATTTGAGATAGACAATCGAAACCTCGAATTCTCCAATGGCAGTCACTTCTTGGGAGAGCATGCGTCTGGAGAAAGAAGTGAGGTTTTTAGGCTCTAATGTCATCATCTGAAATAGGGGGCTAGAGACCGTTTTGAGTGTTTGGATTTTCTCCCTATTGACAATAGCCCATTTAAGAGAAGAAATTCCTTCTCTACGCTTCTTGGCTTGTCGAAGCTGAAAATCCTATTAATGAAACCGCAACATCTAGTTGCTCGGGGACATTGTGGAGAGAAGATATTGCTCCGATTTGAGATAGAGTTGTGTAGGAGTGGGGCAGAGTGCATAAAGCTCCCAGGGACGGCTTGCAAAATGGGAAGATCAAGAGTAGCATGGGGGAGGTTATCTTGCCTCAAGCTACCATGGTGTGCATGCTTCAAGTTTAATCATATGCCTATGCTTATTACGTCCAATCTTTCATTTCCTATAAATAGAAGAGAGATGACGTCGCTCCTAACATTACGTTCTGGGAATAAGACTTACCCTTTTTGAAATGGGATGATTTTTGCTGTTTGCCCCTGTTATCTTAGAAGGGTGTCTTCGAATTTGGCAAGTTCATATGATGTGTTGGCTTTGAATGCCCCCTGTCAGCTAAGTCAAAATGAATGATATTTCTAAGACACAAAGTGAATAAGAAAAATAAACAGGATAAAATTTAACATCTTGTTTTGACAAAAGTTTTTGGTAATGAAATTTTTTTTTTTCAAAAGTAATCTTTGGGGAGAAAGCATGAGGAAGCCCAACCCTCAGTATTCTTCTTAGATGATATTTTTTTTTTTCATGGTTGGATAACATCATCAGGCTAGTTTGTTTATGTCTCCTTATGCCTTCAAAATGTTTTCGACTTTATTTAGTAATAGGTGGGTTTACGTTTTGGAAGAGTGATTTCAAAAGTTAGTTCCTCAAGCGGAATTGATATTGAAAACAAAACAAGTCAGACTTACGAAAGATGTATAGGTTCCCATGTAGGGAAATATGCAAGGAAATTAAAAAGGGTTCTACTTGAGCATGCCTACACCCATTTCCCCTAACTGTCCTTCATTGATGGTGCTTGCGAAGAAATCTCATATCATTCACCAATCACCCCTCCTTGTGCTCTTAGTTTTGTGAATTTCAGATCATCCATGCCTCTCCATCCATTAGAGACGATGCTCTGATGATAGTCATATAAACCTTAGGAGATTGAATAGTTGACATAGTAGTCGAATTTATCACTTGGTTGGCCCAAAGTGTCCATAATTGCCTTTCCTCTACTCGTCTCCTTAGCATGTTCAAGGAACATGGTACAAGTGCTAGGTACCATGAGGAGGTCATCTTTGCCATAACATAGCCTTAGAGAGCAGAACGTGAATACCCCAATATCTAAAAGATCTTGAACCTTGTTTTTCATAACAGTATAGTCATTTAATGAGTGCCCCAACTCCCTCGAATGGTAGTCACAATACTTGGATGGATCATAATTAGGGAAGTACTCGAGGGCAGGGTGTCTCAATTCCTTAAAGATCATTCCTTACTTTAAGAGGATGGGGAAAATAGTGGCCATCAATTTAAGAAGAGGCGAATATGGCCGCGTGTTGCTTGAGGACTGGGGTAGCCGTTCCTCTTGTCAGATCGTGTCGGTAGGGTCTTCTTCATTTATTTCGGCTGCCAACTCTTCATTGTCATGAGAGCGGAATGCACAAGCAGCTTGAGCGGAATTTTCCGTCAAGTGGTGTACTGTCTCACGTAGTTCATTAACTTGACATTGAAGCTAGGTAAACGAGAAGTTATCGACTGTTTCTTCTAGTTGTTCCTCCTCGATGGCACCTATGAAAAAGTCCCCAAAGATGGCGGTCATGTCATTTAGCCCTTCTTTCTTTGTTGCTAAGGGTGGTACTTCATTACCTAAACAATACGTGACCTCTACCAGCCCTTGATAAATGTCAGTGATATGTGCTTTGATGTTTCTTATTTGACTGACTTCATAACTGAATATCGTGTTTACTTTGTTGGTGTGGTCAGGGAATGAATTGCTCTGGACATTTGGTTCGGTGCTTTGGAACGAGAAAGCTTTAGTGTTCAACAGGTTTTGGATTCGATTCTTAAAGGCGAAGCACTCATCAATCAAGTGCCCCACTTCTCCCATGTGATAGTCGCATTTTTTGGACGAGTCATAGTTGGAAAAGCTTTCGGCATTGGGTTGTTTTGACTCAATCGAAAGGAGGTTTTTCTTCTAGAGGATTGCTAGCACCTGGGATGGAGATTCAAGAAGCGGAGTAAATTGCCTCCTATTATTGTAATGCTGGGACGGCTAACGGCTGGTGGTCTGTCGCTATCCCATGCTTATCTAAATGGTCAAGGGATGACTAGTGTTTGTGGTGTCGATCGCATTGACATCCACCAGGGGTTCTTTCTTCATATTGAGCCTCCTACTCAAGGGTACAGGTTAAGTGAACCAACCATCTCTCAACCCTATCTCGATTTGTTGCCCTATTGGAATGAGTTGATTAAATGATTGGGCAATCATAGTTACCATTCGATTGCGGTACTCGTTGGGGAGGGTTTTGATAAACATCTTTCTCAGCTCGAAATTGGTTGGTTCAAGACTGATTTAGGTGGCCAAATTCCTCCATCTAATTGCATATTCTTTGAACGATTCGTGTTTTTTTCTTATTGGTATGCTCAAGATCCTCACGAGAAGGGGTAATGTCCATTATGAACTTGTACTACTTGAGGAATGCCTCACTCATTTCGCTCCATATTTCGAGGAGGTTCATGTTCTTCGTGATGTACCATTTCAGGGCAGGGCCTACCAGACTTGATTGGAACAACTGGATTATTAATGGTGCATTATTAACATATTTGGTCATCGAACTAATTACATTTGTAAATGAGCCCTCAGGCAAGTCGTGCCATCATACTTCTCAAACTCAGACATTTTGAATTTTTCTGGCATTTTGACTTTGGAATAAATGGAGAGGTCTGTCAAAGTTGGATCTTAGAGGCCTTGTAGTTGTTTTAGCCACTCCTTAAGTTTTTTTGAGGCATTTGTCATGCTTAGTTTTAGACAAACTGTTTAGCTTAGCTTTCTCAATCGCAATTTGGTGCGGATCAAACTAAAATTCGAGCATGATATTGTCGGTATCTCTGTCTTGATCACCTCTGGTGGATGATTGTGGTAACAATACCTTGACTAAGGCCGGGGCGGGAGTAAGTTTGCCTTGGATGGAGTCTATTTGCTTTGAGAGTTGTTGAAGCACATTGAAGACTTGCTTTATTTCACTTTCCATGACCGCAACACGGCTTGGTACATCATCTTCGGCCATTCTTGCTCTTACTTTTGAACGAGTCTAGATCGGCGAATATTGATGTTCGATGATTACCTGGGCATAAATAAGGAGATCAGTCTAGGATGACAACCTAATCCTATCCTTTTGTTTATTTATGAAAAGTTTGTACATGTAGAGGATTTCCTAAGTATGGATTGAAAAAAAGGCATATGACATGTTAGCATGGACTAAAAGGATATTCAATTTGAAAGGCAAAGAAAGGATGAATTGTAACAAATTTTGAAAGACTTCTATTCCTTTTGAAGCAAACTAAAATTCTTGCAAAAAGGGACTTTGTAAAAATAAAAACACCAACTGAAAGTAATTTCCTTTGCCAAAGTTTTTTTTAAAAAAAAAAAAAACTTTGTGACAATTACTTCCATATTTAAATGACCGTGGTATTAAACCCTAGACTAATCATGGACTGCTCAATATATAGAGAAAGATAAGTAAATTGCAAAGTGTATGGATAAAAACTTACTTCATGTGAGAAAATTGATGATAATTACACAGACATGCGTATGATATGTACGGCTCGATTTCTAACTAAGAAAACTTGTTGAAATTAAAAGGGTGTCTGCCTGTCGTGGTCTCGTGCTGGCATCGTACCCTCTTAACCTCGGCTAAAGAAATTCGGGGAAAAGAAAGGCAACATCTACATCGCAGTCTCACGTTCAAGACCGTATCTTTCTTAACACCATTCTAAATATTCTATGGTGGCCTAAGTCCAGCGGCCAAGTTGTGTGTGCCGCATGTAGTGCTTAAGCATTTAAAGCATGTATAGCAATTTATGATCACAAAGCATTTTATTTCCACAAAATTAAAATAGACCTTTAAGCTACTAACCTGCATAAAAAGAAAAAATCCATGTTAGTAAAATATTTAAACAAGATAAAACAACCTAAGTCTTCAAAAATATCATCAGCGGAGTCGCCAAGCTGTCGCGACTTCTTTTTTTGGCACTCGATCAGAGATGGGCGCCTGCAGAGGCTAATGGTTCGGTTAAGTCTATTAGGCTTAGTTTGGGCTCTCCCAAGCCTACCAATTCACGACTTAATAATTTGATATTTAATTTATAAGTTAATTTTAAAAGGAGTCGCCACTAATCGATTTGGGATGGATTGGCTAGAAACCCAAGCGAAATATTAGGAGGAATATTCGCTCTTGCGCAACTAGAGAAACTAAGTTTGGGGACTCGATTACACTAATTAATCAATAATGTCCTCCTAGTACCTAATATTGTTTAAACCCTAATGCTTTTAGGATTTTTAAGGGATTTTCCATGCATTTTGGGAGGAAAAACATTTTTTTGGTCTTTCTCATTTTTTTTATTGGCCGGATGTCTTCAGCCGATTAGGTTAGTCTTGCATGCTACTCAGGCCTATTGGGCTAGTGTTTTCATTTTGCCTATATTTGTGTTTGATCAAATTGAACAAATCCTCAGACATTTCCTTTGGAAAGGCTCGGACTTGGATAGAGGGGGTGTGAAGGTGTCACAGGATGATGTCTGCCACCCAAAGGAGGAGGGAGGCCTTGGTATCTGGAGACTTCGGGAGTGTAACAAGGTTGCTATGCTCAAACATATATGGCTTTTGTTCTCGAATAAGGAGTCACTATGGTGCAAGTGGATCCACTCGAGTTTTTTAAAAAGGAAGAACTTCAAGGTTGTTAAGAAGCCAACCTACTGCTTGTGGGCTTGGAAGAAGATCCTTCTTCTCAGAACTGAATTTCGCAACTCCTTCTATTAGAGGATAGGGGATGGCCTCTCCATGTCCCTGTGGTTTGACAATTGGCACCCCAGGGGTCCTTTGAACTTAATTTTTTTTTAATTTCCTCATTTATAGCTTCGGGCTTCCCAGGTAGGTGACAGTGGCTGACCTATTCATTGAGTCTGGCCAGGCGTTCAAGACGGTGTTGGATTCGTGGGAGCACCCCCTTCCGACACTTGACCAGAGCCCAAATCATTTTCTTTTGGAAGGAGAGCTCCTCAAGTCGCTTCACTGTAGGTTCGGTTTGGGAGTTCATTAGGCGGAAGAAGGTCCGGGTCTACTAGCATGCGTTCATTTGGAATATGTGATTACGCTGAGGAACCAACTTAACCTTTGGCTTATTGCCAAGCGCAGACTTCCTACTCAAGCTCTATTATTATCTCATGGTAGGATAGAAAGCTGCTTTTGTCCCTTTTGCGAGGAGATCCCTGATTTCATTGATCATCTATTTATGGGTGTCGTATCACTACCAGTGTAACCTTCTTTTGAGCGGCTAGATGCAATCTTCCATGGCGAAGCAGGTCTTAGGGTGAGAACCTAAGGTGGGCTATCTCCTTACTTTTGAGTAAAGAGTTTTATAAATGCATTGCCCACTTTTCTTTTGGTGCTCTGTGCCATATTATCTAGAAGAACAAGAATAGCATTTTTTTTTAGAGAGCAACCTCTTGCCGTTCTGGCCATGAAGAATCACATTTTTAAGGTCATTAGGGACAAGACTATCTCCTTTAGGAATGTGGAGGATACCACTCGCAATAGGAGATGGCAGCGCAACTGGGGAATTGACCTGATTATCTTCTCTTTAGGGGACCCTGTTACTCCACTTTAACGAGGTAGATTCCTCGTTGGTTGGCGGTGCTTCCTCTATCGAGCTATGGTTGGCTTTTGCGTTGCCTATCCGCGTTTGGATGCAAGATGGATTTGTGGCGTTCTTGGACTATTATGGTTTTCCTAGGTGGTTATTTAGTTTAGGTGGCTGGGTGGTTGCTCTTTGGATACCCGAACTTGCGATTGCTTGCTCGGCAGATGCGGCTCACCTTGGTGGCTCCTCTCTTTTAGCAACTGGCTGGTTGATGATCTAGTGCTGGAAGATGCGGTCTTCTTGTAGATGCTTGCTCTTGCGTCTTGTCCGACCTTGTTGCTGCTTTAGTTGACATTCGTTTGTTGGTCCTGTTGCCTGCTATTTTGGTTGTTCTATTTTTTGTGGTTTTGTTGCTTTGTTTGCGGTTTCTTTGTTTTTTCTTCAGCTCCCTTCCACTCCTTATGACTTGTTGTTGTTTTGAGTGTAAGCTGGCGCCGAACCTTCTTGTATAATTTGATTTAAAAATCAATATATTCTTACTTTTAACAGAAAAAAAAAAAAAAAACATTTTTTTTATTTTTGATCTTTTTTGAAAATATAAATCATTTTTGGCTTTTTTCTTACTTTTTTTTTGGCTTTTTTGGAAAAACATGGAATTTTTGGATTTTTTTGGACTTTCGAGAAAATATGGGACATTTTTTAAATTTTTTTATTTTTAGAAAATAAATTATTTTTTTATTTTTTAATTTGAAATATTATTTTTTATTATTATAATATATTAATATATTTAAAAACGACCCTGGTCAGATCCTTAGGTTGGGTCCGATCCAGGTCATCCGCCCAAGACCAGATTGCATGCCCGATCCGGGATTTTTCCTCTTTCTTTTCTTTTTTGAATTATAATAATATAATAATATAATATAAAGACGACCTAGGTCAGATCCTCGGGTTGGGATTGACCCGGATCGCCAGCGACTAGCTCGGATGGGCCGGAAGCAATGGTCCAATCCGAGCCTCATCCCCTAAAAATGGCTCGGCCGCAAGCTCGTGCTTTAGCCAAACTTGGACGAGTATACCCAGCCCGGCTTGCAACCTAGGCTCGACCCGATTCCTAGTCGAAACCCTACCTGGCGAGGCTTTCTTTTCCGACCCGACCGCAACCCGATTTTGCAACCCTCATCTCCAAGGCCTCTTTGCGGCGTCGGAAGGGGAGGAACGGTGACTTGGTGGCGGCGACGCAAGGAGCAACGGTAGCCGACTGTCCAATGGGGACGGCGGTTAAAGTTTAGAGAGGGGGTGGAGCAATGGTGACGACACGGCAAGTGGCGACAGCGATTAGGTTTTTTGGCTTTTTTGGAAAAACATGGAATTTTCGGATATTTTGGACTTTTTGAGAAAACATAGGACATTTTTCTATTTTTTATTTTATTTTTTGGAAAATAAATTATTTTTTATTTTTAATTTGAAACAATATATTATTATTATTATTATTATTATTATTATTATTATTATTATAATATTAAAAAAATGACCCAGGTTGGATCTCCAAGTTGGGTCCGACTTTTTGTCTACCCTAGACCCAAACGGGCAGCTCGCAACGCAGCCGGATCTAGGATTTTTCCTTTCTTTTTTTTTTTAATCATAATATTGTAATAATATAATTAAAGACGACTCGGGTTGAATCCCCGGGTTGGGACCGACCCGGGTTGCTAGTGACTAGCCCGGATGGGTCGGAAACAAGGGCCCAATTCGGGCCTCATCCCCTAAAGACGGCCCACCCGCAAGCTCGCGTTTTAGCTAGACCCGGACGGGTATACCCAGCTCGGCTTGCAACCCAAATTCAACTCAATTCCTAGTTGAAACCTGATCTAGCGAGGCTTTCGTCCAACCTGACCGCGACCCGATTTTGCAACCCTCATCTCTAGGGCCTCTTTGCGGCTCCGGAAGGGGAGGAACAGCAACTCGGCAGTGGTGACGTGGCGGGTGGTAGTAGCCAGCTGTCCAACGGGGACGGCGATTAAGGTTTAGAGAGGGGGTGGAGCAGCGGCGACGACATGGCGAGTGGTGACAACGATTAGGGTTTCAAGCGAGAGGAGAGTCACCGCGACGATGCGGTGAGCGGCGAGCGGTGACGATTATATCCACAGTGTCCGCACGACGGCATGTGAAGCGATGACGGCTAGGCATGCCGGGGGGGGGGGGGAACTTCTCGACAAGAGTAATCGCGGATCTAGAGGGGCAGCAACCCGTCGTTGGGCGACCACAAGGCCGATGGTAAGGCGGTGGTCGGTAGTGGATCGACGGCGCAGTGACGCTGATGCAGGTGGCGTCGGAGGACAACGACTCGACTTGAAGCGGTTGGTCTGGGGCTCGGTCACAGCGACGGCAGCGGCCTGGGTCGGGGCGACTCAGCACGGCGGATTTCCATATCTGTGCCCAAATCTCGACCCTTCTTCCTTTGCCCTCTACTCAGATCTCTAACCCCCTCGGACTCGTGCCCCTCCCTCCGGTCACGAGGCCTCCAATCTCCGCTTACAAGTGTTTGGGCCTCCCCTGAAATCTCTTGGGGGAAGTTTTCGAAGCTCGTCTGTGTCGATCTTGCTTTGCGTCCTTGGGTGCCCTTTGCTGTCGTTCGGGGGGGGGGGCTATTTATAGGCGAGGGGGCAGCCAGTCAACAGAGCGCCAACCGCCAATCCTCGCACGCTGATTGGCCTTGGGGCGGCCGGACCGGCGTCGCGTCAGCCACCTATCTGTCCTTTGATGTGTCCCATCCATCGCCAGTTGCTCCACGTGCATAGTTGTCTGCCTACTCGTACGGCATCGCGCGCGCCTGGCTTCCGGCGCGTGTGTTGCAAAGGGAGGGGAAGAAGATGACAAGAGAGCTAGGCCTAGTTAGGAAGAGATGGGCCTTGAGGGCCCATGCAGAAGGGGAAAATGGGGGCTGGTCACAAAAGGCCTAGCTCGAACGGGTTGTTATTTTTTGTTTTCTTTTTGTTTGTTATTTATTATTATTATTGTTATTATTATTATTATTAACTTATCCGAAAAAAGGAAAAAAGAAAATAAGGCCTGATTAAAAAAACTAATCAAAATTTAGACGTCAACACATACTTGACAACGTTGCCATCAAATCCACTGTTGTCACCTCACTGGCAATGTGAGATGAATCAAACCTAGAGCTTGTCGATCTAATAATTCCCACTCTTCTTGCTTCATAAAATTTGCTTTCTCTCCAAATAGAGGTTGATACAAGTTCTTCTTATACAACATATCCTCAATCTGCATCTTTCAGAAACCAAAGTCCTTGCCATTGAACCAATCGAATCTTTACTTTCCCTTCATCCATACTTGCTCCTACTATTTCGCCAAAACCAGGCTTTGATACCAAATGTTAGAAACACGAATATATGAAGAGAAAAAATAGAGAAGAAAGCAAGTGAGAATTTTTGCATGAAAAATCCTTCCCAAAATCAAGAAAGGGAAAAACCACTGTGTCGCATAGGCAATCTTTCCACTATTAGTATTAGTGTTAGAAGCTCAGCATTATAACTATAAAAGATATTGCCCTATATATAGCAAGAGTTTAGGGCATACATAATATGTATGTCATTAGCAACAATAAAAACCCTATTATCTGCTTTAACATTACAAGATGGGTGACTGCCTAAAATAAATTGTTCTTGCACTTGAATGTTATTTTTCTCTATCAGACTCCACAACTCCATCAATGTTACCTTCCTACCTTGACAGGCGAACAGTGTAGTGAGGGAAAGGGTATGGGCCCGCTTGGTGTCTTGTCCGGTTTTGTTTGAATTGAATGGTTTTATTAAATGGGTAAATTGTAAGAATACACTTTTTATTTGCTTATGTATGAATTGTCCTTCAAATTTAAAAAAATTGAGGAAAAAAAATTGAAATTTCAGAAAATCATGAAAACTTTATGTATAAATTGTACATGTTAGTATTGATATAATTTTGAAAATTTCTAGATATTGTACATTAAATTAAAATTAAGTCAAGAGAAGGTTTGCAAAAATCGAAAACCTAAAATAACAAAGAGTAGAATATGATAATCGACCTGAGTGTGCATAAAGAAAGTTGCAAGAAGATGTGCTTTGCCATTAACAAGTTCTTTGCCCAGGAATTTTTGAAAAAAAAAAATTGAAATTGCAATTTCGTGATCTTGAAAATTGACTAAAATGAAACAATAAAAAAGATGTTACTTTTCGGAAAAGAAATTTATTTTCTATATATTAATCTTTTGGATAGTTCAATGGTTCGAGCCATATCTATCCCGAGGAAAAAAAATTGTTTCTTTTGTAAGATATTTGAACAATCTGTGAGACTTCTCACCCATTATAAATCGGTAATTTAGGTTTCTCACTTTACTTTAGCTAAATTATTTTCGAATTTTATTTTGATAAAGTTCTCTAGGTGATTGTCATGTGGTTTATTATCTTCTACCGTTCAGCTTTTAATAACCGAAAAATAAGTAAAATGTTACACTGGTGTTTAAATTGAGAATGCAATTATGCGTGACTTGCACATGAATGTTGCTGTATTTAAATGGGACATCAAAGAAATACCATCTCTGTTAACAATACGGTATCAGGAGTCTAAGTCCTTAAATTTAATGATAAATGCAAAAATAATTTTAAAATTTATCACAAAAGTAAAATTGAATTATAAATCATTAAAAAAATGCAATAAAGTCAAAAAAAAATTATTGTAAAAATGAAATTATTTGCCTCAGTCCTTTCATTGAATACATCTTATGTTGTGTGTGTATTTCTCGGATGAATTTATGCTATGTTTTAGAGAAGAGTGATAAAAATATGGAAAAAAATGCATAAAATTATATTTTCTCTCTTTCATAAAGAATTTAATTTTATTTCCCTTCATATTCTATCCAAACTTTTAATCCCTCATTTCTTTTTACTTTCTCAAATATAGCCAATACATGAACTGAATGCTATATTTTGGTCCTAAAAATTTTTGTTTGGTCTTGTGATTTATCTCAAAACAAGTTTATCTGAAAAATTATCTTACAAAATGGTATCGGAACTCATTTTAAAGTTTAAACTTACATGAAATGTAAACCCTACCTCACAAAATTAATTGCGTTATTTGATTTAAGAGATTTCTTTTCTAATGTTGCTTGGTCGAACGATTCTTTTGTAAAGTTTAATATCATGTGGACGGAACCCTTATCTATGAATTTGACCTTAACTCAGCCGTCTTATTGCATGATCCCAATGCACACGAATTTGATACACATGCAATGTTGAATTACGTCGATCTCATCTTATTCAATAATTCATGTTATTCAATAATTCATGTTAACCAGACTTAGACACATCGATGTCGTGCCCTAACTTTTGAGCCTTTAAACTAGATTATTGATTGTCGTCATCTTCGTCATCTCTATTCACAACAATTCTTTCACATCAATGAAAACAAAATCTCCGTTCATCTTTTATTCCTTTATTTGCGGTTCATAACAACAACCGTTACATTCTCTTGCTGGCACTCAAATCTTAGAAATCACTCTCACCTTGTCTTTCTCCACTGCAAAGTACGCCTTCAATGGCATTTCCGGCGATAGCCGCTCTCTAAGCCCATCCATCATCTCCATGGCCGTTACGAACAGCCCGTCCACCGCCTTTGTCAGACGGTCCACCTCCTCCAGTAACACCCCGTTTGCCTTCTCCAACGCGGCCGCTATCTCCCTTATCCTCCTAGTGATCTCTCCGCTGCTTCCTGATGCTGCAACCTCATCTATCGCCTTGATCAGGTGACTAAGGCGCGCCTCCACATCCTCAAACTCCTTCAACATGGACGTCTTCCTTTCCTTTTCCTGGTTGCGCCCCAAGCCCGCGGTAATTGCCCTCTCGATCATGCGAAAAGAGTCTCCCCAAGGGAACTCCTCCGGGACACAGATACTGGCAACACTCACCGGGGAAGGAAAAAAGGCTACATGCACGACGCCAGCAACGAAATCCATCATGAAGACGGCAGCATGGAACATGTGGCGGATGGGTCTCTCCACCGCCGAGACCTTTCTCTCTAGACCCGATGTCCTAATGGTATGAGTCAGGTCTCTGATCAGCTCGTCAATGTCGCCGGAGGACTTCACAACCCCATCGCTGTCTTCTTCCTCCGAACCTACGAGTAAATCTCTCACTCGGCGAATGTCCTCCACCAACGGGTTGGGATTTGAGTGGAGGGGCTCAATCACGATCCTCAGCTTCACATGGTGGTCACGCAGTTGAGCGATCTCGGAGCGGATGCCCAGGACCTTCCTGCTATAGTCGGAATACCACGACGAGAGGCCATCAGGTTTGTCCAATTCGAGGTCGGGGAGCAAGGCCTTCACTGCAGAATGAGCGAAGTTGAGCGCGTCAACGGCAGAGGAGAGCCAGGCAAGGCTGACAGAAGCGGGGCTCAGGCCCTGGAGGCAAGCGAGGAGGGACTCATCGAAGGAGCTGGAGATAGATTCCAGCTCCTCGGGGGTGAGCTTCTCTTCCTTCTTGTCACCGGAACGGGGAGAGAAAAGGCGCGACGAGCTGCTCAGGTCGATATGCATTTTCTCATATATGAAGAAGGAAGGAACTTGCTTTCTTCTTTCCTGGAAAACTGAGACGAGAAAGCGGTTGGAAAGTTTTGATGCTTGCAGGCAGTGAGCACGGGCTGCATTTATACGGAGGAGGGTTTTCTCTCCTAGGAATGCAAGAGAATTGTGATTATGGAAATAAATCCCAAACCATTAATCAAGAAGAGATTTCTTGGAAGGTAATCAAGAAGATAAGGCCAAATGAAGCATCTCTCTTCATGCTTTTCTGGCCTCCTCATATGGTAAGGACGCGAGACGCATCTAGGCATTTTTATTTCCTAACCACACTTACCTTTCTATTTGGCCGGCAGTACTAAAAAGGGACCTGACTAGCATAACAACACCGTCACGGGAAATTTGTAACGATCCAAAAAGGACCATGCATCCGGAGCGCACGCATAAAATCTGTCAGTGAGGACCCACATCCTTGCGAAGATATGAGGTGGAGAATGCACCGTCGCTCTTTCAAGAGTTGCGGCATAGTCGGCTTATCAATTCCCTGTTAACAATAGCGGCAGTAAGCCACCATTGATAATGAAAATATTGATAACTTAAACGTCCCGATTAAGGAACATATTGACCGTTTTCCCACGTATAAACTATTTATTTGATGATTGAAACGTTCGAAATAAATGAGTAATGAACCATGACGTCTTCAATATCACAATGGTCGTGTATTTCATCGACCCTAGATACTCTTTCCTTATATTTTTTAAGCAATATCTCCTTTTGCTTTGCCAGGTAGAGCGTGGCCTAAACGAGAGAAAATTAGGTGTCAATTTGGCCCTAGATAAACTTTGCTTATATTTCTCGAATAATTATTTTCATTCGCTTTGCACAATGGCGAAGTGGTGCAAACTAGAGAAGATTTTGTCAATGACTAAATTAGGGAAGTAGATAATAGCAACGGATTTAAAGGAGCGAGAGTGAAGAAGAATTCATGTCGCCTTCCTACCTCAGTAGACGGATAGCGCATTGAGGGAAAGGGGATGGACCTAGTTGCTATCTCGTCTGGCTTTGATCGAATCAAACAATCAAGGTTTTGTTAATATAACAGTTTTTAGGGTATTGCGAGAATAATAGTTTATTGCGAGACACAAATTTGTGAAGAAATGGGTTCCACAACAATTTATAATTATTTGTGATTTGATTTTTTATGATATAAAATTGACTATTATTATCACAGTACATTGTTGAGACCTAAAATTTAACCTTTTTATTAAGGGCTTTATCATATAGAAAATTAGGGATCAATTTTTAACCTCTAAATAAAACATAATTTTCATTAAATTGCATAACATGTAGATAGTAGGAGCATTAGCATCAGTAGTATTAATTAAAAAAGAAAATCTGAATTTTCTAAAATTAGGTTAGAAAAAGTTCTTATTAAAAAATTAATTATTTAAAAAAAGTAAAATAAATAATTTTCATTGCCTGTGTTTTCATTAAGATGCATTGCACGTAGACATTAAGAGCATTTACATTACTATCGCCAATTATTAAAATTTTAAGAAAATTTTAAAAAATAATAATAATAAAAAAGGCGAGATCAGACCGGGGTGGGCCGGCCTAACTTCTTTCTTTTTCCTTTTTCCTCTTCTCTATTTAGACCCAGCCCATTTTCCCTCCTTGTCCATGGCCCAGCCTGCGGACCTCTTGTCTCCTCATCCTCCCTCACGCATTGCATGCGGTTTGCATAAAAAAGAGAGGAGGTATAGAGGCAAAGGGGGAGCGACAACCAAGGTTGGCAGTGGGGGGCTAAGCTGGCAAGATAGTTGTCAGTGGCAGGGGCCATGCGCGCTTATCGGCCAGGCTTGAGAGAGAGAAAGAGAGAGAGAGAGAGAGAGAGAGAGAGAGAGAAAGAGCTAGCTGGAGAAAGCAAACCAGAGAGAGAGAGTGAGCTGGAGAGAGGAGGTTCCAGAGGAAGTGAGCAAGCTTGAGGGCAAGGGTGAGTAGGGGTATGCATGGTCCGGGCGGGCGGTTCCCGACCTAGAACCGGGAACCGCCCGCTAAGGACCGGTTCCAAAAATTGGAACCGGGATCCACCGTTTATTGCATGGATCCACCCGGGAACCGAACCGTCGGTCCGGTCCAGTTCTGGTGGATCCATGGAACCGATCTTAACGCGAAACAATTTTAGTTTTAAACATAAAATGACTACGTGACATCAAAGGAAGCTAAAGAAAGAAAAACCAAATTTAAGTACGTGGAGATGCGGACGGTGGGAGAAGTAAACGCAGCGAAATGGTGATAGGATTAGGAGCCGAAGACGAAGGGAGTGAGATGAGATCTAGGGTTTCTTTTAGTTATTTTTTTAATATTAAAAAAGTTCTGGTCCGGTCCGGGTGGGCGGGCGGGCGGATCCGTCCATGGAACCGGGAACCGAACCGGTACCCACCGGTTCCCATAATTTGGAACCGGGAACCGGACCGGTTCCCTCAAGAACCGCCGGTTCCGGGCGGTTCCGGTCCGGTTCCGGGTGGTCCGGGCGGTTCCCGGGTATTTTGCACACCTCTAAGGGTGAGCTCGGAAAAAGGGACTGGTCTTCTTCTTCCTCGGGGGAACAGGGCGGAGAGACGGCAAACGGAGAGTGGGAGGTCCGAGTGACTGAGAAGAGCAAGAGAGGGCATCTCAGTCGCGTGCGGACCCATCCAACGACCTTCCCAACGCAAGTTGAACAGGTAAGCTTGGGTCCCCTTGCGTTTTGCTTTGCACGTCCGGGTCGAGCTGGTGGCCAAGCAGGCCTCGCTTGATCGGGCGAGGCTCGGCTGAGCTCACCCAGCCGTCCATGGGGCTCGACCTCACGGTAGAATAAAAACTTTCCTGTCAATTGACTTGCAGCAGTCAAAACAAAACAGCCTGGGTCGCTGCGGCCAAATAAATTACATATTGATGAATGCTGTTGTCTAATGCGGCACTAAAAACTTTTTTTTTTAATTTTTTAAACAATTATTTCATTTCTGTTTGCATGGTGGCGCAAATGAGAGAGAAATTGCCAACGACCGAATTGGGAATATAAACGCAAGTGACATGTTTAAAGATTAATATATCAACGTATTCGGTGTCTACATTGAAGTGCGTAGTAAGCTTAGACAACGAAAATAACGGCTGATTATTGTTTTTATTGTTACGTCCTAAAAATCATCAATTAATAAGAGATTTCAGGTATGAAAAGAAACCCAGATAATCATTAATTAATAAGAGATTTGTGTCAAGAACAAAGACCACCACCATTTTTCTGAACGAGGAGTAATGACATTAAAAGGGAGATGAACGAAGTGTTAAGGAAGGTTCTTGACGGGGAGGGTAATGTTGGAGTTTCATGAATCATATATAAGTAAAAATAACAAAAAGAACACAGTGAAAATAAAGATATATTTTATACATGATTCTTCGAAGGCGTTGTTCGTGCGTTTTAATCAAAAATCTGAATATAAAAAGGAATTAAATGAATTACCTCTCGAAGCGCGTTTTAAACGAGTCGGTTCAGATGTTCTACAGTTCGAGTCCCACAAGCGTCAGATCTCTAGTTCAAACACACCAACAATGGACGTTGAACGGAAGAGAGAACTTTCGGATAATCACTACAATGATCGTACTAGCAATCTCGTGGAAACAATTCGCCGTATCCTTGATGAGTTTAATCACAGCCCGAACGAGAGAAAACCCTCTTTTTCTCGCGTCTCAAAAACACAAGAACTCTCTCTCTATTCTCTATTTTGCAACCCCTTTGATATTACGCAAAACCAGCATTTTAAAAAAAATATAAACTGATAAGCAACCGTTGCTGATCATCCGCATATGCATGAATGGTCGTGCATGAGCACCGCTCATGCAAGATGGTTGTGCATGAGCGGCAACCGCTGATCATCATGATTTGTACATGTGAACGAATTTGTGCACATGCACGAAGCTTCATATTTTTTTATAGTTATTATTATTAAAAGGAAACGGACATAGATTAATTAATTTATTAAATGAATAAATAAATAATTAATCAATCCCCTTAAAAAATAAAATGAACATAATATTTATATGTACATTTGGAATACATTAATATGTATTCACTTTGGGCATGCGTGTGCATCATATGCACGTAGGCTCGTGACTATAATATTAATTAAATTAAATCTCATTTAATTTAATTTCAAATCGACTTAATTCGATTGTAGTAATTGCAAACACATTTGCAACATTATTTCTCTCTTATTCCACGTTACCCTAATTGTTTATGGTGCGTGACATCCCTAGGTTCATTACTAAGCTGGTAGTAAGACTTGTACTAACACATTAGTACTCTCAAAAGAATTAATAGTCCCGATTAATCTTTTAGGTCCTATAAGCCATGATTAATATCTAGTAATATGTCATGGCTATCTAGATAGTGTGAATATTTTAATAACACAATGAACCTATCAGCTTTGGCTACAATGTAATTCAATCCCTCTGTCTTACTATGTCCCGATCAAACAAAGACCATGGAATATTTGTCAAGTTATTAATTCGATCATATGCACAAGTCTAATTAACATGCATTTTATTCGAGACATAAACAATTTTATTCTCGATTACAACCCTGGCCGAGGATTTCAATACAGTGTCATAATTAGATCGCATAGGAAATCATTATTATACATTGCATGTAACAAGGAGACAGATTCCATAGTGCACACGCGTGCAACTTCGTATATAAACAAATTATGACCATCAGGTATAAAGACGGATCAATGACCCGATATTATGTGCACCCGTGAACCATAGTTGTTCGACACATAAGTTAATACTGTGCCTCAGATCTAAAGATTATTTACACAACACTAAAGCATGAACAATTAGACATTGACCACGCGAAAAGCTTCCATGTCACTAATCATTCCATATGCGTCACGTTCAGTGAACTTGTCTAATACAAACACTTGTGTTCTTAACTTAGGCATCATAATGCCCAATGACTTGTGACTCATCATTCCCTTAAGTATCAAATACTTAATGGTGAAGTTATGAACACACCGATCTCAACAGAATTATTAATATCCACTCAATAATCCATCAACTAGGAACGGTTTAAAGATTCAACCTAATTATGAATCTGTCACATATATTCTTGACGTCTCAAGAATAGATCTAGTTGCAACTGATCTTATGGAATCATTCATAAATATAAAATAATTGGACAAATGAATGAATACATCATTGCCATTAATTAAATAATAATAATGGAAGTATAACTGAAATCCTTAATATGTAACTATTACATAATAGCTTTAAGACATACATCCAACAATCTCCCACTTGCACTAAAGCCAACTTGTCTGGTACCTCAAACCCATTTTGTCAATGTCTTTCAAAAGAAGTGATAACTCTATAAAAATAGAGTTATTTTACCTATTTTAGGCAACAATTAATGCATTATTTATGAGAAAATATTTGGATTTCCTTCTGATTATTTAAATTTTCCTTGTTTATGTAGAATAATGAGATATGGAGAATATAAGGAAAATAATGGCAATTATCAGGAATTCAAATAAAAGCAGCAGTGGAAGATGGATATCAAATCGGAAATTCTTGATTTTGTTACGATGTTATCTGCAAGTATTGAGAGATAGATATTTTAGATTTCCTATAAATAGGAAGAGAGAGCAGCTAGGGTTTTTTTTAGGGAGATCGTTTTTCATTCTTCTGAGAGTTTTTTCAAGTATTTTGAAAAGAAGACAAAAGTGGTGACAGAATTCTTGTCCTTTGATTCAAGATGCTGTGTTTGATCTATATTTTTATTTTTATTTCTTATTCTACTATGTTCTAATTTTCTTTTGTTAGGGCTACGATGTAGCCTAACCATGATGATATGAATGTCATGATTTTTATGTTTTACAATTGATTTCATTCATGTGAGTTATATATTATTGCGTTTATTGCTTTTGAGTGACTGGCCACCACTTGAATGATCTGATGTGCATGTTTGAGCGAGAGGTGATAATATGCAATTGCTCATTATAATATATAACCATGAATTAAACGTGGATAGAAATATACTGCGTTATTTGTGTAGTTTTCGGTGATAAAGTGATCCAAAAGACTCATTGTAAACCGGGAATATTCATAGTTTTTTAATGCACTCATGTTTATTTTAATTCACATAGAGATATAGTGGATTAATAAGCTGAGTAGGTTTGTTATACCTAGAGATAGGATAGTAAATAGATTAGGAAATTCCGCTATCACATGTTTGATATCGTTCTTGTATTCACAACAATCTGAAATTCATATCTAGTGGTTATGGTGAAATCGGATGCTCTAACATATTTATCTGATTGATTTTACTGCATTTAGTCTTCAAGTTTTGTTTTTAATTTATTCTAAATTATATTTTGATTTGTTAGATAAATTTTAGAATTAATCTATTTTAGTATTTAATTAGTTTATTAATCATCGATCTTCATGGGACGATACTTTTTCTCATCATTATATTACTTGTTCGATACGTGCACTTGCGTTTAGAATATTACGAACAAGTTTTTGGCGCCGTTGCCGGGGATTGTTTGTTTAATACTAATTAATATTGATACCAGATAATTCTAAATTTAATCTAGCTTTCGTTTTGTTTTATTTTTCAGGGTGTACATCAGTTTATGACATGTAGCCAACAAGGGGAACTTGTTGAGCTTGATCCAGAAATCGAGCGTACATTCAAAAGGCGACTAAGAGAACGAGAGAAATCACGCTAAGATGGCGAGACGGTGATAATGAAAATCCACGTAGACTCTTAAGAGATTATGCTGCGCCAACAGTTCAAGGCACCACATCAAGTATCGAAGACCTGCAATTCAAGCAAACAACTTTGAGATTAAGCCGCCACTTATTCGGATGCTTCAACAATCGGTGCAATTCGGTGGGCTACCAAGCGATGATCCAAATGCTCACATCGATGCTTTTCTTGAAATCTGTGACACCATTAAATATAATGGAGTTACAGATGATGCTATTAGATTGAGATTATTTCCATTCTCTCTTAGAGACAAAGCTAAAAGTTGGTTCTTCTCTTTCCCGGGATCAATTACTACATGGAATGATATGGCTCAGAAATTTCTTGGTAAGTTCTTTCCACCTCGCAAAGTCTGCGAAGATGCATAACGATATTACTAATTTTATGCAGATGGATAATGAATCATTATATGAAGCATGTGAAAGATTCAAAGAATTTCTTAGGAGATGCCCACATCACGGACTACCCGTATGGATGCGGTACAAACTTTTATAATGGCTCTAGTGCAAATCTTCGTTCTATGATTGATGTAGCTGCGGGGGGACTTTAAATAATAAAACACCAGAAGAAGCCTACAATTTATTAGAAGAGATGGCGTCAAATAGTTATCGGTGGCCTGCGAGAGATTACCAATGCGAAAAGTTAGCGGAGTTCATGAAGTTGATGCTTTTGCTGCAATTGCTGTACAATTTGAAACACTCAACAAAAAGCTAGATAATATGAGTGTTTCAGCTATGAAAATTCACAATTTGACATGTGATTTTTGTAGTGGAGGACATGTTAGCACAGAGTGTCAGGTAGGTAATACTTTCAAACAACCTAGTGAAAATTCTAACTTTGTTGGGAATTTTAACAGGTCGCAGAATAATCTCTACTCCAACACATACAATCCGGGATGGCGCAATCATCCAAATTTTTCATGGAACAATCAGAATATGACGAGACCACCGGGATTCAAACAATCAGAAGAGACAAAGTCAAATTTGGAAGACATAGTCACCAAACTTGCTAACACAACTCATAACTTCATCAAAAGCACGGATGTGAGATTTCAAAACCAAGAGGCTTCAATCAAAAATCTGGAGATGCAAGTGGGTCAGTTAGCAAGCATGATGTCAGGAAGGCAACAGGGTTCTTTGCCGAGCAACACAGAGAAAAATCCAATTGAAAACATAAAGACTATTACCCTGAGAAGTGGTAAACAAGTAGGAGAAGAAGAGATTTCCAGAGACAAAGAAGAGGTGATCAATAAACAATCAAAGGAGACAAGTAAGAGTAAACTTTTTCCAGATAATCCCAAGCCATATGTGCCGCCAATTCCATTCCCTCGGCGACTCAAAGAACACAAAATAGATAAGCAATTTTCTAAATTTCTTGATATATTTAAAAAATTGCACATTAACATTCCTTTTGCAGATGCTTTAGCGCAAATGCCTAGTTATGCAAAATTTTGAATGAGATTTTGGCAAACAAAAGGAAACTGGAGGATTATGAGACTGTGAAGTTAAACGAGGAGTGTTCAGCCATCCTACAAAACAAATTGCCTCCGAAATTAAAAGATCCAGGAAGTTTTACTATTCCTTGCACTATTGGGGATTCTTACTTTGAAAAAGTATTATGTGATTTAGGTGCAAGTATTAATCTGATGCCTTATTCTGTTTTCAAGAAATTAGGATTGGGCGAGGTAAAAGCAACCACAGTGTCACTTCAACTGGCTGATCGATCAATTAAATATCCGAGAGGTATTGTGGAAAATGTTTTGGTAAAAGTTGACAAATTTATCTTTCCTGCAGATTTCATAGTTCTTGACATGGAGGAAGATTTTGAGGTACCACTTATTTTAGGTTGACCTTTTCTAGCAACAGGAAGAGCTCTTATTGATGTACAACAAGGGAAGTTGATCCTTAGAGTTCAAGATGATCTTGTTTCATTTAATGTTTTTAAAGCAATGAAATATCCATCTGATGATAATTCTTGTTTTAGAGTTGAGACAGTTGACAAGTTGGTGAATAAGGTTTTTCAGGAAAATATTTTTGAAGATCCACTTAAAGCATGTCTGATTCAACTAAGAGACAAAGATATTCAGAATGAGGAGATAAAGGAGTACGCAAATTTCATGGAGGCAATTCCACCATATTCAAGGCAAAAGGCAATTAAATTTGAAGAGTTGGGACAACACATTACAAAGCCTAAACCACCAATTGAAGAGCCTCCAATTCTTGAACTCAAACCCTTACCTTCTCATTTGAAATATGCTTATTTAGGTGGAGTTTCTTCTTTACCGGTAATTATATCTTCTTCTTTGACAGATTTGATGGAGGAGAAATTGCTTAGAGTATTAAGATAGCATAAATGTGCAATTGGATGGAAAATAGCTGATATCAAGGGAATTAGTCCTTCAATTTGCATGCACAAAATTTTGATGGAAGAGCAATATAAACCCACTATCCAACCTCAGAGGCGTTTGAACCCGAAGATGCAAGAAGTAGTGAAAGCCGAGGTAATTAAGCTACTTGATGCGGTATCATCTATCCTATCTCTGATAGTTCTTGGGTAAGTCCTGTACAAGTTGTGCCAAAGAAATGTGGTATGATTGTTCAGAAAAACGACAATAATGAATTGATTCCAACTAGAACAGTTACTGGGTGGCATGTGTGTATGGATTACAGAAAATTAAATGATGCCACTAGAAAAGATCACTTTCCTTTGCCATTTATTGATCAGATGTTAGAAAGACTTGCAGGGCATGAATTTTATTGCTTTTTGGATGGATATTCGGGGTATAATCAGATTCCTATTGCACCGGAAGATCAAGAGAAAACTACTTTCACTTGTCCCTATGGTACTTTTGCTTTTAGAAGAATGCCCTTTGGTCTCGTAATGCACCAACTACTTTTCAAAGATGCATGATGGCTATTTTCTCCGATATGGTTGAAAAATATATTGAGATTTTCATGGATGATTTTTCCGTTTTTGGCCTATCATTTGATTCTTGTTTAAATAATTTGGCTTTGGTTTTACAAAGATGTGAGGAGACTAACCTTGTTTTGAATTGGGAGAAGTGTCACGTGCAAAAAGGAATAGTGCTCGGGCATAAAATTTCTCGAAAAGGAATAGAAGTCGATCGAGCCAAAGTGGAGGTCATTGCAAAATTACCTCCGCCAACATCTATGAAACTTGTCAGAGAATTTTTGGGGCATGCAGGATTTTACAGGCGATTTATAAAAGATTTTTCAAAAATTGCTAAACCTCTTTCTAATCTTTTGGAAAAAGATGCTCCTTTTAATTTTTCCGTTGAATGCATGCAGGCTTTTAACACTTTAAAGGAGAAGTTAATATCAGCACCAATCATGGCAGCACCAAATTGGGATTTACCTTTTGAGCTGATGTGTGATGCTAGCGATTCTGCAGTAGGAGCTGTTTTGGGACAAAGGAAGAATAAAATTTTTCAAACCATATACTATGCTAGTCGAACCTTGTCAGGTGCACAATTGAATTATTCAACAACAGAAAAGGAACTTTTTGCGGTAGTATTTGCTTTTGATAAATTTCGTTCTTATTTAATTAGCTCAAAAGTTATAGTTTATTTCGACTACTCTGCTCTTAAGTATCGCTTGAAAAGAAAGAATCAAAACCCAGGTTGATCGGTGGATTCTATTCTTTGCAAGAATTTGATTTGGAAATCAAAGATAAGAAGGGGACTGAAAATCTAATTGCAGATCACTTATCAAGAATTCCAAATTCAAAGGAAGAGGTAAGACCAATTTTGGAAGAGTTCCCTGATGAGAAATTTTTTTCCATTAAGTCAATTCCTTGGTATGCTGATTTTGTAAATTATTTGGTAAGTAATGTTCTTCCTCTTGAATTATCATATCAACAGAAGAAAAATTCTTTTCGATGTTAAAAATTATTTTTGGGAAGAACCTTTCTTGTTTAAAGTATGTGCAGATCAGGTTATAAGGAGATGTGTTCCAGATGAAGAGAAGGCAAACATTCTACATCATTGTCATGATGGAGAGATAGGTGGCCATTTTGGTTCCACCAAAACTGCAGCTAAGATTTTACAATCTGGATTTTATCGGCCTACACTTTTTAAAGATGCATACTCCTATGTAGCTTCATGTGATAGGTGTCAAAGAACTGGAAATATTTCAAGAAAAAATGAGATGCCTTTAAACAACATTATTGTGTGTGAATTATTTGATATTTGGGGTATTGATTTCATGGGACCCTTTACACCTTCTTATGGAAATTTATATATTTTAGTGGCTGTGGAGTATGTGTCTAAGTGGGTAGAAGTTGTAGTATTACCAACAAATAATGCTAAAGTTGTGGTGAAATTTTTGAAGAAAAATATTTTTATCCGATTCGGCACTCCTAAGGCAATCATAAGTGATAGGGGGACACATTTTTACAACAAGCAATTTGAAGCACTTTTGAGTAAGTATGGAGTCACACATAAGGTTGCAACCCCTTATCATCCTCAGACTAGTGGTCAAGTAGAGATTTCAAATAGGGAAATCAAGAGAATTTTAGAAAAAACAGTGAATACCTCTAGGAAAGATTGGTCAATAAAACTTGATGATGCACTTTGGGCCTATAGGACAGCGTTTAAAACTCCAATTGGGATGTCTCCTTTTAGGCTAGTGTTTGGAAAGGCTTGTCACTTACCAGTGGAATTAGAGCATAAAGCATATTGGGCATTGAAATTTCTGAATTTTGATATGCAGTCTGCAGGTGAAGAAAGATTATTGCAACTGAATGAATTGGAGGAATTTCGCAATGAGGCCTATGAAAATTCTAAGTTGTACAAGGAGCGTACAAAAAGATGGCATGACAAGCACATATTCAGAAGAGAGTTTAAAATTGGTCAAAAAATCTTACTTTATAACTCTCGTCTTAAACTTTTTCCAGGAAAATTGCGATCTAGATGGTCTGGTCCTTTTACGGTTTACAGGTATTCCCATATGGAACAGTTGAAGTTGCGCATGACACCGAGGGCACATTCAAAGTGAACGGTCAACGTTTGAAGCCCTATTTTGAAGGTGGTTACAACAAGCAGAAGACCACCATTAAACTTCATCCTCCAGAATAGCGACATCTGAGATAGTTTGGCTAAAAACTATAAAGCAAGCGCTTCTTGGGAGGCAACCCAAGTATTTTAATTATGTTTTTATTTATTTTTAAGTTTACGTTTTGCAAAAAAAAAAAAAAAAAAAAAAAGATTAACTTTTCTCTATTTTATCCAGGTTAATTTTTAGGGAGTACCTTTCAAGAGTTTAATCATCAAGGTCATCTATGGACTTATCCTACAACCGGGGAGTTTTCTTCTTCCTATTTCTATTTTTCGCATTGAGGACATTGCTTCATTCAAGTTTGGGGGGGAGACAAATTTTTGGATAATTTTTTTATCATGATTGCTTTCCTAGTTGTAAACTTTTATGATTCTTAGAAAAATTTAAATTTTATTTAAACTTGCAATTGATGTGTGAGTTAATCTTAATTCTGATTATGTTGATCCACTTATTGAGCACTAAAAGTCCTTACTTTTTGAATTATGTGTAAATCTAGAGAACATTCATGTGAAATATGTGATTTTCTTAAATTTCACCAAAATCTTAGAATTTGTTTGATTTTCTCTTGAGGCGAAATCTTAAGCTAAATCTAATTGAGAAAATGATATAGACAGTTTTTGGATCGATTGAGCCTTTCAAGCCAACCTTATTTATTTATCCCTAGTCACCCCGTTGAACCTTAATTATTACCCAATTTTTCAGTGGCACCCATGTATGTTTAGCCTAGCCGTGATCAAATTATATCCTTATCCCATGCCCTATGAACACGTTGATTTTCTTTTGGGATAAAAAAAAAATTATTTGAGCTTGATAGAAATTTGGAAGGAATGATGGAGTAAAAAGAAGAAAAAAAAAGTGAGTGCAGTGGTTGTTTGGGGTGTATTGTCAAAAAAAAAAATTGCTTTTATGGTTCCCTATCCAACTTTCAATTGAGTGAGCCTTTTGGATACTCAATGGGTTGGAAATTTTCATGTTATATTATGAGGGACTTTGGGAGAAACTCCACCATAAAGCAATTCAAAAAAAAAAAAAAAAAAAGAAAGAGAAAAGAGAGAGAGAAAAGGAAAGAAAAAAAAAAAAGGGAACGATGATATATGGCGGCAAAAAAATTATCTTGAAGGGGTGAAATTGGACAGTGACATTGGCTCTAATTAGATCCTGGAAATCAACGTGTTGATGGGTGATTTGAGCTTAAAATTCCCGTTACCTCACCTTTAGCCTAGCCTTGCATTACAACCTGAGAAAAGTCCTATTGATTTTTGGTTGGATAATTAGCTTACATTAGTGGAGAGAGGAATGAAAAGCAAACCTATGAGATTTGGTTATAATTATTGAGAATTTTTGAGAGGTTGCATGTTAATGTGAATTTATTTGAATTGCATATAATTCGAAAAAGATGAGGACTTTCACACACACACTTGGATCATATAGTTAGAATTGGTCTTAACTTATAAATCGATTTCAATGTTTGGATGAAATTTGTGTTTTTCTTTGAATTGTGAATTTGAGCAATTATGGAAAGATGTCATGGAGAAGGTTGTTAGGTTGAGTATGTGTTATGTCTTGATTTTGCTCGAGGACTAGCAAAATGTTAAGTTTGGGGGTTTGATAACTCTATAAAAATAGAGTTATTTTACCTATTTTAGGCAACAATTAATGCATTATCTATGAGAAAATATTTGGATTTCCTTCTGATTATTTAAATTTTCCTTGTTTATGTAGAATAATGAGATATGGAGAAGATAAGGAAAAGAATGGCAATTATCGGAATTCAAATAAAAGCAGAAGTGGAAGATGGATATCAAATCAAGAAATTCTTGATTTTGTTCCCTGATGTTATCTGCAAGTATTGAGAGATAGATATTTTAGATTTCCTATAAATAGGAAGAGAGAGCAGCTAGGGTTTTTTTTAGGGAGATCGTTTTTCATTCTTCTGAGAGTTTTTTCAAGTATTTTGAAGAGAAGACAAAAGTGGTGACAGAATTCTTGTCCTTTGATTCAAGATGCTGGGTTTGATCTATATTTTTATTTTTATTTCTTATTCTACTATGTTCTAATTTTCTTTTATTAGGGCTACGATGTAGCCTAACCATGATGATATGAATTTCATGATTTTTATGTTTTACAATTGATTTCATTCATGTGAGTTATATATTATTGCGTTTATTGCTTTTGAGTGGACTGGCCACCACTTGAATGATCGATGTGCATGTTTGAGGCGAGAGGTGATAATATGCAATTGCTCATTATAATAGATAACCATGAATTAAACGTGGATAGAAATATACTGCGTTATTTGTGTAGTTTTCGGTGATAAAGTGATCCAAAAGACTCATTGTAAACCGGGAATATTCATAGTTTTTAATGCACTCATGTTTATTTTAATTCACATAGAGATATAGTGGATTAATAAACTGAGTAGGTTTGCTATACCTAGAGATATGATAGTAAATAGATTAGGAAATTCCGCTATCACATGTTTGATATCATTCTTGTATTCATAACAATCTGAAATTCATATCTAGTGGTTATGGTGAAATCGGATGCTCTAACATATTTATCTGATTGATTTTACTGCATTTAGTCTTCAAGTTTTGTTTTTAATTTATTCTAAATTATATTTTTATTTGTTAGATAAATTTTAGAATTAATCTATTTTAGTATTTAATTAGTTTATTAATCATCGATCTCCATGGGACGATACTTTTTCTCATCATTATATTACTTGTTCGATACGTGCACTTGCGTTTAGAATATTACGAACAAGAAGACTGAGGTAAGACTTAGTGAAGGGATCTGCCACGTTTTCTGTTGAGACAATTTTCTGCAAGGCGATATCACCTCTCCCAACAATTTCTCTGATGAGATGGAAGCGTCTCTCAATGTGCTTGGACTTCTGGTGAGACCTTGGTTCCTTAGCTTGAGCTATCGCCCCATTGCTGTCACAAAACAATGTAATCGGTTGCTCAATTGAATGAACGACTCCAAGTTCAGAAATAAATTTCTTCATCCAAGCGGCTTCCTTTGCTGCTTCATAAGCGGCTATATACTCTACCTCAGTGGTGGAATCGATAGTTATGCTTTGTTTGGAACTTTTCCAACTAACTGCACCACCATTGAATGTAAAAACAATTTCAGACGCAGACTTATAATCATTAGAATTCGATTGAAAATCGGAATCAGTATAAGCTACAACTTTAAATTCTCCTTCTCCATATATCAAGAATAGATCATTAATCCTTTGCAAGTACTTAAGAATATTCTTGATTGCTATCTAGTGCTCTTCTCCTAGATCAGACTGATATTTGCTAGTAATACTTACAGCATGTGCAATATCAGGTCTAGTAATAGCATAGCATACATTATGCTTCCAATTGTGGATGCATATGGTATTTTTGCCATCTGCTATATTTCTTCAAGAGTGTTGGGACACATCTCCTTAGAAAGACGGGTCCCTTGCCTAAAAAGCAATAATCCTCTCTTGGAACATTGCATGTTAAATCGTGTTAACACTTTGTCTATGTATGTAGATTGTGAGAGGCCAATCAATCGTCTTGATCTATCTCTATAGATCTTAATACCTAAAATGTAGGTTACCTCTCCTAAATCTTTCATGGAGAATTCTATGACAAGAATAATTTTATCGATGATATCATTGGTACATCATTTCTAATCAAAAGTATATCATCGACATACAAAATTAGAAATGCAATTGCACTCCCATTGATCTTCTTGTATACACAAGGTTCATTCGGATTTTTGATGAAGCCAAACGATTTGACTACCTCATCAAAACGGATATTCCAACTTCTGGAGGCTTGTTTGAGTCCATATATGGATCTCTTAAGCTTACACACCTTCCATTTTTCACTATTGGATTCAAAACCCTGTGGCTATTCCATATAGATGTCCTCATCAAGAAAACCATTTAGAAAAGTCGTTTTGACATCCATTTGGAATATCTCATAATCAATGTGTGCAGTTATTGCCAACATAATCCAAATGGATTTTAGTATGGCCACAGGTGAGAAAGTTTCATCATAATAAATTCATTCTTTCTGACAATATCTTTTCGCCACCAGTCGTGCTTTATAAGTTCCAATTTGACCTTCAGCATTCATCTTCCTCTTGAAGATCCATTTACAGCCAATTGGTATAATACCATCAGGCAGGTCAATTAAGGTCCAAACTTCATTGGAATACATTGAATCCATTTCGGATTTCATGGCTTTTAGCTATTTACCAGAATTGATGTTTGACATCGCCTCCTCATAGGTTTTAGGATCACCAGGTTGATCACTATCATTCACAATGAATAATGGTTCAATATGATCAACCGAGTGTCTATAATGAGTAAGTGGGCGAGACATTCTCGCACTTCTCCTAAGAGGTTGTGTATCAGAAGCTCCCACTGAATCAAAGAGTGGTATCTGAACTCGGTTGTTTGGTACTTCATTATTTTCTTCTTGTAGGACTATTTTCCGCCCAGCACCACCTTCTTGGACGAACTGATTCTTCAGAAAAGAAGCGTGCTTGCTTACCAAAATTCTTTGGTTTGAATGAAAATAGAATAATATCCAAAAGTTTCCTTTGGATATCCAATGAAGCGACCTTGTTCAGATTTTGCCTCCAAGTTTTCCATTTTTAGCTTTTTCACGAAAGTTGGACAACCCCAAATCTTAATATGATTAAGACTAGGTTTCCTACTATGCCATATCTCATAGGGCATAGTTGGAACAGATTTGGACGACACTCTGTTTAGTATATATACAGTTGTCTCAAGGGCATATCCCCAAAAGGATATTGGCAAATCGGTGTAACTCATCATAGATCACACCATATCTAATAAAGTACGATTTCTTCATTCAGATACACCATTATATTCTGGAGTTCTAGGAGGTGTCCATTGTGATAAAATAACATTCTCTTTAAGATAGTCTAGGAATTTAGTACTAAAACATTCACCTCCACGATCCGATCGAAGAGCCTTAATACATTTTCCTGTTTATTTCTCAACTTTGGTCTTGAATTCCTTGAACTTTTCAAAGGATTCAGATTTATACTTTATGAGGTATAAATAACCATACCATGATTGATCATCAGTGAAGGTAATGAAGTAATTATAACCACCTCTAGCAGTGTCATTAATTGGTCCACATACATCTGTATGTATTAATCTTAAAATGTCAGCAGCTCGCGTACTTTGTCCTACAAAAGGCGCTTTGGTCATTTTTCCTAAGAGACATGCCTTACAAGTCGAGTATGATTCAAAATTCGATGGATCAATATACCCATCATTACTCAACTTGTTAATTCTATCTTCTCCAATATGACCTAATCGGAGATGCCAAACATACTTTTTATTTGGACGGTCTCTAGGGCGTTTATTAGTAATGGCATTTATATTAATTCTATTTTGCTTATTGACATCGGTAATCGCATTACCGTACATTGTAATGGTATAAAAATGATTGGTTAATAAGCTAGAACCAACACATCTTCTATTATGATAAATAGAACATACATCATTAGCAAAAGAAAATTCATAATTCTCTTTATCCATATGAGGTATAGAGATGATGTTTCTAACAGTATTCTTATAATACAAACAGTTCTTTAAGATTAATACATGTCCAGAAGGCAAACATAAACGAAAAGTCCCTGTTGACACCTGATTTTTAGTCGACACATCATTAAAAAAGATAAGTCCAAATTTTGTTACAGGTTTTACAAAATTCATAAATCGACCTCGCATGTTATGAAAATTAAAAATAAAAATAAAATAAAGAATACCCTAATTAGTTCACAATTGATCATCACCATTCATCAAAAATGCATCGTGACCATTGAAAAGAGGCATGTGCTCAATTAGGGGAGTTTTTAGCAATTTTAACAAAACAATTAGCTAGGAGGATCAAATCCTAGCCCTTGGATTCCAAGGGCTAAGATTTGATCTTACTTTAGACTATATAATAAATTTTCCCTCCAAAATTGAATGGGGCCATTCGACGGATCGTTTTTCTCTCTCTGGAAAATCGACTCTCTCTCCACAACCGTTTCTTTCTCAGTTCTCTCTCCGTAACTGCTTGATGGAGCTTCCATGGCAGATCTCGAATTCGGTGGGGGGAAGGTGCAGTTCGTACCGGATTTCGCTGTTGGTGTTCGTCCGCATGAGAAGGCGGTGAGCTGATCCAACTCTTGTGAGATTCGTCAAGATCGGGATCTCTGTTTATCCTCTTGATCTCAATCTCCACTGGTCAAGCTCACTCCCCCCTATTGGAAGCATCTCCTCCAGCGGCGGAACTCGCTCGGAGCGCACAGTCCGCAGCTTGCCTCGGCTCTGACTCCGTGCTCCAAGCTTCGGGATTGTGGATCGCCTTCCGTTCTTCATTTTCCTTCATCCGGTGTGCTGACGTAGGTTCTCTCCCACCGTTGCTGAATCGACCTCTGGAATTGAGGTGTTGGTTCGCTAGGGAACCGGAAGGAGGTAAAACTCGCTCCCTTTCCAAATTTCTGATTCCGCGGTGTAGCAGTAGCTTCCCGGTGTGGTGACGTTTTTTGAGCTCTTGAGGTCTCAGCGCGTCATCCTCGGTCTTGGATTTTAGGTCTCAGCCTTTCTCTGTTTTGAAAGAACTAAGGCCATAGCGATCTATTAGAGTGGTTTAGTTTGGTTTTGGCACCATGGTCTTTCATACATGGAGTTAAAAGATTGGGATCGTAGTTAGGTTTTTGTTTCGAGCTGCTCTGTTCTATCTTAGCTACGATTTGGTTTCTTAGTCAGGCGTGCTTGTACGCTTCATGTACGTAGACGGCTTGCATGCTATGAAGTGGTTTTGTTTTGGAAGTTGGTGGGAGGAGATTTCCTTTGTAAATGGTGTTTCTTGTCAGCTCAGCATAGTATATTACAGAGTATGCTTGGACCTTAGGGCTCAAGGTCTCTATCATTAAGTTCAATTTGTTAGCTGGAAGTGTGGGTTTTACTGTCCTTCCTCAACATCAAGAGTATATTGATACGTATCGGTGCTAAAATCTCCATTATGGGGCACATAAAGTCTGTATAATCAACTTCTTTTTATAGGTAGGGAAAGCAAGTGATCGATGTGTAGTCAGTCCGTATAAATGATGTGGATTATAAGCATACTTGAGCATGCAAGGAGGTTCTGTTTGCTGACTTTGCTTCTCTTATGAGTGCTTTCTTCGGTTAATTTCTTTTATACAATGTTATTGGATGATTTTTTGTGGATTAACGATCAATGATCATGAACTTGAGGTTGATTGAACTTGATTTGCCTTAATCTGCAATTTCGTATACCTGATATGTCACTCTGTTTTGGCTGAAACAAAGTGATAAATGAGGTTTTTTGATCTCGAGCCCTTCTAGACATGAAAAATACACTTCTAGAGCTTCAATTTGATATGTCGCATGCCCATAGTGGATGTCGTTTGGTCGCTGAAAAACATCTTTGAAATCCGTCAATTCTGCAGCAGTTTTAGATTGATTTGCTGTTCTGACTTACTGATATTATGTTTTAACTGGACTGAGCTGGTAGATGATGTTATTTGGATTTAATGTCTTATGGAGATTTGCAATAGATTTCTCAAGCTTTCCATAGACATATTATATGTGCGATTTGGTCATCGTTTGCCCTGCCTAACACTTTTTGCAAAGATCGAGCACTAATTTGGTGTCGTAGGTGTTCTGCTCTGATATTCTGTTTTAATTGATTTCTATTTAGATTTTTTAAGTCAGTGTCTCATGATAGATGATCATGACATTCCCTTTTATCTCACTATTTTTTCAATTCCTCCTATTATATTTGTTGCTATCCACTACAGCAATGCATTTAGCTATGAATAGTTAGTCTGAATTTTTGAACCATTTGGATTGGATAGATGGAGATCGTATTGTTACATCAATCCATGTAACCGAGTTAGTTGAAATGGTCATTGCGAATATGAAGATGTTGATATCGTGTCATGATACCCTGCTATTTTGCTGCGTTTTTGACGTAGTGTTGTGCATTCTTGAATTTTCATAAATTCCTATGTAGCTCACGTTGGAAAACTTTTGCCATGAAAGTTGTTCCCCATGATATCATTGATGTTGTGTGATTCGCTTGGAACAAATTGTCCATAGGTTCCCTTCCAATTACATTGATTTTTTTTTTACCTTGTTCTGTGATATTTTGTTGCAATTTTCTGTTGTGATTTTCTTCTAGAAATTTTTAGGACATACTAAAATGCCATAAAATTCATTTTCTTTTAGTAGGATAATGTCCCTTTGTTGCTTTTCTTCAAAGATATTGCTTATACTTCGTTTCTGTTGCTTTGCACGTAAGATGAGACCGTAAACTTTAGAGTGAAAATAGCATCTTGCTTGGGTTGTATGTGCAAGTACATAGCATATTGCTTGGGTTTTATGTGCAAGTATATAGTCACTATTAGCTTGCATAATCTTCATCTAGGCATGTCCTATTTGTTGAATTTGTACACCTATTGCTTTGTGAGCTCACTGAATATGTCTACTCTTACCACACATGGCTCAAGTTTACTGGATTCATTGTTGTTCTTGCTAAATATGCTGTATTCTTGGTTATGAATGTCGTGTATATTCATGATATGCTATCGCCAAATTATAATTGCTGTTTGTGACTTGAATTTGCTGAATTCATGTTTATGTCTGATGTCTATGTCCATTTGTTATAATAACAATTTCTATGCGTTATCTTAGTCATATAAGATGAGGCATGGAATCCATGTTTCTTAGATTAGGTTTAGATTAGGGACCAAAAGATGGAGAAGGTATGAAGATGGTGGAGGTCAATGTCCACTCCGACCATTATTATGTAATACTCATTTTCCCGATATATGTCTCGGGTTCCATTAGTTGTATAAAACCCAACGAGTTGCGGATTTTCTTTCTTTTTTTAATTGCATTTCTCTTTTATATCCTTTAGGATTTCATGATTAGGTTTATTGCTTTTCTTGATTGTTTACTTAATGTCTTGCAATTTCAATAAAATAGAATTAAAATGATCCAATCTCACATGATCACTTAGTATAGAATTGATGATCCCGAAAATGTAAAAACAAACACATGGACATGTTAGGTAAACACAACTTACTATTTAGGTACCGAAAAAGGCGCTAATAGCAATATTAGCGTAACACAAGTCCTCGAACCTAGATATCTGGTTGCGTAGGAATTGAGGGAACACTCCCGACCCTCGGTTGGGTTTTCTAGCCGACCCCCAAAATGAGGTTAGTGGTAACTCCCGTCTACTTTTAGGTTGTCATAAACAACTAGACCGTACAAAATTCGCTGTTACGCGGGGTACGAGCTTGGGAGAGCTCGCGATCTCGTGAAGGGAACTCCCGTGATCAAAGTACCCTTAAACCTGACCTTTCCCCCTTTTTGACTCGAGGGCGGTGAGATCGGCTCACGACAGTCCCTATAGCTAATGTAACAACTTTTGCTCCATTGGCAAATGTCAGGACAATCTCATTTCGCTTTAACATTCTGCTTGTTTCCAGATTCTGCAAAGACATATAAATATGTGAAGTTGCAGTAAAATCTAGAACCCATAAGCAGGATTCAGCACTAACCATAAGATTAGTTTCAATAAACATAGATACCACCTTCATAAGGTTGGTCCTTGGGCTTGATCTTCAAGCTCGTGAGGTACTTCCTACAATTCCTCCTCCAGTGCCCTTAGACACCACAGGTTTGACAAGCCTCTTCCATTTCTTTTTCTTTAAAACAGTCTTACCCCTTTAAGATGGGAAGCGGTAATCTTTGTTGGGTAAAGATTACTAGTGGGGATTGGAGTCTCACTAGCCCAAAACCCACCTCACCTAACAGTTATTGGTGTTCTATGAACTTAGTGAGTGAACCAACTTGTTCAACGCATCATATGCGAGTCTCAATCATAACATCAGCCTCTAGACCATGAAAGCCTCACCTAACAATTATTGACATCATGATCATAGTTAAGTCTAGCCTATCGTCTCATGTAAGTATTGAGAACACAAACGATTCCCTCACCTGACAGTTATTAGAAATCATTTGGCTTCAACCCCATAGCACCACATGCATAATGGAGTAGTCCAATATTATGAATGGTAATTAACCTCTATGTATCCATAGCCGGCCAGTTAACCATTATAATATTTGATCAAACCACGATGATGGAAGGCCACGAGTCCGAAACCTGTTTCGACTTAATATTATTAATAAGGAGATTTTGGTCATTATTAATGGTTTCACTTTGCACATTAACCGGTTTAACATGCACGATAACATAAACACAACAAATAAATAGATATCACATAAACATGTATCCTATGTGGTGATCATGGAATTATGGTTCAATAGGTCTCGAGCCAAAAAGACCCATTTAGCCATTTTAATGTTTTAATAATATGGACCTGCTCTTCACTTTTTCTTTAATCTTTGAACTCTTCAAAGACCGGGCCCATAGAGCTCACCAGCTTAATGGCTCCTCCGATGGCTCCTCCTCTCTTGTAGCATTTACATCAACAATTGAAACACTAAACTACACTAAAATCACATTTCATGAAAAATTAAAATAAAATAAAAGGAATCATGCAGCCTCCATTTAATAATTACAACCCCAAAAATGAATACCTGTAATCATCATACATTCATCAATACAACAATCACATATTAGGGATTTTTCCATGATCACCGCCATTCCTTACGAGCCATAAATTCAAAATTTAAAACTCCGGAAGGCATAGATAAAAATCTGCATTTAATCAAATTTAAAGTCGAACAATGCAAACCACATCAAGAAATCAAAATCGATTAAACAAATTTCATGAGTGTGATTCTGAACGGAAGTTGCGTTGTCAACTTTAAATTCACAATCACGAAACATTCGCATAAAATAAACACAAAGTATAACAAGTTACAGATTTTTGATTCAAAATTGATTTAGTTCTAATTTTTGCTTAGTTGACTAAATTTATCACATAAATTAATCAACTTCTATAGGCCACATAAGAGCAAGAGAACAAATTCTCTTAAAAAAAATAAATTGGCCATTAGAATGCAAAAATATATTTGAACTATAAATAAAAAAAACGCACGAAAAACGCCTAAGGTTGGCTCTAATACTACTATTGGGGTTTCATGAATCATGAATAAGTAAAATTAACAAAAAGAACGCAGCGGAAACAAATATATATTTTATACATAATTCTTTGAAGGCGTTGTTCGTGCATTTTAATAAAAAATCTGAATATAAAAGGGAGTTAAATGAATTACCTCTCGAAGCACGCTTTAAACAAGTCGGTTCGGATATTCTACAGTTCGAGTCCCACAAGCGTCGGACCTCTAGTTCAGATACACCAATAATGGACGTCAAACGGAAGAGAGAATTTTCGGATAATCACCACAATGATCATGCTAGCAATCTTGTGGAAACAATTTGCCATATCCTTGATGATTTTAGTCACAGCCCAAACAAAAGAGAACCCTCTTTTTCTCGCGTCTCAAAAACACAAGAACTCTCTCTCTATTCTCTATTTTGCAACCCCTTTGATATTACGCAAAACCAGCATTTTAAAAAATATAAACTGATCAGCAACGGTTGTTGATTGTTTGCATATGCACGAATGATCGTGCATGAATAGTTTGCTCATGCACGATGGTCGTGCATGAGCGGCAACCGCTGACCATAATGATTCATACACATGCATGAAGCTTCATTTTTTTTATAGTTATTATTATTAAAAGGAAATGGACATAGATTAATTAATTTATTAAATGAATAAATAAATAATTAATCAATCCCCTTAAAAAATAAAATGAACATAATCTTTATATGTACATCCGGAATACATTAATATGTATTCACTTTGGGCATGCGTGTGCATCATATGCATGTAGGCTCGTGACTATAATATTAATTAAATTAAATCTCATTTAATTTAATTTCAAATTGACTCAATTCGATTGTAGTAATTGTAAATACATTTGCAACATTATTTATCTCTTATTCCACGTTATCCTAATTGTTTATGGTGTGTGATATTCATAGGTTTATCACTAAGCTAGTAGTAAGACTTGTACTAACACATTAGTACTCCCAAAAGAATTAATTGTCCCGATTAATCTTTTAGGTCCTACAAGCCATGATTGCTATCCAGATAGTGTGAATATTTTAATAACATAATGAACCTGTCAGCTTTGGTTATAGTGTAATTCAATCTCTCTATCTTACTATGTCCCAATCAAACAAAGACCATAGAATATTTGTCAAGTCATTAATTCGATCATATGCACAAATCTAATTGACATGCATTTTATTCGAGACATAAATAATTTTATTCTTGGTTACAACCTCGGTCGAGGATTTCAATGCAGTGTCATAATTAGATCGCATATGGCATCATTATTATACCTTGCATGTAACAAGGAGACAGATTCCATATTGCGCACACGTGCAACTTCGTATATAAACAAACTATGACCATCAGGTATAAAGACGAATCAATGATCTAGTATTATGTGCACCCATGAACCATAGTTGTTCGACACACAAGTTAACACTGTGCCTTAGGTCTAGGATTATTTACACAAGACCAAAGCATGAACAATTAGACATTGACCACGCTAAAAGCTTTCATGTCGCTGATCATTCCATATGCATCACGTTCAGTGAACTTGTTTAATACAAACACTTGTATTCATAACTTAGGCATCACAATCCTAATGACTTGTGACTCATCATTCCCTTAAGTATCCAATACTTAATGGTGAAGGTATGAACACACCGGTCTGAACAAGATTATTAATATCCACTCAATAATCCATCGATCATGAACGGTTTAAAGATTCAGCCTAACTATGAACCCGTCACATATATTCTTAACGTCTCAAGAATAGGTCTAGTTGCAACTGATCTTTGGAATCATTCATAAATATAAAATAATTGAACAAATGAATGAATACGGCATTGCCATTAATTAAATAGTAATAATGGAAGTACAACTGAAATGCCTAATATGTAACTATTACATAGTAGTTTTAGGGCATACATCCAACAGGTAAGTGCCAGGAATGTGCTTGAGGCGATTGACGAGGTTGGGGCATCGGGAGGCGGCAAAGAGAAGTGGTAGGGAGGCTTAGGAAGGTAGCGATTGGACTGGAGAAGGCGGTTGAGGCAATGTCGGGGGAGGACGATCGGCTGAAGGAGGGGATGACCATAGGGAGTAGAAAGTGCTCAATGAGCAGAGGTTGAGTTTCATTAAAGAAACAATTGTAGGCAATAGAGATGATGGCGATGATGACGATGATGAACTCATATGCATATGAATTAAGTTCACAAGAATTATTGGATAAGATAAGATTTGTTAGGCTTAGGCATTTAAGCAAAACGAAATATAGAGTAAAAGTGAGAAAGGAAAATTTACACATGATGTTTATCCTAATTTACCCTTAAACTAGAGCTACATCCAATAAAAATTCCACTATAATTAGTACCTCTCACATTTATGTTTCAACCCTCAATTACAAAAGAAATAGAATATATACACTTAGTGCCTATTCATAACCAAAGTATGAACTGCCAATAAAATATGGATTCAAACTATAAAGGCCCTCTAACAGCTCAGGGGTATTGCCTCGCAACCCTCATTGGGGGTGTTCCTCCAACTCAATAATATTATCGGCAACAATATCCATGGTGCTGCGCTGTTGCTTTTGCAACTTTAAGTAAAATAAAAGGAAAGTTTAGTCAGGAAATAAATGGCAAGTATATCTTGAACCACATGTTGAATATGACGAGATTAAGAGGCATGACGAGGCACTTTATTTGTTGTGTCATTTATTTGCTTTCAAGAAATCTCTTATTAACTAATACGCTTTAAATTTTTTCCGTATCACATTCTTCTGATTCCTAGGAGAAAGCACACACCCTATATAAATACTATCTGTACTCATAACACGTTTGTCATGGAATCACATCTATGGCCCTGTGTGCTTCCCCAAGGGTAGTTGTCCACATCCGCATCCCAAGGATATCCCCTGGCACAATCACCATGCGATCAAGTTGGCAGTTGCATCTTCCTGTCTCTTTCCTCATTGTGTCCCCCGGGGCGACTATGTTCGCATGATAGAGTCGGCAGCTATCATAGAGTCAAGATGTGGTGAGGAAAGAGACATGAAGACACTAGTCAAAAAGGAGCTTGACAACATGGAAGTATGCGCGAGGGACGTGCTTGAAGCGATGAATAGATGGGACATTAGGAGGCAGCTGAGAGATGGTGGAAAGGTTGAAGGAGGTGGTGATTGGGCTGGAGAAGGCGATTGAGGCTTAGGTTGCTAATGGATTATGAACAATACGAAAAATTCTCTAGCCCAATCGCCGCCTCCTACAGCCTTCTCACCCTCTCTCCGCCACTCCTTGATGCTGCCATCCTGTCAATTGTCTCAAGCATATGCCTCCTGCACGCCTCCACGTACGCCTCCACGTTGTCGAGCTCCTTCAAGACTTACGTTTTCCTGTCTCTTTCCTTGCTGCATCCCGGCTTCGCAATAAACATTTAATTTATCGTGCGGACATTGTCACCATGGGGGACATATGGAGGAAAGAGATAGAAAGACACGACAATTGACTTGATCACATGGAGATAGTCGAGCCAGGGGATGGGATGTGGATGCAGACGACCGCCCATGGCAAGCATGCAAGGAACATGTTTAAAGATTAATATATCGATGTATTTTGTATTTCCATTGATGTGCCTAGTAAGTTTAGGTAATGAAAGTAGAGGCTTTTTATTGTTTGGATTGCCTCGCTTGCTTGATATCTTGGTTTGCTAGTTACTAAGTTGCGGAGTCAATCACATGGGAAGATTTTTATCTGCAGACTATTTGCCGGGCTAAGATTAATTATGGAGTTCTTGTTAGATATTTAACTAGAATCTTGTAATTAGAGGTCACTAATTAACCGTGGCCAAAATTAATATATTATTTTACCGGTAAAATCCTCCCATGCAAATGAATCTACAACTTCATAAGTAACCAACTAAGCATATCAAGCGGGACATAACAATTCAAATAAATATTTGCTGCTATTTGCATTGCCTAAACTTATTAAGCTCATCGATATAAATACTAATCACATTGATACAGTAATCGTTAAATATGTTGCCAGCATCCATCATCCTAATTCGATCGTCAATAAATTCTCTCATTTGCCCTGTCGCTCTGCCACACAAAATGGAAGGAAATAAATGTTTCAAAAATATAAGGAAAGAGTTTGTAGTGCTGCATTCAACAACCACATCCATCAGTATGTAATTATCTGGATAGTGTAAGTTACCGAAACTTTTTGTCATCCCCGGGTGACCAGCCGCTGCCGATTTGCTTCTGCTGCTGCAAGTCAAAATGAAAAGAAAGTTTAGTTAGGAAATAACAACACACACACACACACACAGAGATATATATATGTAACTCGTTTGGATCATTTGGATTATCAAACCTCATCAATAGCATTAGGCATGGGCTCCTTCAAGAAAGCGTCTTCCTGTCTCTTTCCTTACCGCGTCCTGAAACCGCAATAATCGCCAACTCGATCTCGTGGACAGAGTCGGCCCTTGTAATTCCTCCAAGATGCGGATGCGGACGCAGACGAACGTCCCCGAGGAAGCGCGCAAGGGCCGAAGATATGACTCGGATGACAAACGCCATCACGAAGTGTGGATTGCACGGCGGACACCGAGAGCAGACGAGATGCCATTGTGGCCGTCTAATTTCACGCTGCAGATCAAGCATTTCACCACAGAGTAACCAAAGGTAAGTAGGTCCACGGCGACAGAGAGCCGGGGCAAGCCCACGGAGGCAGGGATCGGGCCCTAGTAGAAGGAAAATGGAGATAGATTCCAGCTCCTTGCTGGTGACCCTTCTTGTTGCCGGGAAAGAGGGAGAAAACTGAGAAAAGAAAGGGGTGGAAAGTTTTGATGCGTATGGGCTATGAGCATTGGCAGCATGTATATAGGGCGTGTGTTTCTGCTAGGAATGCAAGAAAGATATGACTATGGAAAGAAAATCCAGAGAACTGTTAATTTATAAAAATTTCTTGGAAAGCAATTAAAGGAATGGCCAAATAAGGTGTCTCTCTTCATGCTTTTATGAACTCCTCATATTGTATGATGCAGTTCAAGATATACTTGCCATTTATCTTCTTCTTTTTTAACTAAACTTCTCTTTTATTTGACTTGCCACAGAAAAAACAACATAGCATGTAGTAGTAAAAAGTATCGGCTATTGAAATGATCCAAAAATGTTATATATTGAGGCTTAAACATAGACAAAAAAGTAATAAATAATATGGGGTCTATTTTTTCAAGAATTTATGACCAACAACATATTATTACTTGCACAATAGCTCAAAGACTTGTTAACATGTGAATTTCAGCCCACAATTGAAATTTTCGTTCTTGTTAAAATAACAAACAAAGATAATAATAAAAAGACAGTCCCATTCAGCCATCTGTCCATTTGCATTGGCCCATGAAGAAACCCAAACCCCTGCCCAAAACATTTGGCCTTTAAAGCTTTCATCAACACCCGAGCTTAATAGACCCATGGTTCCTCAGCTCATGAGTTACAATTAGACCGGTCAATCCGGTGGATCAGATTGAATCGAAAGTGGGTCGATCCAAATAGACTAATTTAACCCATTTTGACATATTTTTATATAATATAAATTTAATGACTCATATTCAACCTGACTTGACTCATATTATTAAAATACTTCTATATTTAATTCAATGTAGAAAAAAATATATCCAAACTGAGATAAAAGTGCAGAGCGAAACACTTCTATATTTAATCTAATGTACGAAAAATCATATTCAAACTAAGATAAGAATGCGGAGTCAATGAGAACAAAACAAATGAGAGCCATAAAGAATGAAGAAAGACATAGGGATGAGTTGGGTGTGAATAAATTGTAAATCCATTTACATCCATTTAACACTTCCATTATGTTTAAAGCCATTTATGACCCATTTAATATTTACATGAGTTAAGAAATGCACTCCATATATGCGTTGTTGGGCTTTTTAAAGGGGGCGCCATTCTCACACCTGAGAGTTGGGTTCACAGAGAGCTCGAAAGGAGCGAGGACGTCATTGATGCCTCAGAAATAAACAGGAGAACACACAAGGTGACGAACCTGAGATATCCCTCTCGACAGTCGATTCCCGGATCTATGCCTCTCACTTTCAGCTCCGTCACCGTCTACCGATTGTCTACCATCTCTCATCAGGAACAGCCACCGTCTGTCCGTCAAACCCCCCCTTGCTCTCCATCACAGCCTCGGCGGTGGCGGAGCAAAGCATCAACGCTCATCACCACCAATTGAGCTTCTCTCATGCTCTTTCTTTCTAGTCTGCAGCACTGGAGATACCTTTTAAGCTCAAGATTTCATACTGTGCAGGAGAATTCACAACAACAACCACAACAAACTCTCTGAAGCTTAGAGCACGCGTGAGAGCTGAGGAACCGAGCAAAGCAAGAACACACACAGACCGAGTAAAACTCTCTCTCATCTTCAGCGCTCTGGATCATGTTCAGCGTCCTCGCCCATTGTTGAAGCCAGACACAGTTGCATATCTTTCTCGAGCAATTTCATGGCTGAATCGCTTTGTTGCCTAGCTTCGTCACTTTGTCGCTGCGCAGAGGAGGAATCAAAGTTCGAAAGGAGGTGATTGATGAGCACGGAGTACTTCGAGTTAGTTCAAGACTTTCTCAGCAGCACTGATCATCAATGGTGATGCATTGAGGACGTCTCACTAGTTTTAACAGTCAACCGTGACCATAATCACATCTTGTTCAGGTAGGAGCTCATGCTCTGTTTTCGGATGTTCTTCATACATAGCAGAGGCAAAGGAGTCCGGCTGAGATTTCTGTGAAAATTGTGCTGGATCAGGATCTATTAGTGACATAAACACACTCCATTGTTGTTGTTGTGATAGTCTGAGTTTAGATTGATGCTTAGATATTGCATTCTTGCTTCTCGGTTGAATTGATTGCTATATGTTTGTTAAAATGCCCGAACGAACAGCCAACAGGTGAGGCCGACCTCGCGCCGGCCTGGGCGAGCTCGAGCTCGCCTAGCCAAGGCGAGGTCGACCCTCGCCCAGCTACGGCGAGCGTCGGCCTCGCCGGTGGACGGCGAGGGGCCGGCGAGCCTCGCCGTGGCTGGGCGAGGCCGCCGGCCAAAAGAAGAAAAAAAGAAAAAGGAAAAAGAAAAAAGAAAAATAAGGAAAAATAAGGAAAAAATAGAAAAAATAAAAGAAATAAAAAAATTATACAAATTTACCAAACGTGTTTCGTTTATTTTTTATTTCGGAACAAGTTTTACCAAACGCGTTTTTATTCAAAAATTGTTCCCGGAACAGAAACACTTTTTTTCTATTTCTGTTCCCTGGAACAATTTTTAAACAGAAACGCAAACAAACGCACCCTTAGTGGCCGATTGATCACTGTATGTTTCAACTGAGGACGTATGTGTTCGAACTTCTCATTACATCCTCAAATCGTAACACTACAATCCATGCCCGACACCTCCATATACCATGTTTACTTGATTCTCGTCAAAATAATGTTGCCTAGTCTTTCAGTGTTACAAGGATGTATATTAATTGATATACAAAACATATAGATCTTTTGTTGATATAGTGCCTTGTCCATCTCGTATTGAAAAGATATGAGTGGTGGTTACAAACTAAGAGGTGTCTTTTCTACATTGAAAAAATATAATGGCGATTATTTTTTAACTTGTTATTGTTTCAAACTTATAATTTTTGCCTTTGAAAGGCTATATCTTTTTAGAAATAAAATTTGGAATGAAAAAAAATTGAAAAAAGAAATAAAAAATAGTTATTTTTTAAGGATAAATACTACGAAAAATATTAAACTAGACTTTAAACTAATTTTCTTTTTACCGTCGAAAACCCTAAATTAATACATATGTGATGTATTTACTCTCTGTTAATTTTCATTAAATAACACCACTAGATTGCTAACTTGAATGCACATGGCAAGTCTATGTGGATCAATTAATGGGTTAATGCCATAAAAAATCTCAAACTGAGATGCTTGTGAAATAAATTCATGCCAAATTAACTTTTTCACAAAAAATCTTAAACTAGTACACGCACGACACAGTTTTATCAAAATTTACTGTAAACTAGCGAGAACTCTATATCATCTTCCTCTTTATCAAGTCCTTTGTCATTGTCTTTGTCTAAGGTTGTGAAAATTATGAACTCCATTTAGCAAGAACTCTTTCGTGACACTTTTAGTAACTCTAATAGCGCTCTTGACAAGATGACTCAACCAAGTAGCACTATATGGTTGAATCACTACCGAATGTGACATCTCGTGTAAGAATATATTGTCTTGGTAGAGCAATTATGTACTAATTGGCACTATTTTAGTTACTCTAGTAGTACTAGTGAGATACAGAGCAACTACATATTGTCTTTATGGAGAAAAGATTTCAAGCATCCATACCTTTCAAACTCCATATCTAAGAGTGTCAATTTTGACTAGCCAAACAACTAGTACAATAACTTATTTAATTGTGCCATTTATAGATTGTAGAAGAAGGTCAAAAATCCATAGAGGATTTCAAATTTGTTATGCAAGTATTGAAGGAAGTAAATAAAAAGATTCAGATTGCGAACCTCGATCAAGCTAAAGGGCACCCAATCAATTTCTATCCAAATGATACTCAAAGCATCCAAATAAAAGATCCAATCCAAGGAAAGAGACCTAGTCAATCCAGAGAAAATGAATTCAAGAATCCAATTGATACCAAGGAAGATTTGTTGATTTTACATTAAAAATAAGTTGCCGTGTATGGTTTGGATTAAAATTAGATTCAACGCAATTTAGTTCAAAACTTACAAATGTTTTTTTCACTAATAACACAATGTAGTTTTCTCATATATTTATTTTCAACTTGAACTCTAGCATTAATTTGTTGCTAAATTAATGCATTTGAACTTCTTGTAGAAGAAAACAATATGCTAGGATGAGGGCACTAGAAATTCATTGATTTTAACTCACTTGGGCATTTAAATCAAATGGGTCATTGTAGCTACTCTCAAAATCTAATTTGCAATCAAGGAAGAATAGAAGGATTTCAATCATCATTGTTACATACTATTATTTTGTTTTGAAATGAACTGCTTCACTCTACATTGACTTTCGTATTTGTATGAAATAATACAGGATCATATGTCATGGTCATGTGAATCTTCTTAATCAACCAAACATTTGAGCTATATCAAGTAAAATCTGTATGGAATTAGATCAAAAGACTTTTTCTTTTTTTATTCCAAACATTCACATTGACTCATGCGATCCTTAGACAATCTTGTAATGTTTTAGGACCTTGCACATCTTTATCTATGAGATTCGAATCAACAAGATAACTTTTTGTCTACTAATTTATTATTCATATTATGATCTTGTCTTTAATTCATCTATTTTTATGTAGAATTAATATCACTTGTCTTGATTTAGGTCATTAGAGAATCCTTCTAGAGCAATTTGATTTGATTGAAAAGAATGAAGAGCCATTCAATACACAATGATTTCATTATAAGTTGCAAAGTCAAGATCTCAAGCATTTTTCATTTTTGAATTTTAATAGATCTTTCTAATGACATTAATGATTTCCTTCTAGTTAGCTTAATATTTTGCTACATGCGATTAGCTATATTTCTATATATATTATTATTTATTTATTTTTACATTTCAAAAATTTCACTAGTTAGGCTTTGTGATAGTATCCCTTTTTTGGTACATGAAAACAACGGGGAAAAATTGGACAGTTAATCCAAAACCTCATGTACGAAATATAATTGAGTGTTAAACTTTTTCAATAAATAATACCAAAAATTACCTACATGTCACATAAAAAGTGGTTATGTGACATCTTTAAATTGCACTTTTCAACAAAATTTATGGAATTGATTGCATTTTTCAAAGATGGTATGGGACATGATTGAACTAATCAAGATGTTTAGAACTCAATTATACTTCCAGTAAATGTTTAAAACTTGATTGAATCAATTGTAAGGTTTATGACTTAATTGCGTTTGTACATAAGGTTTAGGACTTGTAGTGTGATTTCTCAAACAACTCGTACATAGTTTTGTTTGTGCACAAATCACAGGTAGGGGTGAGCATTGGTCTAGGGTCGACCCTAGACCGGCCCAACCCTGCCGGTCCTAGTCCGATTCCTAGGAAGATTAGGTCGGTCCTTGGTCCCAGAATTCTTAGACCAGCATTGTGCGGGTCGATCCTCGATTATGAGAGTTTTGGGTTGATCTAACCCAGACCAACCCCGACTATATAAAATATATATTTAATATATTATTTATAATTTTTTTATATAGAGAAAACCTTAAAATAAACGGCGTCAACAATATTAAACAACTCTTTAGTGATGAGTTCAAGTAATTTTATGTTGTTCTTTAATAACTTAGGTTTTTAATATATTTTATGGCATCAATAGTCATAATTTACGAATGAGGAAAATGTTTTTGTAAGGAATCCTCACGGCGTCCAAAAAGGCACCTTATAGTATCCTCCTCTAGTATTCATTATCTTTTGTCTTAATCCTTTTAGTTTTCAATTTGCCAAAAAAAAAAAAAAAAAAAAACAACTTCTCCGCTCGTCACTCGACACTCACCTGCTCGCTTCAGGTCACTCGTGCCGCTCATTGCTTCATGCCACTCGCCGCTTGATGCTCGCTTGGCTTGTTACTCCCCGCTTGACATTCGATGCTTATTATGTTTGACACTCACCCCACTTGACCCTCACCGCTTGCCTTTCTTAGCTAACCTCGCTCATCGTCGAACCCATTAGGTCGGTACAATCCCCGGTTTCCCTTTTAAGGAGTACAAAAAATGAAATAAAAAATTATTGGTTGGTCCCGAGTTGACCTTGAAATCGGACTGAACCCATTAGGTCACTCCAATTTTCAATAGTTTTTTTAAGGAGTACAAAAAATGAAATAAAAAATTATCGGTTAATTGAAACCAGACCGAACCCATTGGGTCGGTTCGGTCCTCGATCCCAAGCTTAATAGGGTCGATCCTCAGTCCCAAAAATTAAGGACCGACACTATGCGGGTTAGTCCTAGGGTTAGGGGATGGACCAACCCAACTTGGACTATGCTCACTAAGGGTGAGCATCGGTCCAAGGTTAACCCCCAGCCCAACCCTGCCGATCTTGATCCGGTTCCCAGTGAGACTAGGTCAATCCTTAGTCATGAAATTCCTGGACCAGCACTGTGCGGGTCGGTCCTCGGTCTTGAGAGTTCTTGGTCGGTCAAACCCGGACCAACTGTGACTATATATATATATATATATTTTATGTAGATAAAACCTTAAAATAAATGGCGTCAACAACATCAAACAACTCTTTAGTGAGGAGTTCAAGTAATTTTACATTATTCTTTAATAACTTAGGTTTTTAATGTTTTTTTACGGCATCAATAGTCATAATTTACAAATGAAGAAAATATTTTTGTGAGGAGTCTTCATAGTGTCCAAAAAAGCACCTTATGGCATCCTTTTTTAGTATTTGTTCTCTTCTGTCTTATTTGTCCTCTTAGTCTTCAATTGTTCAAAATCAAAAGAGACAATTTCTCCGTTCACCACTCGACACTCACCTCGCTCGCTTTGGACCACTTGTGCCGCTCGCCACTCGATGCTCGCTTGGTTTGTTGCTCCCTGCTCGACATTCGATGCTCATTATGTTCGACGTTTACCCCACTTGACCCTCATCGCTTGCCTTTCTTAGCTGACTTCACTCATCATCGAGCCCATTGGGTCGGTACAATCCCCGGTTGCCATTTCAAGAAGTACAAAAAATGAAATAAAAAATTATTGGTTGGTTCTGGGTTACCTTGAAACCGGACCGAATCCATTGGGTCAGTCTAGTCCTCAATCGCTTTTTTAAGGAGTACAAAAAATGAAATAAAAAATTATCGGTTGGTCCCAGATTGACCTTGGAATTGGACCGAACCCTTTGGGTCGATTCGGTCCTTGGTCTCAAGCTCAATAGAATTGGTCCTCAGTTCCAAAAATTGAGAACCAGCACTATGCAGGTTGGTCCTAGGGTTAGGGGGTCGACTGGCCCAACCCGGACCATGTTCACCCCTAATCACACGCATCATCCTCATATTGTCATGTTCCTTCGCTTTTTTGTTCTTGCCTTGTTTTTTTTTTTTTTTTTTTTGAAAGAAAATTATATTCATTAGTCAAAAGGATACACAGTAAGTACATAGACTTCATGACAAAGTAAATCGAAATTGAGCAAAACCCAAAATACTGCAAAACAAAGCCAAATAAAAAAAATAGGGAGGACCAATGAAATACCATCAAGGTTAAACACACGTGTTCCACAAGAGCGGATTTGTCAAGCAAAATAATTGATGGTTGATCATTGAATCTCGTATCTTCGCTAGTGATGAGCACGCCCCGAGAATTCTTTCTCTTATAATTACGGCGCTACTTGTTGGCTATGCATGCCTAGGCGCAGCTTCCTTTACATTATTGCAGTATGGAAAGAACCAAACCAGGTTGAACAAACACAGGTCTATTATTTGGAAGAGCAAATTGTCAAGATTTAGCGAGACAACGGAACTTCAACACTCACCATTGAAGTTGAAGGTAGAGGACTTATACACGGACAGGACCGAGGTGTATTTAATTCCCAAAAGTATATTTGTCAAACTCATAAATCTAGAATTAGATCGGAAGAGTTCAAACTCTTTGATCTAGAACTAGATGAGAAAAGAGACATCCAAATCTAAATAAAGAGAGAAGAAATAACAAGTAAATAACATTTTTCCTTATCCCAATTGCTTTTACAAACAACCCGTTCACCCCCTCCCCCAATGGGTCCACCCTTCAATATCACCCCAGTCGCCTTCTCCAGCCAATCACCACCTCCCTCAACCTGCCAATCCTCTCTCTGCCGCCTCTTGATGTTGCCATCTCATCGATTGCTTCAAGCACGTGCCTCAGGCACACCTACACATCATCGGGCTCCTTCAAAACTTGCACCTTCCGGTCTTTTTCCTCGCCGGATCCACTAGAGTGACATTATCAAAAGTGAGTCAGTAGTTATCGCAGAGACAGGACACAACAAGGAAAGAAACAGGAAGACCCAACTCTTGAAGGGGCTCAATGACATGGAGGCATGTGCGAGGCACGAGCTTGGGGCAATTAACAAGATGGCGGCATGGGAGGCGGCGGAGAGAGGGTGGGGAGGCTGAGGGAGGCAGCGGTTGGGCTGGGGAAGGCGACTGAGGCAATGTCAGAGGGGTTGGACCAATTGAGGGAGAGGGTGACGGGGTATACAGATGGTACTTAGGACATGGTCGCACGAGGGGTACTCCCGAGATGCGGATGAGGGCGACTGTTTCTAAGGGCGAAGTTATGATTCCGGTGATGAGCGGATAGTCTTTATATAGGGTGTGTGTTTCCCCTAGGAGTGCAAGAAAAATGTGACTATGGAAAGAAATCCGAAGAATCATGTGTTAACAAAAGACTTCTTGGAAAGTAATTATAAGACGCGCTCAAATACCGTGTCTCGTTTCATGCTTTTCCGACCTTGTCATGTCTAGGACCCGGTTCAAGATATAATTGCCATTTATGTTTTACCTAACCTTTCCATTTGTTTAACTTTGCAATAGCAAATCCAATAGCAACACAGCGCCATGGATATTATTACTGATAATATTTTTGAGTTTGGGCATAATATTATTGCATGATTCCAGTGCATGTGAATTTAATACAAATGCAATGTTGAATTTTATGAATCCCACCTCATCCAGTTATTCATGTGAATCTGCATATATGAGTCATTATCGTCATCGTTCATCATCTCTATTTCCTACAATTCTTTCTGCAATGACACACACTTTCCTTTCATTTATCCCTTTATTGCGGTACATAACCCCAGCCACTACACGCTTTTGCTTGCGTTCAAATCTCAGGTATCACCTCCACTTTTTTGTCCTATGGCAAAGAAAACCTTCGGTGGCACCTTCAGGATGGCTGTTTCAGTGCGTTCCCTCTCAACAATATTCTTATGCTTTATGCTTTAATCATGTTAGTGCCACATAAAAAAAATAGTAAAAAAGTCACGTGAATATTTTCTATTAATAATTTGGATGAAGTTAACGGAAGAACTTGATTTCACCAATTTAACAAGTTGTAGAATTTGATTGTACTTTTTAAAAGTTTTAAGACTACATTATACTTTCGTACTAATTTTAAGACTTTTAGTGCATTTTATTTATTATATTTATAGAAATAGATCCATGTACATTGTAAACTTAGGAATGAAAATAGTACATAAGGTTTTATTATCACTTGGGTTCTTACATCATAGTTGTATTGGGATAATATCCCCATGGAATTTTAATGATTTCAAAACTATATTTGGTACTAATATTTATTAAGATGGATGTACATGGTCAATTAGTTTTACAGATATCAATGTCTCTTTCGAATTAGCAATGATGAGAAACTGAACTATGATAGTTAAGATGAACATAGCACCAGTGTGAGTGTTATCTCATGATAACTTGGAGGCACTTATGTCAAGGTCGAGTTCTTGTGGATCTTTGGTCACCGGTAAAAATGTCTCTCGTCTTGGTTTTCTAGCCTCCTAATCAGACCTTCCTTCCCAAGAGATTTCAACTTGATTCATAATTTCATATGCATTTGGGCCATACGGCAATTTTCCAATCCTTTAAATTATTATTCAACACCCTCGTGGTCGTCATGTCTATGCCCTACTATTTGTTCTGCAATTATGTTATATCTATCTACCCATTTATTCTTTTTTCTCGGTACATGACAAGACTGCTGCATCCTTCCGCTCTAATCGCAGGCAGCTCGCTAAGTTGTGCTCCATAGCAAAAACACCTTTGCTTAGTTGTTCTTGTCTGGATTCGTTGGCTTCTTTGGCAACGGTAGTTTCTGCTTGCTCACTCTGAACTCATCTATCATCTCCTTCCTTATTATCGTCACTGTCTGGAACTGCTCGTTCATTCCCTCCCTCAGCCGGTACGACCCCTCTGACATTGCCTCCGTGGCCTTCTCCAGTCCAATCACTGCAACCCTCAGCCTGCACCCGATTTGATTGCTGCCTCCTGATGCCGCCACGTCCTCGATCACCTCAAGCACGTGTCTCGTACGTGCCTCCATGTCATCAAGCTCCTTCAAAACCCGCATCTTCCCAAATCTCGACAAGATTTTATCTCTAAACTAATCTATTAATTTGGCTAAGGCTAACTAATTACCGCTAAATTACGAAATTCTTGTCAGCCTCTTAATTGACAATAGATTTACATTTGTTGTAGTTCATTAATCCTTTTTTTAGAGGTTTTTCTACCATCAGCCTTAATGTTTAGAATAAAGATTTTGATGAATTTCACTGATCTCTATAAATGAGATGAAGATAAAGATGAGTATGTGCTTATCTACTATTTCCATTGATATTTTTTCTTTATTTTGAGACATTTTGGTTATATTAGGTAATAAATCACAATGGCTAATTACCATTTGGGAGGTAATTAAACGTTGGGGTCAAGTAGGAAGGTTTCTCTATATACTCTTTCTGCCCCTTTCGAGACATTTTGGTTATATTTGATGATAAATCACAATGGCTAATTACCATTTGGGAGGTAATTAAAAGCTGGGTCAAGTAGGAAGGTTTCTCCTTACACTCTTTCTGCCCCTTTCGAAGTTGTTGAACACCGTCTCTATGGTCTTGTCGTTGTAACTAAGCTTTCCCTCAATACTCTTTACTTTTATTTTTAATATGATATTTTTGTTTTAACAAGAAATAGCCATGTGTTGCCACAAATGAGAGAGGATCTATGGCTAATAGAACGATGCAAAAAATGTTGGTAACATTTTTAAAGATTAAAGCTCATATATCTAGAATTTACTGTAAACTTAGGAATGCAATATAGTGCTAACTAGTAATTATCATTTGTGTCTTTATATTATGCTTGGTTGCTAGACCTATGAAAATGGGTCTTAAACCCATGTATGACCCGTCTAAGAAAAAAAAAGTTAATATATGAAAAACCCTAAATCAATACACCTGTGATAAATTTAATCAAAACTAATTTTTAACCATAAAAAATCCAACCTAATACATGTGTAACAAATTTGAAACCTCAAATTAGTACATTTGTAACAAATAAACTCCCTGTTAAATTGGATTAATATTATGGACAATCATAAAATTGATACACTTGTAACACCCAAATTAGTATACCTATTAACTCCCATGTGACATCTAACTCAACAATTTGACAGTAAAATTAGCTAAAATTAACAGAGACTAAATTTGTCACAAGCATACTAGCTTAAGATTTTTAGTAGTCAAAAAATTAGTTTATGATAAATTTTTCACAAATATACAAATCTGTGATTTTTTATGGTCAAAAAATTAAGTTGGGGCATTTTGTCACAAGTTTACAAGTTTAAGGTTTTTCATGATATTGACTTTTTAAAAAATAAATAGATCATATAGAGGTCACTTTAATTTTAAAGAGCCCACCTTAAATGGATTTTAAAATTTAAAGCCCAAAATAAATGGGTTTAAATGGGTTGAGTTTGGAACTCATTTCCAACCCACTAAGCTCACACGCACTCTCTCCCTCTTCAGTCTTATAAATATATTTTTCTAAAAAAATCGAAATTATAATTTTTTTCCTTTTTTCTTTTTTCTTCTTCCTCAGTTGGTGGTCGACGACTAGCCATAGGCGAGGGATAAGCTCTAGCTTGTTGATGTCTAGTGCTGGCAAGGCTCCAGCTCGCTTGTGGCTTGTCACTGGTTTTGGCAATGGTCGACGACTGGCCGAAGAAGAAAGAAAAGGAAAAGAAAGAATATAAAAATAATTAAAAATAGAATTATTAAAAAAAGATAAGATAAGATAAAAGTAAAAATATTAAATATTAAATGGAGTACATGTAGGAAAACCAAATCAAATTTTCCACAGAAAATATTTTCCATTTCATTTTTAAATTTTAGCCAAACATTGGAAAATATTATTATTTTCCTGGAAAATGACTTCCTAAAAATATTTTCCAAAAATGTCACATTTTCCACAAAACAAGCGGAGCCTCAATTTCTTTTTTTTTTTTTTTAATTGCAAATATTATTCATTAGATTTGTATTGCATGGAAATGTTTTAGTAATATATTTTTTAAAATCATAAGAAACAAATTTTCTTATATTGGGTTAAATATGTAAGTGTTTTAGCTATAAGGGTTGGACCAGATGTGATTTAGGTATGGTTGGGTTGGACATAGGTCAAGAAATTTACATTACAAATGAATGAGTCATAATAAGTTAATGGGTCAATTTGGGTCTGATCATTTATGAATTGACCTAAACCCAAAATGACCCACTTGATAGGTCTACTAATTGCTTCTTAAAATTTGTTTGAGTTGGCAAGTGGAAAAGACCTTTTTCCAAACTAATCCGTCTACTATTATAAGGTTAGCTAATGGCATTTAAATTAGGGAAAATGTCACAAACAGTCCCTAAACTTCCATTTAATGTGCAATCTTGTCCCTAGACTTTTAATTTGTTCAATTTGGTCCTTGAATTATTGATAAATGTCCAATCTAATCCCTAATTATTTGAAAATTGACCAATTTCGTCCATGAGCTTTCGATTTGCTCAATTTGGTCTCTGAACTACTAACAAATGTTCCATCTAATCCTTCCGTTTGTTCAAACTGTTAAGTGATGAAATGGAGCATTAATTGATGACGTGGAACTAAGTTGGATTACTGGAATTATGAGTCAATATATATCTTTAAAAATGAAAACAAATTATGGGTCCGTTAGAGATGAGAGCACTGATCACAAAAGCAGAGAGAATAAGCAGTTCTATATTTATTTATTTTTTGGACGGTGGCCACAATTTGACCTATTTTAAAGGTAATTTCCATGTGGATATTCCACATCTCCTTTTTTATTTTATATTTAAGAGACTAAAAGCCATGGAAGCCAATTTCGTTAACTTCAACTAACGGAATGACAAAATTGGTCAATTTTCAAATAGTTAGGGACTAGATCGGACATTTATTAATAATTCAGGGATCAAATTGATCAAATTAAAAGTCTAGGGACGAGATTGCACATTAAGTGGTAGTTTATGAACCAAATTAGCAAATAGAAAGCTCATGGACGAAATTAAACATTAGATGAAAGTTCATAGACTATTTGTGACATTTTCTCTTTAAATTATTAAGCATCTTTTAGGCATTTTGATTCATGCATTCACTTGGCGGATTCATTAGTATAGATTTCTTAAGCAACCATATGCTAGCAAAATATTTTCATAACACGAAGCTTGCCACGATTTAGCTAAATTGCTAACTTCTAACCCAATAATCTTCATTCGCAACGATTATTGATTTTAGAGTGGCAAAACGCACTCTCGTCTTCACTTTTTTTTTTTCCCCAGTTAATAGTTACGTTATTCACGTTTTTTTAAGAGGAAACCCATTCTAACTTTAAATTATTTGATTATTCTTATATCCTAGTTTTTAATTATTGGATTGCATAAATAATTGGCCCGTCTAGATGATCCATTTATTTTTAATTTTTATTGACTCTACTCTGTAGATAAGTGCTTTGTCATTGAGAAGAAAATATTTCCATCTGAATAATTATCTTCTCATAAAATAAGAGATTGAGATTTAAGTACACACGAGATCTTTTCCGCCTTTCATTTATAACTAAAATATTAATCTACGTGTTATCGGGTGGCAAATAATTTAACAATCACAACATTATTAATTTCACATTGAAGATCGATATAAATATAGTGAAATGATAATCTAAAGAAGAAAAAGGACAAATGAGGATGTCACATGTACCACCAAACTCACATTAGCTATATAATAATAGAACGACGGACTTGAGTAGCCTGTTGAGGAAGAAAGCACTTGGTCAATCGACCATTATGTGGATTTTTGACCACTAAAAGAGAGATATGTTTCCTATGTAAAGAGTTTGAGAATTTTCTTATTTAATATTTTAATCATTAGTTAACTAAATGTAATATTTCCCAAAGACATTTATCTGCTTTCTTTTATTATTAATCAAAGAAATGTACTATTAAAAGTTTCCAAAGACATTTTTTGTGGGATTACAGTACTTGGATTTGATCGATAGGTTGTACATATAGACATTATGCATATGCACTAAAAACAAATACGATATTGTCAGTAATCTTGCTATTCTTCCTCAATATCCTCGGTCCTCAGGTAATCACTTTCGTTAGAATGCCGTGTCAAAGCTAAGTCGAACCCACAAGATTGACAAAGCTAAGCTGACCCGAATCTTAATCCATAGCTTTTACATTAGCAACTTAGAGGGCCGAATAATTTTCATACAAGAAGAACATTATAATTTTCTTCACGGATGACGGTATTTTCACCCCTCGTTGTACTGCTGGGAATGTTATAAAACATCCCATGGATTTTGGAGTAGTAAATATTTGCCCCCGAGCTTTTGACTGTTGTCAAATACCCCTTTCATTTTGTTGCAATTTGTTAACTCTCTATGATTTTCTAATTAGTATATGTAATGCTTATGATTTTTATGTGGTAAAAATATATTTTCATCTCATTTTCTAAAGGAAAATCTCTTTTATTCTTAATTGCTGTAAAAAGCAAAAACATAAAAAAAGAGATAACTAAATTAACTAGAATACCAATAAAGGAGGTATCAATATCAACAATAAATCAAAATGATAAAATAATGTAAAAGTTTGCCACTCAATAGAACTAAATAAGATACTTTAAGACAAAGAATAAACATGAATAAGATAAGAAGGGAAAAAGCCTCAATACCAAAAAGGTCAAATGACAAAAATTGGCTATTCAAAGGGTTTATTAAAGCAAAGCAAGGATTGATTAATAAAAATATTTAATTAATTTATAAAAAGAGAAGTGATTAACCAAAATCCATGATTTTTCAAAAATATCTTCTGTAATAATTATTATGTCTATTTACCATTTAAAATACTTCGTCATTTGAACATTTTGTCAATGGGGCCTTAAAATATATTATTAGTTTTATTATTAAATCCAATAGTCTTTAACAGTTTTTATTGTTAATGTTATTATTGATAGTTATTTCTTTTAATTAAAATTTATTTATTTATTTATTTTCTCCATTTTTTTTATTTTTCATTTTTTTTACAAAAGTCAAGGGTAAAAGAAGTCTTTCTTTAAAAAATGATTTGACAGTCCACATCTACCCTTTAAAAGTCATATGCATTCCACATGCTATTGGAAAATACAACAAATGGGTAACGACAATAACAAATTGAAAATTCAAGGGCTAACGATAGTAGTTGAAAGTTTTCAAAAAATGTGTACTACCTCCAAAGATTGTGATTGTGAAAATTTGTGGGACCACTATTAATCGTTCTAAAAGGTTTAATTATTAGATGAAGATATGATTTGATTTTTAATTACTCTAACACTTCCCCTAACATTAGGTTGGACTTTAGTCTAAGCCTAAAACATGAACATATATAATTGGGGAGGTAAATAGGGGCCTAAAAATTTTAAACTTAGGACCTTATGCTCTAATACCATGTGAGAATTTGTGGGACCTCACTCTTTTTGTCTTTAGAGTAGTTGAAAGTGGTCCCACAAAATCTCACTTGGTATCAAAGCAAGAGTCTTGATTTCAATTCTTTCCAGACCTCATTTACCTTCCCAATTAAATATGTCCACGCTTAGTATTAGATAAAAAGACGAGACTAAGCGTGAGGGGAAGTGATAGAATAATTAAATATTAAATCACATATTTATCTAACAGTTTAGCTTTTAAAACAATTAGTAATAACCTCAAAAATTTCCTAATGATAAGATTGGGTAATTTTTTGTATTTTAGTAAAAACACCTTTTGTATCGTGCAATGACAAAAGTATCCATCTATATAGGCCAAATCTCCAAGAAACTCTTTTTGTTAATGCACTTGTGTGGAATTAGTTGGGCATCAAGGTAACATTACTAGTATCTTGAGCAGTCTTGGGCCAAGAATGCCTCCATTACTAGTATTCATCTATATCGTGGATTGAGAAGTTCAATATAACATATTTTTATCCTGATTAACTGTCCTCTTACTCAGCTGTAATTTTCCTTAACATTACGGGATATACATGTCAAGCTCGAAAATAGAATTGAGCATGATAATTATAGATTTTGCATAAAAAATGGACCTATTATCGATAAGTCAAAAGGAATTGTTTTCTAAGTTACAAAGAAAAAAAAAGTACTTTCTAAAGGGCTATAGTAGCCATTAAAATGAGTATAGAACAGCTCATTACTTCACAAAATAGGCGGGCAATTGCCAGCCACCGGTTTTAAAGTTGGGAAATGGGATCTCGGCTTGCGCGGTTTCATATTTTTCGTCACTGACTTGATCGGTTTTCCACTATTTTAAGAACGCACACGATGATGGTTATTTTTTTTCTGTTCTATTTAAAGAAATAAATGACAATATTCGGACAAGATGAGAGCTATTTTTCCATTTTATTTAGAGAAACAAATGATAATGTTCATATAATAAGTAACATATGAAGGATTCATTTGTGACTTTGAAAATAGTGGATATTTTCTCCTACCAAAGAAAAGATTTGGTGAATATTGGTCCTGAATAAAATATTAAAAACTCAAAAAATAGTAATGTGAAAACCTACCGTACATTGAATTCATAATTATTTTAGGGTTTTGTAATTGATTGACACATAAATGTGGAGAAAGGCTCATTAATTTTTGCTTCTTAGATTGCAAGAAAGTAAGAGTTATTTGTTGACATTGAATTTTGGCTGATATATGTTGACATGAATGTGTTAGACATACAATACTTAATTTATTTTTCTGATCTCGTTCAGATGGATGGGGTTCACATTAAAAGCAACTTCACTCGTGAAAATAATGTGAGTGATGAAGACGAGATGAGCAATTCAATTGAAGATGCTAGTGATGAAAATGTCATAAAACTAGATAAGATGAAACTTGTGTCACCTTCATATGAATGGAGTTTAATTCTTATGATGAGGCTTGTGCATTTTATAACGACTATGTTAAAGAAGTCAGAGTTGGCATTAGAGTGTTAAACTCGTACAAAAGCAAAGGTGACAAGGAATGAGTGGTATAAGTTATATATTCTTAACTGAATCTAATTTTTGTGGACGGTAGATTCGGGAGCAACAAACCATGTAGCGAAGGATAGAGAATCATATGTGGAATCCCGACAAGTACCGACTAGACCTACATGGATATATATAGGAAAAAACTCTAGAGTTGAAGTAAAAGTGATTGACACATGCCAATTAAACATGTGTGATGGACGCACCTTATTACTATATGATGTATTATATACTCCGGAGATTTGTCGAAATTTAGTATTTGTTTTAATGTTGGTAAAACTTGGTTTTAGTTTGAACTTCTATAATAATTGTGTAAATTTGTATTTGAATACAAACTACTATAATTGTGGTTATTTTCTGTATGGTTTTATCGTATTAAATGTTAACTATGCTAATACCAATGTTTGTTATTCTCTCTTCACATTTTCTAATACATATGATAATGATGTGAATGTATGACATAATAGACTTAGTCATATTGGTGAACATCGTATGAATAGGTTAGCCAAAGAGGACTAGTTGGGTAACATTGAAAAAGTCGATTTGCTCATATGTGAACATTGCCTGTTAGGAAAAACGACAAAGAAACCATTTGGAAAAGGTAAAATAGCTTAATTTCCTTTGCAATTAATTCATTTTGACATCTGTGGTTCAATGAATGTGAGAGGAAGGCACGAGGCTCCTTATTTCATCACATTTATAGATGCTTATACTCAATTCGGACACGTCTATTTGATTTCTCATAATTTTGAAGTATTAAGTTGTTTCAAAAAGTTTATGAGTTTAGTAGAAAATCAATTATATAAGAAAATAAAAATATTGATATTCGATCAAAGTCGAGAATATTTATCTGCTGAGTTCATAAATTTATATAATGAAAAAGGAATAACAAGATAGCTGTCACCACCGCCCGCAGCGGCGCAGCTGGCTTGGGCTCGCTTCCCCTCATGAAGAGGAGGAGTTCGAATCTCAGAGGCATCGTTAGAGATTTTTAAGCATAACGTCGGGGTGGTGGGTCCTCCGCTAGCATCGCTCTAGGATTTACCTGTCAGCTACCGGCTATACGAGGTTCCCTAGGTAACAAAAAAAAAAAAAAAGATAGATGTCTATTCCCTACACTTCTCAACAAAATGGTGTTGCCGAAAAAAGAAACAAAACCCTACTGGAAATGGTTAGGTCCATGATGGTACATGCTAACTTACCCATCACATTTTGGGGTGATACTTTATTAACTGTTGTCTATATACTTAACCGTGTGTCTTCCAAATCAGTTACTTCCATTCCATATAAGTTATGGATATATAGAAAACCGGACTTAAATTTTCTTAAACCACAGAATTGTGCTGTCTATACTCATGAGCCCTCTCACAAGTATGAAAAATTGAGTCCCAAAGGCAAGAAGAGTATTTTCATAAAATGCTCAGAACACTTGAAAATGTATGTGTTTATAAGTGAGTAGGAAAGTGAGAGTATAACTAAATTTGAATTAAGGAATGCCAAATTCTTAGAGAATTAATTTCCTATCATTCTTAATTACAAACACTTGATGAGACAATGTTGTCATTATTTAATCCAAGTGGGAGCATAATGGAAAATAATGTTCAAAGTGTACAATCTCCCATACGGCAAACAAGTCGCAAAAGTATTCCTCGTCGACATTTGGACATTGAAGGGGAAACTTTTATAGTTACTCCACAAGATGAAGATGAGCCAAGAAATGTAAATGAAGCTCTACATTACCCTAGTAACGAAAAATAGATGTATGTGATGGAAGAAAAAATGGAATCAATGAAGTCAAACCATATTTGTGAATTGGTTAACCTTCCAAAAGAACGTCAACCATTGGGAACAAGTGGGTTCTCAAAATAAAGCGTAAAGCCGATAGCTTAATAGAAAGATACAATGCTCGTCTTGTGGCGAATGGGTATAATCAATAGGAATGAATTAATTATGAGGAAACATTTTCTCCTGTAATGAGAATTACCTTGATTTACATTATTCTGGTAATAATACCTAGTATGGATTTTAAGTTACATCAAATAGATGTAAAAACTGATTTTCTTAATGAAGAATTAGAAGAATAAATATATATAGAATAACCCATTGGTTTCATTTTGAAAGGCTAAGAACAAAAGGTATGTCAACTTTTGAGATCTATATATGGCCTTAAGCAGTCGTCGAGACAATGATATATATGTTTTCATAATGCCATAATGACATATGATTTTACAATGATTGATAAGGATCATTGTGTATATATCAAAAGATCCAAAGATCAATTTGTGATCATATCATTATATGTTGATAATGTACTGATTGCCGGAAGCAATATGGAGTTTGTTAATACTATCAAGAGTTGGTTATTTTTCAACTTAGAGATAAAAGACATGGGTGCAGCTACATACATTTTTTGAGTTAAGATTTCAAGGTATCGTTCAAAGATATCATTATCTGTTTCGCAAGAAACTACATAAATAAGGTTATTGAATTATTTCGTATGTAAAATTGTAAACTCATAAATACTCCTATTACAAAAAGTGAATGATTAAGCCATAAAATATGTCCAAAGACTCCACAAGAAAAGGAATAATTGCAACATATTCCTTATACTAGTACTATTGAAAGTTTAGTGTACGCTATGATATGTACAAGATTTGACATATGTTTTACAGTTAGAATGGTAAGTAGATACCAATCCAATCTGGGTCAAGCACATTAGAAAGCCGTCAAAAGAATACTGGGGTATTTAAAAGAAATTGCTGATTATAAGTTGAGTTATCAAGGAAATGATCTGCGATTTAAAGGCTATTCAAATGATGATTGGGGAGGAGATTTAGATGAAAAGAAACCTACCTCTAAATTTGTTTTCTTACTAAGTAATAGCGTCATATCTTGGAGCAGTAAGAAATAAACATATATAACCTTGTCCATGATGGAAGCAGAGTTCTTGGTATTATCAATAGCAATATAAGAAGGTGTTTGGCTTAAGAGATTGTTAGATCATTTATGTGTTATTAAAAATGCTACAAACTCATTGTTGGTAAACTATAATAGCCAAGCAGTAATAGCATACACCAAAGATCTAAAATATCATGACAAAACCAAACATATAGATACCAAGTATAATTTTGTCAAAGATATGATTGCAAGAAAAGATGTAAACTTACAGTGCATATCTATGCATAAAATGATAGCAAATCCTATGACGAAGACAATACCTAAAGATATATTCTATAGCCAGGTAAAATTTCTAGGATACATAGAGGTTGATACTGAATATTGTAATTTCCCTTAAGTGTTCACATCTAATGAATTTGCGTTTTTATTATTAATGCCTATGAGTTTTTGGTTGACGTTTTTGCATCTTAATGCTTAGTGCATCATATAAAATTGAGAAAGTATGATGGACAGATAAGATATTAGTCTACTCATATGGGTAATCGCCTCTATTTACTATGTGATAAATAGAGATGAGACAATTTATAAGCTTATTATCTAGGTGATAATCGAGAGATCAAGCTTAAAGTATATATGTCACCTTAATTAAATGTTAAGATAATGACATAATATTTACTATATCCAAAAGTAAAATAACTCACATATTCTACTTTATATTTCTTTGATGCTAGATATGAGTTCTGATGAATTTTGTGAAAGAATAGATACATGAACTCAAGTTAGACATTAAGTATGTTTGAACTATCATTTGTATGGTATTGAAAGTGTAGACATACACTTTATGGGAAATGAATTAATACTGTAATACGTATTTCATAATACATATATATGAGATGACCAACAAGAGTGGTAAAAATTTTGATCTCAATTTTTATGCCGTGTGAGACTCCTAAGGAAAAAAGTTCCTTAATTAAGTACCATCATGACTCTTACTTATTCTCAAGATTTCTATTCAGTATTTGCTATCTTAGAATGTTGCCAATGATCATAAATTGATTCGACCTAATGGGACATTTCTAGAAAAGCAAGTTGAATTGAAATTTAGAGTTTCTAGGATTAAGGAAAATCAAGTTTGGAGAATCACATTATAGTTTTGTATTTACTAGTATACCAATTATGATTATTTTGAGATAATCATAATTGTGAATATAATATATCATTATTAAAAAGAGACCAAAGGAGATATAAATATAATCGATCGATCTAGAATACTTCATACTATATTTATTAAAAAATGTGATGCCCATTATAAGCTGATATATATTCCTAAGATGTATGGCAACGAGCTCTCAAAGTATGCTGGTTGCATGGATTATTTACTAATATGAATGTTGCAAAGAGGTAAAGAAAGAGTTCTGTTTGGTCCACTATGTGCGAGTGGGAGATAATAAGTTTTTTATTTGATGGGCCAACTTAAGCCCATCTACTCATGTTGGGCCAAAACCCAGCCCGTAAGTAAATGGTCCATAAAAGAGTGTAGTTACTACAATATATAAATAAATAAATAAATAAGGGGGATTATCTAAACGGTAAAGTTTTCAAAAAGAAAAACGTTTCTTCAATTTCCCCCCATTTAAACAGTATACTCCCTCTTGATGAACGGAACTCCAGGGCTTCAAATGATTCCTCTGAGACTGCAACGATACTTAATCTATGGCAATCAAGGTATGTTCAACTTCATGATATGCCTTCGATATGTGTTACATGTTTCCGGGCATGTTTTCTCATTATTTATCGGTATCAAATCGTTTGAGTATCAGTTCAATTTTTAGGAATCTATTTCCCAACACGACCAATCCTCATACTCGAGGTGCTTGCCCCCATTTGATTCGAATTTTCCCAAACCCCTAACTAATCCAATGTTGGGATCCATTGATTTAAATCATTAAGTATTATCCTATTTGAAGTCACCACTAGCCTATTAGGGCCGGCTAAAAACCAAGTGGAATATAGGAGGACACACCATTTCCTATGAACCAGAGATTTTTAATTTAGGGATTTATTTATGCTAATTATTTAATTAGTGCCCTTTCGCCTTTCGATACCTAAACTCATTTTATTTGTGTATAAAGTCATGCAATTTTTCGTGTTAAAAATCCTTAGTTATCTTCCACTATGTGCCCGCGCTTGGTTGTTTGATAAAGAGTGACTTGGAGGTGTGATCAACTCCTCAAATAACATCGGATAATGTCATAGCACCCAACGGTTAAGAAGAAGTCAACACCACACATTGAGAGAAAATAACAAAGGATTGTGAAATGAAATGCAAGAAATTAAACTCGATACAAGTCGGGTAGAGAATGTTCATGGCTTTGTTTTAAACTCCAGAACATATTCATCCTCCATGAGCTTGATTTTCAAAATTTAACTCCAACCTAATCCTACAGAGGCTAATTAACACAACCGTAGACTATCCAAAAGAGATCGTATCGATTATTCAAGAGAAAAGCCATCTTTAAGCTAACTTGAGATGACATGAAGGAGATGTTATACCTATCTAATCATTTTGACCCATAACCCATCAAAATAAAGCCCTGAATGTCCTCTACATTTCATGAATGTCCTCTACATTTCATAAATTGATGATTTTCTCTTATCAAGTTATTTAGGGCGTGCATAGTTGTGTTTATTTTTTCTGTTTATGAACAAAAATTTTGCTTTTTTGTTCTCAGGAACAAAAAAAGAACAGAAACGCGTTTGTTTGCGTTTTTATTCAAAATCTATTTTTTTGTTCCCGGAACAAAATTGGAACGGAAATAAGAAACAAAAAAAATTATTTTTTTGTTCCGGAAACACTTCTGAAGAACAAATTTTCTCTCTCCTCTCTTTTCTTTCTTTTTTTTTTCTTCTTCTTTTCTTCTTCTTTTTCTTTGGCTGGTCGCCGGCCTCGGCCATGGCCGGCGACCGGCCGCCGAGGGCCAGCCGACCTCGCCGAAGCATCGCCGGCCCCGGTGAGGCTCGACCTCACTGAATTTAGGCGAGCCGGAGCTTGCCCAACCAAGGTGAGGCCGAGCCTCGCCCAACCACGCGAGGCTTGGCCTCGCCGGGGGCCGGCGAGCCTCGCCGTGGCTGGGCGAGGCTACCGGCCCCCGTCGCCGGTCGCCGGCCTCGACATGGCCGACGACCGACCAAAAAAGAAAAAAAAAGAAAAAGAAAGAAAAAAAGGAAAAATAAAATAAAAATATTAAAAAATTAAAAGAAACAAAAAAAAGAATATAAATTTACCAAACGTGTTTCTATTCATTTTTTATTCTCGAAACAAGTTTACCAAACATGTCTTTCGAACAAAAATTGTTCCTCGGAACATAAATAGTTTTTTCTATTTCTATTCCCCGGAACAATTTTTGAACAGAAACACAAACAAACGCACCCTTACTTATTGAAATTTCCTTATTAGAACAGCATGCTCTCTGGACTCCAAATCAATAAAATTCAATCAAGCATTTCATCAGATATCGAGTATCCTAAGGTCAAGATTCAACTAATCTACTTCTAATTCAAGCTTAATCATCTCAATTCAACACCCATTTTACAACAGTTGACAACATTAGGCAATTATGGACAAAGGTGCGATCTAATTCGGAAACTTCACATCAACGTACGTGTTTGAATCATCAATACCTCATCCAATTAAGCTCATATTGACATCAATTCTAAAATATAGACTCACGGCCAGCATGCAATTTACATTTCCAGTAATTTCTAAGAATGATCAAACCAAATTCAATAAATTTCTAGCATAGTCAATCAATTTCTGTCAATCCTAATCGAATTTCCAGCAAGCTTCAATGAATTTCCAGCAAGATTCTACAAATTTCAGATACCTACAAGGCATGATCGAGCCATGGCTTGAGACACATTGAGTATCACACAACATTTCCAGGAAGTTCATCATGAATCATCTAAGATCAGATCAATTTCATGGTTAGAGGTTTCAGCCATGACTAAGTTAATGCAATTTTTTAACATCACAATTCTTATTAAATCAAATCAATTCACGAATCATGTTCAATTGTTCATCAACTCAAATCCAAGATGTTTGGTGCATAGATTGAAGTTCAACTTCAATTTATACCATGAATCAAGTTGGAATCCTTGGCCATTCGCATGATATCAAAAATAGATGAAAGAACAGACCTTAAACTTGAAGGAGGACTCGCTGCAATTGGAGGCAAGCTAGCTAAAAGCGAATGGAGATCGTGGAAAATAGGTGATTAGTGATGAACAAGAAGCACGATTAAATCATAGAAACACCGGAGGAGATAATAAATGTCGAAGGAGAATTGGAGGCTGCCGGAGGGGCTGTGGGACGCCAGTTTTGGCTGGAAGTGGTGGCTGTTATATCGGGCTTGGAGAGGGAGATTAGATAGGATTTTGTAGAGAGCTTGTAAGGGGAAAATATAAAAGTGGCGTATGAAAGTGAGAGTGGAAGTGAAGAGAGGGTAGGCGTCGATTAGAGGAAGAGAGAGAACTTCGAAATCTTCGGTTCTCATTGGTGGATTTGGATCCATTATTGAAAAAGAAGAGAAAATACCAGATAGCTCTCTAATTGGCTGGTCAATCATTTGCGAGGACTAGTGACTTGTCGAACTTTTAGTGGTGAAGATTTCCATCATTAGGGTCACGTTTGGTCGTATAAATTTTTAGTCAGAATATGACCAAATAAAATAGGATATGAAAATGAAAAATTTACTATGTCATATCTATTGTTTATAAATCGTGGTAATAAAATCGGATATTTTCATATCTTATCATGATCATTGTTTGGTATGAATGGCATAATGAGCATGAAAATGCACAAACACGGATGGTAAGAATCTACATACTAAAGAAATCAGGAATATGCAAACAAAATTAACTTGATTTATTAAATGATCAAAATCTTAAATGGCAAAGGAGAAAGCCACAGGACTATGACGAGAAAAGCAAATGGGCAACAACAATATTGATGAGATAGATCAGACAATAAATACCAAATCTAGTAAGAGAGAGAAAACAAAATTATTCACCTCCACAATTCCGAAAATTATAGTGCTTTGGCTTTTTTGCACATGTCATTTTATCTAGTTTTTTTTTTTTTTTTTTTTTTTTTTCTTTTTTTTTTTTTACCATCATTCCTTAATTGAAATTTAATTAAATAATAAAATTTGCTAATGTACCTAAAATATTCAATAAATATAAATATAATATATATTATAGGATTAAAAAATTCAAATATATAACTGAAAATAGGAATAAATATAACCAAAATTTGTTATTATTTTTTGTTATTCCGAATTATATTATTTTATATTAGAATTCAAATATTAATCTTATTTAAGTTTAATTTTAATTTTATTAATTTAAGAAGTTTGTCAGTCAAGAAAATAGTTCTATACCGTGGATATAAAAAAATTTATCCATCTTTATCCCATCTCTCTCATGGAAATTTTTTTGTTTGGGCAGTGTTTTTGTTATATTTAACCTTATCTGGTCTTAGTTGGAATCAAATACAGAACAGAATAAAATTTATTTTATCTTGAATTTTATTCTAGCTACCAAACAAAGCGTATAGAGTTTGATCGATGGGCAAAGGATGGATGGTCAATTGGGAGCAAAATAGGCACCAGTCGAGAGAGCTTAATGGGCCGAGCTTCGTTCCTTGTGGGCCAACTTTAATTAGATGGGGCTCAGGTCGTGTTCGTCCCTTATGTTCGATGGCTGCCTTAGGTACTTAATATAACATAAAATTGTGTTTATCGGGCTCGATTTGACTCAAAAAAGTCGACTTTCGTAAAAAAAAGTGAACTAGTGATTTTAAATGCTCTTCCAAAGTTGACCTGCTCTTGAGGCTCCATTGATTAAATTTTTTGCAATCAAGCATAATGTCTCTAAACCTTACTGTCCATAGATCCATTGTGCAGGAAAAAGCCGTATCAAAAAACTATCTTGAGACAATGAAATTACGATATTTCAATTGAATGTCAAATTTCTCGATTTGACTGAAAATACAACTTCTTGTGATCATGCAAACATAGATTCAAATGAGACAAACTCTGATAATAGATATGTATTCACTTTTGGTGAAGATGTTGTAATTTGAAAATCAACCATATAAAACTATGAGAGAAATGACAAATCAAAAGTTGACTTGGTTGAAGTAGATGATCTAATGACATAATTGCTGCGATCATTTCCCAAGCCAATAGTGTGGCTAATGTGAAAGAACAAGAGGTAGACTTAGGTCTATTAGGAGGTGTGCAACCAAATTGGTTCTATTTGGAAATCGGACTGGACCGCTTGAAAAATAAGTACAGGAATTGGTTCTTGTTGGAACTAGTCCGAGAACAAGTTCCAAGTGAATATCCACATGGGAACTTGACCGGACCACCCAATTATTGAACATGTTTTGGAATCGGTTTTATAAGCTAAAAGCCACAGTTCTAATTTCTTTTTCCCCCGAATTCTAGCCTCAATACTCTTACATCCTTTGTCCTTCCCTATAACTCCTCGCCAGTCTTTCTTCTTCCCCCAAAATATTATGAATGAATAGGGAATGGAGTTTTATAAGTTATGTTTTATGTTATGTATTTGAACTTTTTTAGTTTATAATTGTACGTGATTACATATTCATCTTATATATTATTAATTTTGGCATATTAGGATTTCTGTTGTTCATGTTTTACTTTGAATTACGTTGTTACTCATAGTCTCATTTGATTTTGCTATAAAAAATGCACCAAAAAAAGAAACAAAAAAATAAAACAGGTTTTTCAGTAGACCCTAGAATCGGACTGAAAAAAAAAGGGTGAGTTCCAAAACCAATTCTAGGCAAACAAAGGTAGGTTCCATTTCAAAATCTGGGAATTGGTTATAACAAAGTAGGTTCCAGATTCTATCACTAGAACCTACCTACCTTAGAATTGACCACCCCTTGGAGACTAGGCATATATGTAAAAACATAATACTTTATCCTCCTATACTCTAATAGGGGAAGGATAAGAAAGTATCATTTTTGTTTTTTGTTTTTGTTTTTTGTTTTTAAGTTGAGAACTAATCAAGTTTTTTGGAAAGGAAAAGAAGTTGATACCATTCATGTTTGTGCGTTGTGATTAGCAAGTGGCAACAGTTATTGTGAAGTAATAATGCCATTGCAAAGAATGAAAATTTCAATGGTAAAAAAGAAAAAAGAACACACGTCCAAACGAGATGTAGTAAAGTAATTATTTCAAGATGGAATAATGTCCATCGATTAAAGTCAAAAGTGATTTTGACAATATTCTTACTACAATGAAACTATTCATCGAGAGAAATGAAACTTAAGCTAGTTAAGGAAAATCAACAGTGATGGTAACATAACCTATATGATTGGCAATTTTTTGAATTAGATTCATATGGGTAATAACAAGTCACATGTTGATCTAGTGATGCTCTATTAGAAAATTTTGTCCTAAGGTGATAACATCGCAAGATTGCAATGAAAAATAGGCTAAGCTAAGCTCTCAATGTATTCCATACTATTGGTGGTGTGACATCCTTGATTCGGAACCCTATCTAGACTGTGAGGAATGGACTAAGAATTGGAACGCCGGTAATGAGGATAGGTTGTGACTCAATCCTAAGGATTGTTCACGAGCCAACTAGTTGATTAGGGGCAAGGTGACTCAGGATCAAGATTGCGATGGACCGGAGCGATCGACCACGAAAAGACTATTCCACCATAAGGATCGTTGTAGATGATCATGTGTCATCACTAGTCGATCAACAAATGGGTGTAGATCGATTCAGCTTGAATATATACTGGTCGCAAGTGATGCCACATGGTCAATGTACCATTTGTGAATGACCCTAATCAGATCTCATACGACCGTGAGCTCAGGTATGTCCTACTCAATTACATGACAACTAAGGATCATTCATGGATTGACCAGACTCAAATAGAGGTCACGTGTAAAACCTTGGCCAGGTGTCAAACTTAGTTCGAGTCTAACTGCGCGAGTTCCACTAGTGCCGCCCAAATTTGCGTAGTTTGCATTAGGGCCATTTTCGATTGAAACTTAACAATAAATCTTGGTTCAATTACTAGTATCGATTATAGATGTTCTCAAGACATTCCTATCTGTTTGAGATGATATCACTTGGTCCATAAGCACCTTAAGTGGAGACTTGTACTAATTTAAGGATATGGACTTTAGTAGCCCTAGAAATGAGACCAATGTAGTTTCTTGATATTGAATTGAGTGAGACCAAAAATCAAGTGGCCATTCTAGTAGGGGTTGGGCGCCACTTTGGGAAGAACAAGGAGGAAGAACAAGCTTAGTTTGGTGCAACTAAGCTAGTTGTTCTTAAACTAGAAGCATTATTTGCTCATGGAAACTTGAAGAATGGGCTTGGATAAGATGAGCCCTTGGATTGACACTTGCAAGGAAGAGATTGGCTCTTGCTCATCAAGTTTAGGAGGTCATCATGGCTAGTCAAATAATTGAGATAACATTTAATGTTCTTGGAAGACACTTTCACTCTCCTCAATTATTTTCTTCTCTCAGTTCTTCTTTCTTTAGATCTCTCTCTCTCTCTCTCCTCCCCCCCTCACCTTGGCCAAACCTCCTCGTCCTCTCCTCTCCTTCACGTTTCTCTCCCCCTCTCTTCCTTTCTAGGCTGTTCATCACCACTGCCGCCCATGGTTGCTACCGCCTCACCGTTCGCCGTCTTGCTTGCTACTGCTCTTCGCCACTGCTTGCCACCACATTGCTGTCCACCATCCAGCACCACCGTCCCCCCCTCATCCGTGTCTTGGTTGTTCATAAGTAAATTTCCTAAACGTTAGCTAGGCCATTGTGTTACATAGCTCAAATTTAGGTTTGGTTTTTGTGTTGTTAGAGTTATTGTAGATAGAATAGCCTCATGTGATTAATTTTGTATGGTTCGTTTATGAGTTGCTTGGGTTATGAGGTTCGGTAATAGGCTAGAAATGATTATGTGATTGTCGAGGTTACCTGAATTGTCATTATTAGTAGAAACAGTCCATTTATGCTTATGTCATTGCTCGGTCTAGAGGGATTTCCGTGATTGTTGTGTGTGGACCGTTACTATCGGTACCTACGCTTAGTTCCTATGTTTGGTTGTTATGGTTGGTTGTATCGTCTTTATGTGATATGTATTAGTATTAGATTCAAGGCTTGTTATCATCGTTTAGATGTAATCTTGTATCTATTATATGTAGTTCTAACTTAGTTGTTGCCTAAATTTAGATATTATGAGTTATGGTTGTTGCTAGATGTGTTCTCCTTATGTGATGCTATTATGATTGGTTGCCAGGTTTGTTATTGATTTATGGAAGTGATCTTCGCATATGGATATCCATAAGTCATGCTTGATGCTTGAAAACACACTGAGCCTCAGAAATCAAATTTGCATTGGTTCTTAGATGTGCGTGGAAGCATGCTAGGCCGAGTCACTCTCTTGGTTCGGCAATATTGAGATGTATTGTCTAATCGAGGATTGATTTAAGCCGGTGCTCGAATCAGGTCAAGCCACAGTTCTCATTTCATGCTCGGCATATTTTATCGATGCATTTTTTATCAATCATGAGTTACACATCGCTTGACATGCCCTTGGGGAACTCTTGGTGTGCTTAATCTGTATGGTCACATGAGAGATTCCGTCATTGAAGGTTTTTGGGGGACGCTGCCGCCATCGAGGGATGTCGGGGGGTGATGCCCAAAGGTTTTTGGATGCTGTGCTCGATGAGTCAAGATGATATCTCAGAGGTTTCAGGAAGAACCGGAGGGTGCCAGTTATGTGTGTTAATTAAATGAACTCAAGATAACATAATATTATGGTGTATTATGTGATTCGAGGTGACAATGCATGCAAGACATTTGTGAGTGGCGTGCATACTTGTGAAGTGATTTTATGACAAGTACATTTGTCCTATGCTATTGTTTATGATGCATAAGACACGTGCAAAATTTGATGGTCATGTTTATGATGTGAGAAGGCTTGTGTATGATTTAATTGTCGTAAATTGGGACGTGAGAGGTACATGGACATTATTTGAGGTGTGATAGCCATGGTAACATCTTTGAGATCATTATATGACACGTATGGACTTTTCATGCTATTAATCGTGCTTGTGAAGCACGTGTAGATTTTTAATGTCATTAAGTAAAGCAAAGGTTTTATTAATAATCTGCCATAGACATGTTGGGGACAAGTATTTTTAAGGTTCCGATTGAGGCATCTGCCTATACGATTTACTTATTGAGTTTTTAACTTGTTATTGTTTAACATTTTTCAGTCTCATAGGTGTGAGTCTCTTGCCTTCTTGTTTCGGTTTTCTTGTATATATGAAGGTGTAGGTGCTCGACGTAGAGGATGCGGCGACCAACATCCTTTTCTAGTGCCATGCCACAACAATGTGGGTGGATGAGGGTGTGGGGTACCTAGTTCCCAATCTTTATGTGGCCTGGTTCGTTGGGATCGACAAGGACTTCCACGGTCATCTTCATGGGTTTGATGGTCCACCTGGTGACGTTGATGGGTCAGCAGGTGCCCCCTCCTCATGGCACCATAGATGACCCCAATTCTGACGCCAATTGTGACCTAGAACCCAAGCCCTAGCCATGAGAATACCGGCTTTTGATGGGAATCGTTTTTGATAACTACCCTCGTAAAGGAGTTAGGACTAACCCCACCCCCTTATCTTTTTTTGTGGGATGAAGATCGGAATGGCCCTAAAGAAGTAGGCTTGTAATTATAATGTTTTGATACATTAATGAAGCATATATAAGTTGCACGCTTTCACATGTGCTTAATTAAAAGATAAAAATTAATGAGATGGAACGCCTCTTAGACCGTCGCAAATTGATCCTGTGGCAGATGTCGCGTTCTCATGGTGAGGGAAGGTCCCGGGCATGATAGGTGGTGTATTAACTACATAACACACTTAATGTAACCACCTATGTAAGTGTTGAGTTGGGACGCCTTTATGAGAATTATTGGCAATAATCTTTATAGCACTTATGAATAAAACAAGCACGCGCATGGCTTGTTAGTGCAAAATCGCATTAAACAGCATACTTTGTGAGAGTGTAATATGATTGATGAAAATTATGGTTCACAAAAAGAAATTATTGGTTCATAGAAGTTTTGAACTTCACCAATGATTTCATGAATTATAATTCATTCTTTCTAGATCTAGTTCATAGCCTAACAAGCACCACTTCCAATGCAACACTCTCCAATAGCGCAACATTATTTTGTTTCTTTTCAAAACCTTTTAAAACACATGAGGGATTATTGGATATTTCTATAGTTTTAAAATATCTGAAAAATAATTTTTTTATAGAACTTATAACAGCCATGGAAGCCATTATTCTATAATGATTTTTTAGCTTTATATAATAATTTAGTAATGGTTTTACAACGTGGTAAGAATAGCGCAAGTGTCACAACTTTTATACGACACTCACTTAAGTGTTATAACTTCTTCTTTTTTCACTCACTTGAATTCCAAATTTAAATTGGCTAGTCAAAAAATCCGATGTAAACACCGATCGTCCTACATGACTTTGCTGACTTCGTCTTTTTCTAGAGCTAACAAGGGTCACTTACAACCTTCGCTTGCTGCAAAACCCTCGCCCCAAAGATCACCTCACCCTTGGCCGCGAAGGGCCTTGCCAAGGCCGTGATGGCCATCGCTCGGTGTGGCCACAAGGGCTGTCGCTGCAGAGGGCAAGGCAAGTAGGCGAGGGTCGTTGGTGACCCTCACCGGCCCTGACAAAAAAAAATAATAAACCAAAAAAAAAATAAAGCAAAAATTCAAAAAAATTAATAAACATAAAAAAAAATCCACGTTGAATGGTGAATTAATAAATAAAAAAAATCCATACATGATAATTGTGGCACTCAAATGATCATTTTTACTTCAATGTAGTGCTTAAGTGAGCCAAAAAAAGTTATGGTATTCATGTAAATGCCATGCAAAAGTTATGACTTTATAAACTCTCCATTATTTTATAATGTCTTTATATCAGTCACCAATTTGTTAATTATCAATTGATTTGTAAAGGTTTTTGGGTGGCTCTTTACTTTCGTTTGAATATAAACTTTAAACCACAATTCCTGATGACATATCATATTAAAAAAACAAGTTTCCTCTCATTTTTCTTTCTTTTCTTTGCTGAAGTTCTGTTGTTTCCTGGGAGGATAGCCAGTAGAGCTTATCACATTGAGTTTCATGCTTTGAGAGAGATAGAATTATCCTTAAGACAGTATTTGCACGCTTCAAATAATTAATTTTATTTTTCATCTTTTTCAATAGATTTTTTATAATTCTTATTTTCATGCTAGCTAATATTTTTCCAGCATCATCTCGGTTCCTCACAATTCACTCTGCACTTTGTTTGCGCTCAAATCTCAGGCATCACTTTCCCTTTGTTCTGTTCGAAAAACCTTCGGTTAGTTGTTCTTCCTGGGCTTCAATGGCTTCTTAGGCAACGATTCATTCCACAGACTCACCCTAAATTCGTTTACCATCTCCTTCCTTATCCTCGTTACTTTCAGGAACAGCTCATTCACCCCATCCCTTAGATGATATAACCCTTTCAACATCTGCCCGGTGGCCTTCTCCAGCGCAACCGCTTTCTCCCTTAACCTCCCCACGACCTCTCCATCACCTCCTGATGCCACCACCTCGTCAATCGCCTCTAACACATGCCTCCCACGCGCCTCCACATCATTAAGCTCTTCCAAGACCCATGTCTTCTTGTCCGTTTCCTCGCCACATCTCGACTCCATGACAATTGTCGACTCGATTGCACGGACAGAGTCGCCCCAAGGGAACTCCTCTGGGACGTATACGCAGGCAATCGCCCTAGAGGAGGAGCACAGGGCCGAATATATGACTCCGGCAATGAAAGCCGTCAAGAAATTGACAGCTTGGACGGCACGGCGAACGACCCTGTCGACCGGCAAGTCCTTCCTTCGCATAGCCGACATTACAATGCTTGAGGCCAAGTCTCTAATTAGCTCCTCAATGTCGGCCATGCCCTCGCCTTCCGAGTCTGCGAGTAAATCCCTCGCTTGGTGAATGTCCTCCTTCGAGGGGTTGCCCCCCGAGCCAAGGAGGTTCATCATCATCCTCCGGTCCAGGTGGTGGAGACATAGTCGCTCGATCTTGGAGGACATGCGGTTGCAAACATCCAAGACCTTCAGGCTGTTGTCTAGATACCACGACAAGAGGCTGTCGCCACCGTCCGACTTCAGCTCGTAGATCAAGGATCTCACGGCAGAGTGAGCAGTGGTGAGCACGTTGACAGCAGAGAAGAGCCAAGGCAAGCTGGCAGAGGCGGGGCTCAGGCCACAGAGGGAAGAGAGGATGGACTCATCGAAGGAACTAGAGATAGATTCCAACTCCTCGACAGTGAGCTTTGCTCCCTTTTTGTCGTCAGGATGGGAGAAGCGCGTATACATTTTCTGGAAGAATATGCAAAGGACAGAATATATTTTCTGTTTTTTTCTCGGGAAAACTGAGATGAGAAAGTGGTGGAAAGTTTTGATGGGTACGGATTGTGAGCTCATGCGGCATTTATATAGGGCGTGGATTCTCTTAGGAAGGCAAGAAGAATGTAATATGTAAAGAAAATTTCATTAGAGAATTCTTGGAAGGTAATTTAAAGACATTTCTTAAATAAGGTGATTTTCTAGATTCTAGGTTTCCAAAAAAAATGTAATATGGAAAGAAAAATTCATAAGAGAATTTTTGGAAAATAATTAAAGACACCCCAGTAAGGTGTTTCTCTGGATACTAGGAATGAAAGAAAATTTTAATATGCAAAGAAAATTTTCATAAGAGAATTCATGGAAAGTAATTAAAAGACGCCCCAATAAGGTGTTTTTTTGGATGCTAGAAATGCAAGAAAATTGTAATATCGAAAGAAAATTCATAAGAGAATTCTTGGAAAGTAATTAAAAGACATGCCCTAATAAGGTGCTTTTTTCTAGATGCTTGGAATGCAAAAAATGTAAAATGGGAAGAAAATTTCATAAGAGAATTCTTGGAAAGTAAATAAAAGACCCAATAATGTGCTTTTTTCTGGATAATAGGAATGTAAGAAAATGAAATATGGAAGGAAAAAACATAAGAGAATTCTTGGGAAGTAATTAAAAGACACACCCCCAATAAGATGTTTTTTCTAGATGCTAGAAATGCAAGAAAATGTAATATGGAAAGAAAAATCCATAAGAGAATTCTTCGAAAGTAATTAAAAGACACATTCCAGTAACGTGTTTTTTTGGATGCTAGAAATGCAAGAAAAATATAATATGGAAAAAAAAATTCATAAGAGGACTCTTGGAAGTAATTGAAGACACGCCCCCATTGAGGATTCTTAGAAATTGGCATGCTTGGTGCCTTACCAAGACCTCGTGGATTTGGGCAATCCCCGTACCAATCAAGACATAAGATCAACACGCCTCAATCTCAACTTAGGACCTTGCGGCTTTAGGCAATTCCCGCACCAAACAAGGCTTAGACCTAATGTCGTGACCTAAATTTCGAGTGCACCACCTAAAATCAAGCTAATGGATTACTAAGTCTAACTTAGCTCGAACTCTCCCAAGCCTATACCAATTCACGACTTAGGTTCAAATTTTTAACATGCAAATGATTTTCAATCAGGAGTCGCCACTAATTTATTTTTGGTGGGTCAATTAGAAACCCAAGTAAAGTAACGGGAGATTTACTTTACTTCTGCAAATCAAAGACTTGTGAGTTCGAGAACTTGGTTATGTTAGATTTTTCTAACGCTCTTTCTGTACCTTTCTCTTTTATTTAAAAAAAAATGTTTGGCAAGCAGCTCGAGTTGATTTTAATTTACCTTCCTAACATGTGAAGCGATCATGCAAGTGCACAAACCACCAATTTAACACCCAGATAAAGCAGTGAATAAATTGTAGGATTTACCTCATAGCAATGAAAGCATCTGCAATATTAGATTAGAATTCACATCGACAGTCCTAGATATAATTTCTAATTAACACGCAGTCACTTAATTTTCGTTTTTACTTATTTAATTAGAATCATGCATTATGCAATGCATGCTACTAATCTAACATGGAATAATATGACATCGCAATATGACCTAAACTATATGACATAAGTAAAATAATTTTTGAAGAAATGCAATAATTAAATGTGCAATCTAAATTAATCTAATGACTTAATTCTAATGACGGGCAATTTCTAATTAAATGAACCTAATAACAATCACTAAATGACGTGCATTTTTATGAACCTAATTCTATATGGCGTGCACATGATTTTTCTATTCTTCTAAAAAAAAAAAAACATGCAATCTATCTAAGAGAAATTATTAATAAACATGCAATCCTAACATGCGATGACGTGCAAAGAATGTCATAATTCTACATGACATATGGATGATGATTTTTTTTTTATATAAAATTTGACATTGAAATCGATACATAATTAAACGTGCAATTTAGATTTAAAGAAAAACTAACATCCTAAATGAATGCATTTTTTTTTTTTTTTTTTTTTTTGGATTTTCTAGACTGGAATAGCCAGTGACTAGAATTCTGTGCTGATCACAATGGTATGCTTGGTTTATTTAATTGAGTGCTAAGTGGTGTAAATTGAGTGTTGATTGTAATTTTGGGTACTTATCCCAAAATTTAGTATTTTCAAGTATCTAATTAGAAAATTACCAGACGTCGATTTACAGCACTAAAAATGTTTTTATTAACTATATAATTAGTGGGATTTTATTAATTAAAGATATTATACTTTTGGCTAAAGCCTACCGTGTACCCACGCATGATTATTTTTACCGAGTATTCTGAAAACGGTGAAATTGTTAGTGGACGAGTATAATATACATATATCAGCTCTGGTGAGCATATATCAGCTTTGGTGAGCATATATCAGCTTCGGTGAGCTACTATCTATCTATATCAACTTATGGGAGCTACTATCTATCATTTTTAGCTCGTGTGAGCATAGTTGGTGTTCATAGTACCGGATAGATAGTATTGAATTGATAGATAGTATTGATTAGATGGATTGATAGATAGTATCATTGGGGTTGAATCAATTAAATTGAATTGATTGGTTGAGTGTGTGAACTGTACTAACTTGCAGGAAGGAACTGAGGCAAAGGTAAGTCATATGTTTTGTGCATGCTTAGATAGCCTTGGGACGTATTTCCTTCCTAGTCGGAATTTAGGGGGTGAACTTGCTGAGACGTCGTCTCATCCTGTTGTGGGATAACATTTTCAGGTCCTTAGATGGCAGCTCCTCCCGAACATTTTGGTCAGCCGAAGAAGGTCATCGAGTAGGTATCTTATATTATGTTCCATGGGAACCCAAGGGGATGGGTCTATGAACTCGTGAGGTCTGTGGTCTGGGTTGATGCGGGTCTACCCCATAAGGTACCCCATCAATACAGATCGTGGTATCATCGTGAGCGGAATGGACAGAGAGAATGTCTCATACCGGAATTTGAAGTCCCTATGTCAGTGTTGGAGGTTGCTTTTGGAAAATGCATGGCAAACCCTCCTGGTGGTTCAATGGTGGACCTGAGTCTGTCAGATCCAGGGTCCCCGGAGTATTCAGTTGAAGACTCCAATGCTTAGAGGATCTGTAAACCCACCACCCTTTTTGCAGACCTTGTATATATATCGACTAATATTGTATATGACTTAGTTTGATATGTATATAAGTGTGTTGTGGTTTTCGAAAATTTGTGGCCCTGCTTTTCAATCCCATCTTTCTGTTGTTTGGGGATTTAATTATTCGCTTCCGCATGCGCATTAAAATGAATGGGTCAGCGACACGTCCTAGGATATCGCTATTTAATCGACCACCGAGGGATGGGCACACACTCAGAGGATTGGGGTGTGACATCCCCATTAAGTGGTATCAAAGCAGGTTAATGGTTGGAGTGATAAAGTGCGATGGTTTATGGGATAGTTAGTAGGATTGGCCTTTATTTCATGCTAATGCATGTCTGTGATAGTTGTTTGGTAGATTTGTTCGTTTTGGGTCACTCAGCTTTTAATTCTGTGTGGAATTGGAAGACAGGTTTCAGTGGAAAACTTGCATTATGAGTAATCGAGAGTAGAGGACTCCTAGGAAAAGGACCATAGGGCCTATTACTTGAGGTAGGACGCCGACGAGGGTCAGTACTCGAGGAGGCTGTGGTAGAGCGCCAGCTCAAGTTAGCGCCAGTGGAGTAGCACTGCCTCTTGCTGGTGATGGGGTAATAGCCCCTAAGGATTCAAGGTTTGCCGGGATCATGCAAGCGCTAGAGATGCTTGGAAATAGGATGGATTAACAGGCTCAGATTCAAGCTGCTAGTGTTGCCGTTTCAGCTGCCGCTACCACAACTGCCACTAATGCCGCCGCGAATGCTGCCGCTGCTACTGTCACACCTGTAGCTGCACTTGCTGAGGTTCCACCAAGAAATATGATCGCTAGGAGACCGATGCATAAGCTGGTGGAATAGTTTCTGAAATTGAACCCACTGAAGTTCAATGGGGCAGGAGACCCCAAAGCTGCAGCTCTATAGATCCAAGGCTTGGAGAAGGCCTTTACACTATTAATGTGCATCAAGGCGTAGAAGGTAGTCCTTGCAACCTACCAGCTATAGGGAATTACAAGTACTTGGTGGAGAGCCACTCAAGGAATAATATTCCCTGAAAGTGTAGTCTTGGAGTGGAACACCTTTGTCAAAGTCTTCAACAACAAGTACTTCTTTGACAGTGCTAGAGAACTAAAGATGGCGGAATTTCAGCGCATTCACCAAGGTACAATGACTGTAGATCAGTCTGAAGTGAAGTTCACTAAACTATCATAGTACGCCCCCGAACTGGTCGAGAATCCGGTAAACCGAGCTAAGAGGTTTAGAGATGGGCTTAGACCGAAAGTGAGAAGCCGCTGGTGCCATTGAATCTAAAGAACTACAATGACTTTTATGAATGGGCCCAGCTAATAGAGAGAGATCAGAACGAACAAGCCGCCTCATTTGGATCAAGGTTTATTTCAAACAGAGACAGAAACTGGTTTGGGAAAAGGCCCATGACAGGAGGAATAATTCAGGTTCTGTCCAATAGGAAGGATGGAGTTGGTAAGTCAGCGCCACATCAAAATGGCGTGTGTCACTTCTGCGAAAAGTGACATGGCTCAGCCCCATGCCATTTAAGGGTGGGTGCATGTTTTGAGTGTGGCTAATAGGATCACATGGCCAGAGATTGTCCCAGAAGACCAAGGAGACAACAGCAATTACCGCCGCCGCCACTCATGGGCCAAATCAGAGGATTCGCGACGCAGAATGCATCGCAGGGTGGATAGATTAGACCCCTAGCTCAAGGACGAGTGTACACCATTACGAGAGGTTAGGCTAAGAATGTGTCTGATGTGATTACAGGTACGGTTTCACTAAACGACCATACTACTTATGCTTTATTCGACCCTAGCGCGACTCATTCTTTTATCGTCGAGCAATATATTAAGCTGATAGGATTAAGTCCTAAATTGCTAGAGTCAATGATTAGGATATCCACACCGTTAAAGGATAAGGTGTTAGTTGCATTGAGTTGTACTGGTTGCAAGTTAATGATTGGTGAGCGAGAGGGGAAGATAGATTTGTTAGTCCTAGCCATATATGACTTTGATTTGATAATTGACATGGATTGGCTCACTAAGCAACAAGCTAAGATGGACTGCTATCGTAAAACGATTCAGTTTGACCCGTTAGAGGGTGAGAGTTTCGAGTTTGTTGGAAGTCAATGAGGACCCTCGATTACATTGATCTCGTCACTTGAGGCAACCCGTTTGTTAGACGGGGGTTGTCAAAGTTACCTAGCAACTTTTGTGAATACGACAGTTGAGGAGTTGAAGATCAAAGATATCTCAATGGTGCAAGAATTTCCAGATGTATTCCTAACGGAATTGCTAAGCTTACGGCCAGAGAAAGAGATCAAGTTTGTGATTGAGTTAGCACCCGGGACAAAGCCAATTTATAAGGCTCCTTACCGGATGTCGTTATCTGAGTTGAAGGAACTAAAGTTGCAAATGCAAGAATTGTTGGATAAGGCATTTATACATCCTAGTGCATCACCAGGGGAGCACCAGTTCTATTCGTGAAGAAGAAAGATGGTTCGTTGCGTTTGTGCATTGACTATCATTAACTCAATCAGGTGACGATCAAAAACAAGTACCCACTGCTGAGGATTGACGACTTGTTTGATCAGTTACAAGAAGCGTCGATATTTTTAAAAATCAACTTAAGGACAAGATATCATCAGCTTAGAATCAAGAATGAGGACATTCCAAAATCAGCATTTCGTACTCGATACAGCCATTATGAGTTCATTGTAATGCCATTCGGTTTGACGAATACCCCAGTTACTTTTATGGATTTGATGAACCGAGTGTTCAAAGAATTTCTTGATCAATTCGTGATCGTGTTCATCGATGATATTTTGGTGTATTCAAGATATACTGAGGAACATGAGAGTCATCTGAGAATGGTACTGCAAACTCTGAGGATTCATGGATTGTACGCTAAGTTTAGCAAGTGCAAGTTTTGGTTGATTCGTGTTACGTTCCTTGGTCACGTGATTTCAGGCGAAGGAATCTCTGTAGACCCGACCAAAATTGAAGCGGTGATCAACTGGCCAAGACTGACTACAATGACAGAGATCATAAGCTTTTTAGGTTTGGCAAGTTACTACAGTAGGTTCGTGGAAGGATTTTCGACGTTGGCATCGCCGTTGACCCAAATCTTGAAGAAAGAAGAGAAATTCGTGTGGACAAACAAGTGTGATCCAAGAGTTTAAGCAGAAGCTGACTACCGCACCTATACTAACCATTACATCTGGTCCTGAAGGATACGAGATCTATAATGATGCGTGATTTAGAGGAATGGGTTGCATGCTAATGCAACATGGTAGGTTTGTTACATGCGCCTTTTGTTAATTGAGACCTCATGAGCTAAATTACCCAACGCATGACTTGGAATTCACAACAATCATTTTCGCTTTGAAGATTTGAAGACATTATTTGTATGGAGAGAGATTCCAAATCTTCACTGACCATCAAAGTCTCAAGTATTTATTCTTTCAAAATGAGTTGAATATGAGGCAATGCCGATGGATAGAACTTATGAAAGACTACGATTGTGATATCTTATATCACCTTGGAAAGGCGAATAAGGTCGCAGATGCACTAAGTCGAAAATCTTCAGTGGCGCAGATGGTGCTCAAGGAGTGGGCTTTGCTTGAGAAAGCTCGAGATTCGATTTTCAAGTTTGAGATCAAGTTTGAAATAGGCCACCTTTCAAATCTTATGGACACCCTTAGAATTGAGCCAAAAGTGCATATCAGAATCAAGATGCTTCGGTGAACAGACCCAGAGATTTAGAAGATTCTGCAAGAGAACACCGAATAGAAGAATGCTGACTTCTAGGTTTCTGAGGATGAAATGGTAAGGTTCCGAGGACAATTGTGTTTACTTGACAATGCAGCGCTTAAGGAAAAGATCATATTAGAGACTCATCGTAGCAGTTGCAGCATTCATCTTGGTGGTACAAAAATGTATCAGTATTTATGTCAACACTATTGGTGGTCTAGTATGAAGGTGAACATTACCAAGCATGTCGCCAAGTGTCTAACGTGTCAGCAAGTGAAGGCACAACATTGTAAGCCAGGAGGACTTCTGCAACCTCTCGAGATTCCTGAGTGAAAATGGGAGCACATCACGATGGACTTTGTGACAAGCTTACCGAGGAGTCAAAGAGGTAATGATTCCATTTGGGTAGTGGTCAACAGATTAACAAAATCGGCTCACTTCATTACAGTACAAAAAGACCTTGATTTGGATAGGCACGCAGAGTTGTACATGCGTCAGATAGTTCGACTGCATGGAGTGCCAGTAATTATAACTTCAGACTGAGACCCGAGATTCACAATTGCCTTTTAGAAGAGTTTGCAGGCTACCTTAGGAACGAATGTGCAGTATAGTATGGCATATCATCCTCAAACGGATGGCCAATCTGAGAGGACGATCCAAACACTCGAGGACATGCTGCGAGCTTGCGTGCTGGATTTCAAGGGAAGCTAGGAAAAACAGCTTCATCTTATCGAGTTTGCCTACAACAACAGCTACTAGCAGAGCATTCGGATGGCTCCTTTCAAAGCATTGTATGGCAGAGCGTGCAAAACGCCAATGTGTTGGGATGAAGTTGGGGAAAGAAAGATTACAGGTCCAGAGTTGGTTCAACAGTCAGTGGATGCAGTTGCAGTCATCAGAGGCAGATTAAAGACCGCTCAGAGCTGCCAAAAAAGTTACGCAAATAAGCATCGGAGATCTTTGGAATTTCAAGTTGGTGATCACGTTTTTCAAAAGGTGTCACCAATGAGGGGTATTTCGCGCTTTGGCAAGAAGGGAAAACTGAGTCAAAGTTATGTAGGTCCTTTCGAGATTCTAGAAAGAATCGGGATCCTAGCATATCGTCTTGCACTACCACTGAGACTAGCGCAAGTGCATAACGTCTTTCACGTATCGATGTTAAGGAAGTATGAGCCTAACCTGACCCACGTGCTTAATTTCGAAGAATTGGACATGAATGACAGAGTATCGTAGTTGAAAGCCTGGTTCAGATCGTTGGTCGGAAAGAACAGGTTCTACGCACCAAGACCATCCCGTTGGTCAAAGTGATTTGGCAACACCACAGCACTAAAGAAGCAACTTGGTAGAGTAAAGAGTCGATGAGATAATTGTACCCCTACATTTTTGCTTGAAGTATTGTAATGATTTAAATTTCAAGAACGAAATTTTTATAAGAGGGGAAGAGTTGTGACATCCTGAATTTTCAATTCTGTTTTCAATTAGATAAATTAGGCCTTTCATTGACGCGCCTATTATGTTATTCTCTGAGTTGATCACTCCTGAGATAACTAGACTATTTGGGGAAGTCATTTAAGGGATTTTAACGCAATAGATTTAAAAATTTGACTAGGAATCAACTATTCGATCGTGCTCATCTGCAGAGATCATTACGACACAGTAAAGATCGATTAGAGATTAGAGAAAGGTCGATTTGACTGAGATGTGTGGCTAAACACTGAATGGACCTAGGCTTAGAATCAGGGAAGACGAAATCAGTTTTCCTGCAGGTATGCCTTCCCAATGTGGGCGAACCTCTTGTTCAAGCCCTTTAAGGATAGCCTTTTAGCAGGGAAACCACTATGTCCTTTAATTCAGAACCTAGAAACACCCGGATAGAACTAGGATGATAACATTTATAACTATCCGAGCTGCATTTCTCAGAGGATCCTACTAGGCTGGAGAAGAAGATAGAGTTTAGAAAGCCATGAGAGAATTTCACGAAACACTCACTTTACGCCAAGGACTCTGCCCAATACATTACATCCTTCTTGCATTTTTATAGGCAATAAGAGGTCACACACAAATAAGGACCAAGCTCACGGATCCGGGAACAAACAAAGGCGACCGAAAATCTCAGTAGGGAATTATTCTCACGATATGAACAGTGACAATGAATAGTGATTTCCCTAACCTACTACTACAGTAAAAGTGAACGGTAACTTGCTACGGTAAACTTATATGGATAGTGATCTTGTTCAGTGATCTCGTCCGTCACGTGCATTATAGTCATAGTTCGAATCATCTGAGCTGTGGACTATTGCTAGAATATGTTCATCATATTTCTGTTCAAATGCTTCAAGGTCTTCTGGTAAGAGGATCTGGTTCAGTTGGTGCGTTGTGGATGTAGATGCTTCCTCGTGAGCCCAATGAGATGCTTCTTCCTGAGTCTAGTCTGTATTGTCATCATCTGTGGTGTCGATAGGAATGCTTGGTTGTGGCCAATTAGATGGTTGTGCATAAAAAGATGTGTACATGCCTTGAAATAAGGACAAGGGTCCTTGACTGTAGGGATCTTGAGAAAGAAGACCTCCCCATCTAACATAGGGGTCTTGAGAGGTTTGTGCATGTTCCTCAAATGATGCAGCTTGTTTGAATTCTTTGAGTGCTTCCTTATCTTCTGATGCTAGGTCATAATGATCCCATGCAGTGGGTACATCATAATTCCATACATCTAGAGGAATGGTTTTATTTTCCTGGCATAGGATTCTCTGGAGTTCTCGATACTGGTACTCACAACATCCAACATGTTAAGATTTGTGAACTCAAGCCTCTACACTATGTGGAACAGGTCTATAAGATAAGGTACCTATACTCATGGGAGTTTTGATGATGTTACCATTATTAGTGAGAAAAGCCCATGGTCTTCAAAAAAACAAAATGGTATGGACTTCAGGGTTTGGCTGTGTAGTTCTTAATACCTTTTTCCAAGAGCCATTTCCAGTGAGTTTGAGGATAAAACCAATTAAGAAAATCTAAAAGATTTTTGTCACTCTCATTTTCAATCTTACCTCTGCCGAGTCCAAATATCCTAGTGAGGTTGGCAATGAATCTTCCGGTTGGATTTCAATAGCTATTAAATACTTATTGGTCAAGTACCATAATAACCATCAAAGTTGGTCAAGAAAATCATCTCCCTTCCATATGAGAGGATGTATCAACGGATAATCTATATTTAATCCAAAAGGATAGAGAATCAAACCTCTATTGAATCTAAACAAGTTTGTATGGTATTGCCACATGAGTTTATTCAGATTTTCAATAAGGCTATCTTTCTGGATTTGCTCAATGATCTCCGGGGGATATTGCCAACTTGGCTAGTCTTTAACTTTCTCAATTTTATACTTCTCATTGTGGTGAGCAATATAGAAAGCATGACTCATTATATACATGTTGATTTCTGCTGGTGCTTTTGGTCTAGACAAAAAGTCACCAAGCACATTTTTCTTTTCAGTAATGTATTTGGTTTCAAATGAATATTTTGATAACCATTCAGCCCATCAAAGCAGCTGGAAACTTGGAACCCGCTTCTATTTGAATTTGGTCATCTGAGGGAAATATGACATATCCAATTCTACTAGGCAGTGATGGCCGATGAGATGGAATTCAAACTTTTTTTATCCTGTTTTTGATCGCCAAAATTTCTTTAAAGGTGGAATGATAATGCATCTCTACTTAAGAAAACTTACCACATTTATAAGCACACAGATGTCTCATTCCATCAATTTCTTCAAACAAGACTGCAGCCCAGTATTCATCACTGGCATCAGTCTGGAGAATTCTCCTCCCTATTGATGGGATTTACAGAGGAGGAAGAGTCTGCATAATCTCTTTGACTTCAGCAACTACATTAGTCTGATATTTCCCCCAAGGTGGGGGATTTTTTTTCAGCATTGTCTACAATGGGATTAGCAGTCTTGCAAGATTTGGAACAAAATCTCTGAGATAATTAATTATCCCAAGAAATTGTTGAACTTATTTTGTTGTGAAATTTTCTTTAGGAAATTTCAGTAATTCCTGAGCAATATGTGGCACTGGATAGTATGTCCATTTGTTAAGCTACATACCAAGAAATTCAATTTCTGTCTAGGCAATGTTCATATTTCTCTGAGAAAGCATAATTCCATGCTTTTTTACAATTTCACCAAACTGCTCAAGAAGTTGGCAGTGTGACTGCTCATCAGGATTGTAGAGTAGAATATCATCAATGTATATTGCTGCACTTGAGAGGATTGGCTGGAAGATTCGATGCATGGCCTTTTGGAAGAGAGATGGTGCAACTTTTAGGCAAAAAAAAAGGATTTTCCATTAAAAGTGTTGGTTCAGAATATAAAACCCTGTCTTGGGTCTATCTTCAAGATGAATGCCCAATTGCCAAAATCCTGCTTTGAGATCAAATTTGGAATAGATCTGGGCCTTGGATAATCCAGCAAAAAGAGAATTTCTAGAAGGAAAAGGGAATTTATCATCTTGGAGAAAAAAGTTGAAAGGTTGGTAGTTAATTACCAATCTCATCTTTCCTCGGTTTTGCTCCGCACACTTGTTAACATAGAAGGCTTCGCATGCCCATTGAGAATGTGAGACCTCAATAAGGCCTTATTGCAACAATTTTGAGCATTCCTTCTAAGCCAAAATTAGATGTTCTAGATTCATTCCCATATGACTCGCCTTAGTTGGATTGATATCTTCAATCTTTTTTAAAGGAAGGCGAACAAAGAATTCTGGATTTTTCCATAAATGATGAGGACATTTCTAAGCAAACTCAGAATGAGATTCTGAACAGGATTCTAACAACTTTTGCATAATGATGTCTAATAGACTCATCTGGATGGAAAAGAGTCTCTGAATGTTGACAAATTCAGAAAATTGGTCTTTATACTTCAGACATTTTCTGGGGATGATACGAAGTTGAGAAATTTGAATCATAATGTCACAACCAATGATCAAATCCTTGTTAAGAAGACTTGAGCCAAAAATCTTTGTGGTTATAGAACACTATCGGAAAAACTGGACGGTGATCGGAGTGGTTCTGACATTTGTAGAGAATGTATCTTCTGAAGCAGAATTGAATTATCGAATGCAAGAAGTCCAATATTTTTCAAGAAGAACTTTAGTATCTAAAATTGAAGAAGCAGCTCCAGTGTCTATAAGAGCAATAACAGTGATTGGTTTGGCAAACTTTGAAGTGAATATTTTCACAGGAATATGGGAACAATGAGTTTGACTCGAAAATATGTTAGTGCTTTCTTCTGAAGGGGTCAAACATAAATGAAAGATATCTTCAGGATCTAAATCTGAATCAGTTTCACTGGGAGTTTGATAACAAGGAATGACACAAAGTGTTTGTTCACACGGTTCTTCATCTGCAGAGAATAAAAATTCAATATCATCATTTTCAAAAGAAATACCAGTTTCATTCTCTATATGATATATCAAATGATTCTGACATTTTTTCGCCTGAGGACAGTTTTTGGCAAAATGTCCTTTTTGGTTGTAGATGAAGCATCGTTTCGATTTCTTGTGGCCTGAGTGATCTTTCCTTTTGCGTAGATATCTCTATTTCTTCTTTCTTCGGAAGTTCTTAAAGCCATGTCTTGATTTGTTTATCCAGAGTTTTTTAAAATGCTTCTTCTTTCTAGAAGATTTTCCACAAGAACCATCGCAATCTTTCTTGGAACATTTAATTTTCAGGTTCTGGCAAGAACAGGCCCTGTCAAGTTCTCTGTTGTCGTTGACATAGGTCTAGATCATTTGGCGTTTGATGCACAATTCTTCGAGGCACAAATGAATTTCTTGTTGGATTTCTCCCAATTGAACATCTTGGACCCTTCTCTGTTTGGACAAAAAGGTCATTTCTACTATTTGAGATAATTATTTGGGGATGGAGGTCAAGAAAACATGCTTCAAATTTGCATCAACTCCAATTTGATAGAAGAGTTTAAGCATTTCACGATAATGCTTATCAAGATGTTTTTTCTGAAGAGAGCAACATATTCTTTCAAAAAATTATCTTCTTTGAGCTCAATGAGATCAATGGGTTTTCCCACAAAGAAGTGATATAAAAGAGTAATTGCATGACTAAAACTTGGTGACATTAAAAACTAAAGCCGATCTTGTTCTGACACAATTTGCAACCAAAGTTTGAGGCTACCAGTAAACCTTGTGACAAAGTTGAAAAGAACGTCATACTTATCCTGGTTGGTAATGGCTTGGGTGTTTAGCCAAGTCTGAAATTATTCAAGTCTTTATGGCCATTTGTGATGAGGAATGTCATCAATAGTGAAAAACTGTTTTGATGAAGTGGTCACATTCTGAGAGAAGTTGTTGGGCTGAACAACTTCTGGTTCAGAAGGATTTGATTCCATATCATGATCTAGGGGGTTAGCCATGAATATTGATGAAGTTACTAGTGCTTTAGGAAAGGAATCAATGGTAGGGATTGAAAAGGATGATGAGGACGAAAGAGATACCGAATAAGATTTAGTGTCAAAAATATTTGGAAATGTTGGTTCTGTTGGAAACAAGATTTGGCCTATTGGAATAACATGTTCAATTTGGGGTGGAGGTTGTGGAGTAACAAGATCAGGATCAGGCTGTGGTTTCTAATTACCCAAATCTCTTAAGAAAGATTCCAACGGGTTTGACAGCATCATTTGATCGGGCTCTCTTATAGTAAGAGAGGATTCTTTGGGCATCTTCTCTTTGCCTTTTGCTTCTTTCTGTATTCGATGTAATTCTCTGAGACGATTTCTCATTTCAGCCACATCTGTCTTGTCTTGTCTGACAGGAACATCTGTAATGGTTGCAAAAATAGACATCTATGGTGATGGAGGAGGGAGAGGATCTGCTCGTAAAGTAGTTGGAAATGGATTGAGTCTTCCTTCCTCAAGGATCTGGATTTGCCTTTTAAGCTTTTTTTATTTTTGCTCTAGGACTTTCAAAATGATGGTATTCTAGATGTTATCCAGATTCTAAGGCATGAAGCCTCTTCTGGAAATCTGAAAGCATCTTTTTGGTGGTTTCGTCATATCTTCACAAGTCTTGCTGCACATTCTCAATCTTAGAACCAATTGCTTTGAAAGCATTGTTTTGCACTAGGAGAGTTTCCGATTGCCAATTTAAAATGGCTCAGCGACAGGAGTTCTTTTTTGTCTTCCATGTTCATCCACGTCAGTAGGGGTGGGAATCTTTGGAACATGCCTATATCTGCCTTGTGGATCAATAAACTCTTCAGGAGCAAGAAACGAGAGTTTAGAACTTTCCCGAACAAGAGGAGGAAAGTCTGTTCTTGGAACATGGCATTGGAAGAGGTAGGTGAGGTTTGTGGTGGAACTTCAAGTGGGTATGAATATTTCTTGGCCCATTTTACAATTGGCTTATAAAACGGGGAAATGGTTGGTTTTTTCTAAGGAATAGATGGAGGCAGTGGAGTTAATGAAACTGAAGGGGGAGTAGTAAACTCCGGTGGTGATGTTGGTGCATATGAAACCATGAACTGAAATTTATCACACTCACCAAGAGTATCAACAAAGGGGTCTCCATTCAGGTGCCTTTGGTACACAAAGTTCTTTGGCTTTTTTCTCCGAGGCGGAGATTTTGCAAATGGATCTACCCCATCAAGAGAATGTGTATAATAAGAATATTGGTAGAAAGGGTCCCAAAAACAATAGCCATACTGGTCTTTATAGTAATGGACAAGATGTCCATCACTATTGAAATGTCAAACAAGCTTTTTAGGATCTAGTTTAGAAATTGACTCGGGAACACATGGTTCAATGATAAAAAGAGTCTGGAAGATATAAGGACTTTCTTCCTTTTTCTTGCCAAATTTAATAGAAATAGTTCCATCCTTCTTTCTGACGAACTCAGAGTTTGATAACTGGAAAGGCTTGTTGCTTTGGTGAAGCTTTTCATAGTTAGTAATTCACGTCTCTGGAAGGAGCGTGACCAACTTTTCCTTTGGGATTTGTCTAGGGACATGAATGCACGATGCTTGATCATTTTGCATGGAAATGAACAAACCATCTTCATTTCCATTGTGGAAATTTAAGTCAAGAGCATGGTTCTGCACTCTATAAACCATCTAGTACAGCAGTCTGCGATGCTCCAATAAGCTGAATCTGGACTTTTAGAAAAGAGAGTAATTGTGGATCTGCAATGAACAAACCATCTTCATTTCCATTGTGGAAATTTAAGTCAAGAGCATGGTTCTGCACTCTGTAAACCATCTAGTACAGCAGTCTGCGATGCTCCAACAAGCTAAATCTGGACTTTTAGAAAAGAGAGTAATTGTGGATCTGAAATGGCGATGTTGAAATTTGGATACAGTGTTACAAAAACTGTTCCAGCATTTAGAGTAGTTTGGACAGTACCAATGCAAGCATGCTAATATCTAAAAACCTAGTATCCAATAAAGCAATTCGTGTCACAACTAGCAAGTTTTTACAACCATGAAAGGTAAGAGCAAGACGAAGTGCTCCATAATGAACATGAGTGTATCCTTGTTGGATCCATTGTCTAGGAAACTCTGAAGGAATCTTGAGGGTAACAAAGTACTCTTTTTTAGTGGCAAAAATGGGGTGCTAGTCGAACTTGGAGGACTGAACATATTCCTTCACTTCCTTTAGAGTTTGGCAAATAAGTTGACGGATAGAGCAGACGGGTGAAAATGATGAAGTGGGTTTTGCAAAGGCTTAATAGGGGTTCATCAAGGTAAGCTGGGTTTCAGAGATCTTTGTTTCATCACTAAAAGGCATTAGAAACGCGAAAATCTGGAGGAGTCGAGGACGATGGAGTTGTAGTGAGAGAAACAGGTGCTTCGAGAATTTCTGGTTCGATAGACATGGTGTGAAGAAATCTTCTCGACACTGGATTCACCTACTAAGCGCATGGAATGAATATCATTAGAAACAAAACCATGGCTCTGATACCACTGAATGGACCTAGGCTTAGAATCAACGAAGATGAAATCAGTTTTCCTATAGGTATGCCTTCCCATCTCATCGATCGGCACTAAACTGATTTTTCTATCGTTTTAGTACCATGTGTCCGTAATTGAAATCTCAAGATTTTCATGACCACCGAGAGTCACCAATGTGTCGAAGAGGTATATTATGGCTCGAAAAAAAATCGACCATGAGTCAATTGCACCAAAAATTTCTAAAAGCTACTCAGTAGGTTAGGTCACGCTAAAATCGTACCAGATTGAAATCAACCGTAAATTTGAATCCGATTTTAGAAATTAAATGTTCTGTCATGTCACGAGTCATTTTAGGAACATTGACTAATCTTCCGAAAATTTTTCTGCAAACCGAGATTTTCGGCGAAAAGTTAAAATAGGGCTATTTTCGATCGGAAAATTCAGGGGACCGTTTTTTTATCTCATTTTTGGTATGCAAGTTGATTCTATTGGCTAGAAAAAATATCCATTTGATTGAGGACACGTTGATGGGATTTATAAGTGCTGAATTGCTTCAATTCAAGAGAGAATTGGAAATGATTTGAGGGAAATTCCTTCAAAATTCGTAGCCCCCCTTGGTCCACCACCTTTGGACCTCTTCAATAGCTTCTAAAGGAAGTTTGGCTACTGCAAGTGTGCTAAGGAAGCCAGCCGGCCATGGTGGGCCTTGATCAAAGGGACAAGAAGATAGTTTGAGCTCAAGGTAGCCCCCCCAAGAGCTATTGTCTCACTCTTTCTTCCTTAGCCTTCCTCTCTTCTTCCTTGCTGCCTTGAGAGCTCAAGAAACCATATAAGCCTAGGGAGAACAACCAACAGCCGTCCAAGCAAGCCGCACGCCTGTCGAACCACCAGCACGCCGCCATCGCGTGCCCGAGCCCGTCGTTGCCTCTCTCGGTCGCGCGCTTGAGCCCGCACGTCATTGCCATCCCAGCTGCGTCGTTTGCCCTTGCTCGCCGTCCAACAGGTCGCCTAAACCATCATGGAGGTCGCCGGAGCCCATCATGCCGCCGGAGTGACCCACCTAGGCCGCTGCAACCTTCATCGGCTATGTCTTACCCAACCAATGGCCCAGCCCTCTCCTTTGGCCCAACCACAACTTTCAAAGCCCTTAGGTCAGCCGTGTACTGTTTGGCCCGCTTTGAACCCCTTCCAGGCCTCATAAGGCATCGCCGCTTTGAAGTTTGTGGACTGTCCCCGCCTCACCATCCTCATGGACTCATCAGTTTTCAAAGCCAGTGAGTTTACTCACTAATCTCCGCTTATGGAGTTAATTATGCATAAGGGTTGATTAGTTTAGGTTAAGTATAGATTATGTGGTTAGTTAGAACGGATTAGCAATTTAATGATTCGTTTATGCATGTTAGGTGATTAGAGTAGCATAATTAGAGACTAGATAAGCTGTAGTATTTATCTAGATATGTTCAGAAATTTTCCGGACCCATTTCAATATTTAATTAGGTTTTTCTGGCCTAAGTTGCATTTATTTATATTTATTAATTAATTTTGGTAATTATTTAATTAATTATTATTTTTCAAAAATTAGATCGGGATATCCGGTGACTGGAATTCTGTGCTAATTGCAATGGTATGCTTGGTTTATTTAATTGAGTGCTAAACGGTGTAAATTGAGTGTTGATTGTAATTTTGGGTACTTTTCCCTAAATTTAGTATTTTCAGTATTTATCATTTTCAAATTTTAATGGATCTTTCTAATGGCATTGATGATTTCCTTTTAGTTAGCTTAATATTTTGCTACATGTGATTAGCTATATTTCAGTATTCATTTCTTTCTTTTTGTATCCCAAAAATTTCACCTACTGGGCTATGCGAGAGTATCCCTTTTATGGTACATAAAAGCAACGGTTAAAAATTGGACAGGAAGTCTAGAATCTCATGTATGAAATATAATTGAGTGTTAATTTTTTTTCGTTAAACGATATCAAAAATTATCTACATGTCACTCAAAAAGTGATTACGTGACATCCTTAAATTGCACTTTTCAACATAATTTATGGACTTGATTGCATTTTTCAAAAATGATATAAGACATGATTGAACCAATCAAGATGTTTAGAACTCAATTACACTTTTGATAAATGTTTAGTACTTGATCGAACCATTTGTAAGGTTTATGACTCAATTGTGATTTTCTCGAACAACTCTTACATATTTTTGCTTGTGGTCAAATCACAGGCATCACCCACGTATTGTTGTGCTCCTTCGCTTTGGTGTTCTTGACTAGGGTTTTTTTTTTTTTATGTTGAAAGAAAATTGTATTTATTACTCAAAAGGATACATGATAAGGACATAGACTTCATGGCAAAATAAATCAAAACTTAGCAAAACCCAAAATACTACAAAATTAAGCCAAATTCAAAAAATAAGGGGGGCCAACGAAACAACATGAAGGTTAAGCACACACTTGTTCCGCAAGAGCAGATCTGTTAGGCAAAATAATCGACGGTTGGCCACTGAATCTCGTATTTTTGCTAGTGATGAGCACGAGCCAAAAATCCCTTCTTTTATAACTATGGCGTTACCCATTGATGGTGCATGCCTAGGTGCGGGTTCCCTTACACCATCACTGTAGGGAGAGAATCAAAACAGGTTGGACAAACACAAATCTATTATTTGGAAGAGCAAATTGTCAAGATTTAGCAAGACACCATAGCTCCTACGATCAAAATTAAAGCTGGAGGTAGAGGATCTGTACACAAATAAAACAGAAGTGTGTTGAATTCCCAAAAGTATATTTATTAAACTCGTAAATTTAGAACTGGATTGGAAGAGTTCAAACTCTCAGGTTTAGAACCAGATGGGAGAAGATAGCTCCCGAATCTAAATCAAGAGAAAAGAAATAACAATAAAAGAACATTTTTCCTTATCGCAATCGCTGTTACAAACAATCTATTCACCCCCTCCCCCGATCAGTCCACCCATTCGATATCGCCGCAATCGCCTTCTCCAGCCAATCACCGCCTCCCTCAGCCTCCTAACCCTCTCTCTGCCGCCTCTTGATGCTGCCATCTCAACGATTGCCTCAAGCATGTACCTCAAGCGTGCCTCCACGTCATCGAGCTCCTACAAGACTTACACCTTTCAGTCTTTTTCCTTGTCGAATCCACTAGAGTGACTTTATCCTATGGTAAAAGCAATTATTGCAGTCAGGACACTGCAAGGAAAGAGACAGGAAGACCCAAGTGTTGAAGGAGCTTGATGACATGGAGGCATGCACGAGCGACATGCTTGAGGCGATTGACGAGATGGCAGCATGGGAGGGGGTGGAGAGAGGGTGGGGAGGCTGACGGAGGCGGCAACTGGGCTGGAGAAGGCGACTAAGGCAGTGTCGGAGGGGTTGGACTGATTGAGGGAGAGGGTGAAGGGGTTATTACAGATGGTACTTAAGACAAGGAATAGAAGGGCAGGTGAGCTCAGGGCGTGTAGAGATAGTCGCACAAGGGGAACTCCCGAGATGTGGATGAGGACTACTGTCCCTAAGGGCGAAGATATGATTCCGGTGATGAGCAGATAGTCTTTATATAGGGTGTGTGTTTTCTCCTAAGAGTGCAAGAAAAATGTGACTATGGAAAGAAATCCGAAGCATTATGTCAGCTTCTTGGAAAGTAATTATAAGACGCGGTCAAATACCGCGTCTCATTTCATGCTTTTCCGACCTACTCATGTCTCAGACGAGGTTCAAGATATACTTGCCGTTTATGTTTTACCTTTCCGTTTATTTAACTTACAATAGCAAAATCAATAGCAACACAGCGCCGCGGATATTATTTTCAATAGTATTATTGAGTTTGGGCATAATATTATTGCATGATTCCGATGTATGTGAATCTAATACAAATGCAATGTTGAATTATATGAATCCCACCTCATCCAGTTATTCATGTTAATCTGCATATATGAGTCATTATCGTCATCATTCATCATTTCTATTCCCTACGATTCTTTCTGAATGAAACTCAATCTCCTTTCATATATTCCTTTATTTCGGTACATAACCCCAACTAATACACTCTTTTGCTTGCATTGGAATCTGTGGTATCACCTCCACTTTGTTGTGTTCTATGGCAAAGAAAACCTTCGATGGCATCTTCACGTGGCTTTTTCAATGGGTTCCCTCTCAACAAAATTTTTACTTCCTGTTTTAGCCACGTTAGCACCGTGTAAGAAAAAGAAAATAATAAAAAAGTCATATCAACATTTTCCATTAACAAGTTAGATGGAGTAAACAAAAGAACTTAATTTTACCAATTTAACAAGTTTTAAGATTTGATTGTATTTTTTAAAAGTTTTAAAAGTCCATTGCACCGTGATAGATTTTAAGAATTCCAGTGCACTTATTTCTTAAATTTATAGAAGAAGATCCATGTACGTGGTAAACTTAGAAATGAAAATAGTTCATAATGTTTAATTACCACTTGGGTTCTTACATCATGGTTGTGTTGAGAAAACATCCCCAGGAAATTTTAATGATTTCAAAACTATCTTTGGTCCTAATATTTATCAAGATGAATACAAATGATAAATTAGTTTTACAAATATCAATGTTCCTTTCAAATTAGCAAAGATGAGAAACCGAGCTGTGATAGTTAAGATGAATGAGCACCAGCGTGAGAGTAATCTCATGGTGACTTGGAGGTACTTGTGTCAAGGTAGAGTTCTAGTAAGTCTTTGGTTACCAGTAAAAATGTCTCGCTTCATGCTTTTTTAACCTCCTAATTAAATCTTCCTTACCAAGAGATTTCAACTTGACTCATATGCGTTCGGGTCAAGCCACAATTTTCCAGTCCTTTAAATTATTATTCAACGTCGTCGTCACCGTCGTCATGTCTATACCCTACTACTCTTTCTGCAATGAAGTTATTGTTGGAAATTTCCTATAATATGGGCTTACATTAATTAATTGATTTTCTATTTTAAATAATCGGGTTAATGGATATTCCAATATTTGTTGAACCCTAAAGTGATCTGATTGAATTGGGTATTGGCATCTATTGTTAACGGGCCTAGTTGAGCAGCAAAGTGTAGGCAATTGTGTTTGACTGAAGCCCGTAATGGGAAGGGCCCAGTTGACACGCTATTGATTAGGGTTTGCTAGGTCCCCTCTCTAGCCTATAAAAGGGTAGGTTATACCTATCAGTTGTTTTAATCCCATTGAAAGCTGCTATATCGAAATAGGTCATAGAGAGGAAGATCTGGTATTCCGATAGATCCCTATTATCAGAGTGATCTAATTTTCTTCAAGTGAAGCAATGGCTCAAACAGGTACGCTTTAATTTCGCTGTATTTATTGATCGGTGTTTTACAATCATATATGGATCCGTTATTTCCTTGATTGATTAATTGTATATGTGAATAAAATTTCTACATGTGGTATCAGAGCTTGTCATATATGATTGTAGAACCTGAAATTTTTTTTTTTCATGACAAATTCAAAATCTTCCTCTTTGAGTCGAATATGAGCATTACTTTTTCGTGTGGATTTTCTGCTCGATTGATCCCGAAATCATAGGACTTTTGTTCTACATGTCAAGATCTTTCCAACTGTATATAATTTGCATAATTTCATTAAGAATTGCGAGAGAATTTGAAATTTGAAATTCTAGAGTTTATGCATTAAAAAGTTCCAGAATTTTCATATTACTTGCATCTGATTGATGTTCGTGGTAAATTGTTGCATTAAGGTAAGTTTTTTTTTTGGGCTTAAATTTGTGGAAATCTGGATTGTAGTCATGGGAGTGTTAGATCTGAATTTCTTGAACTTGAATATGGTCAAATTCATAGATTGCTCTTGATTAATTAGTTGTTCATGTGATATCTCTCTCTACGTGCTTGCTATCTTCCACGATCCGTCGGAGCGAATTAGGGTTGCGTGCGTTGGGCTGACCGTTTTCATTGTGCAGATGACGTTTCGAATGCTAGTTTGTGTTTTCTTTCACTTGCTCTCACGTGAGTATCTATAGTTCGCGGTGGATTGTTTCCCCGTCGTCCCTCTGGGCAGATTGTGTCCATCGAGATGGGAACCGTGGTCAGCTTAGGTTTCCAGATAATTCCCCTGAAAAACCCCATGATTAATCACGGCCCTAAGAAAAGCCCTCGATATCCTATCAAAAAAAAAAAGAAAAAGGATTGGACAAAGAGAGAGATCGAGGAGTAATTTGGCAATCTGTGCTTGCTACGCTTGATTTCAAGTTTTTTTTATTTTTTTATTTTTTATTTTTATTTTGTGGGTGCTTAGGATGGATTTTCTCTTTTGGAAAAGCGACGATAGTTTTGCTTTGAGTCTGTCTTCGGTATTGGCAACCGACTCTCCTGTGTGATTGTGTGATTGTGCGGGGCATCGATATGCAAGCACATAATTGAATAATTGGCTGGATATCTATAGTAGCAATTCGTAAGCTTTGTGGCTGATTTTACTCCTGAAAGTGAAAGCTGTTCGTAAGCACTCGTTTTGTCTTTCTATGCAATGTGGCATCACTTTCTTATTGCAGTTTCTTGAGCTTTAATTAGCTGGGTTCTCCATTATCATGCTTTCTTTTGCTTGTAAATCATAGAAAGTTTACCGATGTCCATTTTATCATTGAAAATATCGATCACGTGGACAATTTCTTGGATGAGAATGAACCAATCGAGTTTTTTAAAGGGGACGGGTTAAATGGTTGAGCTGGAAACCTTATGGGTATTCCAGCACAATAATATTGATGAATGGTTCTCGAAGATGTGGAATGTTAGAGTTAGAAAGACGTCAAATTTCGGGAGGATCGGGAACGGGTGATATTGGTGTTTCCGGGACGAGAAAGTGTTGCTGCTGTCTTTGATAGAAAGCTACCATACACAAGAAAACTTTCCTCTGTGAGGCACTTGGATCGTAGTCGGAAGAATTGCTATCAAATTAAATCTTGAAAGACCGTTTGGCTGTCTTGAATATAATGAGCATTTGAAACTAAATGGAACAATTTGAGCATCCTAAACTGCTTGAAAGGAGGGAAATACGAGATAGTTGTCAGATTTGTCTAGGGTTTATGGATGCGCCCACTTGGAAGCAATTCCAATCTGTCCTTCTTCAAATACTGTGTGATGTAATATAGAGATTGGGGAGTATGGCATCTGCGCTTTTATCTTATTGTCAAGTGTCCACATCTATTTTGTTTGGTGCTTTAAATTCTTTTGCTAATGCTGGAAGAGTATGCTTCTTTCGATTATCATAATAGTAGTCTTTAGTTTCTTCTAGTCGCCCTCATACTTTAATGGGTTATAGCTTCATCGTGATTGTCATGTACAGCAAGATTGAGAATGTATTCTATGCATTATGATCAGGATGATGCTTTATTATAGATTTAGATAGCATGGCAGAGTTGATGTAGATATTGCAGCAGCTACGATTGATATATTGTTGCAATTGACCATTACATATGGAGGCCGAATGATGCTTCGACATTACTACGTAAATGACTTATTTCTTACGGACTAAGTTTCCTTTTCCTTTTGAATTTTGCTCGAGGAGGAAATCCTTGTTTGATGATGGCCTTTTAAGTCTAGGTCGGTTAGGGTTCCTGTTTAATGAAACACGACCATTTGTTAGTGCAAGGTTTTGTCAATTTTAGCTTTTAGCTCTTTTATTGCTTTTCTTATATTAAGGTTAGGTCCTGCTGTTTTTTTTTTTTTTTTTTTTGTCAGTCACATTCCCTTATCAAATCGATGTTTTGGGATAACTTATATGATGTGATCATATTTCTTGATGGGGTCAAAGAATGAATCTTGTAAAATTGCCTAGCTTATGTTGACCTTCTCGAGTTGGTTGTCATTTGGGCATGAAGATTTTTAAGGACTCTTATTTGCCTTCAAAGGGTAGCATGAGCGAGGCAGATTCTTGGGTTGCTATTTAATTCCGTCTTTATGATTTACCAAGGTAATGTGTTGATGTTGCAGTGAGACTAGACTTCCAATGGTTTTACCCTGTGTGATGTGAATAGTTGTTCTTGTCAATGTCGCGTTGATCTGTGGTTGGAGATCCTCCGTTAATTGAAAAATATCTTGATGGAGTAATGCTGGTTAGCGATGATATTGCGATGAAGTTGCATTCCATAATAAGAATGAGAACTTTTTCTACTCTTATAGTCTCTTAAGAGTCCCACTGCCTATCTTTGTTGTCACGGGATGTTATGATGGTGAGCAACACCTTGTAGAGATTAGAGACTGCAAATAGCCATGGGTATTAGATCCGAAATTTTGAAGCTTGTTTAAAAAAAAAAAAATTGTTGTTTGATAAATGCAATATGATCTTGGGAAGCACATGTTGTAAAGTGCTTCATATTGTTAGATGAATTTTGGGCATATATTTTTTGGAGTTTCCTATTGATAAAAATTAGTATATATAATTACGCCCAATGGGGGTTATTGTGTATATTAATTTGAAAATTGCATGAAGATAAATTCCAAAATTAAAAGATGGGGATGTATGACTCAAAAAGATTTATCTGCCCAAAGGGGATAAATTTTTGAAAGTTATATGTAATTCCCCTCTATATTGATATATTAGAGATGAATGATGGGGATGTGTGACTCAAAAGGTTTATCTCGCCTAAATGGGATAAGTTTTTGGGATAAGTTTTTGAGAGTTATGTGTAACTCCCTATATGTTGAGATAATGGAGATATATATAATTTAAAGGATTTATCTGCCCAAAGGGGATTGATTCTTGAAGATTATATGTAATTCTCATTTATCGTCTCTATATATTGATATCATGGAGATGTATAATTTAAATGATTTGTCTGCCCAAAGAGGATGTATCATTGACAATTATATGTAATTCTCATTATTGTTATTTTATAAACTTCATGCTGTGAAAAATAATGGTGCATTATACACTCTGCCCAAAGGGGAGTTTATAATGTACTAATTATTTTTGTTGAAATACTTATTGCCCATAATTGATCTTATTGCATCATGTGTGACAAATAGTTATTTTTGCTGTAAATAACAACAATGCCACGGTTGAAATGTTAATTTGATCAAATATTATACTGTTAAGAACTTGGTCAAAAAGGGAGACATTGTAATTGAGAATATTAAAACTAAGTCAATATTGGCTGATCCTCTAATAAAAGGCTTACGACCCATTTTATTTAAAAAACTTGTAAAGAATATGGGTGTTTTAGATTCTTTTTATTTCTTTTGTTAGTGGGAGTTATACAAATTGTATTTCTGGATATTATAGTTATATACAGATTGATAATGCTTTTATGATGTTTACTAAAGCATTGATTTTAATAACTGTTGTTATTGATTATATTGTTACCATTTCTCCTGTTGACTGAGAAATTGAAGTATAAAACAGTATCTTTAAACAAATTTTGTTTAAAGATGACTGGATGTCACTGATTATGAGATCTCATGTTGGATTGTGACATAATTGTGCAATTTCATGTTGTTTAGAAATCGCACTAAGGCAATTTCATGTTGTTTAGAAATTGCGTTAATGCAGTTTCATGTCGTTGAGAAATTGCATTGAGGACCGATAAGAAATAGTGTATATTTTGATCACATATTGGCACTATTTCTTACTACACTACTAGGCCCATGATTCATGAAAATATAATGCTTATTATATGTGATTATGGAAGGTCTTGTGTTGTGGTATTTTCTTAACACATTGATCTCCATAGTCCTATAATAAGATTATATAGGATTGGATTGGTATTGAGATGCCATTATTGGAATATTATTTTTTAAAAGTTGTGGCCACATAAAACAAAGTTTTCAATTATTAACCCGATAGTGTCGTTTTCAATATAAAATCTTTTCAAAATAAAATAAGTTAATTAATGTAGCCCAAGTGGGAGAATGTTGGAAATTTCCTATAATATGGGCTTACATTAATTAATTGATTTTCTATTTTAAATAATGGGGTTAATGGATATTCCAATATTTGTTGAACCCTAAAGTGATCGATTGAATTGGGTATTGACATCTATTGTTAACGGGCTAGTTGAGCAGCAAAGTGTAAGCAATTGTGTTTTTTTGAAGCCCGTAATGGGAAGGGCCGGAGGTTGACACGCTATTGATTAGGGTTTCTAGGCCCCATCTCTCTAGCCTATAAAAGGGTAGGTTATACCTATCGATTCTTTAATCCCATTGAAAGCTGCTATATCGAAATAGGTCATAGAGAGGAAGATCTGGTATTCCGATAGATCCCTATTATCGAGTGATCTAATTTTCTTCAAGTGAAGCAATGGCTCAAAGCAGTGCACGCTTTAATTTCGCTGTATTTATTGATCGGTGTTTTACAATCATATATGGATTCGTTATTTCCTTGATTGATTAATTGTATATGTGAATAAAATTTCTACAGTTATGTCTATGTACTACATCCTTCCGCTCAAATCGCGGGCATTACCTGCACTAAGTTGTGTTCTATAGAAAAAAACACCTTCGCTTAATCATTCTTGTCTGGCTTCGATGGCTTCTTCAGCAACGGTGGTTTCCGCATGCTCAGTCTGAACTCATCTGCCATCCCCTTCCTTATCCTCGTCACTGTCCGGAACAGCTAGTTCACCCCCTCCCTCAGCCGATAAAACCCCTCCGACATTGCCTCCGTGGCCCTCTCCAGTCCAACCACTGCAACCCTCAGACGCCCCACGATTTTTTCGCCGCCTCCTGATGCCGCCAAGTCCTCAATCACCTCAAGCACGTGCCTCCATGTCATCGAGCTCCTTCAAAACCCGCATCTGCCCAGCTCTTGAGAAGATTTTATCTGTAAATTAATAAATTAATTTGGCTAAGACTATTTAATTACCTATTAATTACGGAATTTTTGTCAGCCTTATAGTTGACAGAAGATTTACATTTGTTGTAGTTCATTAATCCTTTTTGTAAAGTTTTTCCACCGTCAACCTTAATATTTAGAACAAAGATTTTGATGAATTTAGTTGATTACTGTAAGTGAGATATAGATAAAGCTGAGTATGTGCTTATCTACTATTTTCATTGATATTTTCAATTTATTTTGAGAAATTTTGGTTATGTTAAGTAATAAATAAAAATGGCAAATTACCATTGGGAAGGTAACTAAAAGCTGGGTCAAGTAGGAAGGTTTCTCCATATACTATTTCTGGATCTTTTGTAGCTGTTGTACGCGGTCTCAATGCAAAAATTCATTAATTGGTATGAGATTTAATGGAATATAATTAAGCGGCACAGCCAAATAAAGTCTCTCTTCATGCTTTTCTGGCCTCCACATATTCTACAGCCACGGTTTGAGGCAAATTTGCCCTTTATTTACTATCTAAACCATATCAAAAAATGATTAAGAGGCAATGGAATTACGGTATTTTTCAATTAAATGTCAAATTTCTCGATTTGACCGAAAAAGACAACCTCCTGTGATCGTAATAGCATAGATTCGACTAAGACAAACTCCCATGATGGATAGGTGTTCATCTTTGATAGAAATGGTGTAATCTGGAGATCTGCCAAACACAATTGAGGGAAAAATGACAATCCTACTAAAGCAAAAATCAAGTTAAAATAGATGATCTCATGGCATAATTGTTGTGATCATTTCCCAAGCTAATATTTTGGCCAATGTGAAAGAACGGGTGATAGACTTGGGTTCTCCCAGACATATATGTAAAAACATAATGCTCTATCATCCTACACTCTAACAGGAGAAGGAGAAGAAAATATCCCTTTTTTTTGGGTAATTTGATAACTAACCAAGTTCTTGGGAAAGGGATTGAAGTTGATACCTTTCTTGTTTGTGCATTGTGATTACCAAGTGGCAATAGCTGTCGCAAAGCAACAATGCCATTGCAAAGCATGAAAATTTCAATAGTAAAAAAAACACACGTCCAATTGAAACTTGATATGGTAAAGTAATTGTTGAAAGATGGAATTATGTCCATCAATTATTTAAAGTCGAAGTGATTTTGGCTTATCATCGAATTGCAATGAAACTATTCATTGAGGGAAATGAAACTTAAGCTAGTTAAGGAAAATCGATAGTTATGGTAACCCAACCTATGTGATTGATAGTCCTATGAATTAGGTTTAAATGGGTAATAACAAGTCACTTGTTAATCTACTAATTCACTATTAAAAAATTTCTATCCTAAGGTGAGAATATTACAGGACTACAATGAAAGAGGCTAAACTAAGCTCTTAATGAATTCCATAGCCATTATTGATGGTATATTAATTGCATAACACACTCGATGGAATCACATATATTAATGCGTAGTGGGGCCGCTCTTATTAGAATTATTGGCTATAATCTCTATAATATTTATGAATAAACCAAGCACGCACCTTGCCTATTAGCGCAAAACGGCATTGAACAATAAATTTTGTGAGAGTGTAATGTGATTCATGAAAATTTTAATTCACAAAAAGAAATTTTTTGTTCATAAAAGTTTCAGACTTCACCAATGATTTCGTGAATTTTATTTCATCCTTTCTAGGTCTAGTTCATAACCTTACAAGCATTAGTTCCAATGCATTAGTCTCCAATAGGCTAGCATTACTTTTTCTTTTCTTTTCAAAACCTCTTAAAATATACAAGGGATCGTTGAATATTTAAACAGTTTTGAAATATTTGAAAGTAAAACTGTTTATGAAAATTTTGACAGCAAGAAAGCCATTATTCTATAGTGATTTTGTAACTTTTCGTAACATTAATAATGGTTTTGTAACGGTCGACTGCAATAGTTATATAACGGCTTCTCTTCTTTGTAACAGCCGTATAACGGTTGTTGTGAGGCCTTGTAATGTTCGATTTATTTCTTCGTACACCCTCCATTATTTTATAATGGTGATGGATTTGTTAATTATCAATTGATTTGTAAAGGTGTCTAGGTGGCTTTTTACTTTCTTCTGAATATAAACTTCAAAACACAATTCAAAACACAATTCTTGTTCTTGACAACATATCAAATTAAAAAGACAAGTTTCTTTTCCTTTTTTCTTTCTTTTTTTTGCTTACTTATGTTCCTTCTATTCTGTGCGGAATATAGAAGAAAGTCTGTTGACAAATAGTCAATAGAACCTATCCCACCAACTTTCATATTCTAAGAGGCAAAATTGTCTTACTTTTGTACTCTGAAAAGCAGAATTATCATCAAGACAGTTTTGCTATCGACACCTAATTTTTTTTTTCGTTCGTTTTTATATATGTTTTATAGATATTTTTTCTTTTCACCCTTCTTTTTTTTTTTTCTTTCTTAAATAAATTTTATTTTTTTCAAGATAAATGGATATTTAAAACGTTGACCAAATTTGGGTGTCAACAACTTGCACGTCTCAAACAATTAATCTTATATTTTTGTCTTTTTTAATAGATTTCCAACAATTCTTATTTTTCATAATAGCAAATATTTTTCCAACATCAATATAAATATCAATATCAATATCATCATCATCTCTATTTTCTATAATTCACTCTGCAATTTGCTTGCGCTCAAATCACAGGCATCACATTCACTTTTTAGTCTTTGCAAACCAAAACACCATCCGTGAATGGCTCTTGTTAGGCTTCGGTGGCTTCTTTGGCATTGGTCCTCTCCACAGGCTTGCTCCTAACTCGTCTACCATCTCCTTCCTTATTCGCGTCACTGTCAAGAACAGTTCCCTCACCCCATCTTGTAGCCGATATAGCCCATTCAACACCTCCTTAGTGGCTTTCTCCAGCTCAGCTGCCGCCTCCCTCAGCCTCCCAACGACCTCTTCCCTGCGTCCTGACGCCAACACCTCGTTAATCAACTCCAGCACATGCCTCCCACGTGCCTCGACATCATCAAGCTCAATCAAGACCCTTGTCTCCCTGTCCGTTTCCTCGCCACGTCTTAACTCCAGGATAATTGTCGACTGGATTGCGCGGACAGAGTCGCCCCAGGGGAACTCCTCTGGGATGGAATGGCAGACGACCACCCCCAAGGTTGAGCACAAGGCCGAAGAAATGACTCCGGCAACGTACGCCGTCAAGAAATTGACAGCTCGGACTGCACGACGAACAACTCTGTCGACCGGCAAGAACTTCTCCCGCAAAGCTGGCATCCCGATGCTTGCGGCCAAGTCTCTAATCAGCTCCTCGATGTTTCCCATGCCCTCTGCCTCCGAAGCTACAAGCAAATCCCTCGCTTGGCGAATGTCCACTTCCGATGGGTTGCCCTCCAAACCGAGGAGCTTCATCGCCATTGTCCGGTCCAGGTGGTGGAGACACAGTCGCTCGATATTGGAGGACATGCAGTTGCAGACTTCCAGGACCTTCACGCTGTTGTCTAGATACCACGACAATAAGCTGTCATCGCCGTCCGATTTCAGCTCATAGATCAAGGATCTCACGGCAGAGTGAGCAGTGGTGAGCACGTTGACAGCAGAGAATAACCAGGGCAAGCTGGCAGAGGCAGGGCTCAAGCCCCAGAGGGGAGAGCGGAGGGACTCGTCGAAGGAAATAGAGATGGATTCCAGCTCCTTGGCAGTGAGCTTCGCTCCCTTCTTATCGCCAGGAGAGGAGAGGCGCGTATACATTTTCTGGAAGAATATGTAGAGGACGGAATATATTTTCTGTTTTTTAATCGAGAAACTGAGACGAGAAATTGGTGGAAAGTTTTGATGGGTACGGGCTATGAGCTCATGTGGCATTTATATAGGGCGTGGATTCTCTTAGGAAGGCAAGAAGAATGTAATACAGAAAGAAATATACGTAAGAGAATTCTAGGAATGTAATCAAAAGACATGCCCCGATAAGGTGTTTTTTCTTGGATGCAAGAGATGCAAGAAATATGTAAATATGAAAAGAAAAATTTATAAGAGAATTCTTGGAAAGTAATTTAAAGACGTGCCCCAAATAAGGTGGTTTTTTTTTTTAATACTATAATGCAAGAAAAATGTAATATGAAAAGAAAAAATTCATAAGAGAATTCATGAAAAGTAATTAAAAGACACACCCCAATAAAGTGTTTTTATGGATGCTATGAATGCTAGAAAAATGTAATATGGAAAAAATTCATAAAAAAATTATTGGAAAGTAATTAAAGGACATGCCCTAATAAGGTTTTTTTTTTTTTTTTTTTTTTTTGGATGCTAGAAATGCAAGAAAAATAAAATGGAAAGAAAATTCATTAGAGAATTCTTGGAAAGTATTTAAAAGATACGACCCAATGAGGTGCTTTTTTCTAGGATGCTAAGAATGAAAGAAATATGTAAAATGGAAAGAAAAATTTATGAGAGAATTCTTGGAAAGTAATTAATAGACACGCCCCAGTAAGGTGTTTTTCTGGATGATAGGAATACCAGAAAAATGTAATATGGATAAAATTTATTAGAGAATTCTTGGAAAGTAATTAAAAGACACACCCTAATAAGGTTTTTTTTTTTTTTTTTGATAATAGGAATGCAAGAAACATGTAAAATGGAAAGAAAAATTCATAAAAGAATTCTTGGAAAGTAATTAAAAGACAGGCTCTAATAAGATGTCTTTTCTAGATGCTAGGAATGCAAGAAAAATGTAAAATGAAAGGAAAATTTCATAAGAGAATTTTTGGAAAATAATTAAAAGACGCACCCTAATAAAGTGCTTTTTTGGATACTAGGAATGCAAGAAAAATGTAAAATGGAAAGAAAAAGTTCTATAAGAATTCTTGGAAAGTAATTAAAGGAAACGCCCCCAATAAGGTATTTTTTCTAGATGCTTTTCTAACATCCTCATAGACATACTAGCATTTTATTTCCTATTTAAACTTTCTTTCTATTCAACTTGCAATACCAAAGCAGCACGTCACTGCCGCAAATAATAAAAAAGCATCAACGATTGGAATGATCCAAATAAGTAACATACAGATGAATGTGATCGAATATGGCACTACAAACACTTCCCTTATACTTTCCTAACATATATTTACTTTTACTTTGAGTGGCGGCATGATGACACAAATGTGAGTGAATTTGTCAATGACAGAACTAAGAATATAAATACTAGCGATATGTTTAAAAAGCTAATATGTCGACCTATTTAGTATTATCTTAACGTTCCTAGTAAGTTTAGGCAAAAAAAATAGCGGGTAATTATCATATGGAGTGTTAGGTCATGAAATCATTTATTAATAAGAGATTTCTTGGAATGTGGGAAAAAAAAAAACCCAGAGAATCATTAATTAGCAAGAGATTTCATGGAAAGTAATTAAAATACATGGCTAAATAAAGTGTCTATCTTCATATTTTTCACCCCCTCGTATCATTGGACGCGATTCAAGACATACTTACATTTTATTTCCTAACTAACCTTTCCTTTTATTTGATTTGCAGCAGTAAAAACAAAACAGCAATGGCGAGTTGTCACATATAACGAAAAGTTTTGATAATCAAATGATCCAAATGAGTTATATGTAGATGAGTGTGCTTGAATGTAATTTTTGAATATGCGCTACCAAGTTTCATTATATTTATGGAATAATTATCTCCTTTCACTTTGCACAGTAGCCAATGGCACCAACGGGAGCGAATTTATTGAGGACGGAGTTAGGTAAATAGATACTAGCAACATGTTTAATAAATTGCTGTGTTTAGTATTTATAGCAACAAACATGAGTATTCGTTTATATACTATTCCATGGAAAATTTTATTTTATGTTGAGATGTTTCGGTCATATTAATTAAAAAATCACATTGGCTAATTTGGGAGGTAATTAAAAGATGGGTCAAGTAGGAAGATTTCTCCTTGTACTCTTGTAGCCCCTTTCATAGTTTTTGTACGTGGTTTCATGGGCCTTTTCGTAGTAACTAAACTTTCCTCCTATACATTTTCCTTTTATTTTAAGAAGATTTTTTTTGCTCTAATTATAATTATCCATGGGTTACCGTAAATGGAAAAAAAACCATTTAACCCCAAGTCTTTTACATTTTCCCAATGGCTTTTCCAAATAGCCGAATCAAACAGTCTTAAGCTTGACATTGATATTCTTACTTTATATCGGGATATTTAAAATCCCAATGGCTTATCACCCCTTGGGAGCTAATTAAAAGTGGGGCTAAGTGGGACGGATTCTCCTTATACATTTTATGGCCCTTTTGTACTTGTAGTACGCGGTCTCGCAGGCCGTTTAGTAGTAACGTAAGCTTTCTCAAATACAGTTTCCTTTAATTTTTAAAATAATATTTTTGCCCTAATAAGAAATATCCACGCGTTGCTACGAAGGAGAGATAATTTATTGCCAATAGAATGATGAAAAAAATTCTAGTATTATTATTTAAAATCAAACTTACATATTCAGATAGTAGATGAATGTGTTTAATAAACTTAGGAATGAAAGATTGCCTAATAAGTAATTACCACTCAGGTTCGTACATCATGCCTTGGTTGCTGCTTAAAATTTGTCAAGTTGTCAAATGTAAAGAGTAAATGTCAAATTAATATACAAAATATTCCGAGGTTAGTTAATGACATCTAAATTACAAAATTCTCTTAAATATCTTAATTGGCATTTTGATCTGTGCATTCAGTGCGACAGATTCATTTGCATTGATTTAGGGCTCGTTTAGTTCGGCTTTGGGGAAATGCCATTGGAAAAATGCAAATACCTTTGAGGTAAAGGAGTTTTTCGAAATGCTAGACTGTTTGGTAAACTATAACCGAAAGTGCTTTAGAGAAATGCAAGACTGTTTGGTAAACATATATTTGAAAAGCTCTTTAATATAACCAAATTAAGTTTTTTAGTTTTAGTATTTTTAAAATTGCAACAAAGAAACAATGACTATATAACCTTTTACATTTTCATGTTGAGAATAATGTAAAAGATATATATTAGTAAATTTATTTAAAAATTATATTAAAAGAATTTGATTATAGATTATATCCAAAGCTCAACTTTTGGCCTAGGGTTCTTTTAGGTTTGTTTTCAACTTTGAATAATTTTTTTTAATTATTATAGTATTAATCATCTTCGTTAATTAATGATCATTCTAATATATTGATAAAAAGGTGGGTTACTGATTGTCAAAAGATAAAAATGACAAAAAAAAAAAAAGGTGAATCCAACATTTGCAAAGAGTTTTTATTATTTTTTAAAAATATAAAAATAAAATCCGATGAAACTCCGTTACCGATCAACGGCGGTTGGGGTGTGGGGAAGATGATCGGTTTAAAAAAAAAAAGAAAAGAAAAAGAAGTCAACGGATGAATAGTAGAGGTGGACTTGCATTTCAAAGGCCAGCATTTGGCCAAGGACACCTCCAAATGCTGAACCAAACATCTAAATTTTTTCCCAATGGGCTTTCGGGGCTAAAAGCCCCTTGGGAATGCTGAACTAAACAGGGCTTTATTATGCAACCATATGCAAGTGAGATATTCTCGGACCATCAAAGCCTTAATGTTTAACTTGTTTGCATCTATGCGGTTGCATGGATAACTTAAAAACCAATGAAATCTTCCATTCACCACAATTATCGATTTAACAGTGTGGCAAAACCCACTCTCATTGTTACATTTTTTTTTTCTAGTTATTAGTTATGCTATTCACATTTTCTCTAGAGCAACCACCTGCTAACTTTAAATTCTTCCCTATCAAGTGCATCTTTCATATCCTTGTTTTTAATGTTCTGATTGAATATATACTTAGCCCATCTAAATGATCCATATATTTTTAATTCTCATTAACTCCACTCCAAAGACACAAGTTTTGCCATTGAGAAAAAAAATACTTCCATATACTAAACTATCTTTCATATAGTCCGGGTTTGAGATTTAGGATGTGATTATACAAATTTAATAAATTTTAGGACTTGAATGCACTTTCCCGATAAGTTTTAAGTCTTTTAATTTAACCATTCCATGAATTAATGAAACAAGAGAAAAGGATTAGTAGCAAAAGAAAGTAAGAAGGAGAAAAGAAGCCACTAATGAATAAGCCTTTATCAATGGCCAATGTCAATGTTGGATTTTACTTTGATTGTATTAAGCCCTCAATGTGACGTCCAAAACGTCACCCATGACATGCGTTTCTTATAATATTATTCTCTTTTAGCATGCAGAAGCGCAATCAAATGTTTTCTAAATCCCTTTACAAAGAAAGTTGTACAAGTATGATAAAGTACTTTTATTTGTTTTATTTGTACCACATTTAAGTTCACAACTTCACTTACATTACGAGCAAAATACAAAAGTCTAGGTAAGGGTTGGGGAGACCTATCTCCATACTACACTTCAAAAGTCTACCTATACAAATGTCCAAACTAAGGTCATGGATTGATACCTTCAGTACACTTTCATAAAGACCTACATAATGCATAAGAACTCCATCGCGCAATAGTCATGGGGTGTCCAACCTACATGTCTGAAAAAAATAAAGGAATAAGCCAAAGCCCAGAAAATGAAATCTTTAGCTTTAAATTAGAAGAATCATCTTACCACATCACCTAATACACACAAAAAGTGAATGCGTAATAATTCGGTAAGTGTGAGAAAAACATGAGTAGACTTTACCTTTACCATTTTCATTTACCACAAGAATCGTCATCCAACAATATGTCCATCTAGACTCATTCATATGCACACCATGTTTGACACAAACAAACAATTTAAGCAATTATTGGTTCTACACATGACAATGTATTTTATTCATTAATATTTCCTCCTTTCGAATTCTCTCACAACATCTCGACTTACAAGGCATCCCAACCACTGAGGTGTCTTAACTCCAAGGCATTCAGCAAACTTCCATCACAAGGATATCTCAACTCCTGAGGCACCCGAGATGCTCTGCGAAGCATCCCAACTACTAGGGAATTCCGCAAACTTCTACCACGGGGCATCATCATGCACCACTATAGAGATGACAAGCACATTGATATATGCATACTTACAAGCATAACACACATTTTTCAACTCAATTTAAGGCATCAATAAAGTAACCAAGTATGAAATAACCTTTAATCACATTATGAATATTAAAGTTTGAATAGAAATGGGTACACATTCAAATGAATATATTCTGAGTCTAGACATTAAGCACATTTTGGTCTTTAAAATCTGGTTGATTCAATAGGTATGTTCTAAGTCTGAACAAATAAGTATAATTTGGACATAAGGTTTGGACATGCAAATGTGAGAAATGTAAGTCTAAACAAATGAGTACGTCATGATAGTAAAGTTTGAACAGTCAAAAAGGTAAATTCTAACTCAATAAAAGCTTATAAAGTAAAAGAATGGATTGCACAATGAACACATTTACAAATGGATAGATTCAACAAGAGATAGAATCAACAAATGAATAGATTCAACTAAGAGTAGATTCAAACTCAGTAAAGTCTATGCAAACCAATGGATAGATTTATCAACGAACAAATTCACAAGTTGACAAATGAACAGATTCAACAAAATTAGTAGATTCACAAAGGAGCTAATTCACAAATGGGCAAAAATAAATTGAAGGAAATAAAACCCGCACCTCATCAGGTATTTATACAAATGAAGAAACCTGAAACATATCAGAAAATGGGTACAATAATACCGTTGGAATGGACATCGACCTTCCATCATCTTCATGTCTTGGTGATTCTTCACCTCCAAGGACCTAATTTAATTCCAATCTAAAAAAACTAGGACTAGGTACATACATGGAAAGAAATAATGATTCACGACAAAATAGACAAAAGCACAAGGAATAACCAAGGACAATCAAACAATTGAAGCAAGATTCAAAATTTATCAAATTTGGGCCTCGAGATTGGCCTTTGCAATTCATGCATCGGTCCCTCCAAACATTTACCCTAATTCATTTTCATGACTCATAGCCATCGACGACTATTTATGTTCTTGCATGGCCACTAATGCTTATAAATCCCTAAGATGAGTTCTAAAGTGAGTCCCAAAATCTACCCAAAGGATCAAACATTGCATCTAACATACATCTAAAATCCACATACATCAGCAAGAATTAAACATACAAGCAGGCCCTTGAGCCTTATTTCCCAAACAATCAAACAATTCTAGCGAGCCGACAACGGATCTCTTACTTAATTGACATGCGCCAATCACAATCACGGGCATTTCTAACAAATAGAATGGTTTCATGCATATATGGTCTATGTGATGCTTCAAAGATTTGGATATGTTTGAAATGTTAACATAGGAAAGCGAAATATTTAGACAAATGAGCATTTCAGTTATGGAATGCATTTAATTGCCAAGAGTTAGGCTAGACAGGGGTAAAACATGGGTTCCAAATTTAACCTTAAGTCAGAATTCTAACCTAAACTTTGAAAAAATTAAAAAGGGGCCAAATGATAAGTAAATTTTCACAAAATTAATGGCTTTAGAAAGATCTAGACGAGTCCTATGATTTCCTAGAAGGGTCCAAGTTCAATTGGGATCAATTCGATGCTTGAAAATCGATGTCCGTAACAAGTGAATTAGCCATTGACAAGATAGAACATGGTTTATATTTAAAAGTTCAAAAGATCACCTAAACAATGCATGGATGGTATGAAACTCGCACACAACAAAAATTAGATGTGACAATGATTTGCAATCTAATCCTAGGTCAGGATGCCAAGAAATCATACAAGTCATTGACATTGCAAAATTACTTAGAACTAAGGTGGCGTGCTTGACGATTTTTAATTGCAGCTAGCCTAATTAATGCATGATGTTTACATGCCAAATGAAGTTCAGTTATGACATACCATATATGAACATGAAGCTTGTAATGCACACTTCAAAAGTCAAGAGGCATTGATGTAAGATTTGGTCTTTAAGAGACCCAAACAAACGTGTTTAGGTACGTGTTTAGGTACGCTCATGGTAAACCTCTAACTTAGCATAATCATCACATAACATGCTTGATTTCGACTAACTAAAGATGTGCAAAAAATCTAAAGAAAAATTCTACATGTAGAATGCACAATGACAAACATTTTTCATGAAGACATCGAGATTAATTGAGATCACAGAAATCTATGCAAAAATAGCAAAACAAACACATGCTATGACATTTATTAAGTGCAGCAGTACCTAAACAGGTTCGCACATCCAATTCACATACCAAATGATGATCAAATCATGTAAATCATACATCATCAGAATGCATATGACGTGTATTTCAAGTCTAATGAAGATTATGAAGTCAAATGAACTCATCTACAAGCTCAATTTCACACAAATTCAATTTGGATTAGTGTAAGGCAGATCAACATAGGTTCAATTTCAATTGATCTTAACTAACCAAAACATCTCCAGAAAACCTAGAAAAATTGTATGACATACTCGAGATGTTTTGGAACAATTCTCATGAAGAAAACTTTTCTAGTACCCAATCACAAAGATCAACATGAAAATAACAAAATTATAAATCATAAAAAAAAGTCAAAAATGCAAATCAACCTAAAAGTATTGTAGAATTGACCAATTTCCAAGGTGTTTTTCGAGGACCAAACAACATTCATTTGGGAAGTGCGACCTATCAAATCAAAGCTCTTGAAGTTTGTTTTCAAAGTCGAGAAGGGCTTGAGATAAATAAGCTCATCTACTACCTTAGTTTAGCCAAAACAATAAGTCACTCACATAAGCACGAAATCATAGATTAACATTAATCACGCTCAAACAAACTCAAGTCATCTTCAATGGACATCAAATCTCAGTAAATCATCAAATAACTTCATCAACATCGAATCTAAACATATTATATGAATCTAAACTTGAATCATAGCCTCAATCAGATACACAACATCAGATCTAAGCATACTATATGAATCTAAACTTGAATCCTAGCCCTGATTGGATATGTTGATCTCGCCTCATCAGAATCGAGACCGAGAATGCCTACCTTTGTGTTTTTCTTCGCAACTAGATGTAATTGGACAAAATCGACTTCACTGGAATGTAAACAGATCACCATGGACCACCAAGGGACTGGACCGAATTGCCAATTTCACCTAAGTAAGAATTGGTTCGAAGATGGACTTGTTTTGCTTACTGGTGATGAAAAGGAAATCGCCGAAGCTATCCGATGACCTGACCAGCCAATCCTCGACCACAACGAGATCAAGGAATGTCTCAGGGACTGATTAGGGGCCGTCGGTGCTGTTGAGGACTTCTCATGACCATCGATCTAAGCAATCAAGGGAACCGGTCCAAATCGGACTAGTTTAAGCATTGGTAGAGCTCAGCTTGATTGGAAGGGTTTTGAACAAAGCTTAGCTAGTCTTCAATCACCAAGAGGCTTGGATGGAAAGGGAGAAGGACCATTGGGGACCAGACGATGGCTGGTGAGTCACTAACGTGAGGCCGACAAGCGTGGGTCGACGACGGCCAATTCGGGAGAAAGAGGGTGGAAAGGAGAAGGGAGAGAGAGGGAAAGAATTTCTATTTTAAAGAGAGAAAATTATATGCAAAATGAGACCCCTTTAAAATTCGGAAGGAAAATGGCTTCTATAGTAGACCCTAATCGACAAATCTTGGTCGCCGATTCAATCCAACAGTCAAAAACTTGATTTAATGGCCAAATTAAATTTTTTAAAGGCTAATCACACTTAAGATGTGTCCTATGACTAATCGGATAGGTTTGATTCGCAAAAATTGAGATTTAAAATAAGAATTGCACTTGAGGGCCTAATTAGGGGGTAAATCATAAATTCTCAAAATTCACTGGCTAATCTACAAAATCTGGGAAATGTAAGGGCATGAGGACAAAATACACATGGTGAAGATCCCGAAACCGGTCGCCAGAAGTCCAAAGTCAGCCGATAAAGGGCCGAATCGGCCTACCTCGCTGGTGGCCGATCGGAGTTCACGGTAGTTTGACCAGTTCTTGATTGGTTCTGGCCATTTCTTGGTTGGGCAATCCTTGTGAATTCAAAATTTATGCAATTTAATTAAAGAGAAAACTTGTCTGATTGAGGAGAAATTGTCCAATTTTGATCCAATTAAGCCAATTAAACTCTGTAAATGCAATCTATGGCTTTTCTATATAGTTAATTGAATGATTATTATGAAAAAATAGGGAACCTGAACCTTGGCTACACTAAATCAAACATTATAGGCCAAAATGGGCAATTTTGCAATCCTTTGTAAAAAATCGCAAATTAATTGAAATTGAATTCAATTAATATTACGATAAACCTATTCAACTAATCCCCTATGCTTAGGATAGTCCATTACATTCAAATTGACTTCAAATTGAAATCACAAGACCTAGGCAAAAAAAAAAAATGAATCAAGGTCTAATATTAAAATTGGACATTAATTAATGAAATTAAAACTAAATCCCGAATGAGTCAACTTGAATTTCTTTAATTGAAATTTAATTGCTTGACATTTCTATATCCAAGAACATGAAATTCCTCAAATTGGGAAGTTGTCGAGTGAATTTCTCAAAACATCCCAAATTTAGACTTATCTCAAGAAAACAAGTGTAATACAAACATCCGTTTGAGACTCATGAAAAATCAACTCGGACCCCTTAATTAGAGCTTAAAACAGCAATTCAACTTTAGACATGACAATTCCCAAAATTGAATGAATGAGTGGGTTAGAAATATTCCCTAGACCAAATGTCGTAAAAAGAACTACACAAAATTATGACTAAAACAAAAGTAATTTTATTTTTAGTTGATTTCGAACCTAAAATCGACAAATTCAAAAAACATAGTTCTTAATCGAATTTTGTGAAATTTTCAACACTAAAATCAAATTGACACTAAAACAAAGTGTTCTGTGGAATAACTTTTTTGATTTTTTGTATCAAAAATTTGACTAAAAATCAACTCTTCAATTGACTTTTCCTAAAAGGTTGATTTTTTAGTCAAATCTTTAATTTTTTGAAAAATTGATTTAACAACAGTGAAAATTAAGGCTATTTGACATATTTTTGGGTGACAAACCAATTTTTTACCCGAAGTTTATTTTTATCAAAGGATTGACCAAAAAATCAATTCAAAAGTCAACCGTTTGACTTTTTGGGCTTTCTTAAAAATGATTAAGAAATTGCTTAAAAGTAGAAAGAAATGAAAAATGACATTTTTTTTTATTAAGAAATGGATTCCTCACGATTAGAAGCCCTAATGTCAAGTTTTTACATTTTATGACGGATTGACTAAAAATCAGGTATCAATAATTATTAATACTAAATAGCTAGATTTTAAACAAATACTATTACCCATTAACAGCTAAGTCGATGGTAAATTAATTTAACCCGTTCTACTATAAATATACGCATCAACGTTTACCAATTCGACTCAATACATCGAACTCGGGATGATTACCTTCACTAAATAATTATCCGCTGCATCCCATGAAATTTACGATTTGACTAAAACTTCTACATATTTGTCCGAATATTAAGACAAATAATACTTAGCTTCATAATCGGAGTATCATTATCATATATGGAAAATCCTAAATGTCACATAATTACATATACAAAATTTCCAGATGTCACAGGCTCGCTCTAAACTCGTCTGCCATCTCCTTCCTTATCCCCGTCACTGTTAAGAGCAGCTCCTTCATCCCATCCCTCAGCCGATACAACCCCTCCAGCAATGCCTCAGTGGCCTTCTCTAGCCCAGTTGCTGCCTCCCTCAGCCTCCCCACGATATCTCCGCCGCCTCCTGATGCCACCACCTGGTCAATCACCTCAAGCACATGCCTCCCATGTGCCTCCACATCGTCAAGTTCCTTCAAGACCCGCATCTTCCTGTCCCTTTCCTTGCCACGTCTCGACTCCACGATAATCGTCGACTCGATTGCACGGACAAAGTCACCCCAAGGGAACTCCTCTGGGATGCGGAGGCAGATGACCGGCCCCGAGGAAGAGCGCAAGGCCGAAGATATGACTCCGACAACGAACGCTGTCAAGAAATTGACAGCTTGGACCGCATGGCAAACAACTCTGTTAACCGGCGAGACCTTCTCCCGCAGAGCCAACATTTCAATGCTCACGGCCAAGTCTCTAAGCCGCTCCTCGATGGCACCCCCACCCTCGCCCTCCGAATCTGCAAGCAAATCCCTCGCTTGGTGAATCTCCTCCTCCGATGGGTTGCCCTCCGAGCTAAGGAGCTTCATCACGATCCTCCGGTCCAAGTGGCGGAGACACAGTCGCTCGATCTTGGAGGACATGCAGTTGCAAACATCCAGGACCTTCAGGCTGTTGTCCAAATACCACGACAAGAGGCCGTCGCTACCGTCCCGTTTCAGCTCATAGTTTAAGGATTTCACTACGGAGTGAGCGATGGTGAGCACGTCGACAGCAGAGGAGAGCCAGGGCAAGCTGGCAGAGGCAGGGCTCAGACCACAGAGGGGAGAGAGGAGGGACTCATCGAAGGAACTAGCGATGGATTCCAGCTCCTCGGCAGTGAGCTTTGCTCCTTTTTTGTCGCCGGGATAAGAGAGGCGCGTATACATTTTCTCGAAGAATATGCGAAAGTCATCGGGATAAGAGAAGTGCGTATTCATTTTCTCGAAGAATATGTGAAGGACAGAATATATTTTCTATTTTTTTCTCATGAAAACTGAGACAAGAAAGTGGTGGAAAGTTTTGATGGATACGGGCTATGAGCTCATGCGGCAGTTATATAGGGCGTGGATTTTCTTAGGAAGGCAAGAAGAATGTAATATGGAAAGAAAATTTCATTAGGGAATTCCTAGAAAGTAATTCAAAGACATGTGCCCAATAAGGTGATTTTCTAGATGCTAGGAATGCAACAAAAATGTAATTTGGAAAGAAAAATTCATAAGAGAATTCTTGGAAAATAAATAAAAGACGCCCCAATAAGGTGTTTTTCTAGAAAACTTTCTTAAGAGAATTCATGGAAAGTAATTAAAAGACACGCCCCAATCTAGTGTTTTTCTAGATGTTAGGAATGCAAGAAAAATGTAATATGGAAGGGAAACTTCATAAGAGAATTCTTAGAAAGTAATTAAAAGATAAGCCTTAATAAAGTGTTTTTTTTCTGGATGCTAGGAATGCAAGAAAATGTAAAATGGAAAGAAAATTTCATAAAAGAATTCTTGGAAAGTAACTAAAAGGCAGCCCCAATAAGGTGTTTTTTCTAGTTGCCAGGAACGGAAGAAAATGTAATATGGAAAGAAAAATTCGTAAGAGAATAATTGGAAATTAATTAAAAGACACGCCCCAATAAGGTATTTTTCTAGAAACCAGGAGTGCAAGAAAATGTAATGCGGAAAGAAAAATTCATAACAGAATTCTTGGAAAGTAATTAAAAGGCAATGCCCCAATAAGATGTTTTTTCTAGATGCTTTTCTAGCATCCTCATAGACATACTTGCATTATATTTCGTATTTTAACTTTCCTTGTATTTCGCTTGTTGAAATCATCCAAATAAGTTACAGATGGACTAATGTGGTTGAATGTGGCGCAACAAACACTTTCCTTATAATTTCAAAACAATTATTTCCTTTCACTTCGTGCAGCGCGTGGCAGCGCAAAGTGAATGAATTTGCCGATGATAGAACTGGTATTATAAATACCAGCAATATGTTTAAAAAGCTTATATGTCGACATGTTTATTATTTATATTAACATTCCTAGTAAGTTTAGGCGATACAAATAGCGGGCAATTATCATTTGGAGTGTCATGTCATGAAATCATTAATCAATAAGAGATTTCTTGTAATGTAGGAAAAAAATCCATAGAATCATTAAGTGGTAAGAGATTTCTTAGAAAGTAATTAAAAGACATGGCTAAATAAAGCGTCTCTGTTCATGTTTTTTACCTCCTCATATGATTTGTCGCGGTCCAAGACATACTTATCTTTTATTTTCTAACTAACCTTTCCTTTTATTTGATTTGCAGCAGTATAAATAAAACAGCAAGCAATAGCGGGTTGTCACATATAACAAAAAGTATTGATAATTCAAATGATCTAAAAGAGTTATATGCGGATGAATATGGCTGAATGTGGTTGTTGAATATGGCTCTACCAATTTCATTATATTTTTGGAACAATTATCTCTTTCCACTTTGTTTCATTATATTTTTGGAACAATTATCTCCTTCCGCTTTGCACAGCGGCCGGTGGCGCAAATGAGAGCAAATCTATTGAGGATGGAATTAGGTAAATAGATACTAGCAACATTTTTAACCTATCGATGTGTTTAGTATTTATAGCAACAAACATGAGTATTTGCTTATATACTATTTCATGGAAATTTTTAATTTACGTTGAGATTTCTCTGTCAAATTAAATAACAAATCACATTGGCTAATTAATATATGGGAGGTAATTAAAAGATGGATCGAGTAGGAAGATATCTCCTTGTACTCTTTCTGGCCATTTCATAATTATTGTACACGGTTTCACAGGCCTTTTCGTAGTAACTAAACTTTCCCCCAGTACACTTTCCTTTTATTCTAATAAGATTTTTTGCTCTAATAATAACTATCCACGGGTTACCGTAAATGGCAAAAAAAAAAAAACATCTAATCCCAAGTCCTTTACATTTCCCCCCATTAGCCAAATCAAAAACAATCTTAAACATGACATTGATATTCTTACTTTATATCGGGATATTTTGGTTGGTCATATTAGGTATTAAATTTCCCCATGGCAAATCACCCCTTGGGAGGTATTTAAAAGCGGAGCTAAGCAGGAAGGATTCTCCTTAATACTTTTCATGGCCCTTCTGTACTTGTGGTGTGCGGTCTCGCAAGCCTTTTAGAAGTAACGTAACTTTCTCCAATACACTTTCCTTTAATTTTTAAAATAATATGTTTGCCTTCAGAAGAAATATTCACGCGTTGCCACGAATGAGAGATAATTTATTGCCAATAGAATGATGAAAAAAATGCTAGTATCACTATTAAAAATTAATTATATATTTAGATTATAGATGAACGTAACTAATAAACTTAGGAATGAAAGATAGTACCTAATTAGTAATTACCACTTGGGTTCATACATCGTGCCTTGGTTGTTACTTAAATTTTGTCAAGTTGTCAATTGTTAAAGAGTATATATCAAACTAACATATAAACTTCTATGAGGTTGGACTAATGGTGTCTAAATTACAAAATTCTCTATTGGCATTTCGATCTGTACAATTAGTGCGATCAATTCAATTGCACAGACTAATTAGGCAACCAAATGCAAACAAGATATTCTCGGACCATCGAAGCCTTAATGTTTAATTTGTTTGCAGCTATTTGGTTGAATGGATAACTTAAAAACCAATGAAATCTTCTATTCACCACAATTATTGATTTAACAGGGTGGCAAAACCCACTCTAATTGTTACACATATTTTCTAGTTATTAGTTATGTTATCCACATTTTCTCTAGAGCAACCCCATGCGAACTTTAAATTCTTCCCTTTCAGGTGTATCTTGCATATCCTTGTTTTTAATGTTCTGATTGAATAGATAATTAGCCCATCTAAATGATCCATGCAGTTTTAATTCCAAATAACTCTACTCCAAAGAAACACACTTTGCCATTGAGAAAAATATGCTTTCATTTACTTAACTGTCCTTCATATAGTTCGGGTTTGAGATTTAAGATTTGATTATACAAATTTAACAACTTTTGAACTTGAATTTACTTTTCCGATAAGTTTTAAGACTTCTAATCTAACTATTCCATGAATTAATGAAACAAGAGAAAAGGAATAGTGGCAAAACAAAGAAGAAGAAAAAGAAGGAGAAAAGAAGCCAGAATGAATAAGGGCGCGCATGACAACCATTCTATTCCAGAAATAGTTTCTGGAACAGAAATAGATTTTTCTATTTCTATTTCTAGACGAGTTTCTAAGTAAAAAAATCTGTTTGATAACGATACAAAATTTCTGTTTCAGAAATAGAAATTCGTTTGATAACAGTATAAAATTTCTATTTCTTAAAACAAAATTTTCTTTTTTTGGAGCAAATGAAATGTCTATTCTTACAAATTTCATATGCTTATGAACCCATTGACCCAAATACAAAGTAAGAGTTTTTTTTTTTTTTTAAGTAAAGTCTCCCTTTTAAAAAAAAAAATACAAAGTAAGAGTTGTTATATCAAATTTTCTAAATTTTCACACAAAATTCTTTAGCATCCACCTAGATAGGCAATTACGGTCAAACAATATACTTATCAATAATCTCCATACAATAGAAAAAAGAGATCAATATGCATTACTCTTGATCATGACAGAAGGTTCCCAAAACTCTAGTAGAATGAAGGTAGGCAACCATATTCTAGTCCCCCTCATGCTAGTGTGTCACGTCGATCGTCGCCACGGTTTACGATCGAGCAATCGTTTTAAAAAGAAACACAAAGAAGTGTATTGAGCAATTTGCGGGAAATTTTACAAAATCAGCGAATTTTACGAAGTGTAATAGAGCTTGTCATAAAGAACCATTACAAATAAGGGAAATCCTCAAGTAGAACATCACATTACAAGAATTGAGATAGGAATCATCAAATACAGTATCACATTATAAAAGCAAAAATTGAAAATCCCCAAATACAAAATAATAGAAATATATTACAAAAGTTGAAAACACGATTTCATGGAATCTCCGGCATATTATGATCCCTTACCATCTTATTGGCAATATTTTTTCTAAGCATATTCATCTTAGTAGAAAATTTCATGGAGAAATTATTTCTGATTTCTGTTCCAGAAATAGAGAAGTAGAAAATTTCTACTTCTGATTTATGTTCCAAATCTATTTCTGGAACATAAATCTATTTCAGAAATAGAAAAACGAAATAGGTTTATCAAACGGATTTCTATTCCAGAAATAGGTTTGGAATAGAAAATTTGTTTCTGGAATAGAAATTCTGGTTTGTCATGCACCCCCTAAATCTTTATCAATGATAAAAGTTGGTGTTGGATTTTACTTTGATTCAATTGAGCCCTTGAACTTTTGTGAAATTGCAATATTGATTGTCCAAGGCATGCAAACACCGCTCTTAGTGATAATTCTGCTCTTCAAAATACGAAACTCAGTGTGATAGGTTCTAGCAACTATTCTTCCAAGATATAGTATAACAAATCTTCTTCTTTATTGCACACAAAATAATAGAAAGAACAAGAATAACGTTTGGTGTATAACCAAATAAAGAAAGGAAAGACATGTAAGAAAAAAGTAAATTTTTGTTTTGATATACTTAAATTATTTTCCAATTGTATACGGAGCAACAATTTGTAGGTAAAAGAAAAAGACAACCTTTTTCAATCTTCAATTCTCACGTTTAATTGAGAAATGTTACAAATCCGTTAGAAATTGATAGAAGTCAAAACCATTACAGAACCGTTGTTGAACCATTGTAAAACGTTATAGATTAATGGTGGAACAAAACTGTTACAAATTAATGACAGTAAAAAAAAAAAACCTTCCAAACATATTTCATAAGGTTTAGAAAAGAAATGAAAGAATAATGATGGGTTATTAGAGTATAATGCATTGGAAGTTCGAAACCAATGCTTGTTAGGCTATGAAAAGGTGATTGGCTATGAACCGAAACTAAAAAAAATGAAATATAATTCACAAAATCATTTGTGAAGTTTGAAACTTCAATAAATTAAGAATCCCTTTTTGTGAATTATAATTATCACCAATCACCTTACACCCCCATATATTTTGTTGTTCAACACAATCTATGCTTATAGGCCATGCGCATCCTTAGTTTATTTATAAGTGCTCTAGAGAATACTTCCAATAATTCTCATAGAAGTGACTCCCCACTTCACACTTACATAGCTGATCCCATCAAATGTATTTTGCAATTCAATTCAATATAACACCAACAATGGCTATGAAATTTATTGAGCCTCTATTTCAATACAATCTTTTGCTATTCTCAACTTAGGAGGGATAGTAATTTTTTATAGCGTATCATTAGATCAACATGTGACATGTTATTACCTGATGAACTTAGTTCATCGGATTATTAATCACATAAGTTGGGTTACCATCATTATTGATTTCCTTCAACTAAGTTAAGTCTCATTCCCCTCAATGTATAGTCAAAGGGTCGATTGAATCCACTTTCTGACTTTACATCATCGATGGACATATTTCCATCTATACGCGATTGATTTACTACATCATGCCTAAACTAGATTTGTCTACGTTTACTGTTGAAAGTTTCATTCATTGCAATGGCACCTGTTGGCAATCACAATGTTTAAACATAGAAGGTGTAGTTCATTCCCAAAGGAACATCTGCTAAGAAGTTCCTCAACCACTTAGCCTTATTTTCAAATGTGAATTAGAGAAGAATTTTCTCTTTTTCAAGAACTCGAGTAGTCCTCAAATCACCAAGATAAATATTTTCTTCTCCTCCCCCACTAGAGTAATGGAGGATAAAGCATTCTATTTTTTACATATATACCTAATAACACCAAAGCCTACCACCCATTCTTTCACATTGGCCTCAATATGGCTTGGAAATGGCCTTGAGAATCATATCATCATAATCATATTTCAATCAAGTTGTTTAGCAAGATTATCATTTCCCATATAATTTTTGTCTAACTGATTTCCAAGTAATACCACCTTCACCAAGAATGAGCACACTTCAATTATCTAAAATGTTTTTTTCAAAGTAACATCTCCATCTAATACTCTTAAGTATTATCCCCCTATCACTTCTAGTCAAGCACATCATGTGTATCAATCTACTAGTAATATGAAAGAGCTTAAAATCTAGTTTATACGGCAAAAAATTGCACGGCCCAAGAGCAAGCATTTCTTAGTAAACAATCTATCAATGTAACATCATGTCAACACAATTTCCCCAAGAAGAATACTTGAACTTCCCAAACAAGCACTTCTCAATCATCAACTAATCAAATTTACGACAAATCTCTCAATACATCAATTTTCTTGCAATCTATTTCCTAAAGAAGACAACATAATTTCTCGCAAATTGGAACACTTTACAGCCACATAAAATATTTCAAGCTTGCCATGCGAAAGAGGAGGAGTGCTACTCGCTGATGATCCCTAGGGTTGCATTTGGTAGTCGAGATAAAATTCGAGATAGGATATTATTTATCCTATCCTACGTTTGGTGCTCGCTCAAGACAAAATAAAGTCAGATATAAGGAGGATATAGACAAGATAAAATTATCCCATGGGGGAGGTGGGATAAAGGTGGATAGGATTTCTAATGTCCATATTAGGAAAGTTATTTTTCTCGAATAATAAACTTATTAAATTAATAAAATTGAAATTATATTTCAATATAAATAATATTTGAATTATAATTTAAGAAATTAAAAATTAAAAAATGATTATTTAAATTATAATTTAAGAAATTAAAAATAAAAATAATTTTTAATTAATCCTATTTTAATTTATATATTCAACTATAATTCTATCTTATAATAAACATTCAATCTATAAATTAAATATTTATATTTATTATATATTTTAGGTATGTTTAGTACAGTTTACTATTTGATAAAATTTTATTAAAGAATGATGAAAAGGGAAAAGAAGAAATAATAAATAAAATAATATAAAAAAGAGGAAAAATAAAATAAAAATAAATTAATGAATAGTGTTACAAGAGATTTTCACCATATCCATTTATGAATATTTAGGTTCATTTATAATGATATGTCGTTTATATATAAAATTAAAAAAAAATGTACATGATATAATGTAAACATATCCAACTTTAATATTGTGATTCACTAAACAATGGACAAGATAAAAAAAAAAAAAAAAATCCCAGAATTTCATATTATATTCTATGCAATCCTATCCTGATTAGAAATCCAAACAACCAAATGTAACCTAGGAGCTAGTAGTACTCGTTTGCTATTGTTGATGACAGCGACCCTATTTTGTTTCCAACTCGAACATATTCGAACAACGAGATAAAGCCTTTGTGCTCGATGTAAGAACTAATCGTGGGTCAGGATGAAATGTCAATGGTGACAGCACTAATCAGTCTACCCATGAAAGACCATAAGCAAGGACCAAATACGAGAATGGTGTATGGTGCTTCCTATTGGTTTTCAACAACCAACACTTTTGCAAATAAAAATGTATGACATCGACGAACTAGAAATACAAACACATAAGGTTTTCAAAAATCAAAAGAATGATATGTTCAATTTAGCCTACTCGTTGGAATTGGAATCCTCCAATCCAGATGAGCAGATTCCTACAATCCCCGATTGGAGAATCATAGTGGCCGCCTCAAACTTCACTCACCAAGCTCTCAAAATCTACTGCTCACTTATTGTTCTGCATCACCTTCACCTCACACATACTGATGTTTAAGCTCATCACATTGCTTCCCTAGTTGAGACGTGACCAAATAACATCGGAGCTCACGTCATAATGCACAACAACAAAAAATATCCTCAAGATTGTTGGAAAAACATTAGATATTATGAAAATAAGAATTATTAGAAATATATTGAAAAAGATGGGTAAAAAAGATTAATTGTATGAGATGGTCAAGCACTATCCTTAAGAGAAATTTCGCCCTTTGAAATACAAAACTCTGTACAATAGGCTCTAGCGATTGTTCTTTCAAGATACAATAGACATTCTTTAATATTCCATTATGTTTTTCTCCATAGTACTATATCTCTAAAGTCAATAATTTTATATGAAGAACTACTGATCCTAGGTCGAAACAAACTCTGAACAGGGTTGATAGTGAGATTTCAAATCAACTTATTAGTCTTATACACGAATTAACTTATTAGTCTTATGATATATCTCAATTTGTAGGTAATAGAAAGAGAGAGCTGTTTTCTATCATCATTTCTTGCATTCAGTTGAAAGACTTTACAAATCCTTTGCAGATTGATTATGGTCAAGACCGTTAACGAACAATTACTAAACCGTTATGAAACTTACAAAACACGACGACAAAAACCGTTACCAAAACCGTTATACAAAAATGCCCCACATATTTCATAAGGTTTTGAAAAAAAAAAAAAAAAGAGTAATGATGGGTTATTGGAGTATAACGCATTGGAAGTTCAAAACTAGTGCTTGCTAGGCTATGAATCGGACCTAAAAAGAATGAAATATAATTCACGAAATCACTTGTGAAGTTTGAAACTTCAATAAACCAAGAATTCTTTTTATGAATTATAATTATCACCAATCACATTATACCCCCACATATTTTGTTGTTCAACACAATTCTATGCTCATAGGCAATGCTCGTGCTTAGTTTATATATAAATGCTCTAGAGAATACTTCCAATAATTCTCATAGGAGTGACCACCCACTTCACGCTTACATAGGTAATCCCAAATGTATTTTATCATTCAATATAACACCAATAATGGCTATGAAATTTATTAAGCCTCTTTTCCAAATACAGTCTTTCGCTATTCTCACCTTGGAAGAGACAGTAACTTTTAATAGTGTATCATTAGATCAACAGGTGACGTATTATCACCCATTGAACTTAATTCATGGGATTATCAATCACATAGTTTGGATTATCATCACTATTGATTTCTTCAACTAACTTAAGTCCCATACCCCTTGATGTATAGTCAAAGGATCAATCAAATTCACTTTTTGACATTACATAATCGATGGACATAGTTCCATCTTTAAGCAATTGATTTATCACGTCACGCCTAAACTAGATTTGTCTATGCTTACCATTGAAAGTTTCATTCTTTGCAGTGGCGCCTCTAGAAAATCACAATGTTTAAACATAGAAGGTGTAGTTCATTCCTAAAGGAACATCTACTAAGAAGTTCCTCAACCACTTAGCCTCATTTTAAAATATAAGTTAAAGAAGAAATTTTTTCTTTTTCAAGAACTTGAGCAGTCCTCAAATGGAAATTGATATGCTAACGGCTCCGTCATATTCTTCCCAGTAACGGAGCATTCTTAGCCACTCAAATTTCATGTAAACTGGACCACTTTCTTCACCGGTTTTCAGAAAATAACTAAAATATTCACTTGCCATATATTATTATGATGCAACAATAATAGGAAATTGAGTTTTAAATAAAGGAAAGAAATGATCCATGCATAGTAAACACTTTAATTGACGTACATACAGAGCTTGTAATACCAAGGGTATATTAAGATAATTTTTCTTACATTTAACTTTTCTTTCAAAATTTAAAACTTTTAAAAGATTAAGTTTAAAAATATATATATAAATGCTATTCATGATTCTACATGTCTATATTGTATAGTTTGAAAAGTTCCATTTTTATTTTATTTTTTGCTAAATAGAAGTTTAATTACGTAAGTCTTATACTTATGATTTGCCTTTTCTTTCAAAATTATGTACATGTGTGTTTGTGGAAGTGTTATAGTTCTAAATTCTATCGTCGATTACATTCCAGCACCGTTAGGCATGTACGTTTCTGTTCGAAGTAAAATTTATGGTTATTTCTTTTCTACCTATGATATTTTTTATTTGGAGTCACAACACACCCTATATACTCAAATAAAAATCAAATAACAACTTTCAATAAAAGATGTGGTCACGGGATCAATTTCAGCAAAACATAAGTATATGATTTTCGTTATCGACTACTATTTGGTATATATATATATATATATATATATATTAAACTTCTTAAACTATAGAAACATAAGCATGTAGAACCATATATTGTATTTCATAGTTTTTTTAAGACTTAATTTTTTAAAATTTTTAAATTTTGAAAGAAAAGTTAAACATTAGAAAAATTATCTTATATAACCTTGATATTCCAAGCTCTATATTTACGTGAATTAAAGTGTTTGGTGGATCCATTTTTTCCTTATACTTAGAACTCAATTTCCATTAATTGTTGCCTAAGAAAAATTTATTCATTTTAATTCTTTTCTAAAAACCAGTGAAGAAAGTGCTTCGGTTTCCATGAAATTTGAGTGGTCAAGAATGCTAGGTTATTGGGAAGAAAATGATAGAGCCATTAACATAGCAAATTCCTCCTCAAATCGCCAAGAAATATTTTCTCCTTCCACTATTAGAGTAATAGAGGATAAAGTATTATATTTTTACCTATTAATACTAAAGGCTACCACCCATTCTTTCACATTGGCCCCAATATGGCTTTGGGAAATGGCCTTGACAATTATCATCAGGATCATCTGTTTCAATCAAGTTGTTTAGCACAATTATCATTTCTCCCGCAATTTTTGTCTAACTGATTTTCAAGCTACATCACCTTCACCAAGAATGAGCACATATGCCACTATCACTTCTAATTGGCCATGTCATGTGCATCAGTCTACCGGTTATGTGAGAGCTTAAAAACTAGTTTATACTGCAAAAACTTGCACAACTCAAGAACAAGCATTTCTTAGTAAACAATCTATCAACGTAGCGTCACATGCACACAATTTCCCCAAGAATAATACTTTAACTTCCCAAACGAGCACTTCTCAATCATCAACTAATCAAATTTATGCCGAATCTCCCAATACATCAATTTTCTTGCAATCTATTTCCTAAAAGAAGACAACATAATTTCTTACAAATCAGAACACTTCACAGCCACAGAAAATATTTCAAGCCTGCCATGCGAAAGAGGAGTGCATACCCGATTCATCGACAATCCCTGCAAGCTAGTAGTTCTCTTTGCCGTAGTTGATGAGAGCGACCCTATTCTGTTTCCAACTCGAACAAATTTGAACAAGGGGAGAAAGCCTTTGTGCTCGATGTAAGAACTAATCGTGGGTCGGGATGAAATGTTGATGGCAACAGCATGAGTCGGTCTACCTGCAAAAGACCATAAGGAAGGACCAAACAACGACCAACGCCTCTGCAAATAAAAACTGTACGACATGTATAAACTAGAAATACAAACACATAAGGTGACAGAAAATCAAAATAACGAAATGTTAGACTTGGCTTATCCCCTGGAATTGGAATCCTCTAATCGAGATGAGCACATTCCCAAAATCCTCGATAGGAGAATCATAATAGCCACCACTATTGTTCAGGCTCATCGCATTGCTTTCCCAGCTGCAACATCACCAAATAATGTTGGAGCTTACGTCGTAATGCACAATAGAAAAATTATCCTTAAAATTGTTGGAAAAACATTAAATATCGTGAAAATAAGAATGGTTAGAAATATGATGAAAAAGATGGGAAAATAAGATTAATTATTTGAGGCATGCAAGAACTATCTTTAAAAATAATTTCACCCCTCGAAATACATAAATCTATACAATAGGCTCTAGCAGCTATCCTCCTAAAATACAACAAACCTTCTTCTTTATTCCATTATAAACTCCAAACCATAATTCTTGACGACATATCAAATTAGAGAGATAATTTTCCTTTCCTTTTTCTTTCTTTTCTTTATTAGGTTATACGCATAACATTATTCCTATTTCTTCTATTATTATGTGCGGAATATAGAATAAGATCTATTGTATCTTAAGAAAATAGTCGGTAGAGCTTATCGTGCCGAGTTTAGTACATAACCTTCGCTTTGTTGTATTCTAAAGCAAAACCACCTTCGTTTAGTCACTCTTGCCTGGCTTTGATGGCTTCTTAGGCAATGGTCCTTTCCACAGGCTCACTCTAAACTCGTCTACCGTCTCCTTCGTTATCCTCGTTATTCTCAAGAACAGCTCCTTCATCCCATCCCTCAAACAATACGCACCCCACCCACCCACCCCCCAAACAGCGCCTCAGTGGCCTTCTCTAACCCAGCCGCTGGCCGCCTCAACCTCCCCACGATCTCTCCGGCGCCTCCTGATGCCACCACCTGGTCAATCACCTCAAGCACATGCCTCCCATGTGCCTCCGCATCGTCAAGTCCCTTCAAAACCCGCGTCTTCCTGTCCCATTCCTACCCACACCTCGACTCCACAATAATTGTCGACTCGATTGCACAAACAGAGTCGCCCCAGGGAAACTCCTCTGGGACGCGGAGGCAAATGACACCCCCTGAGGAAGAGCAGAAGACCGAAGATAAGACTTCAGCAACGAACGCCGTCAAGAAATTAACAGCTTGGATAGCACGGCAAACAACTTTGTCAACTGGCGAGATCTTCTCCTGCAGATCCAACATTCCAATGCTCGCGGCCAAGTCTCTAATCAGCTCCTTGATGTCGCCCACACCTGCGCCCTCCAAATCTGCGAGCAAGTCCCTCGCTTGGTGAATCTCCTCCTCCGATGGGTTGCCCTCCGAGCAGAGGGGCTTCATCGCGTTCCTCCAGCCCAGGTGGCGGAGACACAGTCGCTCGATCTCGAAGTAAATGCAATTGCAGACATCCAGGACCTTCAGGTTGTTGTTTAGATACCAAGAAAAGAGGCTGTCGTCACCATCCGATTTCAGCTCATAGATCAAGAATTTCACTGCGAGTGAGCGATGGTGAGCACGTCGACAGCGGAGAAGAGCCAGGGCAGGCTGGCAAAGGCAGGGCTCGGGCCCAGAGGGGTGAGCGGAGGGACTCGTCGAAGGAACTAGAGATAAATTCCAGCCCCCCCGCAGTGAACTTCGCTCCCTTCTTGTCGCCAGGAGAGGTGAGGCGTGTATACATTTTCTCGAAGAATACGTAAAGGACAATATATTTTCTATTTCTTTTCTTGGGAAAACTGAGACGAGAAAGTGGTGGAAAGTTTTGGCAGGTACAGGCTGTGAGAACATGCGGCATTTATATAGGGCGTTTATTCTCTTATAAATGCAAGAAAAATGTAATATGGAAAGAAGACTCATAATGACAATTCTTGGAAAGTAATTAAAAGACACGCAGCCAATAAGGTGTTTTTCTGGATGCTAGAAATGAAAGAAAAATTCAAGAGAATTCTTGAGAAGTAATTGATGACATACTCTCTAATAAGGTGTTTTTTCAAATGATAGGAATGCAAGAAAAATGTAATATGAAAAGAAAAATTCATAAGAGGATTCTTGAAAAGTAATTAATAGACACGCCCCCAAATAAAGTGTTTTTTTGGATGCTAGAAACACAAGAAAAATGTAATATGAAAAGAAAAATTCATAAGAGAATTCTTAGAAAGTAATTAAAAGACATGCCTCAGTAAAGTATTTTTTCTAGATGCTAGAAATGCAAGAAAAATGTAATAGGGAAAGAAAAATTCACAAGAGAATTATTGAAAAGTAATTAAAAGACACGCCTCGATAAGGTTTTTTCTACCGGATGCTTTTCTAGCATCCTCTTAGACATACTTGCATTTATTTCCTCTTTAAATTTTTTTAATTTTTAATTTTTTATTTAGTGTCCAAAAAAAAAATTATTTCATTTGACTTGCAATACCAAAGCGGCACGTCACTGCCGCATATAATTAAAAAAGTACCAGTGTGATCAAAAAGTAATAGTGTGATCCCAGTAAGATACACGTGGATGAAGGCGCTACAAACGCTTTCCTTTTACTATTAGAAAATTATTTACTTTCGCTATGTGCGGTGACACAAATGTGAGTGAATTTGTCAGTGACCGAATTAGAATTATAGATACTAGCAATATGTTTAAAAAGCTAATATGCCGATGTGTTTAGTATTTATATTAACATTCCCAGCAAGTTGAGGTGATGAAAATAGCAGGTAATTATCATGTGGAGTGTGACGTTGTGAAATCATTAACCAATAAGAGATTTCTTGATGTGAAAAAAAAAATTGAATCATTAATTGGTAAGAGATTTCTTGGAAAGTAATTAAAAGGCTGGCTGAGTAAAGTGTCTCTCTTCATGTTTTTTACCTCTTCAAATCATTTGACACGGTTCAAGATATACTTACCTTTATTTCCTAACCTCTACTTTTATTTGATTTACAGCAGTAAAAGCAAAACAGCAATTGCAGGCTGTCATATATGACAAAAAGTTCGGGTAAATTACATATAGTTGAATGTAGTTATTGAATGTGGCGCTACCAACTTCCATTATATTTTTGGAACAATTACTTTCCTTCGCTTTGCACGGCGGCTAGAGGCACAAATAGCGAATTTATTGAGGACAGAATTAGGAAAATAGACACTAGCAACATGTAAAAAGATTAAAATATATTTATAGCAACAAAGAAGAGTATCTGCTTATCTACTACTTTCATGGAAATTTTTTCTTAAAGTTGAGGAATTTTGGTTATATTAGGTAACAAATCAGAATGGCTAATTTCCATTTGGGAGGTAATTAGAAGCTGGGCCAAGTGGGAAGATTTCTCGTTATACTCTTTATGGCCCTTTTCAGCTATTGTACGCGGTCTCCCAGGCCTTTTAGGTAGTAAGGCAAGCTTTCTCCAATACAATTTCCTTTGATTTCTAATGATAAATATCCACACGTTACCACAAATAGCAAAAAAAAAAAAAAACATTTAACCTGAAATCCTTTATACTTTCTCAAAGACTTTCAATAGTAGCTGAACCGAACACAACCTTAGACTTGACATTGATTTATTTTATTTTATTTGGAGTTATTTTGGTAATATTAGGTAAAAAAAACCCAATGGCTAATCACACCTTGAGAGGTAATTAAAAGCGGAGCTAAGTGGGAAGGATTCTCGTGTACTTGAGTTCTAAAACTTTCAAATAGTGCAATTAAATCCTAAAGTTTGTCACAAAACGATAACTTTCAAAAAGTATAATCAAATCATCAAACTTATCAAATTAATCGAACAAAGTCCTTTCAAAGAATTTGCAAAGTGATGAGAGAGCTTCATCAAGAGGGCCATGCCATTTCATTTGTCACGCCCCAACCCTTGGATGGACAGCAACCCTCCTTCTCTTTGGTCATTTATTTGTGACATCTCAAAAGGCGTCATCAACCCATTCATTTTATCTTTTAATTATATGCAAACAAGAGCAGAATTTACACCACCTATTCATTCCTACTAATAGGAATAGCATAAAACACATCAACAAAACAGAAGCTTCACATTTACATATCCGTGGCACAGATTCCTTTCAGTCCATTAAAAGGGGGGTTGAGATTAGCCTAGTACCTCTATACTATAAAGGCGACCTCAAAAAGTGATATCCCCTATGCGTCCAGTACATGTCTAGGTTATAGTACCGCAGCTCTAGCTTGGGATCCAAGTCCATCTCCGAGTTCGTGACGACACCATCGGGGACATCCACGTCCATAGGGTCCCAACTGGCTCCTTGGGTCCCTTGTTTGGCGACTTGTCAAGACCCCGGAGAGGGTCGAAGAGCTCATCCCCGAACCACACATACCAGGCCAAGAACTGATGGGGTACTAGGTTCATCAATCCCTCATCCACTCAGATGGTGGTCACATACTTCATATATCAAACATCAGACCCCTTGATCGGGTAGGAGGTCACCTCAATGTCCTGATCAACAGGCACTCCAAAATGAACATGACGAAATGAGCTAGTTGGGCTTAGGGCTTGAAACATTTAAACAATAACGAGTGAGATATACTTAGTAAGTAAAGTCCTTAAATCTCATGTAGGAGAGTACTTCGCCTCAGAGATGCCCTATACGTGCGGCTTAGTTTTCAATGGTAGATCAATAGCAAAATAGCAAAGCCTAAGCTTTGCCTTAACTATAACATGAAGGGATCTAACTTCAACCTGAATTCATAAAGAGGGTTGATCAAAGCACGCACGTCCCACATAAGTCACTACAATAACATTAATTCGTACATGTGTCTCATGCAACTCATATAAATCCAGGCCATACCTGGCAAGCCATGACACCACTCTCAAAGTATGCATTTAGCACTAATACATTTTGCATACGTTTAGCACCGTAAGAATCACATGGTATCACATACTACGATGCTATTCTCGAGACCATAATTCCATATTATTACGACCACTCTCGGCGACAACTGACACTCCCATCAGTGGTCTTTCGACGTAACTGGGCATTGTCTTACTCCATCAGACACAGCAATGTCTCAACCTAACCCAAAGACAGCATTCCATTTACGGAGCTTTGTTCCAAAATTCATTCGCGAATGATATCTCGACGAGGGTACATTCAAAATCTATCGGGTATCGTCCCTCATAATCATACAAATACAAAACCATTTATATGATCACATAAGCACATCAACCACTCAAGCCAATTTTTACCTTTCTCATTAGCCAATATAAGAATGTGTAGTGCTCACACGCTTACACACTAGCAATTGTTGCACACAAAAATGCCATAAAATAAGTCCACGTGATCACTGATTTATTATTTATCCACCAAAATGATCATGTATTAACCCCATAGCATATAATATCACACCATAAGTTCGCTTATCAACTTAGCACGTCACCTTTTGAAATAATATTTCACAAGTACTTATCATTTATAAAAATAGGATTTCATAAGCACTTATCACTTTTAAATTTAGAATATCATAAGCACTTATCACGATTAAAATTAGAATTTAATAAGCACTTATCACTTTAAAAACTATAATATAATAAGCACTTATCACTTTTAAACTTAGAATATAATAAACACTCATCACATTTAAATTTTGGATTTAATAAGCACTTATCACATTTTCAATAAGTCATCACATGCACTATTCACTATTCACGATAACCTATCACTAGTACTTACACGATAACCTATCACATGGGCTTATCACCTGTCAATGATAACCTATCATATTAATCCACTTATGACATAATCTAACAATCATTTACCTTAATCTAACCCTAATCCTAAGCATAAGTACCACTCTAAATAAGGGTTAGGAAGTTACTCTCTTCAAAGTCGATAGCGACAACGGCAGCAAGGCTCACGGCTCATGGCAGTTTAGCGCAATTTAGCACAGATGCTGCTCTGCAGGTGGTTGCAGAAATGGGATCCCCCAAATCTCGGCCGCCCAAGCAGATTAATACGCGAAGGAAAGCGGCGCTGGAGATGGAGCGAGCAACGGAGCAAAGAGCGAGCGCCGAAGCAGAGACGGAGGAAGCGACAGGACCAGCGAGCGAGCGAGCGCCGGGCGATGGCAGGGAATGGCCGCTTGACAAACGCAATGCCAGAGCAGCAACAATGAGCGCGTAGTAGCAAACGAGAGCGAAACCAGAGAGAGAGCGCAGGGCTAGCATGCAGGCGCTAGAGGAGAGAGAAAGAAATCTTGGTGAGCCGACCCCAGAGCGCCACGTTGACCAACGTGGTGCTCCATGATTGGTCCCGGACCACGCTGAGCTGGTGCGCCGGGACCATCTGATATTTTCTCGTTTACTTCTTCCTCTGGAGTGGAAAGCCACGTCGACCCAGCCATTGCACTCTCCGTGAACTCTGCCTGCACCTACATGTTCGCAAACTGCTTTTCAAATGAATCCATTGTCTCTGACATCTTTTGCAAATCACCAACAGAAAGAAAGCATACCAATTGTGCAGGGCAGATCCAAGCTAGTCAATACTGCAGTTACCCAGGGGAATTGAAAAGGAAAATTAGCCATGAAGAGAAATTTGAAATGTAAATGGCTAACTGTTCAGAGTCTGATGAGAAAATGTGAAATCCAATTTAACAGGCAAAGAATCTCAAAATGGATTTCACAAGAATTCAGAATCCCTCACATCTTAAGACCCGTAGTCATCTTGTCCGTTTCACCGTCCGCGAAAAATCACCAGGTCTTATCTCTCATTCTAACAAAATAACCACCCAATGCATGAATCTACCCAAAAAAAAAAAAAAGCAGATTTCGAAGGGCAGCCACCAGCGCTCTTGTCCATGCCACATGAGTTGGAGACAAACTGAGGCTGGTCATAACACGCTCATCCTGAGGATTATATTTCATTACATATGCATCAGAGACGTTATTCTTAGCCTCACTTGCAAAACACCAGTAGAATCCAGAACTTTCGTCTTTTTCGGACTTCGAAACCGTGTGTCGCAGTCGCTAACAAAAATCTCTCTTTAGAAATGCCCTAAAAACACGACACTTGTCTAAGGGTAAAAAAACATCCCTTCCCTGTTAAACCAAAATGACATCCCCAAGCTTTTTTCCTCAAATCTTCATTGCATTTAGGGATGATGCAAGGGACACCAGCTGCAACACAGTTAACATGCCAAGCTAGAAACAGGAATCAAACAAGGATTAACGAAAAACCTCCTCTTTGCCTAACCATTCCTGACTTCTCTATGATTCTATCCCAAGGTCAACGGACAACATATAGGTACTTGTCATCATTCTAAAGGTTCTCAGTGGACTTGATGGTCGTGGTCATCTTGGCCTGAGTGCCCAGCCGCGCCGCGACGGCGTCGAGGCAGAGGTGCTCATCCGCTCGGTCCGCTTCCAGATGGGCACTCTCGTTCTAGGTGCAGGCGTCGTCCATGGTGCCATTCTCGATGGCCTTCTTGACCTTGAGTTTCTCCGCATTCCGCTACTTCTCGCAGTTCCGCGCCTGCCGCTGCAGCGACTTGGAGGTGAGCTTGAGGTCCATAATTTGCTTCCGAAGCTGCTTGGTGCTCCCCATGGATTGCGATCGCTGACCTTACGTGAGATCGATCGATGGATTGATCTAGGGTCTGCAGAGAGAGATTGAAGAGAGAACTCGATTGGAAACGACTCGAGGAATTCTCGAAAGTGAAGAGGCTTCGGAGGAAAAGCGAGGTTCCCACACGTTTGCATGCATACGCTCCTCGCGGATGAATCCCCGTGCAAAGACCATTATGCCCCTGTTATTTGAAACGTGTGCAACACTCTTTTCTGAATAAAATGCACATTTAAATTGTAATATATGAAATCAAGGTATGTGACTTTTTTTTAATTTCTTTTATTTTGCTGAAAAATTAAATATGCATATAGATCACTTGATAAATGACACCTTTAAAAAGGCACGCGCAAATGATAACCACAACCAAATGCAATCCACAGCATGTTAGGAATTTCCAAGTCATTAACTCGTAAGGCCAAAATCATGGAAAGTTCAATTGAGGACTTCAAGGGGTGAAAAGTGCCTCGAATAAGGATGACATCGGACTAGGTTGGAGAGCATTATGTCCTTATACTCCGAGCACATTCTCTTTCGTGATCAATCCAACACGCGATGTCACGAATGGAAATGGCAAAACATTCGAGTCTTATTATTCTGACTTGATTTTTCTTTGGAAGAAAATATTAAAAATCATCCTCGCGTTTTAACTATATATCAATTCGCACCTTGAATTTTAGAAACCTACAATTAACATCCAAAGTTGCATTTAACATATGATCAGACTTATGAACTCGCCATTTTCCCAATTTTGCCTCTCTCATCGTTTCAAATCCACCCTCGATGAAAGCCCACTTGCCCAAAATCGCAACCCGCCCACCCTTGAGCCGTGACCTGGCGAGCTCGACTCATGTTCATCGAGGTCCACTAAAATCTGTCGATTTTGACTCGGATCTTAGTCGAACTCGATTCGATGCCGACAAAGCTCAAGGTGTCTAAATTCCAAATATTTCGGATTTTACATTACGCGTTAACTTTTGCGCTTTGTGAAAATTCCAAATGTTTTCAATATGTAAGCTGTCACATTTTGATTAAGTAAAAAGTGAAAAGGTGAATGATGAAAATCAATCCGAACATACCCAAAGTGAAGAAAAATAAACATCGATAGACTTTCATCGGGATAGGATCTGTCATGGCCAATTTTACAATTATGGCCCCACCCAATTCGTCCTAGATTTAGATCGACCCGATCCGTTCTTGGACTAAACAAGCGTCACTGCTCACATATTCGACGACTTCATAAGTTAAATGAGCAAGATATGATGGAAAATCTCTTTGTACCAATTCTTCATAAACTTGGTGATCAGGATGTGTTACCAAGAGATTGACTTTATTACGAGCGTTTAAATGAAGCCCTTGAAGAACAATGTTGAAGGGGATAGGATTCGGATCTTACATTGATGCCTTCGCTCTTATTGTGCTTTGGAGGTTCAAGGATGGTCAGAAATGCATTGAACCCTTTGACCAAAAATCACAATAAATTTTTTAGCCTTCCTGCATAAGAAATTACCGTGTTCTTCTACGAATCAATAGAAACCAAACAACATGAATGAGCATCGATTTGGACGCAAGTTATCTCCATCGACTTGACTTTTCAAAATTGCACAACATTGGGTTAATGTTTCAGACTGAATTCTTGATCTAATCTATGTCCATGTGAAAATATAGAATATAGTTTGATCTGGAGATTACCCGGAAGACAGGTGTCTGAGTTTTACAGCTTAAAGAACTCGAGATCTTAAGGTTCTATCGTCATCGATTCATTATGACCAAGTCTATCAACAAGCTTCTACTTTTAGTCCTTGTGCATCTTCTCCCCTGTAAAATTCACTAATTTTTGCTGGAACAGCTGGTGAGGAGATTAATGTGGATGTCGATTTTTGACTTTTGCAAAATCACGAGTTGTTGGGTTGATTCCACATTTTATATGTCTGGTATCAGAAAAAGTTAAACCTCCCCACTTGCACTTCACGGGGCCTAGGCAATCAATAAATTTTCCCAAAAACGTATTCTGGAATCTCTCCAATTAGAATATAAAAATTTCGAGAATATATTTTTGAAAAAGTCGATTGCATGGCTGGTGACAGACAGCACCTCGTAGAGTATGATAGCATCCACTCACCATTTCTTCTTAACCACCAATTTCAAGTAAATTACTCATGTCCCGGACGAATTCCAACATCGTCAGCCTGACGTCACATAGAATGTCCGGTCAGTCATGACTTCATTTCATATGCTTTAGAAGAGACGTGGTGGAAGGTCATCTAGCTAACACAAAGGAAAAGAGAGAGGAGGACATGTCTACAAGTGAAGCTCATAATTAGTCCTTAACGCTAAGTTTTGCTTAAGAAAGATTCCCTTGCATACAGAGAAATTAAAGAATAGATCTATTATTTAATTCATCGAATAAATAGATAATGAGATGGACCGGTTAATTGCGTGACCCGCTACTCATCCCCAGCCGCAGCAATGAAATAAATTCAACTTTCTCCAAATTCGACTATCCAATAGTTTAGTGCAAGTGGAAAGCCATATTGAAAAAGGTACTGCAGGATTACCTGTCGTAAATGTAATATTTAAGTAGAAACCACACCTTTTCTATAGTGAACAACACTTGTCTTAAGGCGAAAGGAGGAAATGCAATCGAAAAGTATGACTATAGCCAAATGCTCTCTTTTCAATATGATTACCACTTCATAAGCAGACTTCTAACAACATTCAGTACATCGGCATCCTTACTGCTGGCGCTAGGCAAAGAGCCAATTTTATTCGGTTACGAAAAGAAAAGGGAAAGCATTTCATGATAGGATCACTATATGCGACACTGAGCTGAAAATCCAGGGCCCCCGTAATAGAAATTGACACCACATGTCCCGGGCGGGTCCAGGTTGAGCAGTAAGTCATAGCAATTAGGTTTTGTCACAAACGTCTGAAGATTCACCGGGTCTCTCTCAATGAATCTGTCGTCGAGGAATTTAAGATGGCGGAAATAGGACGCCCTTCTATAGCCTTCGGAAGGGAAATGGCCACTCCCCATTTGCGTTGACGTATGAGGACCCCTCGGCTTTGTGTTGACTATCTCTCCACCCCATCTAATTCTTTCCGCAGGGCCCTTTAGATGAGTGAAGAGCCTTTCAGGCCAGTACCCTACAATTTCATTCTCAATGCTGAGCCACCAATCTCCAGTAACTTGATCCTGAAATATTTTTATTAAGAGACAGAAGACTCAGAAGATATCCCATGTGTATTTACTAAAAAGATTGTTCAATTACCTTCCATATGGCTATAGTTATATCCCATTGCCGGTCACCATAGATGGAAACTGGGTGAATCAGATTGTTTGGAGCAAATATGCTGCCCTCTTTTAGTTGGAATCCATCTTCGCAGTTGAGATTGTAGCAGGGAGTACGATAGCCATCTGCCTGAAGTCCAAGGAAAGCATGTCAAAATTTGACATACTTACGAAAGTTTGGTGAATTATAAGCGCTGAAAAGAGTTAAGAACTCACAGTATAAAATATGAAAATCTTCGCCCGATTGCGGGGATAAGAAACTGTATCGACCTACAATAGAAACACAAACTACTTATCTTCTATATCTACAAACATTTAGAAGCAAATCATGCTAAAATTTTCGGAGTCGATCAACGTAACTTCTTACCATCCATCCCGCTTCCACTGTGTTCATACTCTCTCTGGGGCCTGCTTCGAGCCAAATTTGGGAGAAACTGACTTCTGGCTGAACGACGGAAGGATTCCACACATTTATTGTTGCACGAGCTCCCATGAACCTGCCGGGGGTCAAGCTTACTCCAGCATACTGACAAGTATATAGCAAAGTCATAAAAAGGTGAAACTTCAGGATCAATGCATAAACCGGGAAAAAAAAACTCAAAATCAAAGACACAGTAAGTCTTAAAGCGATGTATTTTCACATACCTCGTGATCTGCATCCGGTAATGCGTCATTCCTGAACAGATTGAGCCACTTCTCGTCTGGAGTCAACCGTATAACAGATGGAGAACGCCCATCGCTTACTGTAGCAATGGCACTTAAGATCAAAACAAACAATTTGAAGAGATGCATTGGTGAACTCATTATTGCCATTGAAGAACGGAGTCGAGTACTTTTTAAAATGAGCCGAGGCAATGCTCTTATTTATGCTATGCATAACGCGTATCCCCTTGGATGACCTAATCGTCATTAATACATTCCGCGTGAATTACCATTACCACGATGAAGAATATTTCTTCTTTGAGCAAATCTGGATGTAAATCGCAAAACAGACTCTGCAAGCAAAAAGAAACATTCGAGAACTGGTAATGGAATGGAGATAGGCATGGGAGACTTATCCTTTCCCTTCCGAAGATGGGAAGATGAATTACTCATTTTGGACTGGCCCGTCTATGTTTCGTCATGACAAGCTACTAATAGGATATTTCTTTTATATTTTCTCAATGAATTGAATGCGGGCGAGGGATCTTCCTAGAATTGTTCGAGCTGGTTATCATTTAATACCCTACTTCATATTCTATCCTCAAGAAGGTTGGTCCTCTCACATGCCAGATTGCTTGCCAAATTGAAAGTCATAGGGTCATTATGTTGCTGATTAATTTATTTCAGAAGGGGAGTAAACACTTGAATGGAGTTATGCAGGCATTACCAAAGGGCGGTTGCTTTTGCAAAGACTGCTCCACCTGGCCCCATTTTCAGGCACCGACCTAGGAGAGATGTGTCCAAGAAGATTGTGAAGGAAGAAGATGGAAATGTAGATGCCGAAGGCGAACCTTCTTCTACACTTACGGAGAGAGGAAAAAAGCAGAGAGATATGAAAATTCAAAGGAAAAAAGAGTTGGATGAACACCACTTGAATGTATCACCACTAGGAAGCTTGAGGATTGATGAACTCGCCAAGTTGTTGGCATGAGTTTTAATGCTTGTTGACATTTCATGGGTATGCATGTATCAGCTTCTCCACAAAATTTTGTCAATGCGATTGATGTTAATCTCTGTTGATTCTTGACGACATGGTCTCTTTTCTCAAAAGCAATTAGATAATCCCTCACATCTTAAGACCCCTAGTCATCTTGTCCGTTTCACGTCCGCGAAAAATCACCAGGTCTTATATCTCATTCTAACAAAATAACCACCCAATGCGTGAATCTACCCAAAAAAGAAAAAAGAAAAAAAAAAAAGCAGATTTGGAAGGGCAGCCACCAGCGCTCTTGTCCATGCCACATGAGTTGGAGACAAACTGAGGCTGGTCATAACACGCTCATCCTGAGGATAAAATTTCATTACATATGCATCAGAGACGTTATTCTTAGCCTCACTTGCAAAACACCAATAGAATCCAGAACTTTCGTCTTTTTTCGGACATCGAAACCGTGTGTCGCACTCGCTAACAAAAATCTCTCTTTAGAAATGCCCTAAAAACACGACACTTGTCTGAGGGTAAAAAATCCCACGCCAATTAAACCATAATGACATCCCCAAGCTTTTTTTTCCTCAAATCTTCATTGCATTTAGGGATGATGCAAGGGACACCAGCTGCAACACAGTTAACATGCCAAGCTAGAAACAGGAATCAAACAAGGAAAGACGAAAAACCTCCTCTTTGCCTAACCATCCCTGACTTCTCTATGATTCTATCCCAAGGTCAACGGACAACATATGGGTACTTGTCATCATTCTAAAGGTTCTCAGTGGACTTGATGGTCGTGGTCATCTTGGCCTGAGTGCCCAGCCGCGCCGTGACGGCGTCGAGGCAGAGGTGCTCATCCGCTCGGTCCGCTTCCGGATGGGCACTCTCGTTCTAGGTGCAGGCGTCGTCCATGGTGCCATTCTCGATGGCCTTCTTGACCTTGAGTTTCTCCGCATTCCGCTACCTATCGCAGTTCCGCGCCTGCCGCTGCAGCGACTTGGAGGTGAGCTTGAGGTCCATAATTTGCTTCCGAAGCTGCTTGGTGCTCCCCATGGATTGCGATCGCTGACCTTACGTGAGATCGATCGATGGATTGATCTAGGGTCTGCAGAGAGAGATTGAAGAGAGAACTCGATTGGAAACGACTCGAGGAATTCTCGAAAGTGAAGAGGCTTCGGAGGAAAAGCGAGGTTCCCACACGTTTGCATGCATACGCTCCTCGCGGATGAATCCCCGTGCAAAGACCATTATGCCCCTGTTATTTGAAACGTGTGCAACACACTTTTCTGAATAAAATGCACATTTAAATTGTAATATATGAAATCGAGGTATGTGACTTTTTTTTTTAATTTCTTTTATTTTGCTGAAAAATTAAATATGCATATAGATCGCTTGATAAATAACATCATTAAAAAGGCACGCGCAAATGATAACCACAACCAAATGCAGTCCACAGCATGTTAGGAATTTCCAAGTCATTAACACGCAAGGCCAAAATCATGGAAAGTTCAATTGAGGACTTCAAGGGGTGAAAAGTGCCTCGAATAAGGATGACATCGGACTAGGTTGGAGAGCATTATGTCCTTATACTCCGAGCACATTCTCTTTCGTGATCAATCATACACGCGATGTCACAAATGGAAATGGCGAAACATATGAGTCTTATTATTCCGACTTGATTTTTCTTTGGAAGAAAATATTAAAAATCATCCTCGCGTTTTAACTATATATCAATTCGCACCTTGAATTTTAGAAACCTACAATTAACATCCAAAGTTGCGCTTAACATATGATCAGACTTATGAACTCGCCATTTTCCCAATTTTGCCTCTCTCATCGTTTCAAATCCACCCTCGATGAAAGCCCACTTGCCCAAAACCGCAATCCGCCCACCCTTGAGCCGCGACCTGGCGAGTCTCGACTCATGTTCATCGAGGTCTACTAAAATCTGTCGATTTTGACTCAGATCTTAGTCGAACTCGATTCGATGCCGACAAAGCTCAGGGTGTCTAAATTCCAAATATTTCGGATTTTACAATACGCGTTAACTTTTGCGCTTTGTGAAAATTCCAAATGTTTTCAATATGTAAGCTGTCACATTTTGATTAAGTAAAAAGTGAAAAGGTGAAAGATGAAAATCAATCCGAACATACCCAAAGTGAACAAAAATAAACATCGATAGACTTTCATCGGGATAGGATCTGTCATGGCCAATTTTACAATTATGGCCCCACCCAGTTCTTCCTAGATTTAGATTGACCAGATCCGTTCTTGGACTAAACAAGCGTCACTGCTCACATATTCGACGACTTCATAAGTTAAATGAGCAAGATATGATGGAAAATCTCTTTGTATGAATTCTTCATAAACTTTGTGATCAGGATGTGTCCGAGCGCTCGCTGTGAACTCGTCTATCACCTCCTTCCTCATCCTCGTCACTGTCAGGACCAGCTCGTTTACCCCCTCCGTTAGCCGGCACAACCGCTCGGACATCCCCTCGGTTGCCTTATCCAGCTCCATCGCAGCCTCCCTCAGACTCCCTGCGATCTCTCCATCACCTCCGAGCGCCGCCACATCTTCGATGGTCTCAAGCGCGCTCCACACCCTCACCTCCACGTCGTAAAGCTCCCTCACTCTTCCCTTCAAGTCGTGGATCTCCTTTAGGATCTGTGCCTGCATGCCTGTTCCGTAGCTGAAATCCGAATACACGGCCACTGCTGCCTGGATCGCGAGGACAGCGTCGCTCCAGGGAATGTCCTCTGGGACAGGCATGTTGACGATTTCCCTTGACGAAGAGCGCAGGGCCGAAACCATGTTGACGATAAGGTGTTTTTTCTGGATGCTAGAGCAACCTCATAGACATACTTGCATTTTATTTCCTATTTAAACTTTCTTTCTATTCAGTTTGCAATACCAAAGCAGTGCAATGCTGCCACAGATAATAAAAAAGCATCGGTGATTGAAATGATCCAAATATGTTACATATGGATGAATGTAGTCGAATGTGGCACTACAAACACTTTCCTTATACTTTCAGAACATATATTTACTTTCATTTTGCGTGGCAACGTGGCAGAAAAAATTAGGAATATAAACACTAGCAATATGCTTAAAAAGCTAATATGTCAACGTGCTTATTATTTATATTAACGTCCCTAGCAAGTTTTTTCTTTTTTTTGGTCGGTGACGTTCCTAGTAAGTTTAGGCTATGAAAAAAGCGGGTGATTATCATTTGGAGAGTTAGTTCATGCAATCATTTATTAATAAGGGATATCTTGGAATGTGAAAAAGAAAACAAAAAGAATCTTTAATCGATAAGAGATTTATTGGAAAGCTATTAAAAGACATGGGTAAAAAAAGTGTCTATCTTCATATTTTGACCTCCTCATATCATTGGACGCAATTCAAGACAAACTTACCTTTTATTTCCTAACTAACCTTTCCTATTGTCTGATTTTCAGCAGTAAAAATAAAACAGCAATAGCGTTGCCACATATAACAAAAAATTTTGATAATTCAAATGATCTGAATGAGTTATATGTAAATGAATGTGATCGAATGTAGTTGTTGAATATGGCGCTACCCAGCTTTCATTATATTTTTGGAACAGTTATCTCCTTTGGCTTTGCATGGCGGCCTGTGGCGCAAATCAGAGCGAATTTAATGAGGATGGAACTAGGTAATTAGATACTAGCAACATGTTTAAAGATTAACATATTGCTGTATTTAGTATTTTTTTTTGGTAAGGTGCTGTATTTAGTATTTATCGCGACAAACATGAGTATTTGCTCTCCTACTATTTTCATGGAAATTTTTACTTTTGTGAGATGTTTCGGTCATATTAAATAATAAATCACATTGGCTAATTCCATTTGGGAGGTAATTAAAAGATGGGTCAAGTAGGAAGATTTCTCCATATACCCTTTCTGGCCCTTTCATAATTGTCGTCCGCAGTTTCACAAGCCTTTTCTTAGTGACTTAACTTTCCCCAATACACTTTCCTTTTATTCTAATAAGATATTCTTGTTCTAGTGATAAATGTCCACGGGTTACCGTAATTGGCAAAAAGAACCATTTAATCCCAAATTCTTTACGTTTCCCTGAAGGCTTTTCCCAATGCCCGATTCAAATGCAGTCTTAAACTTGACATTGATATTCTTACTTTATATCGGGACATTTTGGTTGGTAAAATTGGGTAATAAAAATCCCAATGGCTAGTCACCCCTTGGAAGGTAATTAAAAGCGGAGCTAAGCGGGAAGGATTCTCCTTATACTTCTTTGTACCCTTTTGTCCTTGTGCCACACGATCTCGCAACCCTTTCAGTAGTAACGTAAGCTTTCTCCAATACACTTTCCTTTGATTTTTAAATAATATTTTTGCCATAATAAGAAATATCCACGCGTTGCAACGAATGAGAGATAATTTATTGCCAATAGATGATGAAAAAATGCTACTAACATTATTAACAATTAACCTTATATAATTAGATTATAGGTGAATGTATTTTATAAACTTAGGAATAAAAGATAGTGTCTAATAAGTAATTACCACTTGGGTTCGCACATCATGACTTGGTTGCTACTTAAAATTTGTCAAGTTGTCAACTATAAAAGAGTAAATATCAAATTAATATATAAAATTTTCTAAGATTATTTGATGATGTCACACCCCGATCCTCGAGCACGCACACATCCTTCTACTCGGTCGATTTTATAATGCGATATCCCAGAACTACGTGTCGCCAACCCTTTCATTCTTAATAACACATGCAGAAGCGGTTATAAATCCCTAGACAATAACACAAATGGGATAGAAAAGCAAGGCTATATCTTTCATATTGAAATCCACAACTAAACCTTTATACATGGCATAACTCAAATTCTATTCACAAGACTATTCATAACATTCTAGTCACACTATTCACATTTAGACATGATTCATAAAAGAGGATGGGATCTCAGTCCTCATTCGGGTCGTACTCAGGATCATCCTAATCCTCTTCTGACTCTTCTTCACTAAACTCACATCCTTCAAGCTCTTGATCTTTTACCGGCTCATCGTCCTCTTCTGGTTCCTTCTTCACAGGCTCATCTACAGGCTTGAAATATTGTCCCACAATCGGGATGAGACTACGTCTCAACAAGTTCTACCCCACTAAGACTCAACTAGGAAACCAATACGCTAACTGGGCTGCCTATACATGCACGGGTCAGAGGACTTACTTTGGCCTCAGATTCCACCTGCATATTAGCACAATTTAATAGGCACCCAAGCAATCTGAACAGATCGAAGCATCGATCAATCGACCTAGTTGATTTCATGTCAATCGGACCACTCACGGTCATTTCCATTCGATCAATCAATTCACAACATTAGATCAAAGCAATGATTAATTGACCTAGTCAATTACATGTCAACGATGACCATTCCCCGGACAATTCAGTTCAATCAATTGATTCATGAAAAACGGATTAAACCGTATTGGTGATTCCATCTATACTCGATAATTAATCTCAACGTTCCAATTCAACATTCCCACTCAAATATAGGCTCAAGGCGCTAGAGGTGACCCAACACGAAGTCTTGTCATCATGCGATATTTAGTCATTGACCACCAATAACAATAGCATAAGGCGCTAGAGGTAACTCACACGAAGTCTCGCTATCGTGTAGTACTTAGTCATTCACTACAAAAGCAATAATATAAGGCGCTAGAGGTAACACACACGAGACGTAGCACTTAGCCCTTCACTATGCATGACAATACTGCAAGGCACTAGAGGTAATTCCCATGCGGCTCAGGTCGCCATGTAACACTTAGCCCTTGACTACAATAAGCGATGATATAAGGCGCTAGAGGTAATTCCCATGCGACTCGGGTCACCGTGGTATAAGGCGCTAGAGGTAATTCCCATGAGACTCGGGTCACCATGTAACACTTCACCCATAACTACAATAAGCAATGGTATAATGTGCTAGAGGTAACCCACACGAAGTCTGGCTATCGTGTAGTACTTAGTCCTTTACCTGCTTATGACCCATTAGCTTCCCTCAACACAACACACATCACATCAACTTCCAATAATCATCTTGCTTCAACTATAAATCAACACATAATTAATCGCTCATGGCCCAATGACAATGTGCCTTGCACTTAAATTCCTCAATTAAAGTAATGTCTTGGCATAATTTCTTCATATTAAAAATACCCGATAAGATCTCGTGTGTGGGCACACGGCTGGCTTGAGCCAAAATATAATATTTTCCTTTCCATAACTCCCATATTTTCTGTAGTCCATTGTTGACACCTAAATTTTGGCGACCCGTTTATTTAATTATCGCATTAAAAATTAGGAATTAATTTTAACCCCTAAAAAATATTAGTTAATTAATTAATTGCATAGCATATAGTTTTAGGTGCATTTATTTTAATTTGCATTTACATTTGGCTGGTGACAAATGGGTTTAAGTTAATGGTTCAGAATATTAATTTGGTGAATTGGACTAAGCCCACAAAGGGAGTAAATTGGTCCAAGCCCGTATCCTCGGAAAGATTTTACGGATTGATTAATGCGAGATTTCAAATTTTAAAAGAATCATCTTGTATCCTAAATCGTATCAAAAACAAATATTACATTTGGAAGAAGGAATTTTCGTGGATATGGATTTGGAAAAATTAAAACCCTAACTCGTGGCCTATAAATAGATTAAATGCGTAGGGTTTAAAAAGGAGGCCACACAATCGATACAAATGGTCGCCACTCGAAGGAAAGGAGAACACATTCGCAAGGGAGAGCTCTCTCTCTCTCTCTCTCTCTCTCTCTCTTCTCTCTCTCTCTCTCTCTCTCTCTCTCTCTCCAATATTTGTTCATTATCTCATCCCCTCATCAATGGATACAGAGCTCCACCTCTCTCGCGAACGCTAGGGAGAACATTCGCAAAAAGGGGCTACTCTATTTCAAGGCGACAAAAAAAAAAAAAAATACTGAAGAGACGGCCACAATTCCGAGACGAGTAGAGAATGGACAGAGAGCGGACATTCTACACATGAAAGAGAAATCGTGAAGAATGAGACCCGCCCCTGGCCAATTGAAGATCTCGTTGCCCACTAAGTCCTTGATCGCATATATTTTGTTGTTGTTTTGCTTTAGAAACGAGTTAATGTTCAATCTCTATAGGCATCCCCGACGCAAGCCACATCCGTGTGGTCTATTAGGCCATCTGCAGAATCCCCAACAACGACAAATACTGGTCTTTCTTTGCAGGTTTCCTAGTTGAGCCAAGCACTGCCATCCAGCTGTCCGAGCCGAACCATCCGTCGGTCCAGGTTTGCAAAATCAATATTCAAATAGGTTGAGCTTTCACGTGAAGATGAGCATATAGTTAAGCGGCGAAAGGAATCTGTTTAGTCAGCTTATACATGTCCTGATCGTGTATTAATTTGCTTCCGCCGATTACATGTTTCCCTGCACTTGCATAAAAAGTCAAACTGCATTAATTGAACGATGAAGAGAATTTAGGCAACGCACGAAAAAAAGAAGAGAGGTATGTGGACAAAGTTCGGTGGGATCGGCTGTGGATGAGGCCAAATAAAAAGCACTCTCCCTGTTCCTTCGAGATCACTAGCCAGAAGCTCTATCTCCGCGAGCCTGCCCACACCGCGAGCCGTGTAGCCTCCGCCATTTGTGAGCCCCTTGCCGCTGGTCCACGGTTTCGAGTCGACATCCCAATCTGGAAAAGTTATCGGTGCGATATCGAGAGCTAGGTAAGATTTTTGATTGATTCGATTTTCTTATATTTTATTGTCTGATCCATGGGATCGCGATTTATTTGAATATTTGTTCGTTATTGCCATATCCAAAAGATCTCTTAATCCCTTATGAATTAGGAAATTTTCCTAATTTCGTAACGTGCGTATGATTGACAGTCCGATTTCACGCTCGAAATATGACTCGCAATCGCACGCAAAAATCGCCAATCCGATCTCACGCTCGAGATATGATTCGCGATATTATTTGAAATTGGCCAATCCGATCTCATGCGCGAGATACGATTCGTCAATTTATTTCCAAAATGGACATGGACGATATCTTGCTTCTGATTTGCTGCCGTGCTATTCTTGATATCTTATTTTGATTGCTCCCGTAAAAGAAAGGAAAGATCCAAAAAAAATCAGAGTTAGATTAGGTTCGTCTTAGAATATTCATCATTTTAGGGTTATCTTGCATGTTTAGAATATGAAATTTATTTATTTTGAATTTTTGAAAAAATGAAAAATCCAAAAAAATGCATTCATTTAGGATGTTAGTTTTTTTTTTTTTTATAAATTTGAATTGCATGTTTAATTATTTGGCCATTTAATTTCGAATTTCATAAAAAATTAGAATTAGGGCATTCTTTGCACGTCATTGCATATTAGAATAAATTGCATGCTTATTTAGAATAAAAACCATGTGCGCATCATATAGAATTAGGTTCATACAATGCACGTCATTTAGTGATTTTTGTTAGGTTCATTTAATTAGAAATTGTCAGTCATTAGATTAATTTATATTGCATATTTAAATGTTGCATTTCCTTAATTTCGAATCTCATAGAAAATACAAAAAAATTATTTAGAATAAATCCATCTCATGCTTAGGATAGGCTACATGCTTAGTTATGTCGTATTGCTTAGGTCATATAGCTAAGTCATGTTGCCATGTCATATCATTTCATGTTAAATTAGTGGCATGCATTACATAAAGCATGATTCTCATTAGTTAAGTGAAAACAAAAAAAGAAATTGCGTGTTAATTAGAAATCATATTTAGGACAGATGATGTGAATTCTAAACTAACAATGCAGGTGCTTTCGTTGCTAGAGGTAAGTTTTGCAATTTATTGATTGCTTTACTTGGGGTGTTAAATTGGTGGTTTGTGCACCCACATGATCACCTCACATGTTAGGGAAATAGATTTAAAATCAATCCAAGCTGCTTGCAAAACATTTTTTTGAAATAAAAGAAAAATGTACCGAAAGGGCGCTAGAAAGGTCTAGCGTAACCAAGTCCCCGAACTCATAATCTCCGGTTCGTAGAAGTAAAGTGAATCTCCCGTTACTTGGGTTTCTAATCGACCCACCAAAAATAGATTAGTGGCGACTCCTAATTGAAAAATCAATTGCATGTTAAGAACTTGAACCTAAGTCGCGAATTGGTATGGGCTTGGGAGAGCCCGAGTTAAGTCTAGGCTTAATAATCCATTAGCCAAACTCTAGGTGGTTCACACCAGAAAAAAAATTGGTCACGACATCCATTCAAATATTTTTGGTATTATCAATCGATGTCCGGTTATTTTTCAATTAATAATCAAAGATTATTCAATTAAAGAATAATTCACAATTTCACAAATAATTCAATTCAAAGACAAAATAAAGCTCAATTAAATAAACGGATTGCGCCATAATAATCAGCATCAAATTCTGGTTGTCGGCTATCCCTACCTAATTTCCGAAAAATAAATAAATAATTAAGTTAATTCCAAAAATTAATAAATAAATACGATAAATCCAATTTAGGCCCATAATGCCTAATTGGAAGCCAAATCAGATCAAGAAAAATCCCGAGATGCATGCAATAAATATTATAGACAATTCTCTAGCTAAGTACACTAACCACTTAACTAATATGCAATGCAATTAACTAATAATCATTAATCCATGCTAATCTAACAATCTAATTGCACTTAATTAAATCTAATCAATCCTTAAGTATCATTAGTCTACTAAGCAAGGATTAGTGAGATTACTCATTTGGCAAAGCGAAGACCGAAACACCGCAATGGCGACGCGACAGCACGACGACAGTCGAAATCGGAATTTTTGGTGATGTCGATGATCACTTGAGCCTGACCCAAAGGCCTTGCAAGCTCACAACAAATTGCCGGGCTGGGGCTGAACTTGGGCCGACTTGCTTCACGGGCCCAAGATGGGTTGAACTTGCTAGACCTTGCTGAAATACAAATAATGCTGGGCTTGAAACTAAACTGAACTGGGCTTCAAATCCAATTGATGATGGGCTGGATGCTGGGCTAGAGATGACATTCACATGGCTGGCCTGACTTCTTCACTAGGCTGAAACCACGGCCCAAAGGCGCTGCTATCACATGGGCTGAAGGAAGGCCCAACCGTGGGCTGACTTAGCAAGCTGGGCCAAAACTAGGCCAAATCGTGGCCGAATAGATTGACTCGATGGGCTCCTCGCAAACTGTTGACTGGAGAAGCAGCTAGCGTGTGCAGGAGTCTTTGATGGGTGCTGACGCGGCAAGACTGAAGCAAAAGCGGAGCTGGGAGACACGCAACTTCACTGAATTTGAGGCGTGCAGTCAACGATGGGGGCTGCTTTGGTGGGTTGTTGACCCATGCGTGAGACGAGCTGCACAAACGGTGGAGCTGCGGACAAGGAAGCAGCAGCTGCTTCGGTTGCTGGGCTGAAGTCTGAAGAGGTGCAGACTTCGCTAGCCAAACAACAAAGCACCCAAGAGCTGCTGGTGTTGGGGATTCGTGGGTAGAGGCTGGCACGCGGCAGCTTGGGGAATTGCTTCGATGCTGCTGGACTTCAATAGAGCTGAGGAGAACAAACCGAAGTGGAGCAGCGAAGGGGTTCTTTCAGTCAACCATGGGGAAGGGGTTTCGTTGGTTTGACTGGGGGAAAGATGTGGCAGCAAATGGCTTCTGTGGAGGGAGAAATATGTGGGGCCGTTGTGAGGAAAAATGGAGGGATTCAACTGCTTGATGGACAGAGAAACATGAAGAAAAATGAAAAGGAAACAGGAGCAGAGCTAGACACGGTGATGCAGGGGCTTTGCACGAAGAAGAAGAGGGCAATCAGTCGGTGGCTTGGCTTGCGAGAGAAGTCGAAGAAGAGGGAAACAAAAGTCCAAAAACAAATATCTAAAACCATCATTAGATTGCCGAATAGTCTTCAAGCTTATCTTTTCAATTAAACCTTTGTCCCCCCAATACTTTCTTGCAATATAATCCTCAATTAAACCAATTTGATGACCAATGCTGCACCCCTCTATAATACTTTCTTCCTATCTAGTAATTGAGTTGACACCCAAGTTCTGTTTTTCTTGAGTGAATCTAACTCATCCTACATTGCTAACCCCACCTAACAAAATCTTTAACCTACATTGCTTCTGAAAAATTTTATGGTTCACTAACATCAGTCAAGAGCAAATAATGTAATGATGGAGAATATCTTTGTACATGTTTAGGTGTTCTACTGGATCTTCTCAAAGTGGGTTCAGATGAATGTAATTCTTTTTATGGTTTTGGATCAAAGTCCAAAACAACAATTTCAGTAATTTTAACTAGAATACTCTTAGAAACCTCCTTTGATTTAATCTCTCTAGTCTTTATCCTTTGTTTTTTCACATTAGATTCTGCTATAGATTTGTCCTTATACAACATGTTTTCATTGAATGCAACATCAGTAGTTCTTATTATTTTTCTATTTTATTCATCCCAAAAATCGATAACCGAAATAATCATAACCATGTTCAATGGATTTTTTTTTTTTTTAGCTTTTGCATTGAGCTTACCTTTACTTTCAGAATACGTGAATAGACGAAACACAACCAAAAACTTCCAGATGCGAGAGATTTACCTTCTTTCCACTCCATTCTTCTTTTGGTAGCTTAAAATCAAGTGGAACTGAAGGTCCTCTGTTAATTAGATATGTTGCAATGTTAATTGCATCCACCTAAAACATTTTGGGTAATCTTGCATGCAATCTCATACTTCTTGCACACTTATTCAAAGTTCCATTCATCCTTTTAGTAGCTCCATCTTACTGTGGTCTATTGAGAACAATTCTTGTCATTTTGATTCCGTTCTCCACACAAAATTGCTTGAAGTCCTTGCTATCATAGTCACCAATATTATCGAACCTTAGACATTTTATCATAGGCCAGTCTCATTCTCCACTTCAATTTTCCATCTTTTAAAAGTAGCAAACACATTAGATTCATTTTTGGAAAACAAATCCATACATTTCTAATGGAGTCATCAATGAACGTGACATAATAGCACAAGCCTCTAAGGGAATTCACAAGAGCTGGTCTTCACATATTTGTAAGCACTAACTCTAACTTTCCTTTTTTTAGTTCTCTCACAATCTTCAAAAAACTAACATATTTCTGCTTGTCCAAAACACAATCTTCACATAGACCAATATTTATGAACTTCAAATTAGGCAGTTTTACCCTAGATGCTAATAATTTCATCCCCTTTTTCGCTCATGTGCCCAAGCCTATGGTGCCATGATTTGGAAGTTAGCTTCGAACTTAGCAATTATTGCGGTTTCTCTACCATTTTCAGTTATGTAAAGTGTTCCTAACTTTGTTCCCAGTGCTACAACCAAAACACCTTTAACTATTTCCAGAGCTATCCCCAAAAATAGTTTTGTATCACGTGCTGTCTAGAGATTAGATTTCTCTAAAGTCCTAGAACATATCTGACATCATGTAACTTCCATTGATATCCGTTAGTAGATATTATATAAACATCACCATTTCCCATAATATCCAAAAGTTCATCATTAGCAAGATAAAACTTTCCAAATTTTCCCGCAATAAAATTGTGTATTAATTCTTTGCACAAAGCAGAGTGAAACAATGCATTTGAGTCAAGAATCCAAGATTCAATTGGCCTATCAATGCTAAAAATTAAAGCATCACGATCATGCATCTCTTCAAGAGCTACATTCACAGATTTTTCTTCCTCTTAATTTCAGTCTCGATATTGAAAATTTTTCTTTAGGGCTCCACAATCTCGTTTTAGATTGTCTTTCTTCCTCTACCTTCAGTATTTAAGGCAACACCTGAAAATTTACCCGATTCTCTTTTGCAAAATCCTCTCTAAGAATCAAATCTCAAATTGCTTGAAGCATCAACCTTTTTCTTTCTGGACAAACTGCTCAATGCAATCATAGTTGCACTTCAACTTTCAAATAGAGAAAATAATAAGATTAAAAAGCCTTTCCTTGTCTTTGAATTTGATATCCGTCGAACTCAACTGAGTCGTAATTACGTTGAATTCGTTGATGTGATGTGTCATAGAAGAACCCTCATCCATCTTCAAATCTAAATGATGATGCATCAAATATACCTTGTTTGATGCAGAAGGCTTCTCGTACATATTGTCACGACCTTTTTTTTCGGCACTCGATTAGGGATGGGCACCTGCGGAGGCTAATGGTTTGGCTAAGTCTATTAGGCTTAGCCTAGGCTCTCCCAAGCCCACCAATTCACGACTTAATGATTTGATATTTTAATTTATAAGTAAATTTTAAAAGGAGTCACCATTAATAGATTTGGGGTGGGCCAATTAGAAATCCAAGCGAAATATTAGGAGGAATATTCGCTCCTGCGCAACCAAAAAAACTAGGTTCGAGAACTTGATTACACTAGCTAATCACTAATGCCATTCCGTGTGGCACCCCTCGAAAGCCCTCGATCCATTAGGGTCACCACAGGTACTTGTCACTCATCCTACTACATCCCTAGCATCAATCCACCACGTCGGACATGAACAGACAAAAACTCTTGGATAACCGGGCCATCAGTAAGACCCACATCGTACATCACCAAGACACGGACTCGAACATACACCAGACCAGATATACTAATATAGGAATGCTCTGTGCACTCCACCTCGACATCATATGGCAATCCATAATAAGTACCATGTGCAACTGGTAGCAAAGGCATATTTCTAATCTGAAATGTTAATCCCCAAAATGGGTGAGTACAACCATTCAGCAGTAAAAATCTATCAAACTACACAATGCGTCAAACAGAACAATCAAGATATCAAGAATAAAACACATATCATTCATGCATTTAAGTATACCTCACCTTACAGCCATGCATATATCACCATACAACATGCATAAATCACCATGCACTTATATCATCGAGCAGCCATGCATATTACCATGCAACGTGCATATACCACCATGTACTTATACATGTATCATCAAGCAGCCATGCATAAATCACAATGCAACGTGCATATACCACCATGCACTCCATGCTTGCATTCACATGAGGTTCATCCCATCCCTTATGATTCAATTTCTTGATCTTTATCTTTCAATTAGATCGTATCATTATTATCCTAGGGACCAATATTTGCATCCTGCAATTTATTGCTCGCATCCCACCTGGTATCGCGAGGAGCCTCTGGTACACACCTCCGGGCATCTGACACACACACTCTGATGTGAATCATTGCGGAAGGATCGTTCTACGAAGGCCCAGATGGTGCGAATTGCAAACCTCGACCTCCAATCAAACCTGTGATTGGCAACCTCGGTATGAACGTGACCTGTTGACGAACACGTGTCAACCAACCAACGTTATAGACGCCATGAGTGAAAGAATTCACTATCTCGCTCGATAAGTCGAATTGACTGCCACAAGTGAATCTTGATTAGGTCAAGTCCTCAAAAGAACAGTAAAAAGAGAACCTCTCAATTCTTTTCCTCAACGATCCTTCCGCAACGATTCACATCAGTTTGGTATCAGAGCTTGCTTCTACAAGGTCTATTTATCTTTAATTTTCTGTTGATATTTAGCAATTTGAGATTTATTGAGTTAGGGTTTCGGTTCTAGCTAATTTAGGGATCCGATTGCTTTTGTGCTTCCATACGTAGTTGTTTGCTGTTAGTTTTAAATTTTCTTTTCTAGCATCTTAAATTGTAACTGAGTTCGTCAAAAAAAAAAAAAGAAGAGAAAGAAAACGCACAAAAAAAAGTGTGTAAGAGAAAAAAATAAGAACAAATTCGGCAAAAAAAAAAATTAGCCAAACAAAAAAAATCAAGAAGGCGACTCGTTTGTTAGTAGACCAAATTGAAACAAAATCGGTAGTGATTTGTGTTTCAATTGGAATTTCAAAAGTTGTACTTGTTGGTTTGAAATTATTACTTGCTGAAATAAAATCAATAGTGATCTAATCTTGTTTGATTAGTTTGATTGATTGTCGTGAGGGGGTTGAGAGGTTCTCTTTTACTGTTCTTTTGAGGACTTGACCTAATCAAGATTCTCTTGTGGCGGTCAATTCGACTTATCGAGCGAGATAGCGAATTCTTTCGCTCGTGGCGTCTATAACGTTGGTTGGTTGACACGTGTTCGTCAACAGGTCACTTTCATACCAAGGTTGCCAATCATAGGTTTGATTGGAGGTCGAGGTTTGCAATTCGCACCATCTGAGCCTTCGTAGAACGATCCTTCCGCAACGATTCACATCACACTCCGGGTATCTCGTATCCCAACTAGCATCACGAGGAATCCCCCTGGCACACACCTCCGGGCACCCAACACTCCCGGGGCATTCGACACACACACTCCGAGCATCCCAACACTCCCGAGGCATCATCGGCTCACACCTCCGACGATCTCATTATTATCTCAATTTATATTTACAGATGTATCTCAATTTCAACATGGCATTTGATGCAAGAATATCAAGATTCTCAACCAAATTTTGATGTCATATAATATGCCATATGTCACCACATATGTAGCATAATCAACCACTCAAAACATTATATCACATGAAGAAATTTCATTTATTTTTGAAAATACAGCAATTTCAGATAAAAGCAGATTCATGAATCTTGAAAAATTTGTAAAAAACCTTAATAAATTCTAGAAATTTGACATGTTATGTACAAAATCTAGAGGAAAATATTCCGTGAAGGACACCATATAAAAAGAACATCATACAATCCAGTACAGTCCACACATCACAGTCTTTAAAATTTCAGAATATTACCATACACAGTTTTATTCACAAATTCAGTAAAAATCCTAAATCAACTCCAAAAATTCTGAAATTTTTAAATGTTATTGAAGAAATCCAGAAGTAAATATTTTATGAAGAACTCAAAACCAGATTCATGATAGATTCAAAACTATAATACCTGTAACCGTCTATAACTCTCGGCACCGAATTCCAGTTCTAACCGTTTTGAATAAAGATTTCTTTACCAACATAAACTCATCCATTTCCTCTAAATTTTTATTATGTTACTTATTAACATGTTATCTTCAACTTTCATTCAGAACACAAGATCCAATTTCCATTGGAGAATTTTATAAAATTCATAGAATCACACTAGGTCAGTATTACGATTTCCAGATCTAAATTCTTTAAAAAAAATAGTTTCACCAGTCTATAATTGTTCATTTCTTCCGAAATTTTGATATGTTACTCTCCAAGAAGTTCTCTACAACTTTTATCAAGAAGTTGAAATGAAATTCCAACTAAATATTCGTATGCAGCTCAAGCATTCATCAAAGGTCGGACTACCTTTCTAGAAAACAGAATGCAAGGCTACTGTATTTTCCCTAGAGCTTCGAGTTTCTTCACTTCTACCACAACCAAAGTTTATCATCCCTCACAACACATATCACAGCAAGCAAAGGGTAGGTTTTAGGACTCTACTTACCTCTAATCTGAGCACAAAACAGCGAGCAAAGATGGTGGGGCAAGGCGGGATTCGGCGGCTCGACGGCGGCACTCGGCAGCGAACGGACCTCCTCCTTCCCTCTTGCTCGCTGGCTCTCTCCCTTTCTCTCAGATGGTCACTCTCTCTCTTTCCCCTTTCTCTTCATGCAACACTCTCCCCCCCCCCCTGATCAATCCGCCTCTTCTTCTTTTCTTCCCCCTCATGATTAGCATGTAATAATTCGTTTACATGCAAGATGATACTTGTTTAGTCCCTTTAGCCACTTGTGGGTTTGCCATGCAAGAGGATGGGCCTCTCTTGGGTCGGCTCCTCCCTTCAGACCCTCCTTGGTCGACAGCCCAATGGAGCTTCATGGGCCGGTCGGATGGCAGCCCTTTCCTTTGGGCTTCATGGGCCAGTCCAAAAGGGCCGAATGGTGGGGCTGATCTTGGGCCAATAAAATTCAACCCACTCTTCTAATTTTTTTTCCTTTAATCATCACCTAATTACCCATCATATAATTACCTAATTACACTTATCCACTTGGCCATAAAGCTTGCAACATAAATTAATAAATTCCGGCCTATAAACTACATAGCTAAGAATAGAATTTTCTTTCCTCTCAAATAGTTATCCATTAAAAGCTTGGCCATAAATCTTATTGCAAATCATGGATCAAATGGCTACAATACAACTCGATGGTACTTCCATCACCTATTCATAGGCCTTAATGTATTTTGAGGTCGCCATGAATTTTGGGATGCCACAATTCTCCCCTCCTTAGAGAATTTTGTCCTCGAAATTAGACATCACTTATGCCTCTTTAAACAAGTAGGGGTACTTTTCCTTCATTGATTCCTCACTTTCCCATGTGGCTTCCTCCACATCGTGATGTCGCCATAATATCTTTACCAACAGGATTTTCTTGGTCCTAAGAATTTGCTCCTTTCAATCCAGCACTTGCACAAACTCTTCGATGTACCTCACTTTCTCATTCACTTTGATGGCTTCATGGTCAAGTATGTGACCAGGATCTAGCTGGTACTTTCTTAGCATCAACACATGAAACACATCATGTAAATTTCCCAATTTTGAAGGCAGCGCCAAACGATAGCTACGTCTCCTATTCTTTCAAGTATCTCAAAAGGTCCTACAAATCTGGGTCCTAGCTTTCCTTTCATTCCAAATCGGGATATTCCTTGTAGTGGAGATACTTTAAGAAATACATGATCTCCTACACTAAACTCCAAAGGCCTTCTACGCCTATCTGCATAGTCTCTTTGTCAGTTATGGGCTGTCTTAAGTCTTTTCCTGATTATCTCGATCGCTTGTGTAATAATTTTCACTATCTTAGGTCTTGTCAGTTTTCTTTCACCTACTTCATTCCAATAGATAGGAGTCATGCACCTTCTTCCATATAATGCCTCATACGGAGCCATGCTTATACTTTTATGAAAACTATTGTTATAGGCGAACTCTATCAGGTGCAAATTCTCATCCCAATTTCCTTTAAAGTTAATGACACAGGCTCTTAACATATCTTCTAGAGTCTGGATCACTCTTTCTGTTTGTCCATCTGTTTGAGGATGAAAAAAAGTACTAAATTGAAGCTTCGTCCCTAAGGAATTTTGGAGACTTTGCCAAAAATTTGAAGTAAACCTAGAGTCTCGATCAGAAGTGATCGTTACAGGAATACGATGCAAGCGTATTACTTGGCTTACATATATCTTAGCAAGTTTGTTCATTGAATAGTTCATGCGGACAGCTAGGAAATGAGCAGACTTAGTCAAGCGATCCACTATCACCCAAATCGAATCGTGACCATTTGATGTCCTTGACAGTCCTTGCACAAAGTCCATCGTTACATGCTCCCATTTCCATTCTTGTATGTCTAACGGTCTCAATAGTCCTGCAGGTTTGTGATGTTCCGCCTTCACTTGTTGGCATGTTAAACATTGAGAAACATGTTTAGTCGTATCTACTTTCATGCCATTCCACCAAAATGGCTAACGCAAATTCATGTGCATCTTTGTACTACCTAGATGAATACTATAATTACTCCTATGTGCCTCCGACAGAATTTCCCTCTTCACTTCTTCATTGTCGAGAACATAAAGTCGTCCTTGGCATCTTACCACTCCATCTTCAGATACTTGAAATTCTGGTCTTTTTCCTAAAGACACAACGTCTTGTATCTTTAAAATCTCCGAGTCAGATTTTTGTAAAATCTTAACTTTTCGAATGATTTCAGGCTCAATCCTTAATGTAGTAAGCATACCAGTAAGGTGGTCTATTTCCAACTTGAAGTCTGAATCCACAATAGACTTTAACAAATTCAACTCTATTATTCTTAGTCTAGCCATGTCCATAGCCGACTTTCGACTAAGGGCATCTGCCACCTTATTTGTCTTTCCTGAATGGTATCGTATCTAACAGTCATAATCTTTCAATAACTCCATCCACCTCTTTTGTCTCATGTTCAACTCTTTTTGCGAAAACAAATACTTCAGGCTCTTATGATCTATATAGATTTCAAACTTCTCTCATAGTGTCTCCATATCTTCAAAGCAAACACCATAGCTGTCAATTCTAAATCATGTGTTGGGTAATTCAGTTCATGGGGTTTCAATTGCCTCGATGCATAGGCTATGACCTTGCCATGTTGCATCAAAACACATCCCAATCCTTTGTAAGATACATCACTATATACTATAAAACCATCAAACCCAGATGGTATAGTCAGGATTGGAGCCATGGTCAATTTTCTTTTAAGTTCCTGAAAGCTCCTTTCACATTCTCCACTCCATCCAAACTTTACATTCTTTCGCGTTAATTTTGTCAAGGGGCCTGCCAGTCATGAAAACCCTTTAATAAATCTTCTATAATAACCAGCCAATACTAAGAAACTTCGAATCTCAGTGGGTGTTGTCGGTCTCGGCCAATTTATTACCATCTCAACTTTCGCCAGGTCCACTACGATTACTTCTCCTGACACCACGTGTCCCAAAAATATTATCCGGTCCAGCCAAAATTCACACTTGCTAAATTTGGCATACAACTTATGATCTCTCAGAGTTTGCAAAACTATGCTCAAGTGTTGCTCGTGCTCTTCAAGTCCTCTAGAATATACTAGAATATCATCGATGAAAACAATCACAAACTGATCCAGATAAGGCTTAAATATCATATTCATTAAATCCATGAATGCGGCTGGTGCATTCATCAATCCAAAAGGCATAACTAAGAACTCATAATGTCCATAACGAGTCCTAAATGCAATCTTAGGAATGTCTTCTTTCTTAATCTTTAACAGATGGTATCCCGATCTCAGGTCAATCTTAGAAAAGACCAAACTTCCTTGTAGTTGGTCGAATAGATCATCAATTCTAGGCAAATGATATTTATTCTTAACGGTCACTTGATTCAGCTATCTATAATCAATACATAGACGCATCAACCCGTCTTTCTTTTTTACAAATAGAACTGGTGCACCCCAAGGTGAAGCACTTGGCCTATAAACCCTTTATCAAGCAACTCTTGTAGTTGCACCTTCAATTCCTTCAACTCGACTAAGGCCATCCTATATGGGGCTTTCAATATCAGTCATGTTCCAGGCATTAGTTCAATTTGAAACTCAGTCTCTCACTCTAGTGGTAATCCAGGCAACTAGGCAACTCCTCAGGAAACACATCCTGAAATTCCCTGACTACTTGAATCTCACCGATTTCACCCTCTTTCTTAGTAAGGTCTCTTACCACTACTAGGTATCCTTGACATCCTTTGTCAAGTAGTTCACAAGCTTCTACCATTGAGATAATGGCTATAGTGGGGTTTGTCTGACCTTCGAAAAATTTGAAATTAAACTGATCAGGCAACATGAACTGGATCACTTTCCTATAGCAATCCATCTTAGCCATATGCTTATGGAGCCAGTCCATTCCTATGATAACATCAAAGTCATACATAGCCATTACGACTAGGTCTATTTCCATATCATTTCCTCCTATTGATATCTTACATTTTGCACACATCATCGCAGATAATACCATATTCTTTAAAGGCATGGAAACACAAAGAGGCGTCTCAAGAGGCGTAACTTCTATTTCACTCAATTGCTTATATCTTTCATATATAAATGAATGCGTAGCACCCGTGTCAAACAATGCATATGTCTTCTTGCCATTTATAAAAATCGTACATGATATAACATTTTTGGAAGCTTCCGCTTCCTCTTGGGTGAACACTCTTCCTTGAGCTGGTGGCCTCTGAAGATTCCTTGGTAAGTTTAGTCTAACAGCACTCTGCTGTGCCTGTCGCACCGAGCCAACACTCATTTGCGACCTCTCTTGTGGGCAGTCTTTCTTAAGGTGACCTACTCATCCACAACCATAACATCTCAACCGTCTATTGCAAGGTCCTGGGCCATGCCGCCCATCACACCTTCGACAAACATCAGGTTGATAGGGTGCTTTCCCTATATTCAGGCCATCCCTAGCTCTTCCAAAATTTCCAATTGCTATTTTTCTTCGCATCCCACTTCTGACCTTGACTAGAATAGGGTCTCTTACCCCTTCTCATATCACTAAAGCTCAACTGTCTCTTAGACTCTGATCGCTCTCTCACCAGCCCTTGCTCCACTAACTGTGCCATTTCATAAATCTCATGATAATCCTCTATATTCAAAGGCACCAGTTGTATCCTAATATCAGTCCTCAACCCTTTCAGAAATCTCTTAGCTTTTTCTCGTGATCCTCAATCAATCTGGGAGCATACCTAGACAATTCAAAAAAATTTGTCTCATACTGATCCATTGTCAGTCCCCTTTGTTCCAACTGAACAAATTTAGTGATCTTCTTATCCTTAGCACAGTCAGAGAAATGCTTCCTATTAAAAGCTCTAACAAACTCATCCCAGTTCACATCAGTACCTAGTGGAAAGATCGTATCCCTCGAAGCTCTCCACCAAAACTTTGCATTTCCTTCCAGCTGGTACTCTGCCAAAATTATTTTCTCAGCATCACTACAGTCCAACAACCGGAAAATCTGTTCTATCACATCAATCCAATGTTCCGCCTCCTCAGGACTTCCCATTCCACTGAACTTAGGTGGCTTCAGCTTCAAAAATTGCTCCACCAGTCCTTGAGGGCGACGTTCCACTCTGGGTTGCTGCTGTGCTTGTCTTTCTATCAGATTTTCAATATTGGCCAATGCCCGCAGGATATCTTCCATTCAGGGTTCAGCCCTTGCAGCAGAGGCTTCAGCCCTCGATGGATGAGCACTTCTAGCTCACACCATAACTTTCCTGCAGTTTCCAAGCATTTGCCTCAGGAATAATCTGAGACTCACTGTCTCTATTTAAAAGCAACTATAACTATATAAGTAACATAAACATGTTACTAGCACCTAAAAGCAACTAACTAGTAGGGATCTACGAGTGAATACCCTTCACCCGTTATTCAAAGTTACTCAACTATTCCAATTAATATCCTATGGTGTGCATTGTCATCATATTCCTCAATTTCCAAATGAGGCTCCTTATTACTCCAACTATAACCATTGCCCTGATACCAACCGTTGTGGCACCCCTCGACGGCCCCCGATCCGTTAGGGTCACCACAGGTACTTGTCACTCATCCTACTACATACCAATCTAATAACATTTTAATTAAAGTGAAACCATAATTCATAGGGGTTAATCAATAGAATCCTTTACCATTTTTTTTTTGTAAAGGTCCCAGCGCAGATCATCAGCGGAAGTATAAATGAGTCTCACCATCCCTCACTTCAATGACAATAATGCAATGCACACCACCTATGCTCCAAATGAAAAGACAAAGCCGAGTCACTTTTATTTATATTTTCACGATGGATATTTCGGGTCGGTACAGCAAAAGGCCAAGATTTTTAACTATACTTGGCTATAACTCAAAAGAGAACTCGACCCTACATCAAACATGTACACCCCTCCATCAACAAGCGTCGGCTATCCCCAAAAAGTGTCAGCTCGCACCAGCTATACGTGCCATCACACCCAACTCAGTGCATCGGGCGGCGGCGGCGGCGACATCTCTAGCATCACTTCACCACGTCGGACATGAACAGACAAAAGCTCCTGGATAACCGGGCCATCAGCAAGACCCACATTGTACATCACCAAGACATGGACTCGAACATACACCAAACCAGGTATACTAATACAAGAATGCTCTGTGCACTCCACCTCGACATCATATGGCAATCCATAATAAGTACTGCGTGCAACTGGTAGCAAATGCATCTTTCTAATCTGAAATGTTAATCCCTAAAAGAGGTGAGTACAACCATTCAGTAGTAAAGATCCACCAAACTACACAATGCGTCAAACAGAACAATCAAGATATTAAGAATAAAGCACATATCATTCATATTCATGCATCCAAGCATACCTCACCTTACAGCCATGCATATATCACCATACAACATGCATAAATCACCATGCACTTGTACTTATATCATCAAGCAGCCATGCATATCACCATGCAACGTGCATATACCACCATGCAATTATACATGTGTTATCAAGCAGCCATGCATATCACCATGCAACGTGCATATACCACCATGCACTTATACATGTATCATCAAGCAGCCATGCATATATCACCATGCAACGTGCATATACCACCATGCATTCCATGCTTGCATTCCCATGAGGTTCATCCCATGCCATATGATTCAATTTCTCGATCTTTATCTTTCAATTAGATCATATCATTTTCTTCCCAGGGACCAATATTTGCATCCCGCAATTTATCGCTCGCATCCCACCTGGCATCGCAAGGAGCCTCCGGCATACACCTCCAAGCATTCGGCACACACACTCCGGGCATCTCGTACCTCAACTAGCATCACGAGGAATCCCCCCGGCACACACCTCCAGGGCTTTTGGCACACACCTCCAGGGCTTTCGGCACACACCTCTGGGCACCCAACACTCCCGGGGCATCCTAACATTCCCGGGGCATCATTGGCTCACACCTTCGACAGTCTCGATATTATCTCAATTTATATTTACACATGTATCTCAATTTCAACATGGCATTTGATGCAACATTATCAAGGTTCTCAACCAGCTTTTGATGTCATATAACATGCCATATGTCACCACATATGCAGCATAATCAACCACTCAAAACATTATCACATGGAGAAATTTCATTTATTTTTGAAAATACAGCAATTTCATATAAAAGCAGATTTGCACTCCGTGAAGGACACCATATCAAAAGAACATCATACAATCTGGTACAGTCCACACATCACAGTCTTTACAATTTCGGAATATTACCATACACAGTTTTATTCACAAATTCAGTAAAAATCCTAAATCAACTCCAAAAATTCTGAAATGTTTATATATTATCGATGAAATCTAGAAGTAAATATTTCATGCAGAAGTCGAAACTAGATTCGTGATAGATTAAAAACTATAATAACCGTAACCATCTATAACCCTCGACACCGCATTCCAGTTCTACCTGTTTTGAATAAAGATTGTTTCACACACCTAAACTCATCCATTTCCTCTAAATTTTTAGTATTTACTAGTAAACATGTCATCTTCAACTTTCATTCAGAACACGATATCAAATTTCAACCGGAGAAGTTTATAAAATTCACAGAATTACACTAGGTCAGCATTACGATTTCCAGATCTAACTTCTTTAAAGAAAAATAGTTTCACCGGTCTATACTTGTTCATTTCTTCCGAAATTTTGATATGTTACTCTCCAAGAAGTTCGCTACAACTTTCATCAAGAAGTTGGAATGCCTTTCTAGAAAACAGAATGCAAGGCTACTGTATTTTCCCTAGAGCTTCGAGTTTCTTCACTTCTACCACAACCAAAGTTTATCATCCCTTACAACACATATCATAGCAAGCAAATGGTAGGTTTTATGACTACTTGCCTCTAATTTGAGTACAAAACAGCGAGCAAAGACGGTGGGGCAAGGCGGGATTCGGCGGCGGGACTCGGCAGCGAATGGACCTCCTCCTTCCCTCTTGCTCGCTCGCTCTCTCTCTCTCTTTCTCTCGGATGGTCACTCTCTCTCTTTCCCCTTTCTCTTCGTGCAACACTCCCCCCGTTGATCAATCGCCCCTTCTTTTTTTCTTCCCCCTCATGATTAGCATGTAATCATTGGTTTACATGCAAGATGATACTTGTTTAGTCCCTTTAGCCACTTGTGGATTTTCCATGCAAGAGGATGGGCTCCTCTTGGGCCGGCTCCTCCCTTCGGACCCTCCTTGGTTGACGGCCCAATGGAGCTTCATGGGCTGGTCGAACAGTAGCCCTTTCCTTTGGGCTTCGCAGGCCAAGTCAAAAGGGCCGAATGGTGGGGCTGATCTTGGGCCAATAAAATTCAACCTACTCTTCTAATTTGTTTCCTTTAATCACCACCTAATTACCCATCATATAATTACCTAATTACACTTATTCACTTGACCATAAAGCTTGCAACATAAATTAATAAATTCTGGCCTATAAACCACATAGCCAGGAATAGAATTTTCTTTTCTATCAAATAGTTATCCATTAAAAGCTTGGCCATAAATCTTATTGCAGATCATGGATCAAATGGCGACAATACAACTCGATGGTACTTCCATCACCTATTCATAGGCCTTAATGTATATGGAGGTCGCCATGAATTTTGGGATGCCACATTCCAGTACCTAATTTTGTTTAAACCCTAAGGCTTTTTGGATTTTTGAGAGATTTTCCATGCATTTGTGGAGGAAAAACATTTTCTAGTCTTGTTCTCATTTTTTGGACATAAAAAGCATTTTTTTGGATTTTTTATCATTTCTGAAAATATAAATCATTTTTGGCTTCTTTTTTTTTTATACTTTTTTTTTGGATTTTTTGATCTTTTGGAAAATAAAATACATTTTTATTCTTTAATTTGAAACGTTATTTTCTATTATTATAATATATTAATATATTTAAAAGGAGACCCAGGTCGGATCCTTGGTTCGGTCTGGCTCGGGTTGTCCGCTCGAGACGTTGCAGGCCCGATCTAGGATTTTTCCTTTTTTTTCTTTTTTTATTTAATTATAACATTGTAAAGACTAGCCCGGATGAGCTGGACACAGAGGCCTAGTCTGGCCTCATCACCTAAAAACGGTCCGTCCGCAAGCCCGCATTTTAGCAAGACCCGGACGGGTATACCCGGCTCGGCTCGTAACCCAAGCCTGACCTGATTCCTAATCGAAAGCCTACCCGGTGAGGCTTTTGTCTGACCCGACCGCAACCCAATTTTACAACCTCATCTCCAGGGCCTTTGCGGCATTGGAAGGGGGGAACGGCGACTTGGCAGTGATGACGCAGTGGATGGCGGTAACCGACTGTGCAACAGGGATGGCGGTTAAGGTTTAGAGAGGGGATGGAGTAGCGGCGATGACGTGGCGAGTGGCGACAGTGATTAGGTCTTCAAGTAGGGGGAAAGTCACGGGAACGACGCGGCGAGCAACGATGATTACCTATCCACAGCGTCAGCACGAGGGCATGTGAAGTAATGACGGCTTGTCATGGCCAAGGGGGGAGGGAGGACCTTGCGACAGGGCTTTGACTTGCGTTTGGATTTTGAGCTTTAGAGTAACTGCGGATCTGGAGGGGCAGCAACCCATCGTTGGGCGACCACAAGTCCAACAGAAGGGCAATGGTCAGTAGTAGATCAACGGCTCAGCGACATTGATGCAAGTGGTGTCGAAGAACGATGGCTTGACTTGAAGCGGTTAGTCTGAGGCTCGATCACGACGACGGTGGCGGCCTAGCTTCGGCAGAGATCTAGTGCTACAATGTCGGGGACGGCGGCGACCTGGCTCAGGGCAACTCGGCACGACGGATTTCCATATCTCGACCCTTCTTCCTTTGCCCTCTACTCAAATCTCGAACCCCCTTGGACCCGTGCCCCTCCCTCCGGTCGTGAGGCCTCCAATCTCCGCTTGCGAGTGTTCGGGTGTGGCATCCGTGAATTTCAACCCGAAATATTGATTTTTAGGGAAACGATATTTGACTTTGAATGGCCATAGGGACAATTACATCATCAGCCACGATATTTAATCTCTTGGGTCGAACCCCTTATGAAAATGTTAATTGATTATGATAATGTTAATTGATTTCTATAAATAAAAATCAAAAATCAAATGCCCTAAAGTGGTGAAGGAATTGTGGGCTTATTATCGATATTTTTCTATGGGCTATTTAAATTGGACATAGGACAATTTGATAAAGAAGACTTTGTTCTTGACTATGCACTTTATAGATTTGATGGATTAATGTCACAAAGTCTTTTGGCCATTTTATTATGCAATTAGGCATTTATTTAAATGAGGATTAAAATGTATTATTAAAAATAAACTTGGGCCATTTAAGTTTGGACTTTAGGCCCAAGTGAGATGGGCCTAAAGTGGGCCATAAGCCCGGCCCATGTCGACGCATGGAGGGGGGAGGAGGAGCCGCATGGCTTCCTCCAAGTGTCTTCGGCAATGGAGACACTTGTCTCCTCCTTGGGGACAAGTGTCCCCCATGCAAAATAAGAATGCATGCAAATATATATACAACCAAAAAGAGAGAGAGAGAGGGAGTGGCTGGTTTTGAGAGAGTGAGAGAGAGAGAGAGAGAGAGAGAGAGAGAGTGAGTGAGGAGCCGAGAGAGAGAGGGAGAAGCTGAGCGAGGGAGGAGGTCCGCTCGTCCATCGCCGTCCATCCGCTCGTTCGTTGCCGTCCATGTGCCGTTGTTTGCTCGATTTTGGAGGCAAGTTTGGGATCCATATTCTGCTCTTGCATGTGTGTCTTACATGTGTGACTGTTTGGTGGTAGATCTCAGATGATTAGAGTATGAGAAACCGAAGCTAGAGGGTGTTGTTCTTGAAATAGCTTGTTGTTTTCGTGTGTGCCGCCTGACCCCGAATGTTGTGAAGGCTTGCATGTGGGTTTTGAGTTGGATTTTGGCTTCGACTTCTTCATGAAAGTTGTAGAAAAAATCTCAAAGTATAACATACTAAAATTTGAGACAAAATGGTTGAGTTTTAAGGGGTTAAACTCTTCTCCTACGAAGACACTAGATCTGGAACTGCTTTGCTGACCTTTTGGTAGTTTTGTGGGTTGCATGTTGCTTTTTACCGAGAATTTCCCTTCGACTTCTTCATGAAACTTGTATAGAACATCCTAAAGACTAAAATACTCAAATTTGAGGTAAAACGAGCAAATGTAGCCTAGTGAAGAGACTTTCTCTTGAAGGCGGTAAATCTGGAAACACGGTACTGGACACCCGAGACTTCTTGGACCTATATGGTGACTATTCTCTTGAAATTTCACTTAAATCCCTTAATGAAAGTTGTAGGGAACCTCTTGAGGCACAAAATATCCAAATTTCACAAGAAACGAAGAAAGATAAGCGGGTGAAAACTCGATATTTCGGAGATAGCTATACTGGACGTTTCGGTGCTAGAATCAGGAGTTTCGGGCGTCTATAGAAATTTATCTAGAACGAATCTGGCCTAGATTTCTGCATGAAAAATCTACTTTAGTGTCTTAACTAAAACTTGGTAAAATTTCATAATTTTCGGAGGTCATTCGGGTATTTTAATCGAATTATTTCAAAAACTGCGCAATATGTTTCTATTCGAAATTGAATGCTGTATTTGTGTGGATTATATCTTCTTGTGTGAAACTCTTTAGGGCATCTGTTCTTCATAAAATTGTTATATTATTGTCTTGTCTTTCTCATTTCCTGATTTCATGATTTTTTAGAATCATATGAATATTTAATTTAAATGTTTTCTAAAATGGTACAAGCTGGAATTTGGTAAGCTTCAAAAGGCATGATAAATGAACTATTCTAAATTGCATGGACTCCATGAATTGTATTGTTATGAATGATTGTGTCTTGCTATATGTATGATGATGATTGGAGATGCATGTAGGAATCAAAGGATGAAAATGATCTTGATTGCCATCACATCACATGCCATGTTAAAATTGAACTATAATTGAAGATGTGAATTGAGATAAGTGGGAAGGCCGTCGGAGGTGTGAGCCAACGATGCCCCAGGAGTGTCGGTATGCCTGGCTAGAAGGGTATGGCCGGTTGCCCGGTGGCCTAGAATGGCCGGATGCTAGAGGGTCCTCAGGAGTTTCGAGATGCCCGGAGTGTGGGGAGCCGAAAGCTCGGCAGGTATTGTGCCGAGGGATGCCTTGCGATGTCAGTTGGGGTGTGAGATGCCTTACTAGAAGGATACGGCCGGTTGCCCGGCAGGTATTGTGCCGGAGGGTCCTCATGATGCCAGTTGGGGTACGAGATGCCTAAAGCGTGGGGGTGCCGGATGCTCGGCAGGTATTGTGCCGGAGGGTTCTTGCGACACTAGGATTAGGCGTAAGTGATGAATGTGGAACGCAAATATTGGTCCCGGGAAAAAGAAATTTGGCGGTCCAAAATGAAATGATGAAATTGAGAAATTGAAATTGAATTATGCATGATGGTATATGCATGACCTGATGATGATATGTGCATGGATGCATGGTAATGATGATGGTACATGTGATATGATGATGATGAGTGCACGGATGCATGGTAATGATAATGGTACATGTGATATGATGATGATGAGTGCATGGATGCATGGTAATGATGATGGTACATGTGATATGATGATGATGAGTGCATGGGTACATGATGATGGTAAGTGCATGACATGATGGTGATGATTATATGATGATGTATGTACATGCGGTATGATGACATGCGCATGATATAAAGGTAAATTGTGCATGAATGCTTGAATGACATGTGATGCTATGATTGTAATGATTGTGTGGCATGATGGATTGAGTGGTTTATTGGTCCTTTACCTGCTGAGTGGTTGTACTCACCCCTTCGGGAACCAACATTTCAGATTAGTAGATGGATTGAGCGGTTGGATATGACCGTGAGGAGGAGGATAGCAAATGAGGGAACTTTTGGACGCCGACACTGGTTGATGGACCTTAAGCATATGATTGTGGGAAGAGAAGTCGGTCATCTTTTGAAATATAGCCGAGTATAGAAGACTGCGGCATTTTGATGTACTGATGAATGATGTCCATCTGGTTTAAGTAAATAAAAATATACGGCTTTTACCTATAAATTTTTAGTTGGTGTGCATCATTTTCTGAATATAGGGAAGGGAGTTGATGGATGTCCTTTCGCTATATGAATTGCGTAAAGGACCGACCAAAGAAAAAAATAATAAAAAAATGTAAACACCCAGGTTGTATGGACCCACTGCAATTGAAATGATATCAGAGTGACATGTGATTAGAAAAAGTGAAAGGTAAGCAAACTATGGCGACCCTATCGGATCGGGGGCCGTCGAGGGGTGCCACATCAGGCCTCCCCCGAAGTCTCTTGGGGGAAGCTTTCGAAGCTCGCCTACGTCGATCTTGCTTTGCGTCCTCGAGTGCCCTTTGCCATCGTCCGGGGCCTAGGGGTGCTATTTATAGGTGAGGGGGTGGCTAGTCGACGGAGCGCCAACCGCCAATCCTCGCACACTAACTGGCCTTGGGGCGGTTGGACCGGCGTCGCCTCAGCCACCCGTCCATCCTTTGGTGCATCCCATCCATCACCAGCTGCTCCATGTGCATCGTTGTCTACCTACTCATACGACATTGCGTGCACTTGGCTTCCGGCGCATACATTGCAAATGGAGGGGAAGAAGATGACAAGGAAGCTAGGGGGCTGGGCCAAGTTAGGAAGAGATGGGCCTTGAGGGCCCATGCAGAAGGGGAAAATGGGGGTTTGGCGCAAAAGTCCTGGCTTGAATGGGCTGCTATTTTTTGTTTTCTTTTTGTTTGTTATTTATTATTATTGTTATTATTATTATTACCTTATCCGAAAAAATGAAAAAAATAAAATAAGGCCTAATTAAAGAAAACTAATAAAAATTTAGGTGTCAACAACTGTCCCTCTTTGAAGGTAAGTTTGCAGAGGTTGCATTCAAAGACAAACTGATGCATAAATTTTGTCCATGCATGTGCAACCAATTTTATTTCATTTGGGACCTATTGTCCTATGCAGAAAAATAACAATATAGTATTATATGTGATAAGACAGATAAGAAAATACCAATAGTTACTTATTGAGCACGAGTGAGATAGGGTACGATTCTCAAGTTTGGCAAGTATCAGGGTATCATCTTACCTAGTGATGTGACGAGGTTGCTTCTCCTAGACTTGAACCTTTCTTCGATCGTCTTGATGGAAAATTGCTTTTTCAGGACCTGAACCATTCTTTGATCGCTTGTTAAAGCAATAAGTGGTTTGTCTAGGACCTGAACCTTTCTTTGGTCACCTTGACAAGAAATTACTTTTCTGAGACCTGAACCATTTTTCGGTCTTTTGTTAGAACAATAAGTTGTTTACCCAACTTTTTTCAAAGGATGTGCCGGCCTTTCTCGAGACATTTATTTGTGGGGTGCCTTATCCTCTGTCAAGAACACTAGTTGGTAACCCGACCTTTTTTGGGGGATGCACTAACCTTTCTCAAGGCATATGTTTGTGGGATGCTTGATCCTCTATCAAGGACACTAGTTGGTTACCCGACCGTTCTTAGGGGATGTGCCGACCATTCTCAGGGGATGCGCCAACCGTTCTCGAGGGATGCACCGACCTTTCTTAGGGCATCTGTTCGTGGGGTGTCGGATCCTCTGTCAAGGGCACCAGTTGATTACCCAACCTTTCTTGGGGGATGCGCCGACCTTTCTTAAGGCATTTGTTTGTGGGGTGCCTAATCCTTTGTCAAGGACACCAGTTGGTTACTTAACATTTCTCTAGGAATGCGCCGACCTTTCTCAAAACATCTATCTGTTTTTGAAGTGCTTGATCTTCTATCAAGGACACTGGTTGATTACCCGGTCTTCCTTGGGGGATGCGTCGACCTTTCTCAGGGCATCTGTTTGTGGGGTATCTGATCCTCTGTCAAGGACACTAATTGATTACCTGACCTTTCTCAGGGGATGTGCCGACCTTTCTCAGGGCATCTGTTTGTTGGTGCCTGATTTCTATCAAGGACGCCGGTTGGTTACCTAACCTTTCTCAGAGGATGCGCCGATCTTTCTCAGGGCATTTGCTTATTGGTGCATAATCTTCGTCAAGGACACCGAATGGTACTCGACCTTTCTTGGGGGATACGCAGACCTTTCTCAAGGCATCTATTTGTTAGTGCCTAATCATTGTCAATGACACCGGTTAGAATTTGACATTTTTCGAGGGATGCGCCGACCTTTCTCAAAGCATCTGTTTCTTCGGGTGATACTTGAACATTCACAAGCATTGAAGGAGTACCTAGATATTCACAAGTACTAACTTGGAGGATACCTTTTTTTGTGCAGGCATCGAAGAGTTACTTGGATGATCACAAGTACGAACCTGGAGGATACCTAGTTGTTTGTAGGCATTGAAGGGGTACTTGGATGATCACAAGTACGAATTATGAAGGGTGCCTGGACATTCGCAGGCATTGAAGGAGTACCTGGATGATCACAAGTACTAGATGCTGGAGAATACCTAATTGCTTGCAAGTATCTAAAGAGTACTTGGACGATCACAAGTACGAACTCTCAAGTGTGCTTGGACGTTCGTAGACATCAAAAGGGGTACTTGGATAATCATAAGTACGAACTTTTGGAGGATACCTGGACGTTTGCAGGCATCGAAGGGGCACCTAAGATATTCGTGAAAGCCTTTCACCTCCTGGTAATTGGGAATATCGAAAACGTACATAAGATATTCATGAAGGTCTCCCACCTCCTGATAAAGGGAATATCGAGGATGTGCCTCACATATTCGTGAAGGTTCCCATCTCCTAGTAGTTGGAATATCAAGGACGCGCCTCACCTGTTCATGAAGGTCTCACATCTCCTAACAATTGGGAATATCAATGATGTACCTGGGATATTCGTGAAGGTCTCTCATCTCCTGATATGTGAAATATTGAGGATGCACCTCGCATATTCATGAAAGTCTCCTACCTTCTAGTAAATGGAATATCGAGGATGTGCCTCGCATATTCGTGAAGGTCTCTCCCCTCTTAATAATTGGGAATATCAAGGACATACCTGAGATATTCATGAATGTCTCTCACCTCCTGGTATGTGGAATATCGAGGATGCGCCTTGCATATTCATGAAGGTCTTCCACCTTCTGATAAATGGACTATCAAGAATGCATCTCGCATATTCATTAAGGTCTCTCACCTCATAATAAAATGAATTTGAATGTAGCATGAGCCCTACTTAGATGGCCACAAGCACTTAAAAGGGCTGGAACACCTAGTAGCAATAGGTATACAAAGTAGCAGGATACTGGGATGAACACAAGTATTTAATGATATAATATGGGACCACTTAGGCATGTGCAAGTGTCATGATGATAAGAAACATACCTAAGTAATCGCAGGCACATTAAGCAATGGAATACTTGAACAGCTACTAGTATTTAATGACACAATTGAGGACAACTCGAACAGGTCGAGTGTCACGAAAGGGAGTACCTGGACAATATCAAGTACTTAAGGACATTGGGATGCTTGATCAGTCGCTAGCATCCAGACTAAGGGGACAGCTCGAACAAGTTGAGTGTCGATGAAAGGAAGTACCCGAATAGTGATGGTACTTAAAGCCAAAGAAATACTTGGACAACAACGAGCTTCCAAACTCAAAAGACAACTTGAGCAAGTTGAGTGTCAATAAGAGAGTACCTAAATAGTGATAGGTACTTGAGGACAAAGGGATACCTAGACCATCGCCATGTATCAATACTCTGAGGACAACTCGAATCGGTCAAGTGTCGATAAGGGGGAGTACTCGGACAGTGGTGGGTACTCAAAGACAAAGGGATACTTGGATAATTGCAAGCTCCTATACTTAGGAGATGACTCAAATGGGTCGAGCGTCAATAAGAGAGTACCTAGACAGTTATAAGTACCTAATAATGGGATACTTTGTTAGTCGCAGGCTTTATTACTATGAAGACAACTCGAACAGGTCGAGTGTCAGGAAAATGGAGTATCTGAACGGTAGCTAGTACTCAAAGACAAAGGGGATACCTGGACTGTGGCAAGTATCAAAACTCTAGAGACAACTCAAACAAGTCGAGTGTCAACGAGACAAAGTATCTGAGCGATGGCCGATACTCAAAGACTAAATTTTGGAAATAAAGGTAGAGATAAGCTTACCTGATGATATCTCTAATCTTTGGAAGTATGTCTGCTATTGAGTAACTTGTAATATGCACACAATGATTGTACATGCTATAAATTCGTGAATTTAAATGTGAATCATGCATGACAATTTCATCAGTTTCACATAATCTGAGTTCCACTAGGGAAAAATTTTGTAAGACACCCTTCATTCAGAATGTAGATATCTTGAACATGCTAGATGATGGACTTTTAGTCTGAAAGGACTTTTCACTCACTCTCATGGAAAATGCTATCTTGACCATTGATGCAGGATTTATGAGGACCACACTATCTCACTATCAGTATATTAGCAGGGGTCCAAGTATTCTCGCAAGCGGTACGACTTTACTAGTGTGAGAAGTCTTTGCTGGGGTTGTAAAGTGGGCCCGGTCAACGGCTCATCAAAGGGGACTGTGAAGGTCAAGGCTTATGAACGAAGTGCCGCACGATCATCTCCGGGTTTGCAAGTCAAGAATCATGCGAAAAGAGATAAAATAATCTTGCCCGTACTTCTTCGAGCGATGCTTTATGAAATCCTACATTAATTGAAGTGCCATAGTTATAAGAGACTTTTACGGGAGGGATGCAACGTGGACTTGGCTCATGTGTAAAAGGGTGAGAGTTGGTAATTGCCTTGGCATTGTGACCAATCTTTTCTCCCACTATCAAATGGATGCTCTATTAATTGAACCACAACAACAATTTTTCTTGGCTATATCTTTTTGTTTGGGGGACATTAGTCTTATTTTTACCAAGCACACTACTTTTTTTCATGCCTCTAGTTTTTATTCCAATTTTTCACTTATGGGCATTGACCTTGCTTTTACCAAGTACACTGCTTTGTATGTCCCTGCTTTTTCTTGTCGTTAGAGGGACTGGCCTAGGCAAGTTCAAAGGAAGCACTGCTATTAGACTCTCGAGTCTTCATCTTCAGCCGGTGCTTTGGGCTATACTGCTTGAATGGTAGTAACTTTTGTTTTACCTTCATGTGATGGTGAAAATACAGACTCAATTAGGTTGTACAATGAATACAAGTACATAGAGAAATAATTGTTTTTTTGTCATTCTATGGCACTTAAATTAACGCGAGTGTTCATATGCAATAAAGACACCCGAAGATTGATGCAAGTGCGAGCAAGAAAATTTCTATCCCTCTTCTTACCTTGTGATGCCACTTCGCCTCCATTTTGCCCTAGTGTGGGTGGTTCTTTGACGGGGGTAGGACAAAAACTCCACCAATGTATGGGGCTCAAAAAGGGGATAAGCAAAGAAATGCCTTTCACTATTTTGATTATCGTACCATTCGCGAGAGAACTCTTTACCCTGCAGTCATGGAATTTTCTGCACTCATCTTGCAAGTGTATAGATGGGGGATTGTGTGTAGGATATGGCTTGCGTTTCATCATCCTGACGCACCTCATCCAGCATGCTCAATCAATCTTGTATTCTTCATTTAGTTGTCTATTCTAATAATTCTTAGTGGAATCAGTGATTTAAATTGATAAAATCATTGTACAAAAATCCATTTTGAAAGGGCATGCATCATTTCAAATATGATGGAGTTCGTACTTTCATAAAAAATGAATGGTTTTTACTCCAAAAACTTATTAACAGCTTTAGGGATGTTTATTTAACATAATTGTATTTACAAATGTGTTAAATTTTGAACATCAAAAGAGTTATTCACAAATGGGTGTCGATGAACTATCCCTATTCGATAGGGAGATAACAGAAGAATGATTAGCCGGGGTTGGAAATCCGATCATTAATTTGACGGGCACTTCTACTTTTGCCCCGCATGAGAGAAGACGAAAATGGATCAATCAACAAGGCTAAAATCAAAGGTGAATTTAGGCCTAAAGGATTTTTGTCATTTGCTTTGGCGATACTTGAGATGCCATTTTGTTTGGGAGAGCTCATTAGAGTCTGACATGCATCGCGTTGATTTGTTTTCCGCATGTTTGATGGTCAAGTGATCCTGCAACAGACAAGAGGGAATGTGTTAGTTATAAACTCTTTTGGGAGTCGAATGACTGGAATTGATACAACATTATCCTTCACTGGTTTGTAGATGATTGAGTGGACCTAAAGTACAAGGAGGACACGAAGTCCTACGTTTCTCATTTCGTCAGGTCAATTATTCTCTTGTTTTTGCAGTTGCAGGAGAAGCAAAAAAATTTATTAGTATTTACACATGGCAATTAGTTGCTGTTTGAACTTTGAATGCCTCTAGATCATTTCATTCCTGATACTACTAGGCCGTGGCACTAGTAGCATTCGTGGAGCGTTTATTTTTCCATTTGATTGAACTGGCTTTTGGATGACACATCCTTTTACACCAAGTTAGGTGAATTGAATACGGGTCATTTCCATGTACTAACTTGGCTAATATTGATTTGCCAAACCTAACCATCAAGTTTGGCTCTTGAATCCCAATGCTTCCTACCGATAGGGAAAATATGTCAAAAACAAGTTCATAGAGAGTGAGTATTGGAAACGATACCAAATTACCTTCCCCAGAGTTTGTATTTGTTGTCCCCTAGGGATATTTGAATGTCGATGACAATCTTTTGTCTTGACACAGTTCAATGTCTCATTTGATTGGCCCTCATTGTTTGTGGCCATGTGTACATAATTGATGGTTGTTGATTCATCTTCAATGCTCTCCTTCTGTGGAATTTTTTTTTTTTTTGTCTTTGATTATCTAATCATTAGCAGCATTAGGCAAGGTCATGTACCTCAAGCTTCCATGGAATTTGAGATGGACAATTAAAACCCCGAATTCTCCGATGGTAGTCACTTCTTGGGAGAGCATGCGTCTGGAGAAAGAAGTGAGGTTTCTAGGCTCTAATGTCATCATCTGAAATAGGGGGCTAGAGACCGCTTTGAGTGTCTAGATTTTCTCCCTATTGACAATAGCCCATTTAAGAGAAGAAATTTCTTCTCTATGCTTCTTGGCTTGTCGAAACTGAAAATCCTATTAATGAAACCACAGCATCTAGTTGCTCGGGGACGTTGTGGAGAGAAGATATTGCTCCAATTTGAGATAGAGTTGTGCAGGAGTGGGGCGGAGTGCATAGAGCTCCCAAGGACGGCTTGCAAAATGGGAAGACCAAGAGCAGCATGGGGGAGGTTATCTTGCCTCAAGCTACCATGGTGTGCATGCTTGAATTTAATCATATGCCTATGCTTATTACGTCCGATCTTTCATTTCCTATAAATAGAAGAGAGATGACATCATTCCTAACATTATGTTTTGAGAATAAGAATAAGACTTACCCTTTTTGAAATGGGATGATTTTTGTCATTTGCCCCTGTTATCTTGGAAGGGTGTCTTCAAATTTGGCAAGTTCATATGATATTTCTAAGACACAAAGTGAATAAGACACAAAGGGTGTCTTCAAATTTGGCTTCGAATGCCCCTATCAGCTAAGTCAAAGGGAATGATATTTCTAAGACACAAAGTGAATAAGAAAAATAAAAAGGATAAAATTTAACACCTTGTTTTGACAAAAGGTTTTGGTAATGATTTTTTTTTTTTCAAAAGTAATCTTTGGGAGAAAGCATGAGGAAGCACAGCCCTCAGTATTCTCCTTGGATGATATTTTTTTCATGGTTGGATAACATCATCGGGCTGGTTTGGTATGTCTCCTCATGCCCTCAAAATGTTTTCAACTTTATTTAGTAATTGGTGCGTTTACATTTTGGAAGAGTGATTTCAAAAGTTAGTTCCTCAAGTGGAACTAATGTTGAAAACAAAACAAGTTGGACTTAAGAAAGATGTATAGGTTCCCATGTAGGGAAATATGCAATGAAATTAAAAAGGGTTCTACTTGACAGGGCTTGCACCCATTTCCCCTGATGATCCTTCATCGATGACGCTCGCAAAGAAATCTCATACCAGTCACCAGTTGCGCCTCATTGTGCTCCCAGCTTTGTGAATTTCAAATCATCCATGCCTCCCCATCCATCAGAGACGATGCTCTGATGATGGTCATAGAAACCTTGGGGGATTGAATAGTTGACATAATAGTTGAATTTACCACTTAGTTGGCCCAAAGTGTCCATAATTGCCTTTCCTCTACGCGTCTCCTTAGCATGTTAAGGGAACATGGTACGAGTGCTAGGTACCATGAGGAGGTTATCTTTGCCATAACATAGCCCTGGAGAGCAAAACATGAATACCCCAACATCCAAAAGATCTTGAACCTTGTTTTTCATAACAGTATAGTCATTTAATGAGTGCCCCAACTCCCTCGAATGGTAGTCACAATACTTGGATGGATCATAATTAGGGAAGTACTCGGGGGTAGGGTGTCTCAGTTCCTTAGAGATCATTCCTTACTTTAAGAGGATGGGGAAAATAGTGGCCATCAATTTAGGAAAAGGCGAATATGGCCGTGTGTTGCTTGAGGACTAAGGTAGCCATTCCTCTTGTCAGATCGTGTCAGTAAGGTCTTCTTCATTTATTTCAGCTGCCAACTCTTCATTGTCATGAGAACGGAATGCATGAGCAGCTTGAGCGGAATTTTCCGTCAAGTGGTGTACTGTCTCGTGTAGTTCATTAACTTGACATTGAAGCTGGATAAACGAGAAGTTATCACCTGTTTCTTCTAGTTGTTCCTCCTCGATGGCACCTATGAAAAGGTCCCCACACATGGTGGTCATGTCATCTAGCCCTTCTTTCTTTGTTGCTAAGGGTGATACTTCATTACCTGAACAATGCCTATCCTCTACCAACCCTTGATGAATGTCAGTGGTATGTGCTTTGACGTTTCTTATCTGACTGACTTCATAATTGAATACCATGTTTACTTTGTTGGTGTGATCAAGGAACGGATTGCTCTGGACATTCGGTTCGGTGCTTTAGAATGAGAAAGCTTTAGTGTCCAACAGGTTTTGGATTCGATTCTTAAGGGCGAAGCACTCATCAATCAAGTGCCCCACTTCTCCCATGTGATAGTCGCATTTTTTGGACGAGTCATAGTTGGAAAAGCTTTCGGCATTCGGTTGTTTTGACTCAATTGAAAGGAGGCTTTTCTTCCAGAGGATTGCTAGCACCTAGGATGGAGATCCAAGAAGTGGAGTAAATTGCCTCCTATTGTTGTAATGCTGGGAGGCTGATGGCTGGTGGTCTATCGATGTCCCATGCTTATCTAAATGGTCAAGGGATGACTGGTGTTTATGGTGTCGGTCGAATTGACATCCACCAAGGGTTCTTTCTTCATATTGAGCCTCCTGCTTGAGGGTACAAGTTAAGTGAACCAATCATCTCTCAACCCTATCTCAATTTGTTACCCTATTGGAATGAGTTGATTAAATGATTGGGCAATCGTAGTTACCATTTGATTGTGGTACTCATAAGGGAGGGTTTTGATAAACATCTTTCTCAGCTCGAAATTGGTTAGTTCATGACTGATTTGGGCGACTAGATTCCTCCACCTAATTGCATATTCTTTGAACGATTCACGGTTTTTTTTTCTTTTTGGTACTCTCAAGATCCTCACGAGAAGGGGTAATGTCCATTATGAACTTGTACTGCTTGAGAATGCCTCACTCACTTCGCTCCATGTTTCGAGGAGGTTCATATTCTCTGTGATGTACCATCTCAGGGCGAGGCGTACTAGACTTGATTGGAACAACTGGATTATTAATGGTGCATTTGTTAACGTATTTTGCCATCAAACTAAGTACATTTGCAAATGAGCCCTCAAGCAAGTCGTGCCATTGTACTTTTCAAACTTAGACATTTTGAATATTTTTGGCATTTTGACTTCGAAATAAATGGAGAGGTCCGTCAAAGTTGGATCTTAGAGGCCTTGCAGTTGTTTCAACCGCTCCTTAAGTTTTTCGAGGCATTTTTCATGCTTAGTTTTAGACAAACTATTTGGCTTAGCCTTCTCAATCGTAGTTTGGTGCGGATCATCCTAAAATTCAAGCATGATATCATCAGTATCTCTATCTTGATCGCCTCTGGTGGATGATTGTGGTAACAATACCTTGACTAAGGCCGGGGTGGGAGTAAGTTTCCCCTGGATGGAGTCTATTTGCTTTGAGAGTTGTTGAAGCACATTGAAGACTTGCTTTATTTCGCTTTCCATGACCGCAACACGGCTTGGTACATCATCTTCGACCATTCTTGCTCTTGCTTTTGAACAAGTCTAGCTCAGCGAATGTTGACGCTCCATTATTACCTGGGCATAAATAAGGACAGTAGTCCATGATGACAACCTAATCCTATCCTTTTGTTTATTTATGAAAAGTTTGTACATGTAGAGGATTTCCGAAGTATGGATTGAAAAAAGGCATGTGACATGTTAGCATGGACTAAAAGGATATTCAATTTGAAAGGCAAATATTGAAAAAGACTTCTATTCCTTTTGAAGCAAACAAAAATTCTTGCAAAAAGGGACTTTGTAAAAATAAAAACACCAACTGAAAGTAATTTCCTTTGCCAAAGTTTTTTTTTTTTAAATTACTTCCAGATTTAAATGACCGTGGTATTAAACCCTAAACTAATCATGGACTGGTCAATATATAGAGAAAGACAAGTAAATTGCAAAGTGCACGGATACAAACTTACTTCATGTGAGAAAATTGATGATAATTACACAGACATGCGTATGATATGTACGGCTCGATTTCTAACTAAGAAGACTTGTTGAAATTAAAAGGGTGTTTTCTTGTCGCGGTTTTGTGCTAGCATCGTACCCTATTAACCTTGGCTAAAGAAATTCGAGGAAAAGAAAGGCAACATCTACATTGCAATCTTGCGTTCAAGACTGTATCTTTCTTAACACCATCCTAAATACCTTATGGTGACCTAGGTCTGGCGGCCAAGTTGTGTGTCCCATGTGTAGTGCTTAAGCATTTAAAGCATCACACAATTAAAATAGACCTTTAAGCTATTGACCTGCATAAAATGAAAAAAAATTCATGTTAATAAAGTATTTAAACAAGATAAAACAGCCTAAGTCTTCAAAAATGTGCCCAGCGGAGTCGCCAAGCTGTCGCAACCTTCTTTTTGGGCGCTCGATTACAGACGGGCACCTGCGAAGGGTAATGGTTCAGTTAAGTCTATTAGGCTTAGCTTGAGCTCTCCCAAGCCCACCAATTCACAACCTAATGATTTGATATTTTAATTTATAAGTTAATTTTAAAAGGAGTCACCACTAATCGATTTGTGATGAGTCGGCTAGAAACCCAAGCAAAATATTGGGAGGAATATTCGCTCCTGCGCAACCAGAAAAAACTAGGTTCGAGGACTTGATTACACTAGTTAATCACTAATGCCCTTCCGGTACCTAATGTTGTTTAAACCCTAAGGTTTTTTGGATTTTTGAGGGATTTTCCATGCATTTGGGGAGGAAAAACATTTTTTTAGGTCTTTTTCTCATTTTTTGAACATAAAAAGCATTTTTTTATTGGCTAGACGTCTTCAGCCGATTAGTTCAGTCTTGCATGCGACTCAAGCCTATTGGGCTAGCGTTTTCATTTTGCCTATATCTGTGTTAGATCAAATTGAACAAATCCTCATATAATTCCTTTGGAAAGGCTCAGACTTGGGTAGAGGGGGTGCGAAGGTGTCATGGGATGATGTCTGCTGCCCAAAGGAGGAGGGAGGCCTTGGTATCCGGAGACTTCAAGAGTGTAACAAGGCTGCCTCAAACATATATGGATTTTATTCTCGGACAAGGAGTCATTATGGTGTAAGTGGATCCACTTGACTTTTTTTAAAAGGAAGAACTTCTGGGTTACTAAGAAGCCAACCTGTTATTTGTGGGCTTGGAAGAAGATCCTTCTTCTCAAAACTAAATTTCGCAACTCCTTCTATTGGAGGATAGGGGATGGCCTCTCCGTGTCACTATGGTTTGACAATTGGCACCCTAGGGGTCCTTTGAACTTAATTTATTCAAATTCCCTCATTTATAACTTCGAGCTTCCTAGGCAAGTGACAGTGGCTGACCTATTCATTGAGTCTGGCCAGGCGTTCAAGACGGTGTTGGATTCGCGGGAGCACCCCCTTCCGACACTTGACTAGAGCCCAAATTATTTTTTTCTAGAAGGAGAGCTCCTCAGGCTGCTTCACCGTAGCTTTGGCTTGGGAGTCCATTAGGCAGAAGAAGGTCCGAGTCTACTGGCATGCATTCATTTGGAATATGCGATTACACCGAGGTACCAACTTAACATTTGGCTTATTACCCAAGCTCTATTATTATCTCACAGTAGGATAGAAAGCGGCTTTTGTCCCTTTTGCGAGGAGATCCCTAATTCCATTGATCATCTATTTTTGGGTGTCATATCACTACCAGTGTAGCTTTCTTTTGGGTGGCTAGACGCAATCTTCCATGGCGAAACAAGTCTTAGGGTGAGAACCTAAGGTGGGCTATCTCCTTACTTTTGGGTAAAGAGTTTTATAAATGCATTGCCCGTTTTTCTTTTGATGCTCTGTGCCATATTATCTGGAAGAACAAGAATAGAATTCTTTTTAGAGAACAAGCTCTTGCCGTTTTGGCCATGAAGAATCACATTTATAAGGTTGTCAGGGACAAGGCTATCTCCTCCGAGAATGTGGAGGATACCACTTGCAATAGGAGATGGCAGTGCGGCTGGGGAATTGACTCGATTATCTTCTCTTCAAGGGACCATGTTACTCCACTTTAACATGGTAGACTCCTTGTTGGTTGGCGGTGCTTCCTCTATCGAGCTGTGGTTGGCTTTTGCATCGCCTATCCTCATTTGGATGTGAGATGGATTTGTGGCGTTCTTGGACTGTTATGGTTTTCCTAGGTGGTTCTTTAGTTTAGGTGGTTGGATGGTTGCTCTTCAGATACCCGAACCTGCGATTGCTTGCTTGGCAGATGCGGCTCACCTTGGTGGCTCCTCTCTTTTGGTGGCTGGCTGGTTGATGATCTAGTGCTGGAGGATGCGGTTTTCCTACCGATGCTTGCTCTTGCGTCTTGTCTGGCCTTGTTGCTACTTTAGTTGACATTCGTTTGTTGGTTCTGTTGCTTGCTGTTTTGGTTGTTCTGTTTTCTATGGTTTTGCTGCTTTGTTTGCGGTTTTTTCGTTTTTTCTTCGGCTCCCTTCCACTCTTTATGACTTGTTGTCATTTTAAATGTAAGTTGGCACCGAACCTTCTTGTATAATTTGATTTAAAACTCAATATATTCTTACTTTTACAAAAAAAAAAAAAAAAAAAAACATTTTTTTGGATTTTTGATCTTTTATGAAAATATAAATCATTTTTGCCCTTTTTTTCTTACTTTTTTGGCTTTTTTGGAAAAACATGGAATTTTTGGATTTTTGGACTTTCTAAGAAAATATGGGACATTTTTTTTTTTTGGAAAATAAAATTATTTTTTATTTTTTAATTTGAAATTTGAAATTTTATTATTATTATTACTATTATATTAATATATTTAAAAAAAAAAAAAAAAACCCAAGTTGGATCCCCGGGTTGGGTCCGGCCCGGTTCGTCCGCCCGAGACCCGAACGGCCTGATCCGGGATTTTTCCTCTTTCTTTTTTTTTTAATTATAATATTGTAATAATATAATATAAAGCCAACCCGGGTTAGATCCCCGGGTTAGGACCGACCCGGGTCTCCAGTGATTGGCTCGAATGGGTTGGAAACAAGGACCCAATCCGAGCCTCATCCCCTAAAAACGGCCCGCCCACAAACTCGCGTTTTAGCTAGACCTAAACGGGTATACCCAGCCCAACTCGTAACCCAAGCCTGACCCGATTCCTGGTCAAAACGCTACCCAGCAAGGCTTTCGTCCTACCCGACCGCGACCCGATTTCGCAACCCTCATCTCTAAGGCCTTTTTGCGATGCCGGAAGGGGAGGAATGGCGACTCGGCGACAATAATGCAGCAAGCAGCGGTAGCCGGCTGTCCAACAAGGACGGCAATTAAGGTTTAGAGAGGGGGTGGAGCAGCGGCAACAATGCAACGAGTGGCGATGATTATATCGGCAGCGTCGGCATGACGGCGTGTGAAGCGATGACAACCTGGCACGGCCTGGGGGAGGGGGGGGACTTCGTGATAGGGCTTCAACTTGCGTTTGGATTTTGAGCTCTGGAGTAACCGCGGATCTGGGGGGCAGCAACCCGTCATTGGGTGACCACAAGTCCGATGGTAGGGTGGTGGTCAGGAGCAAATCGATGGCGCAGCGACACTGATGCAGGTGGCATCGGAGGACAACAGCTCGACTTGAAGTGGTTGGTTTGGGGCTCGGTCACGGCAATGGCGGCGGCCTAGCTTTGGCAAAGATCTAGTGCTGCGATGTCAAGGACGGCAGCGGCCTGGCTCAGGGCAACTCGGCACGGCAGATTTCCAAATCTATGCCTAGATCTCGACCCTTCTTCCTCTGTCCTCTACTTAGATCTCGAACCCATGCCCCTCCCTCCAGTCGCGAGGCCTCTCCCGAAATCTCTCGGGGAAAGCTTTCAAAGCTCGCCTGCGTCGATCTCATCAATGTCACCTTCCTACCTCGGCAGACGAACAGTGTAGTGAGGGAAAGGGTATGGGCCTGCTTGGTGTCTTGTCCGGTTCTACTTGAATTGAATGGTTTTATTAAATGGTTAAATTGTAAGAATACACTTTTTATTTGCTTATGTATGAATTGTCCTTCAAATTTCAAAAAATTGAGGAAAAAAAATTGAAATTTCAGAAAATCTTGAAAACTTTATGTATAAATTGTGCCTGTTAGTATTGATATACTTTTGAAAATTTTTAGAAATTGTACATTAAATTAAAATTAAGTTAAGAGAAGGTTCGCAAAAATCAAAAACCTAAAATAACGAAGAGTAGAATATGATAATCGACCTGAGTGTGCATAAAGAAAGTTGCAAGAAGATGTTCTTTGCCCAGGAATTTTTGAAAAAAAAAATTGAAATTGCAATTTCATGATCTTGAAAATAGGCTAAAATCAAACAATAAAAAAGATGTTACTTTTCGGAAAATAAATTTATTTTCTATATATTAATCTTTTGGATAGTTCAATGGTTCGAGCCATATCTATCCCGAGGAAAAAAATTTGTTTCTTTTGTAAGATATTTGAACAATATGTGAAACGTCTCACCCATTACAGGTCGGTAATTTAGGTTTCTCACTTTATTTTAAATTATTTTCGAATTTTATTTTGATAAAGGTCTCTAGGTGATTGTCATGTGGTTTATTATCTTCTACCGTTCAGCTTTTAATAAGCGAAAAAATATATATATATGTCACACTGGTGTTTAAATTGAGAATGCAATTATGCGTGACTTGCACATGAATGTTGCTGTATTTAAATGGGACATCAAAGAAATACCATCTCTGTTAACAATACGGTATCAGGAATCTTAGTCTTTAAATTCAATGATAAATGCAAAAATAATTTTAAAATTTATCAAAAAAGTAAAATTGAATTATAAATCATCAAAAAATGCAATAAAGTTAAAAAAAAAATTATTGTAAGAATGAAATTATTTGCCTCAGTCCTTTCATTGAATACATCTTATGTTGTGTGTGTATTTCTCGGTTTAATTTATGCTATGTTTTAGAGAAGAGTGATGAAATTATGGGAAAAAATGCATAAAATTATATTTTCTCTCTTTCATAAAGAATTTAATTTTATTTCTTCATATTCTATCCAAACTTTTAATCCCTCATTTCTTTTTACTTTCTCAAATATAGCCAATACATGAACTGAATGCTATATTTTGGTCCTAAAAATTTTTGTTTGGTCTTGTGATTTATCTAAAAACAAGTTTATCTGAAAAATTATCTTACAAAATGGTATCGGAACTCATTTTAAAGTTTAAACTTACATGAAATATAAACCCTACCTCACAAAATTAATTGTGTTATTTGATTTGAGCAATTTCTTTTCTAATGTTGCTTGGTCTAACGATTCTTTTGTAAAGTTTAATATCGTGTGCTCGGAACCAATTTGACCTTAACTCAGCCGTCTTATTGCATGATCCCAATGCACACGAATTTGATACACATGCAACGTTGAATTACGTCAATCTCATCTTATTCAATAATTCATGTGAACCAGACTTAGACACATTGATACCGTGCCCTAACTTTCGAGCCTTTAAACTAGATTATTGATTGTCATCATCTTCATCATCTCTATTCACAACAATTCTTTCACATCAATGAAAACAAAATCTCCGTTCATCACCTATCTATGGGTAACTGCCTTGGTTGAGAGTCCCTCCCTTATTGCTAAGGTCGAGAGTTCAAAACCCGCAGTTGCTAGCAATTTAAGTAGAGAGCCCTGGCAGTGGGTTGTTGGGCTAGTATCTCCCAAGGTATAGGGGCCCGGCCCTCAGGAGCCTTTCGGGCACGGGAGACCCGTGGTGGAGTCCTCAATTATCAAATATATATATATATATATTATTCCTTTATTTGCGGTTCATAACAACAACCGTTACATTCTCTTGCTCGCACTCAAATCTTAGAAATCACTTTCACTTTGTCTTCCTCCAATGCAAAGTACGCCTTCAATGGCATTTCCGGCGATAGCCGCTCTCTAAGCCCATCCATCATCTCCATGGCCGTTACGAACAGCCCGTCCACCGCCTTTGTCAGACGATCCACCCCCTCCAGTAACACCCCGTTTGCCTTCTCCAACGCGGCCGCTATCTCCCTTATCCTCCTAGTGATCTCTCCGCTGCTTCCTGATGCTGCAACCTCATCTATCGCCTTGATCAGGTGACTAAGGCGCGCCTCCACATCCTCAAACTCCTTCAACATGGACGTCTTCCTTTCCTTTTCCTGGTTGCGCCCCAAGCCCGCGGTAATTGCCCTCTCGATAATGCGAAAAGAGTCTCCCCAAGGGAACTCCTCCGGGACACAGATTCTGGTAATTCCCACCGGGGAAGGATAAATGGCTACCTGCAGGACTCCAGCAACGAAATCCATCATGAAGACGGCAGCATGGAACATGTGGCGGATGGGTCTCTCCACCGCCGAGACCTTTCTCTCTAGACCCGATGTCCTAATGGTATGAGTCAGGTCTCTGATCAGCTCGTCAATGTTGCCGGAGGACGTCACAACCCCATCGCTGTCTTCTTCCTCCGAACCTACGAGCAAATCTCTCACTCGGCGAATGTCCTCCACCAACGGGTTGGGATTTGAGTGGAGGGGCTCAATCACGACCCTCAGCTTCACATGGTGGTCACGCAGTTGAGCGATCTCGGAGCGGATGCCCAGGACCTTCCTGCTATAGTCGGAATACCACGACGAGAGGCCATCAGGTTTGTCCAATTCGAGGTTGGGGAGCAAGGCCTTCACTGCAGAATGAGCGAAGTTGAGCGCGTCAACGGCAGAGGAGAGCCAGGCAAGGCTGACAGAAGCGGGGCTCAGGCCCTGGAGGCAAGCGAGGAGGGACTCGTCGAAGGAGCTGGAGATAGATTCCAGCTCCTCGGGGGTGAGCTTCTCTTCCTTCTTGTCACCGGAATGGGGAGAGAAAAGGCACGACAAACTGCTCAGGTCGATATGCATTTTCTCAAATATGAAGAAGGAAGGAACTTGCTTTCTTCTTTCCTGGAAAACTGAGACGAGAAAGCGGTTGGAAAGTTTTGATGCTTGCAGGCATTGAGCACGGGCTGCATTTATACGGAAAAGGGTTTTCTCTCCTAGGAATGCAAGAGAAATGTGACTATGGAAATAAATCCCAAACCATTAATCAAGAAGAGATTTCTTGGAAGGTAATCAAGAAGATAAGGCCAAATGAAGCATCTCTCTTCATGCTTTTCTGGCCTCCTCATATGGTAAGGACGCGAGACGCGTCTAGGCATTTTTATTTCCTAACCACACTTACCTTTCTATTTGGCCGGCAGTACTAAAAAAGGACCTGACTAGCATAACAACACCGTCACGGGAAATTTGTAACGATCCAAAAAGGACCATGCATCCGGAGCGCACGCATAAAATCTGTCAGTGAGGACACACATCCTTGCGAAGATATGAGGTGGAGAATGCACCGTCGCTCTTTCAAGAGTTGCGGCATAGTCGGCTTATCAATTCCCTGTTAACAATAGCGGCAGTAAGCCACCATTGATAATGAAAATATTGATAACTTAAACGTCCCGATTAAGGAACATATTGGCCGTTTTCCCGCGTATAAACTATTTATTTGATGATTGAAACGTTCGAAATAAATAAGTAATGGGCCGTGACGTCTTCAGTATCACAATGGTCATGTGTATTTCAACGGCCTTCGATACACTTTCCTTATATTTTTTAAGCAATATCTCCTTATATTTTGCATGGTAGAGCGGTGGCCTAAACGAGAGAAAATTAGGTGTCAATTTGGCCCTAGATAAACTTTGCTTATATTTCTCGAATAATTATTTTCGTCCGCTTTGCGCAATGGCGAAGTGGTGCAAACAAGAGAAGATTTGTCAATGACTGAATTAGGGAAGTAGATAATAGCAATGAATTTAAAGGAGTGAGAGTGAAGAAGAATTCATGTCGCCTTCCTACCTTAGTAGCTGGATAGCGCATTAAGGGAAAGGGGATGGACCTGGTTGGTATCTCGTCTGGCTTTGATTGAATCAAACGATAAAGGTTTTGCTAATATAACAGTCTTTAGGGTATTGTGAGAATAATAGTTTATTGTGAAACACAAATTTTTGAAGAATTGGGTTTCACAATAATTTATAATTATTTGTGATTTGATTTTTTGTGATCTAAAATTAACTATTATTATCACAGTACATTGTTGACACCTAGAATTTAACCTTTTTATTAAGGGCTTTATCATATAGAAAATTAGGATTAATTTTTAACCTCTAAATAAAAATTAATTTTTATTAAATTGCATAACATGTAGACAGTAGGAGCATTAGCATCAATATTATTAATTAAAAAAGAAAATCTGAATTTTCTAAAATTATGTTAAAAAGTTCTTATTAAAAAATTAATTAATTAAAAGAAAAGTAAAATAAATAATTTTCATCGCATGTGTTTTCATTAAGATGCATTGCATGTAGACATTAAGAGCATTTACATTACTATCACCAATTATTAAAATTTTAAGAATAATTAAAAAAATAATTTTTTTTAAAAAAGGCGAGATAGGGCCGGGGGTAGGCCGGCCTAACTTCTTTCTTTTCCCTTCTTCCTTTTCTCCATTTAGACCCAGCCTATTTTCCCTCCTTGTCCATGGTCCAGCCTGCGGACCTCTTGTCTCGTCCTTCTCCCTCACGCATTCCATGCGGTTTGCCAAAAGAAGAGAGAGGAAGTACAGAGGCAAAGGGGGAGCGACAACCAAGGTTGGCAGTGGGGGGCTAGGCCGGCAAGATAGTTGTCGGTGGCAGGGGCCATGCGCGCTTGTCGGCCAAGCTTAAGAGAGAGAAAGAGAGAGAGAGCTAACTGGAGAAAGCAAACCAGAGAGAGACTGAGCTGGAGAGAGGAGGTTCCAGAGGAAGTGAGCAAGCTTGAGGGCAAGGGTGAGCTCGGAAAAAGGGACCGGTCTTCTTCTCCCTTGGGGGAACAGGGCGGAGAGACGGCAAATGGAGAGTGGGAGGTCCGAACGACTGAGAAGAGCAAAAGAGGGCATCTCAGTCGCGTGCGGACCCATCCAACGACCTTCCCAACGCAAGTTGAACAGGTAAGCTCGGGTCCCCTTGCATTTTGCTTTGCACGTGCTGGGTCAGAGCTGGTGGCCAAGCAGGCCTCGCTTGATCGGGCGAGGCTCGGCTGAGCTCACCCAGCCGTCGATGGGGCTCGACCTCGCGGTAGAATAAAAACTTTCCTGTCATTTGACTTGCAGCAGTAAAAACAAAACAGCCTGGGTCGCTGCGGCCAAATAAGTTACATATTGATGAATGCTGTTGTCTAATGCGGCACTAAAAACAATTTTTTTTTAATTTTTTTTAAACAATTATTTCATTTCTGTTTGCATGGTGGCGCAAATGAGAGAGAAATTGCCAACGACCGAATTAGGAATATACACGCAAGTGACATGTTTAAAGATTAATATATCAACGTATTCAGTGTCTACATTGAAGTGCGTAGTAAGCTTAGACAACGAAAATAACAGCTGATTATTGCTTTTATTGTTACGTCCTAAAAATCATCAATTAATAAGAGATTTCAAGTATGAAAAGAAACCCAGATAATCATTAATTAATAAGAGATTTGTGTCAAGAGCAAAGACCACCATCATTTTTCTGAACGAGGAGTAATGACATTAAAAGGGAGATGAACGAAGTGTTAAGGAAGGTTCTCGACGGGGAGGGTAAGTGCCAGGAATGTGCTCGAGGCGATTGACGAGGTTGGGGCATCGGGAGGCGGCAAAGAGAGGTGGTAGGGAGGCTTAGGAAGGCAGCGATTGGACTGGAGAAGGCGGCTGAGGCAATGTCGGGGGAAGACGATCGGCTGAAGGAGGGGATGACCGTAGGGAGTAGAAAGTGCTCAATGAGCAGAGGTTGAGTTTCATTAAAGAAACAATCGTAGGCAATAGAGATGATGGCGATGATGACGATGATGAACTCATATGCATATGAATTAAGTTCACAAGAATTAATGGATAAGATGAGATTTGTTAGGCTTAGGCATTTAAGCAAAACGAAATATAGAGTATAAGTGAGAAAGGAAAATTTACACATGATGTTTATCCTAATTTACCCTTAAACTAGAGCTACATCCAATAAAAATTCCACTATAATTAGTACCTCTCACATTTATGGTTCAACCCTCAATTACAAAAGAAATAGAATATATACACGTAGTGCATATTAATAACCAAAGTCTGAACTGCCAATAAAATATGGATTCAAACGGCATAAGTATACCCCAAGTGCCAAAACTTGGCACGGAGGAACAATTAAGTGCCAAAACTTAAAAAATGTACACTTAAGTGTTAAAATCAGAGTAAAATTGATCAATTAAGTGACACTCCAGCCAAAATCTAGCCAAATTGCTAACGTGATAATTTTCCGGCGAGTTGAGTGCAAAATGACATCGTTTTATACGTTGACGTGATGAAAAAATGCAAAAAATACAAAAATGACGTCATTTTTATCTCTAATGTGTAAATAATTAATATAAAAATTAATTAAATTAATTTTAAAACTAAATTTATTTAAATATTCTAAAAAATAAAAAACTTAAAAGAAAGGGGGAGGGGGCGCCAAAGGGAGGTGGCTAAGGGTTGAGCTCTTGCCACCACCGCTTCCCCACTGCTACTGGGAAGGGTTGGTGATGGAGGCGGTAGGGTCGACTGGGGTCGCTAGCCCATGGCCAACCAACGGTGAGGGCCGTGAGCCCTCGTTGGACTTGGGCGAGGGCCGCGACCCTCGCCCCAAATTTGGGCAAGGGTTCACAGGCCCTCGCCACCTCCCCGCCGTCGCCGAGAAGGGCCAGCGATGAGGGGGGAGGGTCGGCCGGGGTCACAAACCCCTGGCCGACCGGCAGTGAGGGCTCACGGCCCTCCCACCGGTCGGCCAGGGGTTGGCGACCCCGATTGACCCTCCCCCCTCCATCGCCAGCCCTTCCTAGCAACGGCAGGGAGGCAGCAACGAGGAGGGCTCAGCCCTCAGCCGCCTCCCATTGACCCCCCCTTTTTTTTTAATTTTAATTTTAAGTTTTTTTGAATATTTTAAATAAATTTAGTTTTAAATTTAATTTAATTAACTTTTATATTAATTATTTACACATCAAAGACAAAATGACGTCGTTTTTGCATTTTCTCGCCACGTCAGCGTGCAAAACAATGTCGTTTTGCACTCAACTCGTGAGAAAATTGCCACATTAGCAATTGGGCCAGATTTTGGCTGAAGTGGCACTTAAGTGATCCATTTTACTCAAATTTTGACACTTAAGTGTACATTTTCAAAGTTTTGGCACTTAAGCAACCCTCATTGGGATGTTCCTCCAACTCAATAATATTATTGGCAACAATATCCATGATGCTACAATGTTGTTGCTTTTGCAACTTTAAGTCAAATAAAAAGAAAGTTTGGTCAGGAAATAATTGGCAAGTATATCTTGAACCACGTGCTGAATATGATGAGATTAAGAGGCATGACGAGGCACTTTATTTGTCGTGACATTTATTTGCTTTCAAGAAATCTCTTATCAACTAATACGCTTTGGATTTTTTCCATATCACATTCTTCTTATTCCTTGGAGAAAACACACACCCTATATAAATACTATCTGTGCTCATAACACGTTTGTCATGGAATCACATCTATGGCCCTGTGTGCTTCCCCAAGGGCAGTTGTCCGATCCGCATCCCAAGGATATCCCCCGGCGCAATCACCATGCAATCAAGTTGGCAATTGCTGTTGGAAATTTCCTATAATATGGGCTTACATTAATTAATTGATTTTCTCTTTTAAATCATTGCGTTAATGGATATTCTAATATTTGTTGAACCCTAAAGTGATCTGATTGAATTGGGTATTGGCATATATTGATAACGGGCCTAGTTGAGCAGCAAAATGTAGGCAATTGTGTTTGACTGAAGCCCGTAATGGAAATGGCCCAGTTGACACGCTGTTAATTAGGGTTTGCTAGGTCCCCTCTCTAGCCTATAAAATGGTAGGTTATACCTATCAGTTGCTTTAATCCCGTTGAAAGCTGCTATATCGAAATAGGTCATAGAGAGGAAGATCTTTCATTCCAATAGATCCCTGATTATCAAAGTGATCTACTTTTCTTCAAATGAAGCAATGGCTAAAACAGGTACGCTTTAATTCCACTATATTTATTGATCTCGGTGTTTTACAATCATATATTGATCCAATTCTTCTTGATTAATTAATTATTCAAGTGAATAATTTTCTACATGTGGTATCAGAGCCGATCATATATGATTGTAGAACCCAAAAACAAATTTATGGTTCTCCTATTGAGAACTCAAAGTGCTCTACTCCGATGTGGCGTACAACACTTCATAGGTTTTTGCAATTGTTGCATGATCACTTTCAAGTTGTTTTCATTATAGAAGTTTGGAATAGATTGTGTTTCGCAACTTTCAAGAATTTCAATCAAGGTTGTTTTTTAGGTCCATTGTGGTATGTAACTAATAGAGGGACCCAATGACATAGTCTGTTCAGAATGGTGTGTGTCGTATATTTGCAAGCAACAGTCTAATGTGCCCTCTCATTGTGTTTGGTTATTTAGTTTTTTGTTCACGATAGAAGATCATGCTACAATATACCGTAAGATGAAAGGCTATCGGATTGTAGTGTCGAGAGTCTAGCATGAGCGTTTGCTTCATGAAAACATGCTTCTTAGTTGAGCTGTTTTTCGTCTATTACATAAGTTTTTTTTTCTACTCTCTAGGGGAAGCAATTAGCTAAAGGAAAGAATAAAACTTTGGTTGTTAAAGAGTTTCGTTGATGTCTATGCAACACAACTTAAACAATATTGGGAATTTATTGCCCTCGTCCTGGTAGTTTAAAAATATGATCATAATAAATGCAATTTTTGACAAGGTTTTCACAGAAGATAGATCAAGTTAGCTATACCCCATATCAAGAGTTGAACTCGGTGAGGTACAGCTGGGGTATGTGAAAGTTAGAGAATGATCTTGAATTTGCATTGCGTACGTGTTGTGCGGGATCATCAGCTATGGGAGTGATTTTTGTATCGTTGGTTGGTTGTTGATGTCTCTCTTCTGTCTTTAGTGCTGAGTGACGTGCCTTTGTTCTGATTATTTATATGTTACTAATTTGAGAAATATGGCACTGTTCTTGCTTCCCATCGGCCATCGTCAGAGAGCTTAGCCTATGGGCAGTTAGGATCTCAGGCTCAAAATTTGTGGAAGTGATGCTTTCTTTCATAACATATTGCAATTATTACTACAGAATCAGCGTTCACTTTTCTATTTGCTATTTTGTCTTGGTCTCTTGCGTATATGTACTTGGGACTTGAAGTGAGTGCTTAAAATTTGCTAGTGGGACTTTTATTTATTAATTTAAACATGAGAACCTATTGACTAAATGTGATAGAATGGTGGGTTGCTTTCCCTGCAAACTGTAATTGGTTACAGTGCTTGCTTAGAGTGTTCTTCATTCTGTTTAAGTTGAGGTTGAGTAAGCAACTTGGGTGCCATTCTTTTTCTTGTAAAGATTGTAGTTCTTACCTAGGTGTCTTTGTTTGGTATTTGGTGCATGAGTAATTTAAACTTAAATACCAAACATGCTGACTAAAGTGCACCTATCTTTGCTTTTGTTGGGTTAATTCAGTGATTTGGACTAAAACCGTTTTTTTTGACCCCCCATTTAAAAAAAAATTGTGGCAAAAATTGTTACTTGGTAAATGCAATATGAGCTTGGGAAGCACATATTGTAAAGTGTTTCATATTGTTAAATGAATTTTAGGCATATATTTTTTTGGAGTTTCCTATTGATAAAAATTAGTATATACAATTACTCGCCCAAAGGGAGTTATTGTGTATATTAATTTGAAAATTGCATGAAGATAAATTCCAAAATTAAAAGATGGGGATGTATGACTCAAAAAGATTTATCTACCCAAGGGGGAAAATTTTTTTTAAGTTATATGTAATTCCCCTTTATATTGATATATTGGAGATAAATGATGGGGATGTGTGACGCAAAAGGTTTAGCTACATAAAGGGGATAAATTTTTTAGAGTTATGTGTAATTCCCCTCTATGTTGAGATAATGGAGATATATAATTTAAAGGATTTGTCTGCCAAAAGGGGATTGATCCTTGAAGATTATATGTAATTCTCATTTATCGTCTCTATATATTGATATTATGGAGATGTATAATTTAAATGATTTGTCTGCCCAAAGGGGATGGATCATTGACAATTATATGTAATTCTCTTTATTGCTATTTTATAAACTTCATGCTGTGAAAAATAATGGTGCATTATACACTCTACCCACAGGGGAGTTTATAATGTACTAATTATTTTTGTTAAAATACTTATTGCCCATAATTGATCTTATTGCATTATGTGTGACAAACAGTTATTTTTGCTATAAATAACAACAATGCCACGGTTGAAATGTTAATTGGATCAAATATTATATTATTAAGGACTTGGTCAAAAAGGGAGACATTGTAATTGAGAATATTAGAACTAAGTCCATATTGGTTGATCCTTTAACAAAAGGCTTACAACCCATTTTATTTAAAGAACATGTAAAGAATATGGGTGTTTTAGGTTCTTTTGATTTCTTTTGTTAGTGGGAGTTATACAAATTGTATTTTTGGATATTATAGTTATATACAGATTGATAATGATTTTATAATTTTTATTGAAACATTTATTTTAATAAATGTTGTTATTAATTATATTGTTATCATTTCTCTTGTTGACTGAGAAATGAAAGTATAAAACATTTATTAATTTTGTTTAAAGATGACTGGATGTCACTGATTATGAGATATCATGTTGGATTGTGACATAATTGTGCAATTTCATGTTGTTTAGAAATCGCACCATGGCAATTTCATGTTGTTTAGAAATTGTGTTAATGCAGTTTCATATTGTTGAGAAATTGCATTGAGAACCGATAAGAAATAGTATATATTTTGATCACATGTTGGCACTATTTCTTACTACACTACTAGGCCCATGATCCATGAAAATATAATACTTATTATATGTGATTATGGAAAGTCTTGTATTGTGGCATTTTCTTAACACATCGATCTCCATAGTCCTATACTGAGATTATATAGGATTGGATTGGTTTGAGATGCCGTTATTGGAATATTATTTTTTAAAGTTGTGACCACATAAAACAAAATTTTTAGTTGTTAACTCGATAGTGTCGTTTTCAATATAAAATCTTTTTCAAAATAAAATAAGTTAATTAATGTAGCCCAAGTGGGAGAATATTGGAAATTTCCTATAATATGAGCTTACACAAATTAATTGATTTTCTATTTTAAATCATTGGGTTAATAGATATTCCAATATTTGTTGAACCCTAAAGTGATCTAATTGAATTGGGTATTGGCATCTATTGATAACGGGCCTAGTTGAGCACCAAAGTGTAGGCAATTGTGTTTGACTGAAGTCCGTAATGGGAATGGCTTAGTTGACACGCTGTTGATTAGGGTTTGCTAGGTCCCCTCTCTAGCCTATAAAAAAAGTAGGTTATACCTATCAGTTGCTTTAATCCCATTGAAAGCTGCTATATCGAAATAGGTCATAGAGAGAAAGATCTGGCAATCTAATGATCTACTTTTCTTCAAATGAAGCAATGGCTCGAACATGTATGCTTTAATTCCGCTGTATTTATTGATCTCGGTGTTTTACAATCATATATGGATCCGATTCTTCTTGATTAATTAATTATTCAAGTGAATAATTTTCTACAGTTGCATCTTCCTGTCTCTTTCCTCATTGTGTCCCTGGGGCGCCTATGTTCGCATGATAGAGTCAGCGGCTATCATAGAGTCAAGATGTGGCGAGGAAAGAGACATGAAGACGCTAGTCAAAAAGGAGCTTGACAACATGGAAGTACGCGTGAGGGACGTGCTTGAAGTGATGAATAGATGGGGCATTAGGAGGCAGCTGAGAGATGGTGGGGAGGTTGAAGGAGGTGGTGATTGGGCTGGAGAAGGCGACTGAGGCTTAGGTTGCTAATGGATTATGAACAATACGAAAAATTCTCTAGCCCAATCGCTGCCTCCTGCAGCCTTCCCACCCTCTCTCCGCCATTCCTTGATGCTGCCATCCTGTCAATTGTCTCAAGCATATGCCTCCTGCACGCCTCCACGTCATCGAGCTCCTTCAAGACTTACATTTTGCTGTCTCTGTCCTTGCCGCATCCCAGCTTCGCGCTAAACATTTAATTTATCGTGCGGACATTGTCGCCCTAGGGGACATATGGAGGAAAGAGATAGAAAGACAACAGCTGACTTGATCACATGGAGATAGTCGAGCCAGGTGATGGGATGTGGATGCAGACGACTTCCCATGGCAAGCGTGCAAGGCCGAATATATGATTCCGATGATGAACACGTTTTGAGTAAGGGTAGTATCTATGCAGGGCGCTAGGAATGCAAATAAAAAGTGAACATGGAAAAAAATTCCAAAGCAATATTAGTGAATACGACACTTCTTGGAAAGTTAAATAGACACGATCAAATAAAGTATTGTTGAACGAGATTCAAGACATAGTTGCCATCCATTTCTTAAGTAAACTTTCCTGTTATTTGACTTGCAATAGAAAAAACAAAACAGCAACAACACATTGCCAAATTAGTTGCATATTGATGAATGTTGTTGAATTTGAATGCGACACTACAAACACAAACCTTATATTTTTAAACAATTATTTCCTTTCTTTTGGGGCTGTGGCTCGGTGACACAAATGAGAAGAAATTTGTCGTTAATTGAATTAGGAAATTAGATATTATTAACATGTTTAAGGATTAATATATCGATGTATTTTGTATTTACATTGATGTGCCTAGTAAGTTTAGGTAATGAAAGTAGAGGAATTTTATTGTTTGGATTGCCTCGCTTGCTTGATATCTTGGTTCGCTAGTTACTAAGTTGCGGAGTCAATCGCATGGGCAGATTTTTATCTGCAGACTATTTGCCGGGTTAAGATTAATTACGGAGTTCTGGTTAGATATTTAACTAGAATCTCGTAATTAGAGGTCACTAATTAACCTTGGCCAAAATTAATATATTATTTTACCCATAAAATCTTCCCATGCAAATGAATCGACAACTTCATAAGTAACCAACTAAGCATATCAAGCGGGACATAACGATTCGAATAAATATTTGCTGCTATTTGCATTGCCTAAACTTACTAAGCTCATCGATATAAATACTAATCACATCGATACAGTAATCATTGAATATGTTGCCAGCATCTATCATCCTAATTCGATCGTCAATAAATTCTCTCATTTTCCCTATCGCTCTGCCACACAAAATGGAAGGAAATAAATGTTTCAAAAATATAAGGAAAGAGTTTGTAGTGCTGCATTCAACACCCACATTCATCAGTATGTAATTATCTGGATAGTTTAAGTTACCAAAACTTTTTGTCATCCCCGGGTGACCAGCCGCTGCCGATTTGCTTCTGCTGCTGCAAGTCAAAATGAAAAGAAAGTTTAGTTAGGAAATATAACTCGTTTGGATCATTTGGATTATCAAACCTCATCAATAGCATTAGGCGTGGGCTCCTTCAAGAAAGCATCTTCCTGTCTCTTTCCTTACCGCGTCCTGACACCGCAATAATCGCCAACTCGATCTCGTGGACAAAGTCGGCCCTTTGAATTCCTCCAGGATGCGGATGCGGACGCGGACGAACCCCCGAGGAAGTGCGCAAGGGCCGAAGATATGACTCGGATGACAAACGCCAACACGAAGTGTGGATTGCGTGGCGGACAACTAGAGCAGACGAGATGCCATTGTGGCCGTCTAATTTCACGCTGCAGATCAAGCATTTCACCACAGAGTAAGCAAAGGTATGTAGGTCCACGGCGGCAGAGAGCCGGGGCAAGCCCACGGAGGCAGGGATCGGGCCCTAGTAGAAGGAAAATGGAGATGGATTCCAGCTCCTTGCTGGTGACCCTTCTTGTTGCCGGGAAAGAGGGAGCAAACTGAGAAAAGAAAGGGGTGGAAAGTTTTGATGCGTATGGGCTATGAGCATTGGCAGCATGTATATAGGGCGTGTATTTCTGCTAGGAATGCAAGAAAGATATGACTATGGAAAGAAAATCCAGAGAATCATTAATTTATAAAAATTTCTTGGAAAGCAATTAAAGGAATGGCCAAATAAGGTGTCTCTCTTCATGCTTTTATGAACTCCTCATATTGTAGGATGCAGTTCAAGATATACTTGCCATTTATCTTCTTCTTTTTTAATTAAACTTCCCTTTTATTTGACTTGCCACAGAAAAAACAACATAGCATGCAGTAGTAAAAAGTATCAGCTATTGAAATAATCCAAAAATGTTATATATTGAGGCTTAACACGGACAAAAAAAGTAATAAATAATATGGGGTCTATTTTTTCAAGAATTTATTACCAACAACATATTATTACTTTCACAATAGCTCAAAGATGATTATGTTAGCAAAGGTTTATACTTGTTAACATGTGAATTTTAGCCCACAATTGAAATTTTCGTTCTTGTTAAAATAACAAACAAAGATAATAATAAAAAGACAGCCCCATTCCGCCATCTGTCCATTTGCATTGGCCCATGAAGAAACCCAAACCCGTGCCCATAACATTTGGCCTTTAAAGCTTTCATCAACACCCGAGCTTAAATGGTTCCTCAGCTCATGAGTTACAATTAGACCGGTCAATCGGTGGATCGGATTGAATCGAAAAAGAGTCACTCCAAATAGACTAATTTAACCCGTTTTGACCTATTTTTATATAATATAAATTTAATAACTCATACTCAACCTGACTCAACCCATATTATTAAAATACTTTTATATTTAATTCAATGTACAAAAAATCATATTCAAATTGAGATAAAAGTGCAGAGTGAAACACTTCTATATATTAACCCAATGTATGAAAAATCATATTCAAACTAAGAAGAATGCAGCGTCAATAAGAACAAAATAAATGAGAGCCATAAAGAATGAAGAAAGACATAGAAATGAGTTGGGTCTGAATAAATTATAAATCCATTTACGATCCATGTAATACTTACATTATGTTTAAAGCCATTTATGACCAATTTAATATTTATATGAGTTAAGAAATGCACTCCATTCAAACGGGTCTAATTACGATCCGACAACATGAGAATTGATAAGGAAATCCCATTTGCCCATTGGATTTGAAAGGAAACCATCCTCAAGTCTCTTTCTCCGGTCTTCTCACGTCTGAAACAAGAGACTAAAAATATGCACCCGATGGCCGATGCGATCAAGTAACCTAAGCAAGTGAAGGACCTCCGCTGGCGAGGGGATTTTCTAGAGCTGAGTTGAAGGTGGCCCTAAATGTGTTGTTGGGCTTTTGAAGATGCGCATGACAAAATTTATGGAACAGAAATTGATTTCTGGCCAAAAATTGAGAAGTTAAAAATTTTAGTTTCTGATTTATTTTTCAAATCTATTTCTGGAATAGAAATTTGTTCAAAAAATAAAAAAAAAATCAAATTGTATTATCAAATGGATTTATATTCCAAACTTGTTCCGAGAATAGAGAAATAAAGAAATAAAATTTTTATTATGCACGCCCTTAAAAAGAGGTGCCATTCTCACACTTGAGAGTTGGGGTCATAGAGAGCTCAAGAGGAGCGTCATTGATGCCTCAGAAAAAATCAGGAGAACACACATGGTGACGGACCTGAGATATCTCTCTCGACAGTGGATTCCCCGGATCTATGCTTCTCACTTTCAGCTCCGTCACCGTCAACCGATTGTCTACCATCTCTCATCAGGAACAGCCACCGTCTGTCTGTCAAACCACCATTGCTCTCCATCACAGCCTCGGCGGTGGCGGAGCAAAGCATCAACACTCATCACCACCAATTGAACTTCTCTCATGCTCTTTCTTTCTAGTCTGCAGCACTGGAGATACCTTTTAAGCTCAAGATTTCATACTGTGCAGGAGAATTCACAACAACAACCACAACAAACTCTCTGAAGCTTAGAGCACGCGTGAGAGCTGAGGAATCGAGGAAAGCAAGAACACACACAGACCGAGTAAAACTCTCTCTCTCTCTCTCTCTCTCTCTCTCTCTCTCTCTCTCTCTCTCTCTCTCTTTCATCTTCAGCGCTCTGGATCATGTTCAGCGTCCTTGCCCATTGTTGAAGCCAGTCACAGTTGCATATCTTTCTCGAGCAATTTCATGGCTGAATCGCTTTATTGCCTAACTTTGTCACTTCGTCGCTGCGCAGAGGAGGAATCAAGTTCGAAAGGAGGTGATTGATGCGCACGGAGTACTTCGAGTTAGTTCAAGACTTTCTCAGCAGCACCGATCATCAATGGTGATGCGTTGAGGACTTCTCACTAGTTTTAACAGTCAACCGTGACCACAATCACATCTTGTTCAGGTAGGAGCTCATGCTCTGTTTTCGGATGTTCTTCATACATAGCAGAGGCAAAGGAGTCCACCTGAGATTTCTGTGAAAATTGTGCTGGATCAAGATCTATTAGTGACATAAACACACTCCATTGTTGTTGTTGTGATAGTTTGAGTTTAGATTGATGCTTAGATGTTGCATTCTTGCTTCTCGGTTGAATTGATTTCTATATGTTTGTTAAAATGCCCGAACGAATAGTGTTCAAATATGAAAAGTGCTATTACGTCTTAGGGGTTGAATCTATTTCTGTTCCCCGAAACACAAATTTTTGTGAACAAAAAAAGAACAGAAATGTGTTTATTTACACTTTTGTTCCCGAGAACAGATTTGGACCAGAAACAAGAAGTGGCTTGTTTCTTATTCCCGGGAATACTTCTAAAAAACACTTCTTCTTTTTTTTTTTTGTATTTTCTCTTTTTTCTTGTTTTTTCTCTTTTTTCTTCTTCTTTTTTCTTTGGCCGGTTGCCGGTCTCGGCCATGGCCAGCGATCGGCCGTCGAGGGCCGGCGACCCCGCCGGAGTGTCACTAGCCCCTAGCGAGGCTCGGCCTCACCTTGGCTAGGTGAGCTCGACCTCACCAAATCTGGATGAGCTTGAGCTCACCCAAATCCAACAAGACCGAGCTCCCTAACCACTGGCGAGGCTCGGCCTCGTCGAGCCACCGCTGGGCTAACTTGGCGGTGGCCCGGTGAGGCCAAGCTCATCCAGCCATCGGCCAAGCTCGGCCTCGCCCGATCTAGGCAAGCTTGCCTAGCCAAGGCGAGGCCATTGGCCCTCGTCAGCCGATCATAAGCCATGGTCGAGGCCGGCGACCGGCCAAAAGGAAGAAAAAAAGAAAAGGAAAAGGAAAAAGAAAGAAAGAAAAAAAGAAAATAAAAATATTAAAAATTAAAAGAAACAAAAAAATTATATAAGTTTACCAAACGTACTTTTGTTCTTTTTCTATTTCAAGAATAAAAATTTTGTGTTGTTACCAAACGTATTCTTCTGTTCAAAAATTGTTCTCTAGAATAGAAATAGTTTTTTCTATTTCTGTTCCGAGAACAATTTTTGAACAGAAACGTTACCAAACGCAGCCTTAGTGGCCGATTGATCACTGTATGTTTCAACTAAGGACGTATGTGTTCGAACTTCTCATTACATCCTCAAATCGTAACACTACAATCCATGCCCAACACCTCCATATACCATGTTTACTTGCTTCTCGTCGAAATAATGTTGCCTAGTCTTTTAGTGATACAAGGATGTATGTTAATTGATATACAAAACATATAGATCTTTTGTCGATATAGTGCCTTGTCTGTCTCATATTGAAAAGGAGGTCTCTTTTCCTACATCGAAAAAATATAATAGCGATTATTTTTTAACTTGTTATTGTTTCAAACTTTTAGTTTTTGCCTTTGAAAGGTTGTATCTTTTCAGAAATAAAATTCGGAATAATGAATAAAATTTGAAAAAATAAAATAAATAGTTATTTTTTAAGGATAAATACTATGAAAAATCTCAAACTAGACTTTAAACTAATTTTCTTTTTACCATCGAAAACCCTAAATTGGTACACATGTAATGTATTTACCATCCGTTCACTTTCGCTAAATAACGCCACTAAATTGATGACTTGAATGCACATGGCAAGTCTATGTGGATCAATTAATAGGTTAATGCCATGAAAAATCTCAAACGGAAGCGCTTGTGAAATAAATTTATGCCAAATTAACTTTTCACAAAAAATCTTAAACTAGTACACACATGACACAGTTCCATCAAAATTTACTATAAAATAGCGAAAACTCTATATCGTCTTCCTCTTTATCAAGTCCTTTGTCATTGTCTTTGTCTAAGGTCATAAATATTATGAACTCCATTTAGCAAGAACTCTTTTGTGACACTTTTAGTAACTCTAATAATGCTCTTGACAAGATGACTCGACCAAGTAACATTATATGGTCAAATCACTGCCGAATGTGACATCTCGTGTAAGAATATATTGTCTTGGTAGAGCAATTACGTACTAATTGGCACTATTTTAGTTACTCTAGTAGTACTAATGAGATACAGAGCAATTACATATTGTCTTTATGGAGAAAATATTTCAAGCATCCATACCTTTCAAACTCCATATCTAAGAGTGTCAATTTTGACTATCCAAACAATTGGTACGATAACTTATTTAATTGTGCCATTTAGATTGTAGAAGAAGGTTGAAAATCCATAGAGGATTTCAAATTTGTTATGCAAGTATTGAAGGAAGTAAATAAAAAGATTCAGGTTGCGAACCTCAATCAAGCTAAAGAGCACCCAATCAATTTCTATCCGAATGATACTCAAAGCATCCAAATAAAAAATCCAATCCAAGGAAAGAGACCTAGTCAATCCAGAGAAAATGAATTCAAGAATCCAATTGATACCAAGGAAGATTTGTTGATTTTACATTAAAAATAAGTTTCTGTGTATGGTTTGGATTAAAATTAGATTCAACGCAATTTAGTTCAAAACTTACAAATGTTTTTTCACTAATAACACAATGTAGTTTTCTCATATATTTATTTTCAACTTGAACTCTAGCATTAATTTGTTGCTAAATTAATACATTTGAACTTCTTGTAGAAGAAAACAATATGCTAGGATGAGGGCACAAGGAATTCATTGATTTTCACTCACTTGGGCATTTAATTCAAATGGGTCATCGTAGCTACTCTCAAAATGTAATTTGCAATCAAGGAAGAATAGAAGGATTTCAATCATCATTGTTACATACTATTATTTTGTTTTGAAATGAACTGCTTCACTCTACATTGACTTTCGTATTTGTATGAAATAATATAGGATCATTTGTCATGGTCATGTGAATCTTCTTAATCAACCAAACATTTGAGCTATATCAAGTAAAATCTATATGGAATTAGATCAAAAGACTTTTCTTTTTTTATTCCAAACATTCACATCGACTCATGCGATCCTTAGATTAATCTTGTAATGTTTTAGGACCTTGCACATCTTTATCTATGAGATTTGAATCAACGAGATAACTTTTTGTCTACTAATTATATTCATATTATGATCGTCTTTAATTCATCTATTTTTATCTAGAATTAATATCACTTGTCTTGATTTAGGTCATTATAGAATCCTTCTAGAGCAATTTGATTTGATTGAAAAGAATGAAGAACCATTCAATACACAATGATTTCGTTATAAGTTGCAAAGTCAAGATCTCAAGCATTTTTCATTTTTGAATTTTAATAGATCTTTCTAATGACATTGATGATTTCCCTCTAGTTAGCTTAATATTTTGCTACATGCGATTAGCTATATTTCTATGTATATTATTATTTATTTATTTTTACATTTCAAAAATTTCACTAATTGGGCTTTGTGAGAGTATCCCTTTTTTGGTACATAAAAACAACGGGGAAAAATTGGACAGTAAATCCAAACCTCATGTACAAAATATAATTGAGTGCTAAAATTTTTCAATAAATAATACCAAAAATTACCTACATGTCACATAAAAAGTGCTTATGTGACATCTTTAAATTGCACTTTTCAACATAATTTATGGAATTGATTGCATTTTTCAAAGATGGTATGGGACATGATTGAACCAATCAAGATGTTTAGAACTCGATTATACTTCCAGTAAATGTTTAAAACTTGATTGAACCGATTGTAAGGTTTATGACTCAATTGCGTTTTGTACATAAGGTTTAGGACTTGTAGCATGATTTTCTCAAACAACTCCTCCATAGTTTTGTTTGTGCTCAAATCACAGGCATCACCCTCATATTGTCATGTTCCTTCACTTTTTTGTTCTTGCCTTCTTCTTTTTTTAAGGAAAATTATATTCATTAGTCAAAAGGATACACAATAAGTACATAGACTTCATGACAGAGTAAATCGAAACTGAGCAAAACCCAAAATACTGCAAAACAAAGCCAAATAAAAAAAAAATAAGGAGGAACAATGAAATACCATCAAGGTTAAACACACACGTGTTCCACAAGAGCGGATTTGTCAAGCAAAATAATCGATGGTTGATCATTGAATCTCGTATCTTCGCTAGTGATGAGCACGCCCCGAGAATTCCTTCTCTTATAATTACAGCTTTACTTTTTGGCTATGCATGCCGAGGTGTAGCTTCCTTTACACTATCGCAATATGGAAAGAACCAAATCAGGTTGAACAAACGCAGGTCTATTATTTGGAAGAGCAAATTGTCGAGATTTAGCGAGACACTAGAACTTCAACAATCGTCATTGAAGTTGAAGGCAAAGGACTTATACATGGACACAACAGAGGTCTATTGAATTCCCAAAAGTACATTTGTCAAACTCATAAATCTAGAATTAGATCGGAAGAGTTCAAACTCTTTGATCTAGAACTAGACGAGAAAAGAGAACATCCAAAATCTAAATCAAGAGAGAAGAAATAACAAGTAAAGAACATTTTTCCTTATACCAATTGCTTTTACAAACAACCCGTTCACCCCCTCCCCCAATCGGTCCACCCCTTCAATATCACCCCAGTCGCCTTCTCCAGCCAATCACCACCTCCCTCAACCTGCCAATCCTCTCTCTTTCGCCTCCTGATGTCGCCATCTCATCGATTGCTTCAAGCACGTGCCTCAGGCACACCTACACATCATCGGGCTCCTTCAAAACTTGCACCTTCCGGTCTTTTCCCTCGCCGGATCCACTAGAGTGACATTGTCCAAAGTGAGTCAGTAGTTATCGCAGAGACAGGACACAACAAGGAAAGAAACAAGAAGACCAAGTCTTGAAGGGGCTCGATGACATGGAGGCATGTACGAGGCACAAGCTTGGGACAATTAACAAGATGGCGGCATGGGAGGCGGCGGAGAGAGGGTGGGGAGGCTGAGGGAGGCGGCGATTGGGCTGGGGAAGGCGACTGAGGCAATGTCAAAGGGGTTGGACCGATTGAGGGAGAGGTGAAGGGGTATACAAATGGTACTTAGGACATAGTCGCGCGAGGGGTACTCCCGAGATGTGGATAAGGGCGACTGTCCCTAAGGGCGAAGATATGATTCCGGTGATAAGCGGATAGTCTTTATATAGGGTGTGTGTATCCCCCTAGGAGTGCAAGAAAAATGTGACTATGGAAAGAAATCCGAAGAATCATGTGTTAATGAGAGACTTCTTGGAAAGTAATTATAAGACGTGGTCAAATACCGTGTCTCATTTCATGCTTTTCCGATCTTGTCATGTCTAGGACCCGGTTCAAGATATAATTGCCATTTATGTTTTACCTAACCTTTCCATTTGTTTAACTTTGCAACAGCAAAACCAATAGCAACACAGCGCCATGGATATTATTACTGATAATATTTTTGAGTTTGGGCATAATATTATTGCATGATTCCAGTGCATGTGAATTTAATACAAATGCAATGTTGAATTTTATGAATCCCACCTCATCCAGTTATTCATGTGAATCTGCATATATGAGTCATTATCGTCATCGTTCATCATCTCTATTTCCTACAATTCTTTCCGCAATGACACACACTTTCCTTTCATTTATCCCTTTATTGCGGCACATAACCCCAGCTACTACACGCTTTTGCTTGCGTTCAAATCTCAGGTATCACCTCCACTTTTCTGTCCTAAGGCAAAGAAAGAAAACCTTCGGTGGCACCTTCAGGATGGCTGTTTCAGTGCGTTCCCTCTCAACAATATTCTTATGCTTTATGCTTTAATCATGTTAGTGCCACATAAAAAAAGAAAATAGTAAAAAAGTAACGTCAATATTTTCTATTAATAATTTGGATGGAGTTGATGGAATAACTTGATTTCATAAATTTAACAAATTGTAGGATTTAATTGTACTTTTTAAAAGTTTTAAGACTACATTATACTTTCGTACTAATTTGAAGACTTCTAGTGCATTTATTTATTAGATTTATAGAAATAGATCCATGTACATTGTAAACTTAGGAATGAAAATAGTACATAATGTTTTATTATCACTTGGGTTCTTACATCATAGTTGTATTGGGATAATATTCCCATGGAATTTTAATGATTTCAAAACTATATTTGGTACTAATATTTATCAAGATGAATGTATATGGTCAATTAGTTTTACAAATATCAATGTCTCTTTCGAATTAGCAATGATGAGAAACTAAGCTATGATAGTTAAGATGAACAAGCACCAATGTGAGTGTTATCTCATGATAACTTGGAGGCACTTATGTCAAGGTCGAGTTCTTGTGAATCTTTGGTTACCGGTAAAAATGTCTCTCGTCTTGTTTTTCTAACTTCCTAATCAGAGCTTCCTTCTCAAGAGATTTCAACTTGATTCATATGCATTTGGGCCATACGACAATTTTCCAATCCTTTAAATTATTATTCAACACCCTTGTGGTCGTCATGTCTATGCCCTAATATTTGTTCTGCAATTAAGTTATATCTATCTACCCATTTGTTCTTTTTTCTCGGTACATGACAAGACTGCTGCATCCTTCCGCTCTAATCGCAGGCAGCTCGCTAAGTTGTGCTCCATAGCAAAAACACCTTTGCTTAGTTGTTCTTGTCTGGATTCGTTGGCTTCTTCGGCAACGGTAGTTTCTGCTTGCTCACTCTGAACTCCTCTACCATCTCCTTCCTTATTATCGTCACTGTCTGGAACAGCTCGCTCACCCCCTCCCTCAGCCGGTACGACCCCTCTGACATTGCCTCCGTGGCCTTCTCCAGTCCAATCACTGCAACCCTCGGCCTCTCGGCCTGCCCCCGATTCTCATTTGATTTGATTGCTGCCTCTCCTGATGCCGCCACGTCCTCGATCGCCTCAAGCACGTGCCTCGCACTTGCCTCCATGTCATCAAGCTCCTTCAAAACTCGCATCTTCCCAAATCTCGACAAGATTTTATCTCTAAACTAATCTATTAATTTGGCTAAGGCTAACTAATTACCGCTAAATTACGAAATTCTTGTCAGCCTCTTAATTGACAATAGATTTACATTTGTTGTAGTTCATTAATCCTTTTTTAGAGGTTTTTCTACCATCAGCCTTAATGTTTAGAATAAAGATTTTGATGAATTTCACTAATCTCTATAAATGAGATGAAGATAAAGATGAGTATGTGCTTATCTACTATTTCCATTGATATTTTTTCTTTATTTTGAGACATTTTGGTTATATTAGGTAATAAATCTCATTTGGGAGGTAATTAAACGTTGGGGGTCAAGTAGGAAGGTTTCTCTATATACTCTTTCTGCCCCTTTCGAGACATTTTGGTTATATTTGGTAATAAATCACAATGGCTAATTACCATTTGGGAGGTAATTAAAAGCTGGGTCAAGTAGGAAGGTTTCTCCTTACACTCTTTCTGCCCCTTTCGAAGTTGTTGAACACCGTCTCTATGGTCTTGTCGTTGTAACTAAGCTTTCCCTCAATACTCTTTACTTTTATTTTTAATATGATATTTTTGTTTTAACAAGAAATAGCCATGTGTTGCCACAAATGAGAGAGAATCTATGGCTAATAGAACGATGCAAAAAATGTTGGTAACATTTTTTAAGATTAAAGTTCATATATCTAGAATTTACTGTAAACTTAGGAATGCAATATAGTGCTAATAGTAATTATCATTTGTGTCCTTATATCATGCTTGGTTGCTAGACCTATGAAAATGGGTCTTAAACCCATGTATGACCCGTCTAAGACAAAAAAAAAGTTAATTTATGAAAAACCCTAAATCAATACACATGTGATAAATTTAATCAAAACTAATTTTTAACCATAAAAAATCCAACCTAATACATGTGTAACAAATTTGAAACCTCAAATTAGTACATTTGTAACAAATAAACTCCCTGTTAAATTGGATTAATATTACGAACAATCATAAAAGCGATAAACTTGTAACACCCAAATTAGTATACCTATTAACTTCCATGTGACATCTAACTCAACAATTTGACAGTAAAATTAGCTAAAATTAACAGAGACTAAATTTGTCACGAGCATACTAGCTTCAGATTTTTAGTAGTCAAAAAATTAGTTTATGATAAAATTTTCACAAGTATACAAATCTGTGATTTTTTATGGTCAAAAAATTAAGTTGGGGCATTTTGTCACAAGTTTACAAGTTTAAGGTTTTTCATGATATTAACTTTTTAAGATCATATATAGGTCACTTTAATTTTAAAGAGCCTACCTTAAATAGATTTTAAAATTTAAAGCCCAAAATAAATTGGTTTAAATAGGTTGAGTTTGGAACTCATTTCCAACCCACTAAGCTCACCACGCACTCCCTCCCTCTTCAGTCTTCTAAATATATTTTTCTAAAAAATCGAAATTGTAATTTTTTTTTCTTTCTTTTTTTTCTTCTTCCTCGGTTGGTGGTCAACGACCAACCATAGGCGAGGGATAAGCTCCAGCTCGTTGATGTCTAGTGCTGGCGAGGCTCCAGCTCACTTGTGGCTTGTCACTGGTTTTGGCAATGGTCAACAACTAGCCGAAGAAAAAGGAAAAGGAAAAGAAAGAAAATAAAAATAATTAAAAAATTGCATTCTTATAAAAATATAAGATAAGATAAAAGTAAAAATAAAAAAATATTAAATGGAGTACATGTAGGAAAATCAGATTTTCCACAGAAAATATTTTCTATTTCATTTTTAAATTTCAGCCAAACATCGGAAAATATTATTATTTTCCTAGAAAATGACTTCCTAAAAATATTTTCCAAAAATGTTACATTTTCCACAAAACAAGTGAAGCCTCAATTTTTTTTTAAAGAAATTGCAAATATTATTCATTAGATTTGTATTGCATGGAAATGTTTTAGTAATATATTTTTAAAAATCATAATAAACAAATTTTCTTATATTGGGTTAAATATGTAAGAGTTTTAGCTATAAGGGTTGGACTAGATGTGATTTAGGTATGGTTGGGTTGGACATAGGTCAAGAAATTTACATTACAAATAAATGAATCATAATGAGTTAATGAGTCAATTTGGGTTTGATCATTTATGACTTAACCTAAACCCAAAATGACCCACCTATTTGACAGGTCTACTAATTGCTTCTTAAAATTTGTTTGAGTTGGCAAGTGGAAAAGACCTTTTTCTAAACTAATCTATTCACTATTATAAGGTTAGCTAATGGCATTTAAATTAAGGAAAATGTCACAAACAGTCCATAAACTTCCATTTAATGTGCAATCTCATCCCTAGACTTTTAATTTATTCAATTTGATCCTTGAATTATTGATAAATGTCTGATCTAATCCTTAACTATTTGAAAATTGACCAATTTCGCCCCTAAGCTTTCGATTTACTCAATTTGGTCCCTAAACTATTAACAAATGTTCCATCTAGTCCTTCCGTTTGTTCAAACTATTAAGTGGTGACATGGCGCATTAATTGATGACATGGAACTAAGTTGGATTACTAGAATTATGAGTCAATATATATATATATATATCTTTAAAAAGGAAAACAAATTATGAGTCAGTTAGAGATGAGAACATTGATCACAAAAGCAAAGAGAATAAGTGGTTATGTATTTATTTATTTTTTGGATGGTGGCCACAATTTGACCTATTTTGAAGGTAATTTCCATGTGGATATTCCACATGTCCTTTTTTATTTTATATTTAAGAGACTAAAAGTCATGGAAGCCAATTTCGTTAACTTTAACTAACGGAATGACGAAATTGGTCAATTTTCAAATAGTTAGGGACTAGATCGGACATTTATCAATAATTCAAGGATCAAATTGATCAAATTAAAAGTCTAGAAATGAGATTGCACATTAAGTGGTAGTTCAGGGACCAAATTGAGCAAATAGAAAGCTCAGGGATGAAATTGAACATTAGATGAAAGTTCATGGATCATTTGTGACATTTTCCCTTTAAATTATGAAGCATCTTTTAGCCATTTTGATATGTGCATTCACTATGGTGGATTCATTAGTATAGATTTCTTAAGCAACAATATGCTAGCAAAATATTTTCATAACACGAAGCTTGCTATGATTTAGCTGAATTGCTACGATTTAGCTGAATTGCTAACTTCTAACCCAATAATCTTCATTCGCAACGATTATGGATTTTAGAGTGGCAAAATGCACTCTCGTCTTCACTTTTTTTTTTCCAGTTAATAGTTATGTTATTCACGTTTTTTTAAGAGGAAACCCATGCTAACTCTAAATTATTTGATTATTCTTATATCCTAGTTTTTAATTATTGGATTGCATAAATAATTGGCCCGTCTAGATGATCCATTTATTTTTAATTTTTATTGACTCTACTCTGTAGATAAGTGCTTTGTCATTGAGAAGAAAATATTTCCATCTGAATAATTATCTTCTCATAAAATAAGAGATTGAGATTTAAGTACACACGAGATCTTTTCCGCCTTTCATTTATAACTAAAATATTAATCTACGTGTTATCGTGTGGCAAATAATTTAACAATCACAACATTATTAATTTCACAATGAAGATCCATATAAATATAGGGAAATGATAATCTAAAGAAGAAAAAGGACAAATGAGGCAGGAAGTCACATGTACCCCCAAAACTCACATTAGCTATATAATAATAGAACGACGGACTTGAGTAGCCTGTTGAGGAAGAAAGCACTTGGTCAATCGACCATTATGTGGATTTTTTACCACTAAAAGTGAGATGTGTTTCCGATGTAAAGAGTTTGAGAATTTGCTTATCTAATTTTTTTTTTTTTTTATCATTAGTTAACTAAATGTAATATTCAAAGTTCCCAAAGACATTTATCTACTTTCTTTTATTATTAATCAAATAAGTGTACTATTAAAAGTTTCCAAAGACATTTTTTGTGGGATTACAGTACTTGGATTTGATCGATAGGCTGTACATATAAACATTATGCACGTACACTAAAAACAAATACGATATTGTCAGTAATCTTGCTATGCTTCCTCTATATCCTCGGCCCTCAGGTAATCACTTTCGTTAGAATGCCGCGTCAAAGCTAAGTTGAACCCACAAGATTGACAAAGCTAAGCTGACCCGAATCTTAATCCATAGCTTTTACATTAGCAACTTAGAGGGCCGAATAATTTTCATACAAGAAGAATATTATAATTTTCTTCACGGAAGACGGTATTTTCACCCCGCAGTGTACTGCTGGGAATATTATAAAACATCCCATGGATTTTGGAGTAGTAAATATTTGCCCCCGAGCTTTTGACTGTTGAAAAATACCCCTTTCATTTTGTTGCAATTTGTTTAACTCTCTATGATTTTCTAATTAGTATATGTAATGCTTATGATTTTTATGTGGTAAAAATATATTTTTCATCTCATTTTCTAAAGGAAAATCTCTTTTACTCTTAATTGCTGTAAAAAACAAAAACATAAAAAAAAAATGAGATAACTAAATTAACTAGAATACCAATAAAGGAAGTATCAATATCAACAATAAATCAAAATGATAAAAGAATGCAAAAGTTTGCCACTCAATAGAACTAAATAAGAACCACTGGGGGTTCGCCCCAGTGGCCACCCTTCCAACATGGAAGGGGGAGGTGAGGGGTTCAAATCCCCACCTTCTCGGGGATGGGGATAGGGACGCGTAAGTTTCGAGAGTGGGTTGCGACTCCCACGCCCGCAAGAGGCGGGGCACAAGTCTCGAGTGAGTGTAGAGTAGGAATAGAGTAGGATCGACCAAAAAAAAAAAAAAAAAAAAAAAATAGAACTAAATAAGATACTTTAAGAAAAAGAATAAACATGAATTAGATAAGAAGGGAAAAAGCCTCAATACCAAAAAGGTAAAATAACAAAAAAAAAAAATTGGCTATTCGAAAGGTTTATTAAAGCAAAGCAAGGATTGATTAATAAAACTATTTAATAAAATTATAAAAAGAGAAGTGATTAACCAAAATCCATGATTTTTCAAAAATATTTTATATAATAATTATTATGTTTATCTACCATTTAAAATACTTCGTCATTTTCACATTTGTCAATGGGGCCTTAAAATATATTATTATTTTTATTATTAAATCCATTAGTCTTTAACAGTTTTTATTGTTAATGTTATTATTGATAGTATTTCTTTTAATTAAAATGTCTTTAGTTATTTATTTTCTTAATTATTTTAATTTTTCATTTTTTTACAAAAGTCAAGGGTAAAGAAGTCTTTCTATAAAAATGATTTGACAGTCTACATTTACCTTTTACAAGTCATATGCATTCCACATGTTATTGGAAAATACAACAAATGGGTAACGACAATAACAAATTGAAAATTCAAGGGCTAACGATAGTCATTGAAAGTTTTCAAAAAATGTGTACTCCCTCCAAAGATTGTGATTGTGAAAATTTGTGGAACCACTATTAACTGGTCTAAAAGGTTAAGTTATTAGATGAAAATATGGTTTAAAATTTAATTACTCTAACACTTCTCCTAACATGTGGGTTGGACTTTGCTCTAAGCCTAAAACGTGAAAATATATCATTGGGGAGGTAAATGGGAACCTAAAAATTTTAAACTAAGGATCTTATGCTCTGATATCATGTGAGAATTCGTGGGACCTCACTGTCTTTGTCTTTAGAGCAATTGAAAGCAGTCCCACAAAATCTCACTTAGTATCAAAGCAAGGGTCTTGATTTCAAATCTTTCCAGATATCATTTGTCTCCCCAATTAAATACGTCCATACTTAGTACTAGATAAAAATATAAGACTAAGTGTGAGGGGAAGTGATAAAATAATTAAATATTAAACTACACATTTATCTAGTAGTTTAAGCTTTTTAAACAATTAGTAATAACCTCAAAAATCTAGTAGTGATAAGATTGTGTAACTTTTCATATTTTAGTAAAAACACATTTTGTATCGTGCAATGACAAAAGTATCCATCTATATAGGCCAAATCTCCAAGAAACTCTTTTTCTTAATGCACTTGTGTGGAATTAGTTGGGCATCAAGTTAACATTACTAGTACTTTGAGTAGTCTTGGGCCAAGAATGCCTCTATTACTAGTATTCATCTATATCGTGGATTGAAAAGTTCAATATAACATATTTTTATCCTGATTAATTGTCCTCTTACTCAGCTGTGGTAATTTCCCTTAACATTACGGGATATACATGTCAAGCTTGAAAATAGAATTGAGCATGATAATTATAGATTTTGCATAAAAATTGGACCTATTATCGATAAGTCAAAATGGGTTGTTTTCTAAGTTACAAAGAAAAAAAAAAAAAAAAAGAGAAGAAGTACACCACATGTGCTATAACAGCACGGATGGACACTTAAATGCCAAAAGTTAGAAAAGTAACACTTAAGTGCCAAAATCGAAACAAAATGAATCACTTAAGTGTCAGTTCAGCTAAAATGCTAATGTAGTTATTTTCCGGCGAAATAAGTGCAAAACATCGTTGTTTTGCACGTTGACGTGATTTAACAATGTAAAAACGACATCGTTTTAGTGATGATGTGATAAAAAATTAATATAAAAATTAATAAAATTAAATTTAAAACTAATTTATTTAAAACATTTAAAAATAAAAAATAATCCACAATCTAGTGCCGAAGATTCTAAAGATCATTTTCGAGATCAGTTTTTATTTAATTAAAATTAATGGCCACATAAGAGACAAAAACGGTGGCGTCTCTTTTAGCCAGGGTAAAGGGCAGCGAAATGTAACGTAAGCTGAGTTAAGTTGGTATGTTTGATCTGTAATCTCAACTTGGATGGAATGTATCTATTTTTGTAATCTCAACTTGGATGGAATGTATCTATGTACAAAAAGGGGGAGGGGAATCCATAATGAGATTGTGCTTAAAAATTTACTAAACGGTAACTTTTGGCGCAAGATTGTATTTCAATGTTCAATATCGGTGATAGAAGAAGTCGATCTCGCATTCCAATGTGCTTGAGGAAATATAGATCCGGTTCTATATTTTCCGGAATCACATATAAAAACTAAGGTTTAAAAAAAAAAAGAATATGTCGAGCTACTTAAAAAGGAATTTCTAAAGAGATGGAATTTGCGAGAAATAAAGATTTCTCCAATCGCAGTGCATTGGGCCTCTTCCAAACCGGACCGGCCCATTTTCGGATACGCCCAACCCGACCCTCTGCTAATCGACGGACTAGCCCGCGCCACGGCGGACAGACTTCGACGGCTGGATTTTCGAGGACGGGGTCTAAGATAGGAAATTTGACAACGTCACCGACGCGACGGTGATCCGAGTGCAAACCCCCGTCTTCCTCCCGGTCCTAGATGGATGGGCCGAAAAGGAAATTAGCTAGGCCAGTAGATGGATGGGCTTAGTAGGCTGAAAGTATGACCAAAAGAAACTCGGGCTAGGCGGCATAGGTCCACCCGATTTTTGTTTTATTATTATTTTTTTCTTACTATATTTTTCTCATTGCTTTTTACCTTTTTATATATATTTTTAGTTTTGCAAAAGGGATGGACGCCCAAGTGGTCAACACAATTTTAGGTGTCAACAGGATTTAAAAGCAATGTCAAGTGGGTATGAACAATCCTCAAACTCGAGTTGCTTCCCCTCATTTGATTCCAATTTTCCCAAACCCTTAACTAATCCAATGTTGGGATCCGTTGATTTAAATCATTAAGTATTATCCTATTTGAAGTCACCACTAGCCTATTATGATTGGGCTAAAAGCCAAGTGGAATACAGGAGGACACACCAATTCCTATGAACTAATTATGCTAATTATTTAATTAGTGCCCATTCACCTTTCAATACCTAAACTCATTTTATTTGCGTACAAAGTCGTGCAATCTTTCAAGTTATGAATCCTTTGTTATCTTCCACTATGTGTCCGCGCTTGGTTGTTTGATTGAGAGTGACTTGGGGTGTGATCGACTCCTCAAATAACATTGAATAATATCAAAGCACCCAACGATTAAGAAGAAGTTAACAACATATATCAAGAGGAAATAATAAAGGATTGTGAAATGAAATGCAAAAAAGTAAACCTGATACAAGTCAGACAGAGAATGTTCATGGCTTTGTTTTAAACCCCAGGACATAATCATCCTCCATGAGCTTGATTTTCTAAATTAAAATCTAGCCTAATCCTACAGAGGCTAATTAACACAGACCGTAGACTATCCAAAAGAGATCATATCGAATATTTAAGAGAAAAGCCATCTTCAAGCTAACTTGAATTGACATGAAGGAGATGTTACACCTATCTAATCATATTGACCCGCAACCCATCAAATTAAAGCCCTGAATGTCCTCTACATTTCATTGGTTGATGATTTTCTCTTATCAAGTCATTTACTAATTGAAATTTCCTCATTAGAACAGCATGCTCTCTAGACTCCGAATCAATAAAATTCAGTCGAGCATTCGGTCAGATATTGAGTATCCTAAGCTCAAGATTCGACTAATCTACTTCTAAATCAAGCTTAATCATCTCAATTCAACACCCAATTTACAACAGTTGACAATATTAAGTAATTATGGATAAAGGTACTGTTAAAATATGTCTCGAGTTTGAGATTTGCTAGACACTTTTGAACTGCACAAAAGAGGAAATATAAAGTAAAAAAAAAAAAAGGAAGAAAATTACGTCATCTATAGAATCCGAAAGTGGATATCTTCGTGGGCACATTCCAGGCTGAAGGATGAAGATGTCCTCGGCACGAAGAAGCCTGAGGAATCACAATTGGTGGGGCCCAAGGTCAAAGGTTTGACCTTAGGCACACTTTCACGCTGGTTTTTCCCTTTTACTGCCATGGAAACAAAATAGGTGGGGCCCAAATGCACACACACAAGAGAGACAAACGCGTAGGTTATTTTTTTTAGGGGGCTGCTGACGTATGAGCCGTGAGAAGCCGCACGCCACCGAAGCATCATTGTTGATCGAAGCGCCGTTCTTATTTTGAGTGTCATGGTTTTCTTTGTTTGTGAGAGACATTCATAGGTACTGGGTGCTTAGCTTTGGGTTTTCGTGTTTTTTATGCGACAAAGCTTATTTGTGATTTACATCCAAGAAAGATTGGTGTATTGGGTGTAATTGGGGTTTGGGAAACACCAAGAGAGTGTTTAAGTGACTTAAGTGTGTAATCTCCTTGTATCGCTTAATTTATAATAAAATTTGTTGATGCTCTCCTTGTGGACATAGGTCTTTACGACTGAATCATGTAAATTTGGTGTCCGATTTATTTTCTTCTTTCGTCTATATTATTGTTTGATCACTCGCTTAATCTCAACAAGTGTTATCAAAGCCAAGCATGGATAAGTTAAAGCGAATCGATGATGACAGAAGAAGTAAAAGTGAGAATCAACAGATTTAATGGGAAGGATTTTAGTTTCTAGAGGATGTAGATTGAAGATTATCTTTATCAGATGAATCTGCACTTGCCTTTATCTGAGGAGAAACCAAAGATGATGAAGTAAGCTGATTGGGATTTACTGGATAGACGAGCTATGGGTGTTATTCGGCTAACGTTGGCTTGTAACATCGTGTTTAACATCCTGAAGGAGAAGACCATTGCTGATTTGATGCAAGCCCTGTCGAATATGTACGAGAAGCCCTCTGTGATCAACAAGGTTTGTTTGATGCGATGTCTGTTTAATTTGAAGATGAGAGAAGGTGCGTCAGTTGCAGATCATATCAATGAATTCAATGTGATTGTTAGTCAATTGAGTTCAGTTGAGATTGATTTTGAAGATGAGGTACGTGCTTTGATTCTGTTATCCTCATTGCCTGATAGTTGAAATACTACCGTTACTGCTGGTAGTAATTCCTCTGGGTCAACAAGTTTGACGTTTGATGGGATTTGAAATTTGATTCTAAGCGAGGATATTCGTAGAAAAGAATCTGGTGAACCTATATCTGCTACTTTAGTAGGTGAAAATAGAGGAAGATCTGTAACATGTGTGGGTAAGAGTAGTACCAATATGAATAGACGTAATCAATCTAGGACTACTAATGTTGTTTGTAGGAGCTGTGGCAAGATGGGGCATCTTAGAAGGGATTGCCTTAAACTGAAGAATGAGAAGAGTAAGGGAATTATAGTTGATTCTGCAGATAATATTGCAGTTGTAGCGGATAATGCCGATTATATCTTGTCTGTCATTAATAATTCATCACTTGAGGATGGATTATGGATTTTGGTTGTTCTTTTTCATATCACACTAAATAGAAACTAGTTTATCACTTTTCAGTACACGGGTAGTGGTAAAATTCAGTTAGGGAACAACACTGAGTGTGATGTTGTGAGTGTTGGGGATGTTAAAATCAGAATGCATGATGGTATCGTGAGGACATTGACTGGAGTGAGGCATGTTCCAGAATTGAAAAAGAACTTAATTTCCTTGGATGCCCTAGATTCAGCTGGTTGCAGATATTCTTTAAAAGGTAGAGTTTTGAAAGTTGTTCGAGGTGTCCTGGTGATAATGAAAGGATTCAAGCATGGAGGCCTGTATAAACTTCAAGATGAGACAATGGCAGATTTTGCCCCGGAGATGTCGGATGCATCTGTTCGAGAGTCTATTGACTGCTCAAGGAAGACCTTAGTGTTTGTGTCAAGGCACAAGTTTGATGGTGGTGTCAGGATCTCGCAATCAAAAGTTTTGATCGAGACAGAGACTGATAAGTCGATCAAATATGTGTGGACTGACAATAACATGGAGTTCTGCTCAGAGCTGGTAAATAAATTCTGCATGAAATATGGCATAGTGAAATATCACACTAGTGCCAGTAAATCACAACAATTTGCAGAATTGATGAGTAGAACATTACTAGAGATGACTTGAAAAATTATCTCTAGTGTTGGTATTGCTAGGAGAATCTTAGCTGATGTGCTTAGTACGGTAAGCTGCCTGGTGAATAGATCCTCATCGATTGCGATTAACTATCAAACTCCTAAAAAAGTGTGGTCAGGTAATATTGCTGATTATTCTATTATTAGAATGTTTTGTTGCCCGTGTTATTTTCGAGTGAGTGATGGTAAGCTCGATTGGAGGGCAATGTGCATATTCCATGGCTATGCACAAGGTGAGTCAGGCAATCAGTTGTGGTGCTTGAATATAAATTCACCTGTTGACAGTAGAGAAGTTACCTTTGACAAGTCTCAAATAGTTCTGGCCAGGAGTGTTTGTGGCAGTGTTAATACGGATCTGAACGGTGTTCAGCTTGAGGTGGAGTTACAACCAAAAACTCTTGAGGTAGCGAGTATAGGTACTAGCAAAGTAATCGACACAAATGATGCTCATAGTAAGGTGGAGCCTATAGAACCAATGGTTTCTGTAATTGTTGATATTGATAAGGTATGTATTCGATCTCTTGACATATATGGATGTAACAATGGTTTTACTTTATCTGCGGTTGAGGAGGTTGTGTCAGAAAATCCTTGCAAAGCAATTAAAGGTGTATGTGGAGTTGGTATTTTGATGAGCTCCTCAATTATGGCGAAGTTCAAACGAGGCTTGGACTTGAATAATATCTGTGGCGGTTGAGCCTATTGAAGGCTATGAGAAAGTAGCGGCAGAATTTGAATTTTTGCGAAACGATTGCGACTTGGCTCAAACGTCGAGCCAAGGTGGAGATTGTTAAAATATGTCTTAAGTTTGAGATTTGCTAGACTCCTTCGAGTTGCACAAAAGAGGAAATATAAAGTAAAATAAAAAAAAAAAGGGAAGAAAATTACCTCATCTGCAGAATCCGAAAGTGGATATCTTCGTGGGCACATTCCACGCCGAAGGATGAAGACGTCCCCTGCACGAAGAAGCCTGAGGAATCACAATTGGTGGGGCCCAAGGTCAAAGGTTTGACCTTGGGCACACTTTCACGCTGGTTTTTCCCTTTCACGGCCATGAAAACAAAATAGGTGGGCCCAAACGCACACACACATGTATAAAAGAGAGACAAAGGCGTAGGTTATTTTTTTAGGGGGCTGCTGAACGTACGAGCCGTGAGAAGCCGCACGCCACCGAAGCATCATTGTTGATCGAAGCGCCATTCTTATTTTGAGTATCATGGTTTTCTTTGTTTGTGAGAGACATTCATAGGTACTGGGTGCTTGGCTTTGGATCTTCGTGTTTTTCGTGCGACAAAGCTTATTTGTGATTTACATCTAAGAAAGATTAGTGTATTGGGTGTAATTAGGGTTTAGAAAACACCGAGAGAGTGTTTGAGTGACTTGAGTGTGTAATCTCCTTGTATCACTTGATTTATAGTGAAATCCGCTGCTGCTCTCCCTGTGAACATAAGTCTTTACGACTGAACCACATAAATCCGGTGTCTGATTTATTTTCTTCTTCCGTATATATTATTGTTCGATCGCTCGCTTAATCTCAACAGGTACAATCAAATTGCAAAACTTCACATCAACATACATGTTTGAATCATTAATTCCTCATCCAATTAAGCTCATATTGACATCAAATCTAAAATAGACTCACGGCCGACATGCAATTTACATTTCCAGCGATTTATAAGAATGATCAAACCGAATTCAATAAAGTTCTAGCATTGTCAATCAATTTCTGTCAAGCCTAATCGAATTTCCAGCAAGATTCTACAAATTTCTAATACCTACGAGGGATGATCGAGGCATGGCTTGAGACACATTGAGTATCACACAACATTTATAGGAAGTTCATCATAAATAATCTAAGATCGGATCAATTTCATGGATAGAGGTCTTTCGGCCATGACTAAGTTAATGCAATTTTTTAACATCACAATTCTTATTAAATCAAATCAATTCACGAATCATGTTCAATTGTTCATCAAGTCAAATCCAAGATGTTTGGTGCATAGATTAAAGTTCAACTTCAATTTATACCATGAACAAGTTGGAATCCTTGGCCATTCGCATGAGATCAAAAATAGATGAAAGAACAGACCTTAAACTTGAAGGACTCGCTGCAATTGGAGGCAAGCTAGCTAAAAGCGAATGGAGATCGTGGAAAATAGGTGATTAGTGATGAACAAGAGGCATGATTAAATCATGGAAACACCGGAGGAGATAATGAATGCCGAAGAAGAGTTGGAGGCCGCCGGAGGGGCTGTGGGACGCCAGTATTGGCTGGAAGCGGTGGTTGTTATGTCGGGCTTGGAGAGGGAGATTAGATAGGATTTTGTAGAGAGCTTGTAAGGGGAAACTATAAAAGTGGCGTATGAAAGTGAGCGTGGAAATGAAGAGAGGGTAGACGTGGATTAGAGGAAGAGAGAGAGAACTTCGAAATCTTCAGTTCTCATTGGTGGATTTGGATCCATCATTGAAAAAGAAGAGAAAATACCATATAGCTCTCTAATTGGCTAGTTAATCATTTGCAAGGACTAGTGACTTGTCAAACCTTCAGTGGCGAATAATTCCACCATTAAGATCGCGTTTGGTCGTATAAATTTCTAGTCAAAATAGGACCAGATAAAAGAAAATATGAAAATTAAGAATTCACTATATCATATCTATTGTTTATTAAATCGTGGTAACAAAGTTGGTTATTTTCATATCCTATCATGATCGTTGTTTGGTATGAATGGCATAATGAACATGAAAATGCACAAAGATGGATGGTAAGAATCTACATGATTCACTACTAAAGAAACTAGGAATATGCAAACAGAAATGACTTCCATCGATAAATCCAAGATATTATATGACAAAAATCTTAAACGGCAAAGGAGAAAGCCACAGGTTCGGCTATGACAAGAAACGTGAATGGGTAACGACAATACTGATGAGATAGATCAGACAACAAATACCAAGTCTAGTAAGAGAGAGAAAACAAAATCATCCACTTCCACAATTCCAAATATTATAATGCTTCGGCTCTCTTGCATACGTCATTTTATCTAGCTATTTTTTTTCGTTGCTTCTTTTTTTATTTCTTTTATTTTTTATTTTTTACCATCATTCCTTAATTGAAATTTAATTAAATAATAAAACTTGCTAATATACCTAAATATGTAGTAAATATAAATATATATGTTGGGAATAACGGATCCCCGAAAACTGGATTCGACATCGAATCGAACCCCTAAATAAATGCGGAAGACGAAGCCCGGGAAAACACGCATCACCAATCGTAAAGCACACCACGGATTCGAGCGTATCTTGTTAGCCACAGATTAAACACCGACGCCGAATAGGAGGAAGAAATTTGGCCATGTTCGATCCGATGAAGCCTTGAAGGGAAGGGAAGGAAAGTGCGCCGTATGCTTACTGTTCTTCCTTTTTGGGAGAGAGAGCGTGAGGAGAGAAAAGATGTACGTTGTTTTTGCAAAACGTTGTCTTCTCTCTCTCTATCCTCCCTTTTATACCTCTCCCTTCCCACGGGCCCTATTCCCGTGGGCCGAGCCTTAAGCCCATCCCCAATTAAAACCATCATCTCCCACTCGCACATGGTGGGCCGAACAGGATTCTCTTTACCTCTCTTCAACATTCATATTGGTGAATAATCCGTGCGACCAGCATACTTTGAGAGCTCATTGCTATACATCTGTTAAGAATATATAGCAGCTCATAATGGGTGTCACACTCCGAGTAGATTTAGTATGCAGTACCCTAGATCGATCGATCACATTTTATATCTCTCTTGATCTCTTTTAAACATTATATATATATATATATATATATATATATTGTATTCACAATTATAATTATCACAAAGATAGTCATAATTGGTCGACCAGTGAATACAAAACCACAATGTGATTCTCCAAAAATCGATTTTCCTCTTTCCTTCAAACTCTCAATTTCAGTCCAGCTTGCTTTTCTAAAAATGCCCCATTAGATCGAATCATCTCATGACCATTGGCAACACCCTAAGATAGCAAACACTAAATAGAAATCTTGAGAATAAGTAAGAGTTCTGATGGGACTAAAAATTGAGGAATTCTTTTCCTCAAGAGTCTCACACGTCATAAAAGTTGAGATCAAACTTTTTGCCACTCTTATTGGTCGTCTCATGCATACGTAGTATGAAATACGTATTACGGTATTAACTCCTTTCCCATGGAGCGTATGTCTATACTTTTCAATACCGTACAGATGATAGTTCAGACATACCTAATGTCTAACTTGAGTTCACGTATCTACTCAATCACAAAATTCATCAGAACTCACATCTGGCATCTTAGACAGATAAAGTAAAACATGTGGGGTATTTTACTCTCGGACATGGTAAGTATTATGTCCTCATCTTAACACTCAATTAAGGCGACATACGTGTTTTAAGCTTAAGCTCTCGATTATCACCTAGATAATAAGCTTAAAAATAGTCTCATTTCTATTTATCACACAGCAAACAGAGGCGATTACGCATGTGAGTGGGCTAATCTTATATCTATCCGACATACTTCTCAATTTAAAATAATGCACTGAGCATTAAGATGCATAAAGATCATACAAAGATTCATAGGCATTAATCAATGAAAAAACAAAATTTCATAAATGTGAACAACTCAGGGAAAATACAATTCAGTACATCAGACTCTACGCAATCCTAGAGATTTTACATGACCACAAAACACATCTCTAGGTATTGGCTTTGTCATAGGATCTGCTACCATTCTATGCGTAGATATGTACTGTAAGTTCACATCCTTTCGTGCAACCATATCTTTTACAAAGTTATACTTGGTATCTATATGTTTGGTCTTGCCATGATACTTTGGATCTTTGGTGTACGCTATAACTGCTTGGCTATCACAGTTAACCAACAATGGATTTGCAGCTTTCTCATTAACACATAAATGATCCAAAAATCTCTTAAGTCAAACTCCTTGTACCACTGCTGATAACGCCACGAACTCAGCTTCCATCGTGGACAAGGCTATACACGTTTGCTTCTTACTGCTCCATGATATGGTGCCATTGTTCAGTAAGAAAGCAAATCCAAAGGTAGATTTTCTTTCATCTAAATCTCCTCCTCAATCAGCATCTGAATAGCCTTCAAGTCGCAGATTCTTTCCTTGGTAATTCAACTTGAAATCAGCAGTTCCCTTCAGATACCTCAGTATTCTCTTGACGGCTTTCCAATGTCTTTGGGACAGGTTGGATTGGTATCTACTCACCATTCCAACTGCAAAACATATGTCGGGTCTTGTACACATCATAGCATACATCAAGCTCCCAACAGGACTAGCATAAGGAACATTTTTCATTTGTTCCTTCTCTTGTGGAGTCCCTGGACACAGTCTATGGCTCAATCCTTCACCTTTTGCAATATGAGTGTCTATGGGTTTACAGTCTTGCATACGAAATCGTTCAAGAACCTTATTTATATAGGTTTCTTGCGAAAGAGACAATGATCTCTTCGAACGATCTCTCGAAATCTTAACTCCAAGAATGTATGCAACCTCACCCATATCCTTCATCTCAAAGTTAGAAGACAACCATCTCTCGACAGTATTAACCAATTCCATATTGCTTCCGGCAATCAGTATATCATTAACATATAATGATATGATCATAAATTGATCCTTGGATCTTTTGATATATACACAATGATCCTCATCAATCATTGTAAACTCATATGCCACTATGGCATTATGAAAACGTATATACCATTGTCTTGATGACTGCTTAAGACCATATATCGACCTCAAAAGTCGATATACTTTTTCTTCTTGGCCTTTCACTATGAAACCAACAGGTTGTTCCATATATATTTCTTCCTCTAATTCTCCATTGAGGAAAGCAGTTTTTACATCCATTTGATGTAACTCAAGATCCAGACTTGCCACTATTGCCAGAATAATGCGAATCGAGGTAAATCTCACTACAGGAGAAAACGTATCTTCATAATCAATTCCTTCCTGTTGATTATACCCCTTCACCACAAAGTAAGCCTTATGCCTTTATATCGAGCCATCAGCCTTTCGCTTTATTTTGAGAACCCATTTGTTCCCAATAGCTCTGCGTCCTTTTGGAAGATCAACCAGTTTCCAGACTTGGTTTGATTTCATTGACTCCATTTCCTCTTCCATTGCATGAATCCACTTTTCTTTACTAGGGCAATTCAGAGCCTCATTGATATTTCGTGGCTCATCCTCATCTTGTGGAGCAACCATAAAAGTTTCCCCTTCAATGTCAAAACGTCGACGGGGAATACTTTGGCGACTTGTTCGCCATATGAGAGATTGTACACTTTGCAATCATTCCCTATTATGCTCCCACTTGGATGAACTCCACTAATATCATTGTCTTGATCCAAGGTCTCAAATAGGGAGTGATCTTCCCCTATTTCGCCCTTCTTAGGAAACTCATCCTCTAAGAATGTAACATCTTGTGATTCAAATTCAGTTACACTCCCACTTTCCTGCTCACCAATGAACACATACCCTTTCGAGTGTTCCGAGTATCTTATGAAAATACTCTTCTTTCCTCTGGGACCCAATTTCCCAAACTTGTGAGACGACTCATGTGTATAGGTAGCACAACCCCATGGCTTAAGAAAACTCAAGTCCGGTTTTCTACCTGTCCATAACTCATATGGAGTGGAAGTAACTGATTTGGAAGGCACCCGGTTAAGTATATACGCAGCAGTTAACAATGCATCACTCCAAAAGGTGATAGGCAAGTTAGCATGCGCCATCATGGACCTAACCATTTCCAGTAGGGTTCTGTTTCTTCTTTCCGCAACACCATTTTGTTGAGGAGTATACGGAATAGACAACTGTCTTTCTATTCCTTTTTCATCACATAATTTTCTAAACTCATCAGATAAATATTCTCGACCTTGATCGGATCTTAATGCTTTTATTTTCTTATCTAATTGATTCTCTACCAGGTTCATAAACCTTTTGAAACAACTTATTGCTTCAGACTTATGAGTAATCAAATAGACATATCCGAATCGAGTATAATCATCAATAAAAGTAATGAAATAAACAGCCCCATGCCTTCCTTTCACATTCATTGGACCACAGACATCAGAATGGATTAAATGCAGAGGAAATTCAGCTATTTTTCCTTTTCCAAATGGTTTTCTTGTCGTTTCCCTTCTAGGCAGTGCTTACATATGGACAAATCGACTTTTTCAATATTGCCCAACAAGCCCTCTTTGACTAGTCTATTCATACGCTGTTGGCCAATGTGACCAAGTCTAGCATGCCATACATTCACATCATTATCATATTTATTAGGAGACGTGAGAAGGGAATAACAAACATTAGCATTAACATAATCAATATCTAATACAATAAAACCATCTAGAAAATAACCACAATCATAGTAATTTGTATCCAAAAAGAAATTCACACCTCTACTATAGAAGTTCATATTAAAACCTAATTTAACCAACACTAATACGGACATTAAATTCCGACGAATCTCCGGAGCATACAACACATCATGAAGGAACAAAGTGCGTCCACTACGCATATTCAGTTGGCATGTGCCAATTCCTTTCACTTCAGCTTTAAAGTTGTTTCCCACATAGATCCACTTAGTTCTAGTTGATACTTGTCGGAATTCCACGAAAGATCCTCTATCCTTCGCTACATGGTCTGTCGCTCCTGAATCCACAGTCCACAAAGGATTAGACTTAGTTAAGAATACAGAACTTGACACATAAGCAAAATTCTGAAAAGTACAAGGGGTGCATACCTTCTTTGGCTCACGACAATCGCGAGCATAGTGACCCTTCTTGTCACAGTTGTAGCATTTCACCCTTGCAAGCTTTTTCATGCGAGGACGCTTCCCTCTTCCATGTTGGTTAAATTTGGGTTTCTTCCCTGAAGGACCTGCTTCTTCCTTGCCTTTCCCCTTATCAAACCAGTTAGGGCGCTTACGTTTAGAGCTCGAAGCTCCATTTGAGCTAGAACTAGTATGATAGAGTTCAGCATTCGGCTTAGCCGCCAACAGGCGGTCCTCTTCCAGCTCAAGATGACGCATTGCATCCTCAAAGGTTTTGATATTTTCATTATGAGTCAGGTGCACCTTCATATGCTCCCAACTCTGAGGCAAGGAACGAATCACTGCTTGCACTTGCTGCTCATCTGTGAGGACATGGCCAGCATCTCTCAACTCAGTTATCATGTTTGACATCTTTCTAAGATGTTGCTTCATGGTCTGAGCATGAGGCTTCTTATAAGAGTCAAACCTGATAGTGAGCTGCCTCAGTCTAGTTACCGAAGTATGACCAAATCTAGCTGCCAATGCTTCCCACATTTCCTTGGCATTGTCAAAATGCCGAAACTCTCGCATGACGTCGTTTTCCATGCTGCTCAGCAACGTGATGCGAGCTAGAGAGTTCATTCTTTTCCACACATAAAAAGCTTCTTTGTCTCTTTTGTGATGTGCAATGGTTCCCTCTTCAGGTTCTACCATGGTCATGACAAGAGCCTCGAGTGTTTCTTGCTCTTCCAGCACATATTGGATTTTCATTTGCCAAATTTCATAGTTGTCTCCATTGAGCTTTTCACCTTTGTTCAGCTCAGTAACTATGCTCTTTGTGGCTGAAGCCATTGATCTGAACAAATCAGACAAATATGCACGAATTATTTAATGCCTATCATTTATGCATCCCTATTTACATAGACCCATCATATTAATGAATAATTTCAAGTAAGGCTTCAGAATCAAAAGGTCACTATGTTTCCAATCATCCTCCAAAAACCTAACTTAAAACTATCATCAATATAATTGTCTTATGCAAAATCAATTCTGTGAAGTTACAAAAACTTCTAAAACTACCACAACTAATTACCCACAGCAACCAGCATTAACAGAAAGCAACAGATAATTGACATACAATTAAAAAAAATAATGCTTTCAATCAACACAATTAGGTAGTAATCATTACATAATATGTCCACAAATCACACTTTAACATATATCAGTCAATATAACTAACACCAAGTCAGCACACGAATTGGGAAAAATCCTCTTTTGTTCAATTTATTGATCTTTTCCCTTGTAACAATGCAGTAATATTCATTTACAAAATCCATCACTATTTTTTTATAGGAAGCAGCTCCATTGACATCTCATATGCGATTCAACACATCTTGCCATTCAGGTGGAAGAGTGTTTATGAAAAATCGCACCATCTCTGACTGTGACATAGGACGACCATTCTATATGACCTGTTGAATTTTCCCGTTGACTTCAAGGACATGATCAATTAAGTCACCTCTCTTCCATCGATGATTAGTCAGCTCAGCTATCAACTTAGACAGTCTATCCTTTTATTCATTGGTAACTGCGCGAATAGGTGTGTGCAACCTTAGGGGAGGCATAGTTCCTGCAACAAATGCAGAACATATAAGGGATCACATTATAATCCACATAGACTTAATTGAAAAAGAAACACATTCTTTTCATTTTTTTTTCTGGGTCAACGGTCAAAGTCAACGGTCAACGGTCAATGGTCGTCGGTCAATGGTCAACGGGTCGGGTCAACGGGCGCACGGGTCGGACCGGTCGAACCGGACGGTCCGGTTGGACCGCTCGCGCGGACCGAAGAAAGTGCCGCGCGCGTGCGTGGCATGACGTCACGCAGACGTCATTCGACACGTGCCGGGCACGTGCCTGCGTCAGCGAGTCAAGTCGGGTCTCCGGTCGGGTCGGCTTGCCGGCCGGTGACCACCCAGCGAAACGTTGTCGGCGATGATGTCATCGGTGACGTCATCCGAACGGTTACCGAACGTTGGATGACATCACGATGACGTCATCGCGTGATGTCAGCACGCGTTGGTCCGCGGACCGGCGCGTGCTGGTTTGCCCGCCGGCGGCGTGCACACGCCAGTTCGCCGACCGGCGCGTGCGCCGCACGTGCTGGCCAATGCCAGCGCTTCGGGCGAGTCGCACCCACACGCAGCGCCTTCCGGACGCGCGTGTGGGCGCGTGCGGCGTCGCCCGACGGCGGTCGACGTATCGCCGGACTCGTTTCGATGTCGCCTTTCTTCCTATGCCATCACAATTTGATTTTGACTTACGAAAACTCGGAAAAATGGCCGAAAAAAGGCTCGGGTGTCGGGATTTTTGCCCCGATCCGTACGGCCGAAGTTCTTTTTGCGAAAAATCAATCAAAAATCATCAAACAAGTCGGGAAAACGTGAACTAGGGCTCTGATACCAATGTTGGGAATAACGGATTCCCGAAAACCGGATTCGACATCGAATCGAACCCCTAAATCAATGCGGAAGACGAAGCCCGGGAAAACACGCATCACCGATCGTAAAGCACACCATGGATTCGAGCGTACCTTGTTAGCCACAGATTAAACACCGACGCCGAATATGAGGAAGAAATCTGGCCCTGTTCGATCAGATGAAGCCTTGAAGGGAAGGAAAGCGCGCCGTATGCTTACTGTTCTTCCTTTTTTGGAGAGAAAGCGTGAGGAGAGAAAAGACGTACGTTGTTTTTGCAAAACGTTGTCTTCTCTCTCTCTCTCCTCCCTTTTATACCTCTCCCTTCCCACGGGCTCTATTCCCGTGGGCCGGGCCTTTTAGGCCCAGCATGGGCGGATGGGCCTTAAGCCCATCCCCAATTAAAACCATCAATATAGAATATATATTATAGGATAAAAAATCAAATATATAGTTGAAAATAGGAATAAATATAACCAAAAATTGTTGTGATTTTTGTTATTCCAAATTGTATTATTTTATATTAGAACTCAAATATTAATCTTATTTAATTTTAATTTTAATTTTATTAATTTAAGTAGTTTGTCATTAAAGAAAAAGTAGTTTCTATACTGTGGATATAAAATTTTTTATCTATTTTTATTCCATCTCTCCCATGGAATATTTTTGTTTGGGCAGTGTCTTTCTTATATTCGACCTTATCTTGTCTTGGTTGGAACCAAATATAGAACAAAATAAATTTTATTTCATCTTGAATTTCATTCTAGCTACCAAACGCAGTCTATAGAGTTTGATTGATGGGCAAAGGAGTTACCCATCATAGTCAATTGGGAGCAAAATGGGCACCGGTCGAGAGAGTTTAATGGGCCGAGCTTAGTTCTTTGCGGTCCAACTTTAATTAAATGGGACCCAGGTCGTGTTTGCCCCTTATGTTCAATGGCTGCCTTAGGTGCTTAATATATCCTAAAATTGCGTTTATCGGGCTCGACTTGACTCAAAAGAGTCGACTTTCGTAAAAAGTGAACTAGTGATTTTTAAAGCTCTTCCAAAGTTGACCAGCTCTTGAGGCTCCGTTGATTAAATTTTTTGCAATCGAGAATGAGGTCTCTAAACCTTGTTGTCCATAGATCCATTGTGCAAGAAAAGACCGTATCAAAAAAATTTCTTGAGACAATGGAATTACGATATTTCAATTGAATGTGAAATTTCTTGATTTGACTGAAAAAGACAACTTCTTGTGATCATGAAAGCATAGATTCAAATGAGACAAACTCCGATAATAGATGTGTTCACTTTTTGTAACGATGTTGTAATTTGGAAATCAGCCAAATAAAACTACAAGATAAATGAAAAACAAAAGTCAACTTGGTTGAAATAGGCAGCCCCCAAACCTGTTCTTCGCTTCGGTTTGTTTTCAACGATTCATATTGCAATTCCGAGTAATAAACATCCAAACAGTGTAAATTTCATTCTCTTGATCTCGATATCAAATGGTAAATGAGAAAATTCGATGAAAAAAAGGACAAAAATCATAACCTAGCTCTAATACCAATATAGGAAGAAAGTCAGCAAAAGACAACTTATCTATTATGCACAATGAACAATTTACCTTGTAACGAACGTTGAATTGCGGATGAATGACAAACATGTTATCACTTGTTTTCATAACGGCTTTTTTTTCTTTGATGGAAAATAGACAAGAAAGGAGAACAATTTTTTTTTTTAACATATGTTCTATCAACCGTCCCAACAGTTATTTTCAGAAATTTTTTATATGACTCTCTTATATAAGAGTGTCTTTCCATCCTAAGATATCAAGACGAAACAGTGGGTTCTAATTACATTGCACTGAGACAATTAATAAAGTACAACACCTTTTGTTTTGTCCGAAACCTATGCTCAGTTGTTCTTGCTACTCTTCAATGGTTTCTTCGGCAACGATCCTTTCCACAGACTCTGCCTAAATTCGTTTACCATCTCGTTCCTTATCCTTGTCACTGTCAGAAACAGCTCATTCACCCCATCCTTCAGATGGTATAACCCCTTCATAGTCCGCTCAGTGGCCTTTTCCAGCCCAACCGCCGCCTCCCTTAGCCTCCCCACGACCTCTCCATCGCCTCTTGATGCCACCACCTCGTCAATCGCCTCCAACACATGCCTCCCACGCGCCTCCACATCATTAAGCTCTTCTAAGACCCGTGTCTTCTTGTCTGTCTCCTCGCCACATCTCGACTCCACGACAATTGTCGACTCGATTGCACGGACAGAGTCGCCCCAAGGGAACTCCTCTGGGACGTATACGCAGGCAATTGCCCTAGAGGAGGAGCACAGGGCCGAATATATGACTCCAGCAATGAATGCCGTCAAGAAATTGACAGCTTGGACCGCACGGCGAACGACCCCGTCGACCGGCAAGTCCTTTCTTCGCATAGCCGACGTTACAATGCTTGTGGCCAAGTCTCTAATCAGCTCCTCGATGTCGGCCATGCCCTCGCCTTTCGAGTCTGTGAGTAAATCCCTCGCTTGGTGAATGTCCTCCTTTGAGGGGTTGCCCCCCGAGCCAAGGAGGTTCATCATCATCCTCCGGTCCAGGTGGTGGAGACACAGTCGCTCGATCTTGGAGGACATGCGGTTGCAGACATCCAAGACCTTCAGGCTGTTGTCTAGATACCACGACAAGAGGCTGTCGCCACCATCCGGCTTCAGCTCGTAGATCAAGGATCTCATGGCGGAGTGAGCAGTGGTGAGCACGTTGACGGCAGAGAAGAGCCAGGGCAAGCTGGCAGAGGCAGGGCTCAGACCACAGAGGGAAGAGAGGATGGACTCATCGAAGGAACTAGAGATAGATTCCAACTCCTCGACAGTGAGCTTCGCTCCCTTTTTGTCGTCAGGATGGGAGAGGCGCGTATACATTTTCTTGAAGAATATGTAAAGGACAGAATATATTTTCTGTTTTTTTTTCTCGGAAAATTGAGATGAGAAAGTGGTGGAAAGTTCTTAACCAAAAAAAAAAGTGGTGGAAAGTTTTGATGGGTACGGATTGTGAGCTCATGCGGCATTTATATAGGGCGTGGATTCTCTTAGGAAGGCAAGAAGAATGTAATATGGAAAGTAAATTTCATTAGAGAATTCTTGGAAGGTAATTCAAAGACATGTCTTCTATAAGGTGATTTTCTAGATTCTAGATTTGCAAGAAAAATGTAATATGGAAAGAAAATTTCGCAAGAGAATTTTGGGAAAATAATTAAAGACACCTCGTAAGGTGTTTCTCTGGATACTAGGAATGAAAGAAAAATGTAATATGCAAAGAAATTTTCATAAGAGGATTCATGGAAAGTAATTAAAAGACGCCCCAATAAGGTTTTTTTTTCCAAATGCTAGGAATGTAAAAAAAAAATGTAAAATCGGAAGAAAATTTTATAAGAGAAATCTTGGAAAATAATTAAAAGACATGCCCCAATAAGGTGTTTTTTCCAAACGCTAGGAATGTAAAAAAGTGTAAAATGGGAAGAAAATTTTATAAGAGAATTCTTGGAAAGTAAATAAAAGACATGCCCCAATAATGTGTTTTTCTTATGGATAATAGGAATGTAAGAAAATGAAATATGGAAGGAAAAAACATAAGAGAATTCTTGGGAAGTAATTAAAAAAATCCCTCAATAAGATGTTTTTTCTAGATGCTAGAAATGTAAGAAAATGTAATATGGAAAGAAAAATTCATAAGAGAATTCTTGAAAAGTAATTAAAAGACACCCCAGTAAGGTGTTTTTTGGACGCTAGAAATGCAAGAAAAATATAATATGGAAAGAAAAATTATGACATTTTGAAATTTCAATTCTATTTTTAATTAGATAAATCGAGCCTTTTATCGACACGCCTATAGTGCTATTCTCTGAGCTAATAACTACTGAGATAACTAGACTATCTGGAGAAGTCATTAAGGGATTTTAACGCAATAGACTTGAGAACTCGACCAGGAATCGACTACTCAATCGTACTCATCTGCAGAGATCATTACGGTACAGTAAAGATCGATTAGAGAACAAAGATGGGTTAGTTCGACTTAGATGTGTAACTAAACGTGGGTGATTCTATCAAATGGCAAAATTATCGTCGATCGGCACTAGACTGATTTTTCATGACCACTAAGAGTTGCCAATGTGTCGAAGAGGTACATTGTAGCTCGAAGAAAATCGACGACGAGTCAATTGCACCAAAATTTTCTAAAAGCTACCCGATAAGCTAGATCATGCTAAAATCGCACCAAATTGAAATTAACTATGAATTTGAATCCGATTTCGAAAATTGAAAGTTCTGTCATGTCACGATTCATTTAAGGAACGTTGACTCATCTTCCAAAGATTTTTTTTGCAAACCAAGATTTTCGATGAAAAGTTAAAATATAGCCGTTTTCGACCAGAAAATTCAGAAGACCGTTTTTTATCGTGTTTTTGGGATGCAAATTTGTTCAATTGGCTAGCAAAAATGTCCCTTTGATTGAGACACATTGGTGGAATTTATAAGGACCGAATTGCTTCAATCCAAGAGAGAATTGGAGAGGATTTAAGGGAAATTCCTTCAAAATTCATAGCCCCCCTTGGTCCATCACCTTTGGACCTCCTCAATAGCTTCTAAAGGAAGTTTGGCTGCTACAAGTGTGCTGAGAAAGCCAGCCGGCCATGGTGGGCCTTGGTTAAGGGGACTAGAAATTCCTTGCTGCCTTGAGAGCTCAAGAAACCGTAGAAGCCCAGGGAGAACAACCATCAGCCGTCTAAGCAAGCCACACGCCGGTTGGATCGCCAACACACTACCGTCATGCGCTCGAGCCTGTCGCTACCTCTCTCGCTCGCGCACCTGAGCCCGCGTGTCACCGCTGTCCCAGCTGCGTCGTTTGCCCCTGCTCATTGTCCAACAGGTCGCCTAAACTATCGTGGAGGTCATTGGAGCCCGTCATGCCGTCGTTCAGCCACCGAAGTGACCCACCTAGGCTACTGTAGCCTTCGCCATCTCTGTCTTACCCAACCAACTGCCCAGCCCTCTCCTTCAACCCAGCCACAAAAACCGAAGCCCCTGGGTCAGCTGTGTATTGTTTGGCCCACTTTGGACCCCTTTCGGGCCTTGTAAGGCATCACTGCTTTGGAGTTTATGGCCTGTCCCCACCTCACCATCCTCATGGACTCATCAAATTTCACAACCATTGAGTTTACTCACTAATTTATGCTTAAGGAGTTAATTATGTTTACGGATTGATTAGTTTATGTTAAGTATGGATTATGTGGTTAGTTAGAATGGATTAGCAATTTAATGATTCGTTTATGCATGTTAGGTGGTTAGAGTTACATAATTAAAGACTAGATAAGCTGTAGTATTTATCTAGATAGGTTCGAAAATTTTGCGGGCTCGTTTTGATATTTAATTAGGCTTTTCCGACCTAAGTTGCATTTACTTGTATTTATTAATTAATTTTGGTAATTATTTAATTTATTTTTTTTTCAAAAATTAGACCGGAATAACCAGTGACCGGAATTTTGTGCTCATCACAATGGTATGCTCGGTTTATTTAATTGAGTGCTAAATGGTGTAAATTAAGTGTTGATTGTAATTTTGGGTACTTATCCCAAAATTTAGTATTTTCAAGTATCTAATTAGAAAATTACCGGGCGTCGGTTTACAGCGCCAAAAATATTTTTTTTTACTATATAATTAGTGGGATTTTATGAATTAAATATATTATACTTTTGGTTTAGGCCTACCATGTACCCACGCATGATTATTTTTACTAAGTATTCTAAAAACGGTGAAATTGTTAGTGGACGAGTATAATATACATATATCAGCTCTGATGAGTATATATTAGCTTCGGTGAGCTATTATCTATCTATATCAGCTTGTGGGAGCTACTATCTATCCTTTTTAGCTTGTGTGAGCATAGTTGGTGTTCATAGTACCAGATAGATAATATTGAATTGATAGATAGTATTGATTAGATGGATTGATAGATAGTATCGTTGGGGTTGAATCAATTAAATTGAATTGATTGGTTGAGTGTGTGACCTGTACTAACTTGCAGGAAGGAACTGAGATAAAGGTAAGTCCTCTATTTTGTGCATGCTTAGATAGCATTAGGGCATATTTACTTCCTAGTCAGAGTTTATGGGTTGAACTTGCTGAGATGTCGTCTTACCCTGTTGTGGGATAACATTTTCAGGTCCTTAGATGGTAGCTCCTCCCGAGCAATTTGGTCAGCCGAAGAAGGTCATCGAGTAGGTATCTTATATTCTGTTCCATGGGAACCCGAGGGGATGGGTCTATGAACTCATGAGATTCATGGTCTGGGTTGATGCGGGTCTACCCCATAAGGTACCCCATCAATACAGATCGTGGTATCATCGTAAGCATAATGGACAGAGAGAATGTCTCATACCAGAATTTGAAGTCCCTATGTCAGTGTTGGAGGTTGCTTTTAGAAAATGCATGGCAAACCCTCCTAGTGGTTCAGTGGTGGACCCGAGTCTGTCGGATCCAAGGTCCCCGAAGTATTCAATTGAAGACTCCAATGCTTAGAGGATCTATAAACCCCCACCCTTTTTGCAGACCTTGTATATATATATATAGAGTAATATTGTATATGACTTAGTTTGATATGTATATAAGTGTGTTGTGGTTTTTGAAAATTTGTGGCCTTACTTTTCAACCCCATCTTTATGTTGTTTGGGAATTCAATTATTCGCTTCCGCATGCGCATTAAAATAAATGGGTTGGTGACGCATCTTGGGACGTCGCTATTTAATCAACCATCGAGGAATTGGCACACACTCAGAGGATCAGGGCTTGACATCCCCATTAAACGGTATCAAAGCAGGTTAATGGTTGGAGTGATAAAATGCAATGGTTTATGGGATAGTTAGTAGGATTAGCATTTATTTCACGCTAATGCATGTCTGTGATAGTTGTTTAGCAGAATTGTTCATTTTGGGTCACTTAGCTTTTAATTCTATGTGGAATTGGAAGGCATGTTTCAGTGGAAAACTTGCATTATGAGTAATCAGGAGTAGAGGACTCTTAGGAAAAGGACCATAGGGCCGATTACTCGAGGTAGGACGCCGACGAGGGTCAGTACTCGAGGAGGCCGTGGTAGAGCGCCAGCTCAAGCTAGCGCCAGTAAAGTAGCACTGCCTCTTGCTGGTGCTGGGGTAGTAGCCCCTAAGGATCTAAGGTTTGCTAGGATCATGCAAACGCTAGAGATGCTAAGAAATAGGATGGATCAACAGGCTCATATTCAAGCTGCCAGTGTCGTTACTACCACAACTACCACTAATGCCGTTGCGGATGTTGCCGCCGCTGCTGTCGCACCTATAGTCGCACCTACTGAGGTTCCACCAGGGAACATGATTGCTGGGAGACCAATGCATAAGCTAATGGAATAGTGTTTGAAGCTAAACCCACCGAAGTTTAATGGAGTAGGAGACTCCAAAGCTGCAGCTCTATAGATCCAAGGCTTGGAGAAGGCCTTTGCGCTACTAATGTGCGCCGAGGCGAAGAAGGTAGTCCTTGCAACCTACTAGCTACAGGGAATTGTGAGTACTTAGTGGTGAGCCACCTAAGGAATAGTATTCCTTGAAAGTGTAGTCCTGGAGTGGAACACCTTTGTCAAAGTCTTCAACAACAAGTACTACTCTGACAGTGCTAGAGAACTAAAGATGATGGAATTTCAGCGCATTCACCAAGGTACAATGACTGTAGATCAGTATGAAGCGAAGTTCGCTAAACTATCACAGTATGCCCCCAAACTAGTCGAGAATCTAGTAAACTGAGCTAGGAGGTTTAGAGATGGGCTCAGACCGAAAGCGAGAAGCCGCTGGTGCCATTGAATTTGAAGAATTACAATGAATTTTATGAACAAGCCCAGCTAATAGAGAGAGAGAGATCAGAACGAACAAGCCGCCTCATTTGGATCGAGGTTCATTTCAAACAGAGACAGAAACTGGTTTGGGAAGAGGCCCATGATTAGAGGAAGAATTCAGGTTCCGCCCACTAGGAAGGATGGAGTTGGTAAGTCAGCGCTACATCAAAATGACGTGTGTCACTTTTGCAGAAGGCGACATGGCTCAGCCCCATGCCAGTTAAGGGTGGGTGCGTGTTTTGAGTGTGGCTAACAGGATCACATGGCCAGAGATTGTCCCAGAAGACCAAGGGGACAATAGCAATTACCACCACCACCACTCATGGGCCAAATTAGAGGTTCGTGACGCAGAATGCATCGTAGGGTGTATAGATTAGACCCCTAGCTCAAGGACGAGTGTACGCCATTACGAGAGGTCAGGCTGAGAATGCGTCTGATGTGATTACAAGTTCGGTTTCACTAAACGACCATACTACTTATGCTTTATTCAACCTTGGTGCGACTCATTCTTTTATTGTAGAGCAATATATTAAGCTGATAGGATTAAGTCCTAAATTGCTAGAGTCAGTGATTAGCATATCCACACCGCTAAAGGATAAGGTGTTAGTTGCATTGGGTTGTATTGTTTGCAAGTTAGTGATTGATGAGCGAAAGGGGAAGATAGATTTATTAGACCTAGCCATGTATGACTTTGATTTGATAATTGGCATGGACTAGCTCACTAAGCAATGAGCTAAGATGGACTGCTATCGTAAAGCGATTCAGTTTGACCCATTAAAGGGTGAGAGTTTCGAGTTTGTTGGAAATCCAGGAGGACCCTCGATTACATTGATCTCGTCACTTGAGGCAACCTATTTGTTAAACGGGGGTTGTCAAAGTTACCTGGCAACTTTCGTAAATACGACAGTTGAAGAGCTTAAGATCGAAGATATCTCAGTGGTGCAAGAATTTCCAAATGTATTCCCAAAGGAATTGCCAAGCTTATGGCTAGATAGAGAGATCGAGTTTGTGATTGAGTTAGCACCTAGGACAGAGTCAATTTATAAAGCTCCTTACCGGATGTCGTTATCTGAGTTGAAGGAACTGAAAGTGCAGATACAAGAATTGTTGGACAAGGCATTTATACATCCTAGTGCATCACCATGGGAATACCAGTTCTATTCGTGAAGAAGAAAGATGGTTCGTTGCGTATGTGTATTGACTATCGTTAACTCAATCAGGTGATGATCAAGAATAAGTATCCACTGCTGAGGATCGACGACTTGTTTGATCAGTTACAAGGAGCGTCGATATTTTCAAAAATCAACTTGAGGACAGGATATCATCAGCTTAGAATCAAGAATGAGGACATTCCAAAATTAGCGTTTTGTACTCAATACGACCATTATGAGTTCACTGTAATGCCGTTCGGTTTGACAATGCCTCAGCTGCTTTTATGGATTTGATGAACTGAGTGTTCAAAGAATATATTGATCAATTCATGTGTGTTCATCAATGATATTTTGGTGTATTCAAGATATGCTGAGGAACATGAGAGTCATTTGAGAATGGTACTGCAAACTCTGAGGAGTCATGGATTGTACGCTAAGTTTAGCAAGTGAGAGTTTTCATTGACTCGTGTTGCGTTCCTAAGTCACCTAATTTAAGGCGAAGGAATCTCCGTGGATCCAACCAAGATTGATTTGGCCAAGACTGACTACAATGACAGAGATCATAAGCTTTTTAGGTTTGGCAAGTTACTACAGAAGGTTCATGGAAGGATTTTCGACGTTGTCATCGCCATTGACCCGACTCTTGAAGAAAGAAGAGAAATTCGTGTGGATAGACAAATGTGAGCATAGTTTCCAAGAGTTTAAGTAGAAGCCAACTACCGCACTTGTACTAACCATTCCATCTGATCTTGGAGGATATGAGATCTACAGTGATGTGTCATTCAGAGGACTGGGTTGTGTGCTGATGCAACATGGTATGGTTGTTGCATACACCTCTTGTCAATTGAGACCTCAAGAGCTGAATTATCTGACGCATGACTTGGAACTCCCAGCAATCATTTTCGCTTTGAAGATTCGAAGACATTAGTTGTGTGGAGAGAGATTCCAAATCTTCACTGACCATCAAAGTCTCAAGTATTTATTCTCTCAAAAGGAGTTGAATATGAGACAATGCCAATGGATAGAACTTCTAAAAGACTACGATTGTAATATCTTATATCACCCTGGAAAGGCGAATAAGGTTGTAGATGCGCTGAGTCGAAAATCTTTAGTGGTGCAGATGGTGCTCAAGGAGTGGGCTTTGCTTGAGAAAGCTCAAGATTCGGTTTTCAAGTTTGAGGTAGGCCACCTTTCAAATCTTGTGGTCACCCTTAGAATTGAGCCGAAAGTGCAAATCAGAATCAAGGTGCTTCGGTGGACAAACCCAGAGATTTAGAAGATTTTGCAAGAGAACACCAAAAAGAAGAATGCTGACTTTTAGATTTCTAAGGACGAAAGGCTGAGATTCCGAGGACAATTTTGTGTACCTGACGATGCAGCACTTAAGGAAAAGATCTTATCAGAGACTCATCGTAGCAGTTACAACATTCATCTTGGTGGTACGAAAATGTATCAGAATTTGCGTCAACACTATTGGTGGTCTAGTATGAAGGTGGACATCGCCAAACATGTCACCAAGTGTCAAACATGTCAGCAAGTGAAGGCATAACATTGTAAGCTAGGAGGACTTCTCAAACCTCTTGAGATTCCCGAGTGAAAAATGGGAGCACATCACAATGGATTTTGTGACAGGCTTGCCGAGGAGTCAAAGAGGTAATGATTCCATTTAGGTAGTGGTCGACAGACTGAAAAAATCGACTCACTTCATTACAGTACAGAAAGACCTTGATTTGGATAGGCACGTAGAGTTGTAAGCGCATCAGATAATTCAACTACATTGAGTGCCGGTAATGATAACTTCAAACCGAGACCCAAGATTCACAGCTGCCTTTTAGAAGAGTTTGCAGATTGCCTTAAGAACGAATGTGTAGTATAGTATAGCATATCATCCTCAAACGGATGGCTAGTCTGAGAGGACGATCCAAACCCTCGAGGACATGTTGCGAGCTTGCATGCCCGATTTCAAGGGAAGCTGGGAAAAACAGCTTCATTTTGTCGAGTTTGCCTACAACAACAGCTACCAACAAAGCATTCAGATGACTCCTTTCGAAGCATTGTATGGTAGAGCGTGCAAAACACCAGTGTGTTGGAATGAAGTCGAGGAAAGAAAGATTACAGGCCCAGAGTTGGTTCAGTAGTCAGTGGATGCAGTTGTAGTCATCAAAGGCATATTAAAGACTGCTCAGAGTTGCCAAAAAAGTTATAAAGATAAGCATCAGAGATCTTTGGAATTTCAAGCTGGTGATCACGTATTTCGAAAGGTGTCACCAATGAGGGGTATTTCGCACTTTGGCAAGAAGGGAAAACTGAGTCGGATGTACGTAGGTCATTTCGAAATTCTAGAGAGAATCAGGATCCTAGTGTATCATCTTGCACTACCGCCAAGACTGGCGCAAGTGCATAACGTCTTTCACGTATTGATGTTAAGAAAGTATGATCCTGACCCAACTCACGTGCTTAATTTCGAAGAATTAGACATGGATGACAGAGTGGTCTAACAACACCCTGTTCAGATTGTTAATCGGAAAGAACAGGTTATGCCCACCAAGACCATCCCGTTGATCAAAGTGGTCTAACAACACCACGACACTGAAGAAGCAACTTGGTAGAGTGAAGAGTCAATGAGACAATTGTACCCCTACCTTTTTGCTTGAAGTATTATAATGATTTAAATTTCGAGGATGAAATTTTTATAAGAGGAGAAGAGTTATGACATCCTGAATTTTCAATTTTGTTTTCAATTAGATAAATCAAGCCTTTCATTGACGCACCTATTGTACTATTCTCTGGGTTGATCACTTCTGAGATAACTAGACTATCTAGGGAAGTCATTTAAGGGATTTTAATGCAATAAATTTGAGAATTCGACTAGGAATCGACTACTCGATCGTGCTCATCTGTAGAAATCATTACGGCATAGTAAAGATCGATTAGAGATCAGAGAAATGTCAGTTTGACTAAGATGTGTGGCTAAACACTAAATGGACCTAGGCTTAGAATCAGGGAGGATGAAATCAGTTTTCCTGCATGTATGCTTTTCCATTGTGGGAAAACCTCTTGTTCAAGCCCTTTAGGGACAGCCTTTTAGCAGAGAAACCACTCCGTCCTTTAATTCAGAGCCTAGAGACACCCGGATAAAACCAGGATGATATCATTTCTAACTATTCGAGCTGCATTTCTCAGAGGATCCTACCAAGCTGGAGAAGAAAATGGAGTTTAGAAAGCCATGAGAGAATTTCACAAAACACTCACTTTACTCCAAGGACTCTGCTCAACACATTATATCCTCCTTGCCTTTTATAAGCAATAAGAGGTCACACACAAACAAGGACCAAGCTCATGGGTCCGGGAACAAACAAAGGTGACCGAAAATCTCGGTGGGAAATTATTTGCACGATATGAACAGTGATAGTGAACAATGATTTTCCTAGCCTACTGCTACAGTAAAAGTAAATGGTAACTTGCTACAGTAAACTTGTATGGACAGTGATCTTGTTCAGCGGTCTCGTCCGTCATGTGCATTGTAGTCATGGTCTGAATCATATGAGCTGTGGACTATTGCCAGAATATGTTCATCATATTTCTGTTCAAATGCTTCAAGGTCTTCTAGTGAGAGGATCTGGTTCAATTGGTGTGTCATGGATATAGATGCTTCCTCGTGAGCCTAATGAGATGCTTCTTCCTGAGTCCAGTCTGTATTGTCATCATCTGTGGTGTCGATAGGAATGCTTGGCTGTGGCTAATTGGATGGTTGTGCATAAAAAAGATGTGTCGATGCCCTAAGATAAGGACAAGGGTCCTTGGCTGTAGGGATCTTGGGAAAGAGGATCTCCCCATCTAGCATAGGGGTCTTGAGACGTTTGTGCATGTTCCTCAGATGATGCAGCTTGTTTGAATTCTCCAAGTGCTTCATTGGCTTCTGATGCTAGGTCATAATGATCCCATGCATTTAGTACATCATAATTCCATGCATCTAGAGGAATGGTTTTATTTTCCTAGCATAGGATTCTCTGGAGTTCTCGACATTGGTGCTCACGGCAACCAACAAGTCCTAAATAAGATTTGTGAACTCAAGCATTACAGTGGAGTAGGTTTATAAGATGAGGTACTTGTACTCAGGGGAGCTTTGATGATGTTACCATTATTAGTAAGAAAAGCTCATGGTCTTCGGAAAAAGATAGAATAGTATGGACTTCAAGGTTTAGCTGTGTAGTTCTTAATTCTTTTTCCAAGAGCCATTTCCAGTAAGTTGGAGGATAAAACCAATTAAGAAAATCTAAAATATTTTTGTCATTCTCATTTTCAATCTTACCTCTGCCAAGTCCAAATATCCTAGTGAGGTTGACAATGAATCTTTTGGTTGGAATTTCAATAACTATTAAATACTTATTGGTCGAGTACCATAATAACCATCGAAGTTGATCAATAAAATCATCTTCCTTCCATATGAGAGGATGTATCAACGGATAATCTGTATTTAATCCAAAAGGATAGAGAATCAAACCACCATTGAGTCTAAACAAGTTTGTATGGCATTGCCACATGAGTTTATTCAAATTTTCGATAAGGCTATCTTTCTGGATTTGCTCAATGACCTCTGGGGGATATCGCCAACTTGGCTAGTCTTTAACTTTTTATACTTCTCATTGTGGTGAGTAGTATAGAAAGCATGCATCATTATATACATGTTGATTTCTGCTAGTGCTTTTGGTATGGACAAAAAGTCAGCAAGCACATTTTTATTTCCAGCAATGTGTTTGGTTTCAAAGGAATATTTTGAGAACCATTTAGCCCATCAAAGCAACTGGGAATTTGGAATCTGCTTCTGTTTGAATTTGGTCATCTGAGGGAAAGATGCCATATCCAATTCTACTAAGAAGTGATGGCTGATGAGATGGAATTCAAACTTTTTTATCTTGTTTTTTACCGCCAAAATTTCTTTAAAGGTGGAATGATAATGCATCTCTACTTGAGAAAACTTACCACTTTTATAAGCACATAGATGTCTCATTCCATCAATTTCTTCAACCAAAACTGCAGCCCAGTATTCATCACTAGCATCAGTCTGGGGAATTCTCCTCCCTGTTGATGGGATTTGCAGAGGAGGAAGAGTCTGCATAATCTCTTTGACTTCAGCAACTGCATTAGTCTAAGATTTTCCCCAAGGTGAGGGATTCTTTTTCAGCATTGTCTACAATGGGATTAGCAGTCTTGCAAGATCTGGAACAAAATCTCTAAGATAATTAATTATCCCAAGAAATTGTTGAACTTGTTTTGTTATGAAATTTTCTTCAGGAAATTTCAATAATTCCTTAGCAATATGTGGCCTTAGATAATATATCCCTTTGTTAAGCTGCATACCAAGAAATTCAATTTATGTTTGGGCAATGTTCATATTTCTCTGAGAAAGCATAATTCCATGCTTTTTTACAATTTCAGCAAATTGCTTAAGAATATTGGCAGTGTGACTGCTCATTAAGACTGTAGAGCAGGATATCATCAATGTATATTGCTACACTTGAGAGGATTGGTTGGAAGATTTGACGCATGGCCTTTTGGAAGAGAGATTGTGCAACTTTTAGGCCAAAAGGAAGGACTTTCCATTGAAAGTGCTGGTTCGGAATACAGAACCCTGTCTTGGGTCTATCTTCAGGATGAATGCCCAATTACCAAAATCCTGCTTTGAGATCAAATTTGGAATAGATCTGGACCTTGGATAATCCAGCAAAATGAGAGTTTCTAGAAGGTAAAGGGAATTTATCATCTTGGAGGAAAAGGTTAAGAGGTTGGTAGTTAATTACCAATCTCATCTTTTCTCGGTTTTGCTCCGCACACTTGTTAACATAGAAGGCTTTGCATGCCCATTGAGAATGTGAGACCTCAATAAGGCCTTGTTGCAACAATTATGAGCATTCCTTCTAGACCAAAATTAGATATTTTGGATTCATTCTCACATGACTCGCCTTAGTTTGATTAATATCTTCATTCTTTTTAAAAGGAAGGCGAACAAAGAATTATGGGTGTTTCCATAAATGATGAGAACATTTCTAAGCAAACTCAAAATGAGATTCCGAATAGGATTCTAACAACTTTTGCATAATCGGGTCTAATATACTCATCTGGATGGAAAAGAGTATCTGAATGTTGACGAATTCAGAAAATTGGTCTTTTATACTTGAGACATTTTCTGGAGATGATATGAAGTTGAGAAATTTGAGTAATAATATCCCAACCAATGATCAAATCTTTGTTAGGAAGACTTAAGCCAAAAATCTTTGTGGTTATAAAACATTGTGGGAAAAACTGGACGGTGATTGGAGTGAATCTGACATTTGTAGAGAATATATCTCCTGAAGCAGAATTGAAATATCGAATGCGAGAAGTCCAATATTTTTCAGGAAGAACTTTAGTATCTAAAATTGAAGAAGCAACTTTAGTGTCTATAAGAGCAATAACAGTGATTGGTTTGGCAAACTTTGAAATGAATATTTTCACAGGAAAATGGGGACAATGAGTTTGGCTCGAAAATATGTTAGTGCTTTCGTCTGAAGGGGTCAAAGATATATGAAAGATATCTTCAGGATCTGAATTTAAATCAGTTTTACTAGAAGTTTGATAACAAGGAATGACACAAAGTGTTTGTTCACATGGTTCTTCATCCGTAGAGAATAAAGATTCAATATCATCATTTTCAAGAGAAATATCAGTTTCATTTATCAAATGATATTAACCTTTTTTCGCATGAGGACGGTTTTTGGCAAAATGTCCTTTTTGGTTGTAGATGAAGCATCGCTTCGATTTCTTGTGGCTCGAGTGATCTTTCCCTTTGCGTAGATATCTCCATTTCTTCTTTCTTCAGAAGTGCTTAAAGCCATGTCTTGATTTGTTTATTCAGAGTTTTTTAAAATGCTTCTTCTTTTTAGAAGATTTTCCACAAGAACCATCACAATCTTTCTTAGAGCATTTAATTTTTAGGTTCTGGCGAAAACAGGCCCTGTTAAGTTCTCTGTTGTCGTTGACCTAGGTCTGGATCATTCGGCGTTTGATGCACAATTCTTCGAGGCACAAATGAATTTATTGTTGGATTTTGATATAGCTAGTATAAGTACCTAGAGGGGGGGTGAATCGGTATATAAAAGCTTTTCTCGATAATTGCACAATACTAGACAGTTGATAGATTTGAGACAAACAATAATCAAAGTAAGACTGAGAGAAGGGAAGAGAGAATTGAACACGCGGTTTATAGTGGTTCGGCTTATTTCAAGCCTACGTCCACTCTTCTGCACTGACAGCCTATTGACTGGATTCCACTATGAACAAAGAGATGTTACAGCGTTGTTCTTCCTTGATTTCTCGGTGTAGGTGATCTACCACACTCGCTCAAGGTATCACTAAGTATAGACACTCTTTGTGTATACAATTTCGCTCAAAATGTATCAACTAATAATCAAGGTGCTTCAGACTCTGGAATTTCTCTATCGATCATGCACTAAAGCAACTAGAACGTCTTCCTTTTATACTCCTTTATACCATTATACCCGTTGGCACTTACAAAAGGAATTCCTCCAATCTACCTGTTGGACGGAATCAATTAAAAAGATTATTCGAGCTATTAAAGGAACCTGACGATAGCCCATCAATCATGTTCGCCCATACAATCAGAATCTTGGTTTCCAAGAATAAAACCTTCCAAGAATATTTCATCGACCATCGGATCTTCAAACGATCTTGATTACGAATAAAAGAATCTGTTATATTTATCCAGCCAAGATATCTTCTCCAAAGGATAGGACTAAATCCTCAACCAAATACTTCGGCTCTGGATTGCCTTCGTCACTAGATTAGAGAAACTGTCAATGAGAATAGTCTAGAGTCTTGAGTCCTGAGTACTGAGTCTGGTGATCTGAAAGTCTTCAGACTCTAAATAGAAGGTCTGCAATTATCCAAACTAGACTGATAGAAACGTTTTGTCAGCTTCAAAATATTCTGGAAAGATTTCTCCAATAATCTCCCCCTTTTTGATGGTGACAAAACTTTCCTGTAGATTTGAACAACTTTGACCTGCAAAACATTACTCAAGCAATATGGCTATCTCATAAAGATTAATAAATCAACCAGACTCTGCATCCACAGAAAATCGGTTAGTCTTTCATGAGTAAGACCATATAGCAACACTTGATATAAATGTAAACAGTCAAGCATCAAAATCCACACCCAAGTCAGTCAAATTCAAGTTTACACCCAAGTCATACTAAAAAACAAACATTCAAACACACAAAAGAAATTTAAAGTTAAAGTTTAAAGAGTTGAGTTCAAATTGCAATTCTCCCCCTTTTTGTCATCATTAAAAAGGTGAGAAAAGAGTCAAGTCTGCTTGGGAATGCGCACAATCTGGAAATCTCCCATTGACTGTACAATGCCTTCCAACCTTTTCAAGTCTTCCCGTAGATGAGCCACCTCTTCTCCTTTGGCATTGGCTTGAATTTGAAGAGCGAGGTCTTTCATTTGATCCGCCATGGTAATAGAAGATGCTTGTCCATCATTCTTCATAACTTGAAGTTCATAGTCCATAGCATAGATTTGACCTTGCATTTCTAGAAGAACATCAAGGATACGACGAAAATCTGCTGTATTGTCCGTCTGTGTGCTCGCATTTGCTCTCTCGGATGGAGTGAAGGCAAACGATTGAACTTCGGTGTAATCTTGCAGATTTGGTGTTGACGTATCATGTCCTTCCTCAGGCATTTGAGAAGCTTGAAAATCTTCTGGATTTGCTGGTGAGCGACTCATACCTTCACTGTTGACAGCATGTGGTGTAGTCCTTCCTTGCTCGCCATCTCCCCCTGTCTCTAGGACCTCAAATGGGGAAGAGTGATGGTCATGCTCTTCAACATCTTGATTCCCTTTCTCTCCGGCTTCATCCGCAGACTTTTCTTTCACTGCTTCTCCTTCTTCTTCAGCTTCTTTCTCTTTCTCTTGTTGCTCCCCTGCTTCTCTGTTCTTTGCTTGCTCCTCTTCTTCTCTCTGTTCTTTTTCCTCTACTTCTTTTCCTTTCTTCTGTTGTTCTGTTGATTCAGGTACAGAACGTTTGGTCCTTTTCAATGCAGAGATAGTGAGATCTTCCTCTTCATCTTCATCCTCCAAGATAAGAGTTCTTTTCTTTTTGGATGGGGCACCCATGGGCTCCTTCCCTTTTCTCTTTGATGCAGAAGATACTGGAGTCTTCACTCTGAACTTCTCAATTGCCTTAGCAAGCTCTTTCAGACGCATTTTTGTTAGCATTTTCAAATCCACCACCATTTTGTCGCATGGTCAAACATAAAGAGTATGTGGAGGTTCAATGTTCAAGTGTCTAAAGATCTTGGTCACAAGACCTAGATAAGGCAATTGGCCCTTGTCCTTCACCATTACTCTGTACATGTGAAAGAGAATGGTGTGAGGGAGAGAGAACTTCTTCCCTGTATTGATCGCATACATCAATTTCGCCTCGGAGTTACGTCAGTCTTGGATGTAGACTTTGGCTTGATACAGTTGATCACAATTTTATGAAGCAAGATGTTGATGGCACGCATTCTTGAGTAGGTAATTCTTCCCTCTATATCCTTGTCTTTGACAAGCTCCAATGAGGCACGAGCAATCGAAACTTTGATTGGTTGATAGCGTCCTCTTTCAACTCCAATTATATCTGCCAACATGTCCACATCTACCACATAGTCTTGGTCTCGAACACTAAAGAATATTCTATTCGCATCTAAAAAGCTAAGATTCGAATAGAAGTATGCTGTCAATTGCGCATAACCGTCTGTGGTATCGAAGCAAAATTGCTCAAGTTGAAGCAGATTGAACTTCTCCCTTAAGTTCACATTAATGGCATCCAAGAAATCGAAATCAACACTCCTAGGGTTTATCACCCCTCGTTTCAACAGTCTGAAGAACAGATTCTCCTGTTCTTTCGATTTAAACAAATCAATCATTTTTCCCTTCACCTTTGCAGCAACACCCATTCTAGGTTGAAATTCACTGAACATTTTATCATCATTGTTCCCGTCAGTCGGATTCAGTCCCGATACACGAGGGTCACTTGGAATGTTCGCAAGTGCTTCATCAGCCTTTCCTTTGGGAGCAATTCCCAAATCTTCCATTCTTCGCAAAAAGATATACTCATTACCATAATTCTTATCTTTAAGGAAATCATCTACGTAGTTCAGCGTAGTCTCAATGCTCTTCATCGCACAATAGAGCTTGTAAATAAAAGAGGGTTTTTGGACTATTACAGGGTCTGCGTCCTCGATTATTTCTTCCTCCGGTTGTTGACCTGCACCTTGTGGGGTAGATGGTGTTGAGTGACGTGGTGGAGAGTGAATCGGGCTCTGTTGCTGACTCGATAAATCTTCCTCTTTGGTGAGATCGAAATGGGTAGGCCCCTCCCTCATTCTTTGTGGTCCCCTGTTCGCGATTCTTAAAGACTTCCTCGAAGAAGACATCTTTCCTTGTCGTTGAAAGATTCCTTTACTCGCTTTCCCAAGAAAAGATGACAATTTTCTTGAAGATGAACACAAAGTAGAGACGGGATTAGGAGGAGAATGCCTTTTTAGGGTTTTGAAGTTTAAGCGAGGAAAACTGTATATATATAACTCGGTTTAAAAAGGAAAAACCAATCGGCACAAAGGAAAATGAATGGGCGCCTCTTTTAAAATCGATAACTGCCAAATAGAAGTTAATCTTTTTGAAAAGACAAGATTCCGTTTTTCACGGAAATTATAAATTAACTGAACTAATGATCGTACCTTTTTGAGATTGAATATAATAACAACTTACAGTCTATAGCCATGAATGTTTGAGTTTGAGGGTTGGAGAGTCTCTAGACTTTAACTTCCTCAAGTTTCAAAATGTTGAGTCTGGAACGGATAAAATCAAATTGATTCTTCTCCAAAGGCTTTGTGAATATATCTGCTAGTTGATTTTTTGAATCAACAAATTGAATCGAGATTTCTCCATTTTGAACATGATCTCTAATGAAATGATGTCGAATCTCTATATGCTTTGCTCTTGAGTGAAGGATTGGATTTTTAGTGAGATTGATTGCGCCGGTGTTATCACATCTAATCTCTGTGCATGAGTCTTTAATTCCAAAGTCTTGTAGCTGTTGTTTTATCCATAGAATTTGCGAACAGCAACTTCCAAGAGCTACATACTTTGCTTTTGTTGTTGAGAGAGCCACAGTGCTTTGTTTCCTTGAAAACCAAGACACTGTCCTACTTCCAAGCAACTGGCAAGTTCCCGAAGTGCTCTTTCGACTCTGCAATCGGCCAGATCTGCGTCTGAATATCCCAGAAGATTAAAGTCTCCCTTCTTAGGATACCAAAGACCGATGCTTGAAGATGAAGTAACGCATTTGATAATACGTTTCGCAGCACCGAGATGTGATTCTCTAGGATCTTATTGAAACCTAGCACAGATGCAAACACTCAACAAAATGTCAGGTCTAGAAGCAGTAAGATAAAGAAGTGAACCAATGATGCTCCTGTACAGCTTTTGATCGACTTTCTTCCCTTCTTCATCTTTGTCTATCTTCAAAGAACTTGACATCGGTATGTCGGTTTTTTTGCAATTTTCCAATCCAAACCTTTTAACAAGATCATTAGCATATTTTTCTTGATAAATAAAGGTTCCTTCCTTCAATTGTTTTACTTGAAGACTAAGAAAGAATGTTAGCTCTCCCATCATGCTCATTTCAAACTCATCCTGCATAGACTTTGAAAATTTCTTGCATAGACTTTCATTAGAGGATCCAAAAATAATATCGTCCACATATATTTGAACAAGTAAAAAGCTTTTGTTTTCCTTTTTGATAAATAAAGTAGTATCTACTTTAGCTTTAACAAAACCATTCTGTATTAAAAACTTACTTAGTCTGTCGTACCAAGCTCGAGGTGCTTGCTTTAAACTATACAAGGCCTTTTTCAATATGAAGACTGAGTCTGGCTTCTTTGGATCTTCAAACCCTGGTGGTTGTTTCACATAAACTTCCTCATTGATAAATCCATTTAAAAAGGCACTTTTGACGTCCATTTGGAATAACCTGAAATTTTTATAACAAGCAAACGCAAGTAATAGTCGAATAGCTTCTAACCTTGCTACTGGTGCGTAAGTCTCATCATAGTCTATTCCTTCTTCTTGCGTATATCCTTTGGCCATGAGTCTTGCTTTGTTTCGTACGACTTTTCCTTTCTCATTCATCTTATTCCTGAACACCCATTTAGCTCCAATAACAGTTTTACCTTTTGGTTTAGATGTCAATTCCCAGACATCATTAATGTTGAACTGTTTGAGCTCTTCTTACATAACTTCAATCCAACTTTCATAAGATAAAGCTTCTTCTATGCTCTTTGGTTCAATTTCAGAAATAAGAGCCACAGCACTAGACTCTTCACGCTTTTTGGATTTGGTGCGAATTTCTTCATTAAATTCGCTAATAATGAGATCTTTGGGATGACTGGACTTATGCTTCCAGTTACTGGTTGATTTGTCTAGTTAATGATCTCTTTCTTTATTTGAATCTTCACGAACAGCTTGATGCTGGTCTTCTAGAGTCTGAGATGCTTCTTGAGTTGTAAGCTTTGGAGGGTCTGGAGCAAGTTCAGACTCTTTATGATGAGTCTGACTGGATTTATCTTGCGTAGAGTCTTGAAATTTGACATTCATTGACTCCTCCACAGACTGGCTCTTCTTGTTATACACTCTGTAGGCTTTGCTTGATGTAGAATAGCCAAGGAAGATGCCTTCATCTTATCTTTCTTCAAACTTACCAACTCGATCTTTTGCATTTTCCAATATAAAGCATTTGCAATCGAACACATGAAAGTATGAAACAATTGGCTTCTTACCTTTGAATAACTCATAAGGGGTTTTATGTAGAATAGGTCTTAAGAAGACCCTATTGATGATATAGCATTTGTTGAAATGACTTCAGCCCAAAATCGTGAAGAAATCTTACTTTCAATTAAAAGAGTTCTAGCCATTTCTTGAAGAGATCTATTCTTTCTTTCCGAACTCCATTTTCTTTGAGGAGTATATGGAGAGGAGAATACATGCTTAAAGCCAGATTTATCACAAAATTTTGTAAAATCTTGATTTTCAAATTCACCTCCATGATCTATTCTTATACTTGAGATAACACATCCTTTTTCATTTTGAACCTTTTTAGCAAATTTTTCAAAATATGAGAAGGTTTCGGACTTACTTGCAAGG